>CM075333.1:61861010-63061010 GCA_037788925.1 Mytilus galloprovincialis
AACCAATAAGGATCTATTTAGATATGAATATATTAAAATTCAGTTGAAAATGTCAGTTCCTATGGCTTAATGATGTATAAATATGAATTTTAAGCAAAGGTCAAAATCTAGAACGTCCAATTAACCTATGACCTTGACCTCAATTTCAAGGTCATAGACTAAACATCTCAAATAAAAAGACACTAGTTCCTTAATATGTATGGTTCATGAGTAAAATCACTTTACGCATAATTCTTAATATAAGAGGGGCGAAAACTCCCTTTTATTGTTTACGCACCCTCGCAACCAAAATTTATAAGTTACGACATGTCGCAACTAACAATTTAGTAAAAAAAAATTGTCGATATCTTATAAGGTTAATGAAAAAAGGTGAAAAAAAGCCAAAATCAAAATTAAGAATTTGACCTTGACCTTTGACCTTGACCTAATTTTCATTTTTTTGGACCAAGGATCTTAAATCAAAAGACCCTAGGTCTCTATCACTTATAGTTTACCAGTTAGAAATGCATATCACTGATATCATATATAAAAGGGGGGATAACTCTCATATGGAGTCTCCGGATAGCTTCCGTTGAAATGAAACAGAACATCCTAAGGATATAACGAGCAATTTGGAAAAATAAATTTGTCGGTTTCTTATACGGTTGCGAAGTAGTAGTGGCCACAAGAAAAACAGTGTTTGGGGAGATAACTCTTACAAGGTAAAGGTTTTTGTTACGCGGTGTCAGTTTCAGAAGCGCATTAACTGTTCGATATCATATACCAAATATCTAAGCGACATCTTGTAAAACAAAAAAACAGCGAAGGAAAAAAAAGTTGGCGGAAGAAAAAAAAAAAAAAAAATAATAATAATAATAATAATAATAATAATAATAATAATAATCAGAACAAACCCTATAGGTCTTTCACCTGAAAGGTTGAAAGACCTAATAATAATAATTAAAAACCAATTGTTCAAAGAACAATTGAAGGTCTTTCAACCAATAAGGGTCTATTTAGATATGAAAATATTAAAATTCAGTTGAAAATGTTAGTTCCTATGGCTTAATGATGTATAAATATGAATTTTAAGCAAAGGTCAAAATCTAGAACGTCCAATTTACCTATGACCTTGACCTCAATTTCAAGGTCATAGACTAAACATCTCAAATAAAAAGACACTAGTTCCTTAATATGTATGGTTCATGAGTAAAATCACTTTACGCATAATTCTTAATATAAGAGGGGCGAAAACTCCCTTTTATTGTTTACGCACCCTCGCAACCAAAATTTATAAGTTACGACATGTCGCAACTAACAATTTAGTAAAAAGAAATTGTCGATATCTTATAAGGTTAATGAAAAAAGATGAAAATAAGCCAAAATCAAAATTAAGAATTTGACCTTGACCTTTGACCTTGACCTAATTTTCATTTTTTTGGACCAAGGATCTTAAATCAAAAGACCCTAGGTCTCTATCACTTATAGTTTACCAGTTAGAAATGCATATCACTGATATCATATATAAAAGGGGGGATAACTCTCATATGGAGTCTCCGGATAGCTTCCGTTGAAATGAAACAGAACATCCTAAGGATATAACGAGCAATTTGGAAAAATAAATTTGTCGGTTTCTTATACGGTTGCGAAGTAGTAGTGGCCACAAGAAAAACAGTGTTTGGGGAGATAACTCTTACAAGGTAAAGGTTTTTGTTACGCGGTGTCAGTTTCAGAAGCGCATTAACTGTTTGATATCATATACCAAATATCTAAGCGACATCTTGTGAAACAAAAAAACAGCGAAGGAAAAAAAAGTTGGCGGAAGAAAAAAAAAAAATAATAATAATAATAATAATTAAAAATCAATTGTTCAAAGAACAATTGAAGGTCTTTCAACCAATAAGGATCTATTTTGATATGAAAATATTAAGATTCAGTTGAAAATGTCAGTTGCTATGGCTTTTTGATATGAAAATATGAATTTCGAGCAAAGGTCAAAATCTAGAACGTCCAATTAACCTATGACCTTGACTCCAATTTCAAGGTCATAAACCAAGGATCCCAAATCAAAAGACCCTAGGTCAGTAGTATGTATGGTTCATGAGTAATATCACTTTACGCATAATTCTAAATATAAGAGGGGCGAAAACTCCCGTTTATTGTCTACGCACCCTTCCAATCAAAAATTTTAAGTTACGACATGTCGCAACTAACAATTTAGTAAAAAGAATTTGTCGAAATCTTATAAAGTTAATGAGAATAAGTGAAAATAAGCCAAAATCAAAATTTAGAATTTGACCTTGACCTTTGACCTTGACCTAATTTTCCTTTTTTTGGACCAAGGTTCTTAAATCAAAAGACCCTAGGTCTCTATCACTTATAGTTTACCAGTTAGACATGCATATCACTGATATCATATATAAAAGGGGGGATAACTCTCATATGGAGTCTCCGGATAGCTTCGGTTGAAATGAAACAGAACATCCTAAGGATATAACGAGCAATTTGGAAAAATAAATTTGTCGGTTTCTTATACGGTTGCGAAGGAGTAGGGGCCACAAGAAAAACAGTGTTCGGGGAGATAACTCTTACAAGGTAAAGTTTTTTGTTACGCGGTGTCAGTTTCAGAAGCGTATTAACTGTTCAATATCATTTACCTTATATCTAAGCGATATCTTGTGAAACAAAAAAACAGCGTAGGAAAAAAAAGTTGGCGGAAGAAAAAAAAAAAAAATAATAATAATTAAAAACCAATTGTTCAGAGAACAATTGAAGGTCTTTCCACCAGTTAACATCTATTTTGACATCAAAATATTAAAATACAGTCGAAAATGTCAGTTCCTATGTCTTTATGGTGTTCAAATATGAATTTAAAGCAAAGGCCAAAATCTAGAACGTCCTATTAACCTTTGACCTTGACCTCAATTTCAAGGTCACAAACTAAGGACATCGAATCAAAAGACCATAGGTCTTAAATATGTATGGTTGATGAGTAATATCACTTTACCTAAAATTCTATATATAAGAGGGGCAAAAACTCCCATTTATTATCTACACACCCTTTCAACCAAAATTTATAAGTTACTACATGTCCCAACTAACAATTTTGTAAAAATAATTTGTCAATATCTTATAAGATTAATGAAAATGAGTGAAAATAAGCCAAAATCAAAATTTCGAATATGACATTGACCTTTGACCTTGACCTAATTTTCATTTTTTTGGACCAAGGACCTCAAATCTAAAGACCCTTGGTCTCTATCACTTATGGTTTACCATTTAGAAATGCATATCACTTAATTCAAATGAAAAAGGGGAATAACTCTCATATGGAGTCTCCATAAAGCTTCGGTACAAATGAATATCCTAATCCTTAAGATGTAACGAGCAATTTGGTAAAATAAATTTGTCGTAATCTTTTACGGTTGCGCAGGAGTAGTGGCCACAAGAAAAACAGTGTTTGGGGAGATAACTCTTACAACGTAAAGTATTTTGTTACACAGTTGTAAATTTTTAAAGCGTATAAACTATACAACATCATATTCCAAATATCTAAGCAACATCTTTTGAAACATCAATACTACGCAAGAAAAAAATTAGGCGGAAGAAAAAAAAAAAAAAAATAAAAAATAATAATTAAAAACCAATTGTTCAAAGAACAATTGAAGGTTTTTCAACCAATAAGGATCTATTTAGATATGAAAATATTAAAATTCAGTTGAAAATGTTAGTTCCTATGGCTTAATGATGTATAAATATGAATTTTAAGCAAAGGTCAAAATCTAGAACGTCCAATTAACCTATGACCTTGACCTCAATTTCAAGGTCATAGACTAAACATCTCAAATAAAAAGACACTAGTTCCTTAATATGTATGGTTCATGAGTAAAATCACTTTACGCATAATTCTTAATATAAGCGGGGCGAAAACTCCCTTTTATTGTTTACGCACCCTCGCAACCAAAATTTATAAGTTACGACATGTCGCAACTAACAATTTTGTAAAAAAAAATTGTCGATATCTTATAAGGTTAATGAAAAAAGGTGAAAATAAGCCAAAATCAAAATTAAGAATTTGACCTTGACCTTTGACCTTGACCTAATTTTCATTTTTTTGGACCAAGGATCTTAAATCAAAAGACCCTAGGTCTCTATCACTTATAGTTTACCAGTTAGAAATGCATATCACTGATATCATATATAAAAGGGGGGATAACTCTCATATGGAGTCTCCGGATAGCTTCCGTTGAAATGAAACAGAACATCCTAAGGATATAACGAGCAATTTGGAAAAATAAATTTGTCGGTTTCTTATACGGTTGCGAAGTAGTAGTGGCCACAAGAAAAACAGTGTTTGGGGAGATAACTCTTACAAGGTAAAGGTTTTTGTTACGCGGTGTCAGTTTCAGAAGCGCAGTAACTGTTCGATATCATATACACTATATCTAAGCGACATCTTGCGAAACAAAAAAACAGTGAAGGAAAAAAAATTTGGCGGAAGAAAAAAAAAAATAATAATCAGAACAAAAACAATAGGTCTTTCAACTGAAAGGTTGAAAGACCTAATAATAATAATCAGAACAAACCCTATAGGTCTTTCACCTGAAAGGTTGAAAGACCTAATAATCAGAACAAATACAATAGGTCTTTCAACAGAAAGGTTGAAAGACCTAATAATCAGAACAAACCCTATAGGTCTTTCACCTGAAAGGTTGAAAGACCTAATAATAATAATCAGAACGAATACAATAGGTCTTTCACCTGAAAGGTTGAAAGACCTAATAATCAGAACAAATACAATAGGTCTTTCAACAGAAAGGTTGAAAGACCTAATAATAATAAACAGAAGAAATACAGTAAGGTCTTTCCCTTTTGTAAAAGGAAAGACCTTAATAATAATAATAATAATAATAATAATCAGAACAAATACAATAGGTCTTTCAACAGAAAAGTTGAAAGACCTAATAATAATAATCAGAACAAACCCTATAGGTCTTTCAACTGAAAGGTTGAAAGACATAATAATAATAATCAGAACAAATTCAATAGGTCTTTCCACGGAAAGGTGGAAAGATCTAAATATGACCCAGTTAATCCATAAGATACCTAACTATTAATGATTCTTGAAAGCCTTGCACATTTAAGTACAAATCATGATTTATTAATTTTCAAAGAAAATCTGAGTGTTTACCGAAACATATGACTTTTTAATAGATGTGGTCTTTTTTTTATAAAACAAATCGACAAATATCGTGACAATATAGATATAAATGCAACTCATAAACATTATTGATATCAGATGCGGTATTATCAACTTTTTATACTGAACGACATAAACCATATTTTTTGCTGAACCAATACCTAAATAAATCTTTAGTTCATACAATTACATTTGATTTAGGGGATACAGTTATTATGTTTTGCGCTCCTAAGGCATCAATTTGGGATTTGATGGTCTCAAATTAAGTTTACTGGCGACGTGTTAGTGGACACAGTAAACGGGTATTTGCGACCATCAAATCCTCAATTGATGCCGTTGGAGCTTACAATTCAATATTGTTATCTCCATTCTAATGAAACTGACAGAAAACCACGTTAAAACATGTATTTGAAATCTGGCATATGCCGTCTGCGCTTGCGCGTACGTCCCATAGCATCAATTGTCAATCGATGCCATGTAAATAAGTGACGTTATCCACTCAAAATGAACATTGCATATGGAACGCCATGACTGCCTTATGTAAATGATCAGCATTATATTCAGTGCTCACAACATTATATGCAGTGCTCACATTATTATATGAAGTGGTCACAACATTATATTAAGTGCTCACACATATATGCAGTGGTCCAAACATTATATGCAGTGGTCACACCATTATATGAAGTGCTCACGACATTATATGAAGTGCTCACAACATTATATGAAGTGCTCACAACATTATACGTTTTTTGTTGATGATGGTGATGATGATGTTTGATGTATGATGAGATAATTCGGTAAACTTCATGTTTTTTTAGCGGAAAATTACCGAATCCATAATTTGTAATGCCCAGCAAACAAATGTAAACAGATATTAAAGTTAAGGCAGAATACAATATTTAAACTGATTGAAATAAGGAAATTAAGAAGTATGATCAATTTACCACACATTTATTCCACACCAGGGCAATTTAAACTTATTTTGATTATCATTTTCATCATATTCACAACTTAATATGTATACACTTTAAGTGTTTGATAAATTGCTTCGCCGAACGCAGCTGGATACGACCACAGAGGTCCAACTATAAACCATTGGGACAAAAATGGACACACTGTTCACGCTTGATGCAGGTCTGAATTTGCAATGTAATTAAATATTGGACACATAATAGGTTTTCTGACACAGAATAACTGTAGTCGAAGAACTTACAACTGATTAATTATATAATTTGAATTTATACTTTGTTTTGGTTTTGCACTTCGCTGTTGCGAATTGCCCCACTCGCCTCAAAAAAATACCCCACTTTTTCGTTGATTTTGTGCAATACACTATGCTGGTGCATATTGACCCCAACCCGAAAAAGAAAAAAAAATGTATCACCAACTTTTTTTGCAAAAAAAAATATATGAAGAGATTTTTTTTTTAATTTCTGAAATCTGATATGAGAAAAAAAATTATTTAGACATAATTTAGAGGCAGTGTAAGACAGGTAATCAAACATGTTTAGATTACCTCAATATATTTGGATTACCTTCCTTACACTGGTTTCAAATTGTCTTAATTGGCCATTAACCAAGAAACCGCTGATTCCCCCTTTTTTTGCCTCTAATTCCTAAACGTTTTGAGACATAACACCTCCCCTCCACCCACCTTTCCAAGCACATCCTTACCATCCCTTTGTTATATGGAAACTTGTGGTATAATTTCAGAGAGATTTATACATTTAAGGACTAGAAACTACAAAAATGTTTATCTGGACCCCCCTTTTTGGCTCCTAATTCCTAGACAGTTGAGACCATAACCCCCAAATCAATCCCATACTTTTTTTAGTGGTTATAAATCTTGTGTTAAAGTTTAATTGATGATTTCTATTTACTTATACAAAATTTTTTCTCCGGAAACCATCTGTCATTTGGCGTCGCGACGACGACGTGATAGCAATATACGACAATTTTATTTTTTTTTTTTTTTTTGCAGTCGTAATTAAACATATAGATTTATACACATATATAATTGTGCATTTCTGATCATTTAACTCTAAATTAATATCTTCAGATTACTTTGGACTACAATTAAGATATGTTATGACCCAGTATTTGTTCAAGGAAAACCAAATATCTGTCAGAAGTATACTGCTCATTGCATTTTTTAAGAATTTTTTTTTTTTATAAATGTTGGTCAGCGATGTTATTCGAAATAGAATTTTATATATATATATATTTTAAATAAACATTTACGATTTTCAATCTTATTTTAAAAAGGCATGGCACAGCAATGTTTAATAAAAAAATAACTAGTTTGTGAATTTAAATCCGTTCAAGTATACAATTCGGACTATGCTATACATACAAGTCAAATTAGTTTCGACAATTTTCCAATTTTTACTCCGTGAATGATCCATATACAGGAGAAAGAATCCCCACAGAAACAATTAAGATCCATCGTCAAAAGTAACTTTCCAGATAACGAAAAATATTCAGATATGAAATGTTCAACCTCTTAAATTGATCCTAACATGGGATATGGAAAAAAAATTGTTAGCAAAAATAACAGAAATCCCCAGACTATAGACAAGCTTATTTGTGAGAAGAATTAGAACGCCAATAACAACAACGACAATAATTCACAGTAAACTTATACTAGTAGTTCTCCATTAATATAATTATATTACAATTATATATTGACATAATAACGAGTATTGTTTTTTTTTGTGCTTTTGTAACAAAAATTGTGTGTGGACCTTGAATAAAATGAAAGAAGTGCTCAGTAACAAATAGCATTCCTCTTTATGTGTTGTTGCTATCGTCTGGACCTTAACACAAATTTGAATCTTTTTTTAAGGTCTATTGTTATCAAAGAAGTGCGATCTAAAAGATATCATTCCTCTATGACTTGTAGTTGATTAGAGTTTGTATATTAATGTATCTTAACCAGAAGTAATTTACGTCAAGATGAGTCTTTATTCATGGACAATCGTTACTATCAAATAATAGTTAATCATTTTTTTTTACTCACTGTGTGTTTCAATCTTTACCTAAATGCAAAACTAAGATGTATGATTTTTTGATTAGTTGATAGTGGCTTTGAACTAACTGTCAGTAACTGCGAGTACTCTTAGATCAAAACTTAGTGTCTTTTTGTTGTTGAGATATAGAAGTACCCGGCCACGTCCACTCTGTTTTTTGTTAGATGTATTTATATTTGTATCCATCTGATGAGTTAAGCCTTTTACAACTGATTTTCATAGTTCGTTATTTTGGTGTTCTGTTACACCACTGCCCAATGTTAGAGGGAGGGTTTGGATCCCGCTAACATGTTAAAACCCGACACATTCTGTATATATGTGTCTGTCCAAAGTCAGGAGCCTGTATTACAGTGGTTGTCGTTTGTTAATGTGCTACATGTTCGTTTTTCGTTCGTTTGTTTGTACATTAATTAGGCCGTTAGTTTTCTCGTTTGGAATGTTTTACGTTTATCATTTCGGGGCCTTCTATAGCATAGTTGACTATGCGGTATGGGCTTTGCTCATTCTTCAAGGCCGTACTGTGACCTATAGATGTTAATTTCTGTGTCGTTTGGTCTCTTGTGGAAATTTGTTTCATTGGAAAGCATACCACTTTTTTTCATATATTAACCGTGCAGACTGACGAACAAACGTAGTAAACATTTTATTCATCCCCGACAAAATCAGTTTTCCAAATGCTTTAAACTGCATTTTCAATATATGTTAGATACTTATTCATGTAAACATGCCAAATTCTGAAAATCGATGCCAATAATGACTCTATCATGACATATATAAGCTAACGTAATATGGCACTTAGTTGTAATAAAAAGCTGACTATTTTATTTAAAAAGTAATTAATTTTTTTAAAACTGAGTACTGACTATAAAGTGGCACCTTACTAAAGTTCTTCAGTAGAAAATGAACTCGAGGCATATGTCATACAAATTTTCCTTCGATATTTCATTAACTCAAATTTTCATTATTTATCTGGCAATATGCCATGCGTATTTCTTAAGATGAACATAACTAGTTCATTCATTCATCTCTTAGTTTCATATTTTTCTCCAAATGAACTTGTAATAAATTAATAAAATTATATCTGTCCAATTGCAGACAATAGCTGGCGTTATTTGTTTTCTGATATATTTTTCAATCGAATTGCCTCGATAATATGACTTCAACAACTGTTTCAATTTGTTTGCGTGGCACTATCAATCATGACTGTATTCGGTAATTTGCGCTAAAAAAAAATCCCAAAGTTTAGCGAATCATCTCATCATACATCAATCTCATCATGCATTAAATATCATCATCACCATCATCACCATCACCGATCACCACCTTCATCAACAAAAAAACGTATAATGTTATGAGCACTTCATAAAATGTTGTGAGCACTTCATATAATGTCGTGAGCACTTCATATAATGTTGTCACCACTGCAGATAATGTTTGGACCACTGCGTATAATGTTGTGAGCACTTCATATAATGATGCGAGCACTTCATATAATGTTAGAAGCATTTCATATAATGTTGTGAGCACTGCATATAATGTTGTGAGCACAGCATACAATGTTATGAGCACTTCATATAATGTTGTGAGCACTGCATATAATATTGTGAGCATTGCATATAATGTTGTGAGCACTGCATATAATGCTGATCATTAACATAAGGCAGTCATGGCGTTCCATAGTTACAAACGTTGTTGCATTAGAATAAATTACTTCTCCCGTCAAAAAAAGTTCATAGCTAGAATCCTTTCTTTTCATTTACAAGATTTCAAAAAGCATACAACTCTTTAACATTTCAATGGCATAACAAATGTAAAAAAAGCATGATTTTGTCCCTTATAGGTATGGCTAAATTGTAATCCTTTAAACAATGTTGGTCTATACTCATGTTTCAGACATCGTAATTATTTAGATTCGTCCTTATCATTTTAATAATTATATTATGTATTGGTCTTGTGTCTTCTTCAGCCCATACGAAATCATCCACGATTCCAGCGCAATACCTTAACACCATTCCTTTTTCTATCATGATTTTTTTTTCAATACACGAAATGATAGTCGTGACATGACATGATCTCATCATTGCATACTACATGTAGTAATAACATTATGTAGCTGCAAATATATGACGAGCCACGAGACTTTCAGTTTTACAGAGGTGTTATATGCAATATAACATTGTTAAATGGGTTTCCGTCAAATTCTCAATAAAAAATAAAAGTACAGACTGAAGTTAACCATCCAGCCAAGTGACGTTAAGAAATTCATAAAGACAAAGGACTTACACAAATGTATGAAATTTGGTTGCCGATGTCGAGATTTTCTTTAATATGATAGTTCATAAAGTATTTATAGCACATTTATATATTATTTCAAAGTATCAAAATAGTTGTAGCCTACACATGACGTTGTGTATTACCTTCAACGATTGTCTAATAATCATAAAATCCCGATTTCGTTCCCTCCTTATGTAAATTTGTGACATTTAAAATATTAGGTATGACGAAACAGTGTGAATATATATAGATAAGTGTTTTATATAAAAATCGCAAATTCATCTGACCTAAATGGAAGCTTGTTTCATTTAACAAAGTTGGCGGCACGAAACCGGGATTATATATAGATAAATGTGTTTTATATATAATCCCCCCTAAGTCCCATCCCTACGGAGATCGTATATATGTTCTAATTATAAACTACTTTACTATTCAAAATAAGGCCTTTAAAAAAAATGTGTTTGCGAATTATAGCTTTCAGCAAAAAAGGGATCAGAATAGTTTTTTGGGGTGGATTTTTTTCTAACAAAGACAAAATAGTGAGGGGAACTGGTATGAGTTAGCTCTTTAAAAATCGGAACACATACCCGCATTATACAATTGACGAATTTTTGATAAAAGATAAACAAAGGTGAGACAGAACTGGTAACTTATAAGTTAATGTTCAATCACTGATTAAAAATTTAAAAAAATTTGAAAACAATCAGAAAATAATAGGTGGACTACATTATAAGATACATGTATATTTAAAACTTGCCATTGCTGAATCATGCTTGTTATCCGCACTGGATATATCAGAATAGAGACCCATTTTTTTAATTTTCAAAGTTGGAATACATCATAACAATGTTAAACATTGCTGTCTTCTTGTCGTAACCTATTTTGGGTTGGAAAAATACTTTCATCGTCGATTTTCACAATTTTCAAACACGAAATTCATAAGAAGATATTTATACATTTATATGTAATCGTAGAGCATGCAAAACAAAACATGATACACATGCACTGTGTCTCCTGTATCTTAACAAGTAGTTTACTTTCAACTGACTTAATTTTTGTCTATTGTTTGAGTTCAGATTCTGATTGAAGAGGCCAACATGTTGATTGGTTGATTGATTCTATTTATTTCCTCCATTATACTGAAGATTTACATTTGTTTTATCCAAATATTTTAATGACCACAATTAAACATATGATCAGATAATTGGACTTTAAATTTTCCGTACAGATAAAATATATGATCTTCTAATCAACAAATCATGTTTCTCCAGTTGTCAGAGTTCACATATTGCATAGAATTTGTAAT
Source organism: Mytilus galloprovincialis (assembly GCA_037788925.1). Lineage (NCBI taxonomy): Eukaryota > Metazoa > Mollusca > Bivalvia > Mytilida > Mytilidae > Mytilus > Mytilus galloprovincialis. Next base: position 61,872,802 of record CM075333.1, read on the forward strand.
GTCAGCAAGTAAGGCTACGAATATGTTGCTATCATTTTACTGGGAAAAAAAACGTACAGATTCCTGGATTGGTAAAACATCAACAATTCCGTAAAACATGTTATTTCTTGCCTCCAAAAGTTTTTCACAGTATAAAATTAGGTGGTGAACAACATCTGTAGAATAACAACCCCATAAATAGATCTGGCCATCCTTTGTTGCTATTGAGTTAAGTTTTCCTATGACTAAAAGTTTATAATTCAAATTTAGATAGACGTACAAGCCTGTGAATAGTTATCTGTTTTGAATTTCGTAGTAACGGCAAAGTTCTGATCGACAGTGTTTAGATGATTTCCAAATATCTCTTCTCCAAAGTTTTATCCGGGATATACAAATCATCCATGTAACTCTCAAGAAAGGAATAAATGTCATATATAATCAGAGTTTTATTCAATCGTATGTTATTGAACGTTTATCGGATTCGCCAAGCAACAGTTGACTGAGACGTAGAATAAATAATTGTTTATGAGTTGAATTGGACTTAGCTATGAGCTACCGTCCGAGAAACAATAATTTGAATTGATCGATGAGTCATTGTATAGACCAAAGTCCGACAGTACTTGTACAAAAATCAGTTGGCAATCGTTTATCTGGACCTAATACAAATCGTACAAGGTATCGTTGTGTTTGCTCCAACATTTTAGTTTCAATAAATGATAACTATCCCCAAAGCTCACACGAGTCAAGTGCAGTTGGTAACTCAAAACGTTTCCAAACAGTAGAACTTATAATTGAGCTCATGCCACTCCGATTAAGTCCTACACTGTTTAGAGAATGCAGATTTATTTTCATCTTTTTACACGCCTTTACAGTACGATCGTATGATTTCATTTTACTATCAATCAAAGTTCGGCATAAATAATAATTTGCTTCATAGGGACCTGTGTTTCACTCATACTTTGACTCATTATGTTTACTAGTAAATTTTGATGGTTTGAATAGAAGATGAGCGCTCTTAATTGCGTTGCATACGCATATTCATTAATAATTCAACATTTGTTGTCAACCAGATTGTGTGCCACTTAGTAAAGTGATGTCGTCCGCTAGTAAAATTGTAGGAAGATGTATGTGTACAATCATAAACCGACAGTTTGTTGATAATAGTTGAGTGATTAAATCGTTGATAAATAAAGCACATAGCCACGCTGAAATTACTCGACCTTGACCTACACCTTGTTTTATTTAAAACACCGGACTATTTAAACGGTTATATTGTACATGTTTACTGTATATGACATATATATTATTTTCCACATTTGACCAGCAATTCTTACATTCCATAATTTAAACACAAGTCCGTCTTGCTAAACACGATCAAATGCCTTTTAGGCCATGATCACATTGACCTAAACTCGGTGTTGTGTTAGTGTATATCACACGTAAACAAAACACAAATACGTTCCCATTGCTAAAACTCAATGTTTACATGTAGTGTAAATCATGTTTTGTCTACAAGAAGTCGATGGTCAATGTAGGCCTTGTGTAGGTTAAGTGTACACAAAACAATTATTAAGAACATAAATTTAACCATGTACATTTAAAGATGAAACCTTTTTTTTTTAATACAACTGATATTTATAACAATTATTAATAAAGTCCTTTACCGAATTATTTGTATTAATCGACATATAATGATATATATAGCTTTATTATAAAACACAAATTTAGGTAGCTTTATTTCCCCCATATCAAGACTCAAAGCATCAGCAATATTATATAAGTACATCGTTTGTAAAATGCACGACATATTTGCCACTGGTATTTTATTAATCAACGATTCCCTCATAAATACATTACTTAAATATCTGTGTGGTAAATTGTATTGTTTTCGTAATATCCAGATCCGGTAAAATGCACTTAAAAAAAAAATTTGCAATGTACGTACTGTTTTTTTTTAGCCAAAGCCGTAGTTGATAAGAAGTATATGCATGGCAGTATTGAGTCATTGCTCCTAGTTCAAACTCATGACCGTTTTATTCAAACAAAACTGATGAATTGCGAAAACGAAAATATGTTTCATAAAATCATCAACTCTCTATGATATATATTTTTTACAAATATTGCATATATATATATGGATATATATATGCGAAATGTGTTTGTATTAATTGTATGCTTAATGAGCTACCATTTGACTTTTATCGAGGAGAGTGGGGTTGGGGGTAGGGGTAATAGGATATAAAAGGTTGTCCTGCTTTTTTTAGTCGTCATCTCTATCCTGCATTTTTTTTATTCTATTCGGTTTTTGCCTTTCTTTTATTAGTTTAACCTGATATTTTTTTTTACATAAATTTTCATCCTCCCATTTTTTGGAAAAGTGACTCATCCTTTCCTTTTTTCACTCAAAACTTGTGTCCTTCCTTGTTTTCAAATATCATACTAGACCCCCTATAAATCAAACGTAAGCTCCCTAAGTATATTGTATAATCGTTTTTGTTTGAGTCAGAATTGTTTGATGTCGCATAGCACGAACAATTTTATTTGATTTTTTAACGCTATCAATCATTTTTTTTCTTTCTAAATTTTACACTGTAAGGTATGGGGGAAATCTGGATTCAGAATATTTTTTTTGGACAATGTCTTCCTTAATTAACTGGATGTCACAGAAATATGTACCACTGGTCTTAACAAAATCAACGATTCACTGATAAATGCATTACTAAAATATCCCAAACATCCCAACGCTTCTTTATCGTCTGTAAGCCATTACCGCAGGCTACGTTTTGTTTATTGCGTAATTGGTGGCGGATCCAGTGAGTGGTTTCGGAGCCCCCTTTTTTAGACGATCAATGCATTTGAAAGTGGACATATGGTTGGACCCTCTCCCCTTCTTTTCTAAACGTTTTCATAAAACTGATGTTGATGTCACAGCTCTGTATTACTGTTCGGTTTATCTTTGTTACTTCCTCCATACAGTGTAATATTAATGCCATGTCTTAAAGAAACAGGTAGATATTCAGTTTTCATGATCATATTAAAAAGTTTGCACTAACATTTGATCACTTGATCACCGCCATAAAGTATATGTTCGTAAGTGATACAATCCGCTCTCGATGCTTTTCCACACTTTAAAGTATTTATTTGTTCACGAATTTCTTCTCAGGTGACTTCTTTTTTAAGTTCTGGAATAGATGTTTTATCACTGTTTTCAAAGTATATTTGCACTTTTGACGAAATTTCATGGAAAAAAGTTACATTGCGGAAACATTTACCCCATAATTCTTATATACTACTATTGTTTGTAGCGTCAGTACAATTTTATGACATCTTATCCTGGATCCCGCTTATATTTTGTCAGATTCCATTATCCCGCTTACATTATGTACGTAAGCAATTGTCATTTTTTGTAATTTGCCGTGTTCTGCTAGACTGCATTTCCCGTTTTCAATGCACAGCAATTTGAGTTTCACGTGCCATGCTTACATACAATCGACAATTCAGCGTCACGATTAGTTTCCATGCGACTCGCTTTGTAGCTGATAGACCACTTTTTCGCATACTGCGTTCTCGTTGATAAAATTCACCAATATCCATTTCAGCAGCAAGTTTTATATACTCGAATTATTCCTCCTGCGATTCGTTTTCAAATACGAAATTATCGTTTTTTGTTTTATAATCAATAGAGCTGATATTAGTTTTTTTTCCTTTTTTACTGTTGTTTATCCGTTGTCGTCTTGCATTATTTTGCTCAAAATGACTGTTATTGAGTTTTAGTTTTTACCAATCAAAGTTCCAACTGGAATACAAGAATTTGCCAACATTTGAAGAGCGTTTATTAGTAGAGAGGAGAATATCTCAATGTCACCTTTTGAAAAATTATCATAGTTTGTGTCAATTTATGTTATTTGCGTTTGACGTCCTACTTAGAAGATCAATCTTCATCTGTACAAAGACTGGATGATGATCAATAATTATCATACTCCATGTCGAAACCCGCAGCATATAAGTAATTAAAAAAAGTATAAAAAACAGTTTAATTAGTCCCCCTGAGAGTCTGTTTGGTTGTTGTTTGTATTTGAGTTGTAGGGGACGTCACCCTTCCAGTATATTCCTTTTCGCAATAACTGATTGTCCGTTTCAATTTTATTTAAAAGTCATCTTCATTTATATTCACACGCATTATATATGTAATATGTACATTTTTTCTGTTCCGCATACGTTTTCGGTCCGTGTATATCTGCGTCCATTCGTTTTTCGTTTTGAAATATCAAAAACAAAAAATAAAAAACGAAAGTGTTTTCATTTTTCGTTTTTGATTTCTTAAAAACCAAAACGAAAAACGAAACTGTTTTCATTTTTCGCTTTTGATTTCGTAAAGATTAAAATGAAAAACAAAAGGGTTTTCGTTTTTCGTTTTTGATTTCACAAACAAAAAACGAAAAACAAAAGTATTTTCATTTTTCAATTATGATTTCTCAAAAACTAAAATCGAAAAATGAAAGTGTTATCATTTTTCATTTTTCATTTCACAAAAACAAAAACAAAAAAACGAAAGTGTACTTATGTTATCTTTCCAACACAGTTTAATTGTCATTCACAAAATGACAATGTTGTCATTTGTCATTCATTTAAAGGTCGTTAAAGTATACATGCACAGCGGTTGTCAGATCAATACTACTTTAATCGAAGATAATGTCGACGGATGCAAAAGTCTTTATCAATCTAAACAATACGGGTGCGTGATCTTTACTTTTAAGTTTGGAGAGGTTAATCTAAGATGATAATATTGTAGCGTAACTAGCCTCTTTTACAAATAAAGCAAACTATATATTGTTGGCGAGGGAAGGGCTCAAGGACTCTAGAAGAACTGGAAAAAATGATACAAAATCCTTCACACCCTTTCTTAATCTAAAGCGCAAGTTTTAATTTATCTATTTTATTATGTTCTTGTCTCGGAGCAAAATATATAGATACAGTGTAAGACTTTTAGTATTTACATGTATGAACAATATCAAAAGACATATGTAGGATGATGAAAAAAATAATGTAATCCACAAAATCAAGTGTGTGGCTATTGTTAGTTTAAACATATTTATTAATAGTGGATTGGAAATTTTCTCACCGGAACGGTGATCGAACCAGGAACTTATGTTTTTGTATGGTCCGATGCACTAACCTATGTTACTTTTGTATAATGAGGATGAATGGTCTAGTTCCTCGTTGAAGACCCTCCAGCTCCTTTCAAGATGAAGAACAGGCATAAAAGCCCTGTTCATTAATAATTTGTATTTTTTCTATATATCATGTATATTGTGTGCGATTTTGTCCCGTGTACATTTACTCCACATCTCTTTATTTTCTATTTCGGACCTGGACACGGCTCAAAGCTAGTTTAGAATCTTCCGAACAATATCTGAACGTCGGTTTCGTGGGCATGTACAATTGCTAAACCACACATGAACGTTCTTCGTCTTCGTAGATCTATTCCAACTTGAAGTCTTTTTGAGTCTACGACAAGCAGAATATGATATTTTATACCATTAAATATTGAAGCCATAGTCATGAAGATCGAATACTTGATTGATGTTCCGTTAACGTAGCCGCAGAACAAAAACGCAAGAGCTACTTTTGAATATTTCTACAATTTTAAGTAGTTTTCCACTCACAAACACAATAATATTTTCAACATTTATTAAAATATTTTTTTTTTTTACACTTTTTAACTTTTATGTTGTTTTAAAATATCAATTTGACTTGAATTTAGGATCCCGCTAACATGTTTAACCCCGCCACATTCAAAATGTATGTGCCTGTCCCAAGTCAGGAGCCTATAATTCAGTGGTTGTCGTTTGTTTATGTGTTACATTTTTGTTTTTCGTTCAATTTTTGTGCATAAATAAGTTAGTTTTCTTATTTGAATTGTTTTACATTGTCATTTCGGGGCCTATTATATCTGACTATACGGTATGGGCTTTGCTCATTGTTGAAGGCCGTACGATGACCTATAGTTGATAATTTCTGTGTTATGTTGGTCTCTTGTGGAGAGTTGTATCATTGACAATCATACCACATCTTCTTTTTTATATTTATATGAGTATATCAAATAAACATGTATATACCAAGCTAAGTCAGTTTATATCATGTTTTTCGTCTGACTATACAAATGGCGAGGAGAGCTACTTAATAGATCAGGTTGACTGATAAGCTGTCTATATAAAGTAATGGGACAATGCATGGCATGAAGATATCACCAAATCACCGTATGCAATACTCAAAAAGACATCCAGAGCTTACCATATAGTCATCAACTACCCACCAACAGGCCGTGAGCTTTGGTTGGCTCTTAACTCAAATCCAAGAGCACAGCAAAATGTCAAAATATTCTATTCAAACTGGGTGATCTGGGAGAAAAACATTGAAATTTTCCAAAGAAACACACACACCCCTCAACTTTTAATAAGGAGATTTGGTATTAATGCAAATGAGTCAACTATCCAACAAAGTTCAAATGAAGTGGATGTAAGCAATTATATATAGGCAACCATATAATCTTCAACAATGAGAAAAAACATACGGTATTGTCGGCTACAATAGTCCATGAATTGAAAAATATGAAACAGTTCAATTGAGAAAAATAACAGTCTATTTTAAAACAACATGAATTACGAAAACACATATAAAAGACATCAACAAACGAAAACCATTGAACTACATGCTCCTGAGTTATAGCAGGCACTTGCAATATATTGTGCCGTTTAACATGCTTGTAAACAGCCGGGACAGTTTTGTTACAGCACAGCATAAGAACAAACTATACAAATCAGTGGAAAAGGGCTTAACGTATGAGATCGATACAAAACAGAAGGAAAAAAAGGTCTAACAAAAACACATACCGAATGTGGCAGGGTATTTTTACCTCGTTTTCAGACAATTAAAGTACTGAAGTACTGAAGTACTGAACATCGAATGACTGCAATAAAATTGAGAATGGAAATTGGGAATGTGTCAAAGAGACAACAACCCGACCAAATAAAAAACAACAGCAGAAGGTCACCAACAGGTCTTCAATGTAGCGAGAAATTCCCGCACCCGGAGGCGTCCTTCAGCTGGCCCCTAAACAAATATATACTAGTTCAGTGATAATGAACGCCATACTAATTTCCAAATTGTACACAAGAAACTAAAATTAAAATAATACAAGACTAACAAAGGTCAGAGGCTCCTGACTTGGGACAGGCGCAAAAATGCGGCGGGGTTAAACATGTTTGTGAGATCTCAACCCTCCCCCTATACCTCTAACCAATGTAGAAAAGTAAACGCATAACAATACGCACATTAAAATTCAGTTCAAGAGAAGTCCGAGTCTGATGTCAGAAGATGTAACCAAAGAAAATAAACAAAATGACAATAATACATAAATAACAACAGACTACTAGCAGTTAACTGACATGCCAGCTCCAGACTTCAATTAAACTGACTGAAAGATTATGATTTCATCATATGTACATCTGGCACAATCCTTCCCGTTAGGGGTTTAGTATCATACCATCATAACTTATATGAGAAGAACATAACCCGTGTCATGCCAACAACTGTTTTTAGAATAAATGTGTTTAGTTCCGACGCAAAGACCTTATCAGTGACTCAATATTAACGCCAAAATATGCAATCTTTAATGACTTGACAACAGTATCGTAATTATATCCCTTCTTAATAAGTCTATTCAAAGGTTTTTTAAGTTTCTGAGGTGAATACTGACACCTTTGTGCTTTATAAAGAATATTTCCATAAAAAATTGGATGTGAAATACCTGAACGTATAAGAAGTCTGCATGTTGAGCTATATTTACGAATGATGTCTTTATACCGATGATAAAATTTAGTAAATGTTTTGACTAGTTTGTGATATCGAAAACCCTGGTGTAATACTTTTTCAGTAATACATAAATTTCTCTCGTTAAAATCTAAAACATTGTTACATACACGAGCGAATCGTACAAGTTGAGATATATAAACACCGTAAGATGGTGACAAGGGAACGTCACCATCTAAAAACGGATAATTAACGATAGGAAATGAAAAATCATCCCTGTTCTTTTGGATTGTCACAAGCACTTGTCTCAGAAAAAAAATCACATCTCTATACTTGAAAGTGAAGTTAATGTACAGATATGTTTTTTTGAAACTCAGTACACATATTCTATATCATATGATCTTTTTAATTTCAATGCCAAATATAGAGTTCTGACCCTCAATTCCACGGTCCACTAGACATGAAAATAATAGTGCGAGTAGGGCATTTTTGTGGTATGGACACATTCTTATTCAAATTCTTTATTAAAGAAGTCAGTAAATTTACTACAGATAACACTACATTTGTAAATTAGACGAACTAATCTAATCAAAATGTATATCTCTGATTTCGTAATACTTATGTGTATGAGAAAATTAATATATATATTAATTTTAATAAGATTGTTGGACGAACGCGTTCAATCTTAGGATTTTATTCTTGTCAATTTTTCCGACCGAGCAGAGCGAGTCGAAAACAATTAAAAAGACGTCTTTCAAGCCCAAGTTAATATGTTTGCTATACACACATAATCAGTGGCGTAGCTTGCCTTCTGTTTATACCGAGGCAGGGGGTCAGAAGCTATAGAGGTTTTTACAATCTGAACAAGAAAAAATCGTTAAAAAATAGTTGCTGTTCAATGTTATTTCATCATAATATTGTTAATTATGCCTTACTATCTATACTAAAATCTATAAAAATAACAAAATACGACGGTGAAGGTATCACATCAGACAACCAATGAAAAGTCCTGACTTGCTAGCAGTTACAGAAAGCAGGAACATATATACATATATATGTATATTGACATACTGTTCCCAGCAGAAAGCCAGCTCAAATGCCTAATGTCTCCCAATATATGTCCAAGCCGTAGTACACTCTAATATAGTTGGCTGTACATCACACGTCATATCACAAGAAATCATGACCTTACTAGGTGGATAGAAGAAACCTGTACAAAATGTTCAATACAGAAAAAAAAACGCAAATATTAAGGTTTATTTGTAATAAGTTTTGTGATGATAATTTGTTTGCTCGTAGGTCACGAATCAACGAATCATAGATAATCCCCACAAAATGACTGCTGGATTGAACAAACAAGATTCAGGATAAACCGGGAGAAAAACATTTGCTACATGTAAAGTGTAGCAAGGCACTTGTTTTAGTGGTGTATTCCTTCGAAGGTCTTGAAATTACATATTGAATGATTATTAACTTTTTTTTTCATTCACGATGAACATGACAACCGGCGAATAACTTACATTTACTGTATTCTGAAGTCTTCATTATAAATGAACAGTATTTGGTTGATTTTTTTTTATATATAAACTGACATTATGTATTAACTAACAGACATATTTCTCTGGAATTAGTGATTCCTTTAAATATTTTAAATTCCCTGCTTGTGAAAACGTACTATGAATTTAAAATAGCGAGAATAAAACTTGTGAACCACATCTTATAAATTATTTTCTGTGCACTATAATGTATAAATGTAAATGCATATTTTGTTTTGTTTAGTACCAAAGTCAATGGACATAGTCGTAGGGGAACATGTCAACACTTATAAAAGAGGGTTTGAATGCTTAGAATGTGATTATCAAATATTTAGTTTTTAATCATTGTCGCCCATAATTTGATTTTCCTTCATTTTATAATTTAGCACCATTTTAAATCCATATTCTTTCAAATTTAAATTGATTTCAGAGCCGATATTTCTGTTTTCTTAAAACCTCACCCAGGCCCTCATATACAATGTACTAGAAATTTTTCTGACACAAAATTAACTAATTGACCTAATTCAATGGTAAAGTGATTTGATCGGGAGACTCGTGAGTTGCATCCTCATCTATTCTACTCACTGCTTTCGCTTGAAATGGGGTAGGACAAATAAATCTCTTGTCGATTTCCTTTTACTCTGACAAACTTGAATTACAGAAAACTACCGTAAAGGGTATTTCCAAGTAGAGGAGGGAAAATTAATTCAAATGTTCCCATAAGTCTTTAATAATTTGTAAAGGGTATGAATCAATAACCGCACCAACAAGACATATCAAGTTGCTACATTATTGTTTAGTAGCCAGTTTGCTGCAATAATCATTCAAAAGAAAATACAGTGAAGGAAAATATATTTTTTTCTTTTTTTTTTACTGAGGCAGTTGCCTCGGTTGCCTCAACGTAAGCTACGCCCCTGAGTCATATAATTTTATTAAACTTGGTTATCAATTGTTAATCAAAAATACAGTCCTAGATAATAAAAAATCATGAAATATTTGGTCTAGTAATAAAAAAATCACACAAAAAACAGTAGTTGTCGTTTGTTGATGTCGTTCTCGCTTCTCCTTTTTTAGCTCACCTGGCCCGAAGTGTCCAGTGAGCTTTTCTTATATATTGGCGTCCGTCGTCAGTCGTCGTAACTTTTACAAAAATTTTCTCCTCTGAAACTACAGAGCCAAATTCAACCAAACTTAGCCACCATCATCATTGGGATATCTAGTATAACAAATGTGTCCGGTGACCTTGCCAACTAACCAAGATGGTCGCCATGGATAAAAATAGAACATAGGAGTAAAATGAAGATTTTGGCTTTTATCTCAGAAATCAAAGCATTAAGAACAAATCTGACATGGGTAAAATTGTTTATTAGGTCTATCTGCCCTGAAATTTTCAGATGAATCAGACAACCTGTTGTTATGTTGCTGCCCCTGAATTGGTAGTTTTAAAAAAACTTTGCAGCTTTTGGTTATTTTCTTGAATATTATTATAGATAGAGATAAACTGTAAACATTAATAATGTACAGCAAAGTAAGACCTACAAATAAGTCAACATGACGAAAATGGTCAATTCACCCCTTAAGGAGTAATTGCCCTTTATAGTCGATTTTTAACAATTTTCATAAATTTGTACATTTTTACAAAATATTTTCCACTGAAACTACTAGGCTAAGTTCATTATAGATAGAGATAATTGTAAGCATCAACAATGTTTTGTAGAGTAAGATCTACGAACACATCACCATCACCAAAAACACATAGACCAAGGTGAGCGACACAGGCTCTTCAGAGCCTCTAGTTATATATAGAGTTTAGACCTTTGGTTTTCCCGTTTGAATGGTTTTACACTAGTCATTTTCGAGGATCCTTATAACTTGCTATTCGGTGTGAGCCAAGGATTCGTGTTGAAGAGGGTACTTTAACGTATAATAGTTTCCTTCTACACACTGTGACTTGGATGGAGAGTTGTCTCATTGGCACTCATACCATGCACATCTTCTTATATCTATATATTCTTTCGATATTTTTAATCGGGGTCTGGAGCTGGCTTGTCAGTTACTGCTAGTAGTTCTTTGTTAATTTATGAATCATATTCGTTTTGTGTAGTTTCTTTTGTTTACTATTTTGTCATCGGACTCGGATTTCTTTTTAACTGAGTTTCTCTGTGCATATTGTTGTGTGTTTATTTATTCTTCATGAGCTAGATATAAATGTATGGCGGGAGGGTTGAGATCTAACAAAGCATGTTTAGCCCCGCCGTATTTTTGCGCCTGTCCCAAGACAGTAGACTCTGATCTTTGTTAGTTTTTTTATGTTTTTTTTTGTCTAAGTAAAGTGTGACGTCCATATTCACATTTCTAGTATATATTTTTATTTAGAGATCAGCTGAAGCCCGGATTTTCTCGTTGTGTTGAAGACTCATTGGTGGCCTTCGGCTGTGCTCTTTGGTTAGGCTGACTGTTGTTTCTTTGACACATTTTTTATTTCCATTCTCAATTTTATTGATTGATCAATTGATTGATTGATTGATTGATTGATCATTTTACTACAAGCAAAAGTCATGATCATTTGAGAATCCTTTATTTGTATTATAGTGTTAATTTCACCAATGAAACTCGACATTAATGTTTGTCTTAATATTAAATTTCTTTGTAAAGTCTAAAATTACCGTCTGATTATAATAAGACACGCAAGAATAAAAAGAAATATTTGACCTTCAATGTCTCAACCTTTTTTAATGTGAGTAACTTCATTGTTCACTTAGATTTCGACTTTGATATTTTTTTTGCAAGTTTCCATAATAGATTTCCGGTAATTGTTCTGCATAAAACCCTATGGGAAAGCACATTAACTAAATTTTCCAAACGTTTATTGGAACCTAATGATTTGGCAAGGTGTTGCAACCTGTAATGTAAAAAAGTTACAGCCGATTGCACTGAGTGTGTAGGCAAAGGTAGCCTATCCTTGGTTAGGTTGCTTGTATTATTAGGTTAGGTAAACTACCCTCCTTTAAGAGTAGACTAGTTCGACAAATAACCAATCAATCTGTCTGTAGGACTAGGCTCCTTCTACAGGAGGATGGTATACCTTACCTAGTTACTTCATAGTTCAGCTAACAAACAAGCGATCCAAAGATATTACCTTTGTCTACACACTCAATGTAATCGGCTGTTATGAAAATGCGGAGTTTGTGAGACCAGGCTCATGCAACCAGTCGGTAGCAGTCAGTTTTCAAATATATAAAAACAAATATTGCATAAGACTCAAACGTACATAAAATGTTTTTATTAATATATAACCACTATATCATCAGTTTTTAAAATATGATTAAGCAGTCAAAGACACTTTTCAATGAATTTTAAAATTTCATTTCTGGTTTATTTAAGAATTGAATGCTTTTTTTTTGTTACTTCATTCAGGTGTAAAGCGATGACCGAAATACATTTTGTATGAAAAGCGGTCAACGCTTTTACAACCCTATGAAGTTACAAAAAGAAGCATTTAATATTTATAATTACATGTTTTAGCTAGGATCATGAAAACACGATTTTTATCAAGTTTTTTTTTATTAAATTCACCTTTGCACTTTTTTGTTGGACCTCGTGTCATCATGAATAATGATTTTCGTTGTGTAATGTAACATGAGATGTGCAGTTAGCCAATCAGAATAACGAATTATAATGAAACATACATCTTATGTTATTATTAGTTATATAAAGCCAAAATCAATCGCTTTCGATATATTACACAGCGTACTGCCCGCTTTACATTTTAAATAGTCAACACTTGGAGTGTTTATAGAATCGTAAATAATTATGATTTTTTTTAATGATGGCAAAATTGCACTATTGGGTGAAATAGCTTTAATTTCCTTATTATTGGCATCCTGTCAAATAGTTCATGAAAAGAAATAATAATTCTGCATTAAAAGAAAAGAAAGTTGCACTCGTGCTTTAACTTTTTTTTGCCAAACAAAACTGTTTTTACAAAACATTCTACCTCTGAACTAGTGGATTTCGCTTAAATATGACTGGACAAAAGGTTTATTTTTTGTTTTCAAAGTATGGTGGGCAAGTAAATTTATTTATTAGCTTAAAAAAGATTGATCCGTGCTATAGATTAACTTGTAATTTTGTTCAAGTAGGCCCTAGATCTCTAGCTTACGTTCTCACCTAGAGCAGATATAAGTATTGCCGCAGAATTTTTTTATTAACTGTCTGGTAAGGGTTTTTGTAGGGTATACGACCTCAACTTTAGACCTACTTTAGAAAAAAACCTAAGCAGAACAACACACTGGATTTTTCTACTGTAGACCCCAGCTACCCAGCTTCCCTTTGCATCTAGTGAGGACATTTTTTATTACATTTTCGGTAAGGATAAGGGTTCGGTGTTCGACCCCAACTTTGGACCTATCTTTGAAAAAAAAATAATCTTAACAGCAACCTTGATTTTTTTCTCCAGTGGACATCAGCTACCAAGCTCCCCTTTACACATTGTTCGGACAGAAGTATTTCCGTAGACATTTGTTTATTAACTTTTATGTAATGATGGGTTAGGGTGGGTAACTGCGGTCCACTTGAAAAAAAATTACCGGAACTCCAATGTGGTGTGGTCTATGCAGAACAATTACCGGAAATCTATGGTAGTTTGCAAAATAATAGTCTTTTTTTATAATGTGATATGTAAAATGTTGGTAAATAATGAAAGCATGCTTCTGAATTAATAGACATAGAAATAAAGAGAAACCATATGATAACCAATAGCAATCTCCCAGAGACAAACTAACGTTCATTTAGGCAACTAGTATGATGGTCTGGATTCGGGGTTCTTAATTTTTGTATTCTTTGATATTTTATGCCATATTTCTCTATTCTTTATATTTTTTGACAATTATTCTCTGATCATTACATTTTAACACCATTATTCTAGTTATTTTATTTATTTCTTGGTCCATTGTCTCTATTATTTATATTTTTTGTCCACTATTCTCAATTCCATAATCCCCCATCAACGACCTCTAATTAATGTCACCTTATAGTCTTCACAAATAAGCAAAATTAACACCTTATAGGCTCCTAATGACAACCCAATTTAATATCCAAGTTTGAATTGTAAAATTGCGGAAATTTTGAAAATTAAATCAAGCAAAATACATTATCGTCCTCGTAGTTCGTAAAATACTGGCAGATGGATCTTGGTCATCAATTCTAATAATCTTGGATCGACCTTTCTAAACTTAAAAGTAATAAAGTTCACGCATCCATATTGTTCCGATTGCTAAAGACTTTTGCATCCGTCGACATTATCTTCGATTAAAGTAGTATTGATCTGACAACCGCTGTGCATGTATACTTTAACGACCTTTAAATAAATGACAAATGACAACATTGTCTTTTTTTGAATGACAATTAAACTGTGTTGGAAAGATAACATAAATACACTTTCGTTTTTCGTTTTTTGTTTTTGTGAAATCAAAAATGAAAAATGAAAACACTTTCATTTTTCGATTTTAGTTTTTGAGAAATCAAAATTGAAAAATGAAAATACTTTTGTTATTCGTTTTTTTGTTTGTGAAATCAAAAACGAAAAACGAAAACACTTTTGTTTTTCATTTTAGTTTTTAAGAAATCAAAAGCGAAAAATGAAAACACTTTCGTTTTTCGTTTTGGTTTTTAAGAAATCAAAAACGAAAAATGAAATACTTTGTTTTTGTTTTTTGTTTTTGATATTTCAAAACGAAAAACGAATGGACGCAGATATACACGGACCGTTTTCGGGGCACTACTTACTAGTTCGTATGGTTAATCGGCAATAACATTATATAAAACCATTTATTTGTTCGTTTGCTAACAACACACCTCGAAATATATCTGTGTCATTGTCAGTTACTTTGGTCTCTATTGGTCGCACCACTTCATCATATTGGAGGTCATTTGTTAGTATATAGTAATCAACGTAATTTTTAGACTCAGTGTAAATTGTGTTGTCCTCTACGTAATTATAACAATCATTTGATTTACTTTCATGAAGGACAATGTTATTTTCACTTGTTATCGGTTGCCTACTGATATACATAATGTATCTCGATGCCACATTTTTCGTTAATTTATTTCTTTTGCATTTTGTTTCTTATGTTTATTGTCTATAACGTCCAATCGGCTTATTATTTTGTCGTGAAGCTGCCTTTGTTTTTCGTTGTCATAAATGTTGTCGTCTTTGTGTTTTGCTTGTAACTTTACGTTAGCTTGAAGTTTACAATGTCTGTCCCGGCTCGCATAGATTTTGCTTTGCAAGTTTTTTTTTCTATGTCATTTTCTTATAATTTGTTTTCAGGAATTTTGTTAAATTTTCAAAGTTTTTGTTGAGTTTGTCATTTTGTCATTCATAGGTTTTATGTTATCATTAATCATCTGTTTTATTTCCATTAACATTAAAAGCACAATAGTATTTTCATTTTTTGTATGGTTTGTTTTGTTTCATTATTTGTTAAGGATATCGGTCAATTTCGAATCCGTTTCATCAAATATTGTAGCTGATATTTTGCTACTTGACATACACTGTCTCAACTCAGAAACATTATTTGCTCCTTCAAGATATTGATAAAAGACATATATGTCATTCGGTAATTTTTCACCTTGTGGCTGACCATTGTCATGCTGTGTTCTTTTTACTATTTTTTTTTGTATCATGTTTGCTAAGGATTCCGTATTAAATCAAATAAAGAATGTCTAATAGGACGGAGATCATCTGTGTCTGTATGTGTCAGGAGGTTTTTAGTGTTTTTTCTATCAAGCTGTCCAAAGCTAGCTTTTATTAAGTTAAACATGTCTTGGTCATTAAAGTAACTGTGGGTACTACTATTCTGTGTATACTCAATCATATCGTTCGAAAAATCTATTACATTTTGTTCCGTTATAAACAAATCATTTTAGGCTATGTCACTCATTTTTATTCAAAACTATTTACACACTTGATGAAAACAGAATCTTAACAAACATGTTCCTTTTGGACAAGTTAAACAGTCCATTCTGTAAAAAGTTGTGGCCTCAAATCTCGCCAATGTTTTACAGAATGGACTGTATATATTAGTTGAATCACGTTTAACATATTACATAACATCTCCTCAGTGTGAACATATATCCTCTGTTTAATATATTCACACAAAATCAAGTTGATGATCAGACAGGTTAAATGGACAACAAACACTTGCTCAAATTATATATTATTGTTTATGTAAAATGAAAATACAACCGTGAAAGTTCATTTTCTTCAGTTTTGACCACTGATTTGTGTGATAGATATTTAATTCGTATTTAAGGTAGATCGGGTGTCTTCTTCATTCTTTGATTTTGAAAAATCAGATAACATATAAAAAAGAAGATGTGGTATGATTGCCAATGAGACAGCTATCCACAAAAGACCAAAATGACACAGACATTAACAACTATAGGTCACCTTACGGCCTTCAACAATGAGCAAAGCCCATACCGCATAGTCAGCTATAATAGGCCCCGATAAGACAATGTAAAACAATTCAAACTAGAAAACTAACGGCCTTATTTATGTAAAAAAAATGAACGAAAAACAAATATGTAACACATAAACAAACGACAACCACTGAATTACAGGCTCCTGACTTGGGACAGGCACATATATAATTAATGTGGCGGGGTTAAACATGTTAGCGGGATCCCAACCCTCCCCCTAGCCTTGGACAGTGGTATAACAGTACAACATAAGAACGAACTATAAAAATCAGTTGAAAAAGGCTTAACTCATCAGTTGGACAAAAATACAAGTAGACGTGGCCGGGTACTTATACATCCCGACACAAAAAGAGTCGGTTTAGATCTTTAATGAAATTCGCAAATTTGTAGACTAGTATATATATATATGTAGTTCAATCAGGTGTAAGACTGTTCACGTCGATATAGAAAACTATCTTCTTTTTTATCATATTTACGGCTGTAATTTTATTTGTTTTATTATGTTTTTTCAATTATTGTCATTTAAGGGTAACTAAGATAGATACAAGGAAAGATAACACGATGAAGTTAATTTTATAACAAAATGTTTTGTGCATTTAAATATTTTATTATGTAGCAAGAAAACGAGTTCCGTGACCCAATTATTTCTTTTTCTTATCTGAAAGCATATTCTTCGAGCTATATTTTCATATTTTATCTTTGAATTATACGGTGTAGTTTTCTTTTGTTCCCTAGTTTGGGTTTTCCATGGATAATATATTCAAAATCTGACAATTTTGCTCATCCCGTAGTGTGCAAAAAACATGGTGACCCATACTTTTTATTACAATTTCAAGCAGTATATTAATTACATTTTGACTAGTGTTGTCAAATCGTACGCTTTTTCCTAACCGGTTACTCGGATAATCGTTCGACCGATTAACCGGTTAACCGGTAGTTGAAGTTAGTGTTTGAAAGCCTTATCAATAGTATCCTACACATAGATAAGATGTGGTATGAGTGTCAATTTGACAACCTTTTATTCATAAATTTACGCTTATTGAATTGAAGTTTGTCCTTTGCCATTATAAAGTTCGCCTGTGAGGATTCCTGGCGAAGATTGACTTTTAATGTAATCAAATACACCGTATAAAAAAAAAAAACTTCTTGAACTCGTAGAATTGAATATGTCTGAAACCGATTATTCTTTCCGTTTCTCTTGTTGTCTCCGAAAATAATGTGGAGTGTTTCAATTATTAATTATTAAAAAGAAGATTATTATTATTATTATTATTATACAATATTTATATAGCGCATTATATAATTTGAAAAATTACCCTAAGCGCTTAACATGAATAAACAAAAAATAAGATACATAAGGTAAAAGCAAAATATACAATCACATAAATACTATTTCTGAGCAGTGGCGTGTAAAATAAAAACATTGATTGTCGGTTAAATAGAATAATATAAAAGAATGTACAACCCACACAAAAAATATCAAAAATTTGAAATTAATCAAAATGAAAGAAAAGTAAAAAGTTTCAAAAAAAAAATAAAAATGAGTTAAGAAAAATTTTAAATTTCCTCTGTATAAATTAAAAATAATGATTATCATTAAACCACAGTGACTCAAGTATTAAAAATTATTAAGTACTGTAAAAGTTCACAATACAATCAACTGGTAAAACAAATTGTTCATAAATTTCAAAATTTACAAAAAATCAATGAAAGCACTTCGGAAAAAATATGTCTTAAGATCCTTTTAAAAAACGTCAAGAGATTGTTCATTTCGTAAGGATGAAGGTAAGCTGTTCCAAAGAGTTGGTGCGGCAATATCGAACCGTCGTTCGCCATAGCGTTTTGTCATAACATCGTCTGGTAGTCGTAACAGCATGCTTTTCTCTGATCGCAAGGCTCTACCAGGTTTGTAATGTTCAACTACTTCCTGTAGGTATGATGGTGCCTTGCCATGAATTGCTTTAAAAATGTACAGCAGGAGTTTGTACTGACAACGAATATGAACCGGTAACCAGTGCAATGAAATGAGAACAGGTGTTATTGAATCGTATTTTCTCTTGCGCGTTATTAGCCGTGCTGCTGTATTTTGCACACGCTGTAGTTTTGTTATTACACAGCTATTTGTTCCGTATAACAGCGCATTACCATAATCTAGTCGTGATGTAACGAGTGAGTACACTAGAGTCTTACATGCCTCATCTGTAATCAGGGATCTAATGCGACCAATATTTCGTATCTGATGAAAACATGCTTTTGTCGTTGCACTAGCTTGTTGTGCCATGATCTGGAATGATTGCCAATGAGACAATTCTCCACAAGAGACCAAAATGACACAGAAATGAACAACTATAGGTCAGCGTACGACATGTTTCTCTACTTTGTTTGCTTGTTTCTTTAAGCATGTAACTCGTACTATCACGTATACATTGGGTACATTCACACTGGTTTGCATTTCACAATTATTGAGCTAGCATTTCGTTTAATGTAAGACCAAGCCTTGCACTACGGAGGTTGCACATTTAGATGTAGGTTTACACAATATTAGATCAAAAATGAAATAATGAAGTAATTAGTAAAATTTGATCCCATTACTGATTTTAAGTTACTGTTAAAAACACATGTGTACTAATTATGTTTCTTTAAGATCCTGCCTCGAGCTTTAATTAATTTTATGTTCTGGACAACTGACCTGTCAAATTAATTACCTCGACGCCATTTTTAAATAAAAAAATAACTATTTATCGCCTTCAATACAAATATATATCAAATCTATCAAAATTGAAAAAAAAGTCCGGTTAACCGGTTAGCGTTTTTGGTATTCGGTATTCGGTCGTTCGACCGGTTAACCGTTGACAACACTAATTTTGACAAATTAGCAAAAAATTCTTAATTGTTTACATTAAGAACCCCATCTACCTTAAAACAAAACAAATTTCAGTTTCTCACACAAGCTATGATGTAAAGTAGAGAAAACATGTTATATTATGTTTTAACATAATATAATGTGCCTGGATTATGATCTTATAACATTCGTAGACTTATATATGAGTGTTGTTTTATTGTAGGCTGGATTCACATCATTACACGCGGCTGCTTTGAGAGGACATCTGCATGTCGTACAATGGCTGATCGAAGAATGTGGAATGGATCCCCTGGATAAGTCACCACAGGTAATATTTGATGTTTGATACTGCAATATGATAAATAGTGAATCATTACAAACATTACTTACACATGTTACAATAATCAACCGTCAACCATTACAGACACATAGTCAACAATTAAACACAATTAAACATAGTTAGATGTGTATTTTTTAAGATCGCATGATCCCACTAAAAGAAAAATGTTACTTTGCAAATGTGTTTTGATTATTTTGTTTCCTTTACATTGGATAACTGTCATTTAATTTTCCACACTTGTTTAATATTCAGGACCGCGAAAAACGTTTATTTGATATTTTTTTATAAAGAAATGTCAGTTTCTACTTTACATGGAAGTACAGTCTCACACATTTTGGTTAACTAACAGTAGAAATGCATATTAAATCCTTGTTTACAGACTTATGCAGTTAAAACATTTTAGTCTTATTTTTTCGGATACGCAATTGCTTTGGAAATTTTTAAAACTAATTATACTAAAAGCAAATTTAAAATAGAAAATATTTAAAAATGCACAAGTAAAAATGTGTATCAAAAAATGTTTGGAAGAATCCTAAAAGAAAGAAAGTTCAAGTTACCCGATGCAAACTTTAATTAATAACCAGACGTTTAAATCAAAAGTTATCTGCATTTAACATAAGATGTCTTTGTGTCAATAATTTGCGTAGTGGAATCACGCATGCAAAGAAATAGGTTGCATATGATAGATACTCTGATTGGTATTCAAATTCCAGTGGCACCTATTAGCAATATCTGCTTATCATTCCGGAGCACCTGAGATCAACCCCAATTGTTGGTGGGGTTCGTGTTGCTGAGTCCTTAGTTTTATTTGTTGCGTCTTGTTTTCTATTATTTGTCTGTTTTCTTTTTTTGCTAAGGCGTTGTCAGTTTATTTTCGATCTATGAGTTAGACTGTCCCTCTGGTATCTATCGCCCCTCTTTTACATACAAATCATAACAAAACCGTCATATTGATGTAACGTGTTTTGTAAAAGCATAACTTGCAAGGTCAAACTTTTCATTAACTTTATGATAAGGCTATTGGCAGACAAATTCACATACAAAGACAACATCAACAAAGTTATGTGCATTGTTTTCCCTTCTTTGTAAATACCATTTGCGATACTGAAATACCATTATCGTTCATTCGTTTGTTTTTCCGTTAGCAAGCAACACTTAGTTATATTTTTATTCTGTTGTCACCTCTTTCTGCGAATATGAGAAAAATTTTCGTGAATGTTGATTATATATCTTCACAGCCACACACATACACATACAGTCCGTGTAACGTAAAAGTTAACAATACGAACGATGCCCGAACCATGTACGGACGATGCCCGAACGATATACGTACGCTTCCCGAACGATGTACGAATGCAAACGAAACGCTGACCGAACGTTGTACGACCGCTGAACGAATGATGTACGAACGAAACCATGTACCATAAACCATACCATAAACGATAACATAAGCGCCCTTCTATCGTACATCGTATGATTTTGCGTACATCGTTTCATTTAGCGTATGCCGTATCGTTTAGCGTACATCGTTTCGTTTAGCGTATATCGTATCGTTTAAGCGTACATCGTTTCTTGGCGTGCATAGTTTAGCGTACATTTTTTTTAAATATAAAACAAAAATTGTGTTCTGTTTAATCTTTTGATATAGGTGATAATATGTGTAAAATTTAGATTGGATACATGTTTTAGTTTTTAATTAATAATTTAATAGATAATAATTTAATCTGACTCGATCTTGATCCAACATTATTTACATAAAAAGTTTGAAAAATAAACACTGAAATAAATTTAAACAAATTAAAAGATACAATTATGATTTGTTGCAGCCGTAGACATACGTACTTGATGAAGGTGCGAGTAAACTACAGTCCGCAGAGAATTCAGTCATTTTTTTTGAAAATAGCCTAAGGAATCACCATTGTTTTTCTTTAAATGAACAATGTATTTTAGATGGAATTCGGAATTAATCTAATGTTCTACAAAAGTATATTCGGGGTCTTTGCCATAAAAAAAAAACAACAATTATTTTCATTTCTTATTTTAAACAGATCGATTGTTTATCAATGGTCGGTGCCTGTGAGCATTTATAAAACCGTGTTTGCCAGAAAGAAAGCTACATAGTAGTTAGCAAAAGGTACCAGGATTATAATTTAGTACGCCAGACGCGCGTTTCGTCTACATAAGGCTCATCAGTGACGCTCAAATCGAAATATTTATAAAGCCAACAGGAACATAACAATGTCTGAGAAATACTTCGAGGCTCTACATGTATTTTCTAATTTCTGTTGTAATGTGGTGTAATGAAAAGTGGTAATTCCTGAATACTGATTTGAACCCATCAAGCATCTGGGGTTAATAAAAAATCTATGGTAGTGTCTTTTTCTTTACTCGCAAAGTATTCACCTCAATCATGTTTTATTTATGAAAATTGCTCATTGCTGGCGAATGTTAAACATTGATATCTAGGTTTTCAATTGTTTAATTGTTAGGTTACTGTCTGATCTCGCAAACCTGACATTTTATGGTCATTATTGTTTGCATCTAATTGCACCAATGCATTAAACAGATATAAACGCGACACCGTACGAGAGTCGTTATTTTACATAAACTATTAGTATTTTTTTTCTTTAACCAAAACGAAATACGAAACCACTTCTCGCAATTCGCCTTGGAGTTATTGTGTTTGTCTTTGGACAAAATATAGCCTTGTTTCAAAAACAAAACTGATAAGAGTCATATATAAAACTGAACTAGAGTGAAGAGTTGGGAAGTAGGAATTCCGAATTTTAATTGAATGTTCTAAATCTTAGTGTATTTCTGATATTATACAAATATAGCCTTTGTATGAGGTCGATACAAGGATATATTGACCTGAAAGAAGTATTTTGACTCAGGTCGATATACTTCTTTGGGTCGATATATCCTGTACTTATGTTTTAAAAAGAGAATATAAATCATAAGTGTCTTCTATGAACGATAAATGTATTACTGAATGAAAAAATGTTCATCTTTATTTTAACAATTGAAGATGAATACCATTTTCATTTATAATGTAATAAGCATAGTGATGTAAGAATTATAATGCGCAATGTGGGGGAACTCAACAATAGTATATATTATCTATAATACTAAAATTACGAGGTCCAATTTGTCAGCCGTCATCACGTAAAAACGACGAATCAAAGAATTCAGCGCTATATATAATTAATATAGTACAAAGGTGTAGATTAAAAATTACACCACTCCAGGCCCTTTTGTTTTCCACGTAATAATATTGCCAATAATTAAGAAGTTCCGGGTCGAGTCCGATACCGATACCAATAGTATATTCACCTGTTACCTATTACCTTATCTGTACGTTCCGCATCTAACAGGTGCACCACCAAACGGCGTATTTAGGATTATGCTATATACACGGTTCATAATCACAGGGTTGACACTACTAAATTCAATCATTGTCAAATTGTTACCTATTGTAGTATTTTAATCAGTTAGACTTTCTAAGATAACAATACGAATACTAAAAATCTGGTCTAAAAATAAGGTGTATATAGGAACCGTTTTCAATTTGAGCGGGCATGACATAAAACAGTGAATCAAATAATTCAACTTTATTTATAACTAACATAGGACAATGCTGTTGATTAAAAATTACTCCATTCCAGGACCTTTTGTTATCCAAATAATTAATATTACCAATAATTCATCAGTTCCAGTTCGACGGGTTCAAACAGAAAGATTTGAAAGCAGAGAAAACTGTGTATCTTATTATCGGCATGACTTTATCAGATAAAAAATAATACTAAAATAAGGCTTGCGCATAGTTATATACTTAAATTCAGTCACGGACCCGCGATATCACGGGTGTGTTCTAGTATATCAAAATTTTGCAACCTATACTACACTAAATGATTAAAGCCTTATAACATTATTGACCATAGGTCATCTAAGTATATTTTGAAGCATTGACGTCATATCCATGACATCATTATGACGTTATAATTATGGCAAAAGTATTAAAATTGAATTTTATTTCTCTGAAAAAAACCGTCTTCCAGCGGCAAACAACGACGTTGGTTTTTATATTTGCAGATCTTTGCAAACACATGACATTGGTGTTGAAGATTAAAATCTTGACATAAGAGCTGGAAAGACAAGATAATTGAACAAGATCGGCCCACCCCTTTTTTTGGCATCGTAATTTATCAGAATAATATAATAATAAAAAACACTTTATTGATCGCGTTTCCGGTATATTCGTCAGACTGTGTGTTGAAAAATGCTTTGGAATGTTTCGCATATTACGAATGTTTGAATATGAATGTTTATGTGTTTACCCTCTCAGTCCAAAACGGGAAATCGGTCCACCCATGACAAAATAATGGCCCAAGAGGAATCGGTAATTAATAAAAGAATGTTGAGATTTGGAAATCAACAGAAATCCCCTAAAATTGTCGATAAAATACACTGCCAATGCCCACATTTTCTTTTCTAAATTGAGTTCCTTTTATCCAAATTGTGTTTGATTGATAAGCGACAAATACTTGACTTTAATTTTATAAACACAATTTTATATTTTATAGTTTTCGCATTTAACCTACATGTTATATACTCCTTTTTGGTGTTTTAAAGTGTTCTTTATTATTGCTAGCTGAGTTCCTGCCATGAAGGAGGAAAGTGTTAATTACATTTTTTACAAACATAGGGGAAATATTTCATAAACATTTTAGGACTGAAATCGTGTCATTAAACATTATATATGGTGCATTATTGACGGACACTTTCAGTCGGCTTCACATAGTTGGTAGACGAAATATCTAATTTGAATTTTAACTAAAGCTATTTTAAAACTGGATTAACGATTTATTAATTGCGTGTCATTTAGTTCAGCGACAAATATTTTATACTTATAATATACAAATAAGGGGATGTGGTTTAACTGCAAATGAGTATGAATAGACAGCAATCAACTAGATTGAAATGAAGTGGATGTTAGCAATATTGCAGGCAATAGTACGGCCTTCAACAATGAGAAAAAAAAAACACTAGTCGCCTACAGAAGACCCTGAAATGTAAAATGTGAAACACCTCAATTGAGAAAATGAATGGCCTAATTCATAATAATATATTTGGCTTATTCATACTCGTGTACAAGTATAACAAATAAGTTTAATCATTCAATTGAGAGAACAAATGAAAAATTACTGAATTCTAACCTTTACGGAGATGCAACGGGTTCTATATTTCTATTTCCAATATGATTTCAAGGAGATGGTATTGCTAGGTTATGAGCAGGGTTTATTCATCTGTATTTAGCATTAGCTCAATTAACGTTCATATAGACCCTTTAAAGATCCATTTTTTTTACATACCGGTTCATGAAATTATTTATTTTTTTTTGGCCATGTATACACCATTTGTATCTCCCTTGAAATTTTAAAGAGACCAGTCTTTTTTTTTTAAGTCTGACTGTTTCGGATTAAACAGAGGCTAGGGATTTGAATTTCACTAAACGGATACATGTACCACAGATCAGATCATAATATATTCATTACCAAATTATAGAGAATAAACTGATGAAACAATATGTTCTCCGAGTGTTCGACATTCAATTTTGTAATTTAACTGAAAAGGATCTTGTCGATAAAAGTATTCTCTATTTCTCTGTGCGATGATTCACATTAAGGTTTATGTACCCTTCTGTAGCCATTTTTGTACGAACTTTTCAAACTTCAATTGTATCAAAACTACAGATATTATGAATAATAGAGATAGGCCATTTTGTACATATTCCAAGGGGAAACTTGATGCAAAGCATTATTTTTTACTGTTCCATTGCATTTAATAGAAACAGAGGACTTTGTGGCAAATAAATCAAGAAATTTATAGAAAATCCTTAAAAAATCCAAAATGAACACCCAATTTTTTGGCATTCGTAAGAAGAGAAACGAAAAGAGACATAAGAGGAGACACCTTCTACTGGCATACTTTTTATTACACAAAACCAGCAGCGATTATTACGGCCTCTAAAATCTGGACCTATTTTTAATCTTTTGATTCGGTTAATGATGTAACATATACCCATTTAGTAATAATATATTAAGTTGTTTTGCACGTGAAGAATACAAGGAGTATAGATACTAAAATTATTTTCGATAAAAGTTACGGGCAATACTTCCTTTCATACTGTTTTGTATTTGCTATGTTTTTGAAATAGATGTGGTTCTACAGAAATTTTCACAAAAGGAATCTCGTGACCTTAAATTAAAAACAAATTGATATTGGCCTACATCAAAAGACGCAATAAAAGTAAAAAACAAAATACACATAGAGGTCGACAAACATTCAATACGCAATCACATCTACGAAATGTATATACTAGTAACTTGATAAGGTAATTAGTCCCGTTCATGTCGAGACGAGTTAGGACAAATCTAAGCCAGTCTTCTGAATTTATCCTGAAACATTAAATGCAAGAAACAGTGGTTCTTATATGTACATTTAATACAAAACAAATACTGCTCACATGGTTCATGCATTCAGACAGCATAGGACAATGAATCGCGACATTACTCGCCTCCTTTTGTATATTCAGTAATTGTAATTTCAAAGTATTACTTATAGAAAAATAAAAGTTCTTGAACATGGGAAAACACATGATTATAACTGACCTGTCAGTACCCTTTTAGAGAAATTATATACAAATCCAGTGGCAGGCAGTATTTTTTAAGGAACTTTGGGCTATATATTACATTTTTTTTAATATTTTATAAAGTTAATTCTAATTGGATTTCAATCAACCAATATATATTTTAACACGTATCTATGTGTTTATCAGGTTATATTTATCATTGAACAACTATCTGTTGCTGAATATATCAACACAATTTTTTTATCCTGAAATTTGGCATATATTTTACCAAAATTGGTTTGCAAAATATTATTATTAATGTTCACATCAGTAGAAAACAAAAACAATCGAAGATAAAATTGTGACCAAATAAACAAAGGTACTTCCGACAATTCCGTGCCTTTCAAAACATGGTTTGGTAAAATTCGCCCATAAATACTCTAAAATATCTTTTTAAAAACTGTTATGATATAAAAATATATAGCCAAAAATTGTAGGCAGCAAATACGTATTGCATAATACTTTACAATATTATCTTGCAATTTAAAAAAGAACTTTTTATAATTGCACGAATTCAACTGCATCTAAAAAAAATATCAGTTAACTTTACATTTATGAATCTCATTGGTACATGTACATCAAGATGCAAATTTGTATAGAAATATTTTAATCAGTCAACATAGCATTATCAAAATGTTCGACAGGTCACCGCCCTTGTGATTGCCGTTTGCGTAGAAAAAACTACTTTATTTCATATCGGTTGAGAATAAGCTTTTATTATTGGATAAAAAGGGACCACATGACATTCATTATTCTTCAGTGATAAATTCAATCGGTCATTAACAGAACAAAACGGACCAGAAAACCGTTCGTTAACAAACTTATACATGATAATGACCGGTGGGGCGTGGTGTCCGTCTGATAATGACCGTTGGGGCGTGGTTTCTCTGTTAATGACCGGTGGGGCGTGGTTTCTCTGTTTAGAAGAGAGATGTTCCTTTGATAAAACATTTTCCTGCTTTCAAAATTATATTGTTGAATTGTTTACCATGTGTTTTCGTTAATTATAAATTTATATAGAACTTGATTAAGTATTTATATATACTGAAAAATTGCACTAAATTGAACGGCAGTATAACTACGACTGGTCTTCACTCTTTGCCATAGAAATAATCGAGTTTGATTTAGGCATTTTGAAATTATGCGAATTTTCCAAAATATGGTTTCTCAATGAAATAAACATAATAGTTCTTGAAAACTTGTCATTATCGTGATACATGGACTGCCGTAAGACAGTGGTATTGACTGCGACAGCAATAATGACCTCGCCTTCGTCTCATTATCACTATCTTAGTCAATACCACTGTCCTGTGGGCGGACATATCACGATAATGACCAGTTTTTAAAAAACAATTATATAATTATAAATCAACATGAAAAAAATAACGCCAAAAAGAACCAGACTCAAGCTGGCAGCCACTTTTATCGGCCAATCAAGATAGCAGCCACTTTTTTCCAGTAGCCAATTTTGACGATATGTCTAAAAACCAAAAAACTGCGTGAGGCTCAAACGTTCCAAAAATCGCTAAATCTTAGTTAAATGCAATCTAACAGCGGAAATCGACAATTTCACGGTTTCTACTAATTTCTAAAGCATTTCATTCCGTTTTAAATATGTATGTAAGAGGTCTGTCCTTTATTTGACATTCGATAATTGATATTCAATATCCAACCGACTGCTAGCCGTCGGTTCAATATTTAAATTTAGTTGAAAATCACTATAAAGCCTGAGGGAAAAGATACCATTATATGACCCCTTCAAGCTGTCATAAATTTTCGTTAACCTCGAATATAAACCCTGATACAAGTTGTATATTTGTCTTTATGTTATATAGATTTTTATCAATAAAACATTACAGAGGATTCACCAAAGATGTAATTTAATATATAAAATATGAAACAAAATCCAATTACTCCAGAAACATATAGAAATATACATAGAAATACTTAAGGAAAGCCAAAAAAGAAAAGAAATTAATAGTGAACACCTACCAGAGACTGCTTAAATGACGGTGACCACCCTAAGACGACTTTGGACTTCGGAAAATTACGTTAAGGGGCACCTTTGAATCTCTGTGGTGGCCAGACGGGCCTGGATCCCAGAAAAATATTTAAGTGGGGAATAGCTTGGGTCAATACCTTTAAAATGAGCTAGGTCCGGTTCGGAACTTTGCCGTAGGGATATGTCGAGGAGTACCGAATGTGTGGTTGGTATGGAAAATACGTAAATTGGCAACTTTGAACCTCTGTGGTGGCCAGACGGGCCCGGATCCCAGAAAAATATTTAAGTGGGGAATAGCTTGGGTCAATACCTTTAAAATGAGCTAGGTCCGGTTCGGAACTTTGCCGTTGGTATATGCCGAAAAGTACCGAATGTATGCATATGGTTAATACGGAAAATTACGTTAAGGGGCACCTTTGAATCTCTGTGGTGGCCAGACGGGCCTGGATCCCAGAAAAATATTTAAGTTGGGAATAGCTTGGGTCAATACCTTTAAAATGAGCTAGGTCCGGTTCGGAACTTTGCCGTAGGGATATGTCGAGGAGTACCGAATGTGTGGTTGATATGGAAAATACGTAAATTGGCAACTTTGAATCTCTGTGGTGGCCAGACGGGCCCGGATCCCAGAAAAATATTTAAGTGGGGAATAGCATGGGTCAATACCTTTAAAATGAGCCAGGTCCGGTTCGGAACTTTGCCGTTGGTATATGCCGAAAAGTACCGAATGTATGCATATGATAAATACGGAAAATTACGTTAAGGGGTACCTTTGAACCTCTGTGGTGGCCAGACGGGCACGGATCCCAGAAAAATATTTAAGTGACAAAAAGCTTGAATCAATACCTTTGAAATGAGCTAGGTCCGGTTCGGAACTTTGCCGTAGGGATATGTCGAGGAGTACCGAATGTGTGGTTGATATGGAAAATACGTAAATGGGCAACTTTGAACCTCTGTGGTGGCCAGACGGGCCCGGATCCCAGAAAAATATTTAAGTGGCAAATAGCTTGGATCAATACCTTTGAAATGAGCTAGGTCTGGTTCGGAACTTTGCCGTAGGGATATGTCGAGGAGTACCGAATGTGTGGTTGATATGGAAAATACGTAAATGGGCAACTTTGAACCTCTGTGGTGGCCAGACGGGCCCGGATCCCAGAAAAATATTTAAGTGGCAAATAGCTTGGATCAATACCTTTAAAATGAGCTAGGTCCGGTTCGGAACTTTGCCGTTGGTATATGCCGAAAAGTACCGAATGTATGCATATGGTTAATACGGAAAATTACGTTAAGGGGCACCTTTGAATCTCTGTGGTGGCCAGACGGGCCCGGATCCCAGAAAAATATTTAAGTGGGGAATAGCATGGGTCAATACCTTTAAAATGAGCCAGGTCCGGTTCGGAACTTTGCCGTTGGTATATGCCGAAAAGTACCGAATGTATGCATATGATAAATACGGAAAATTACGTTAAGGGGCACCTTTGAACCTCTGTGGTGGCCAGACGGGCCCGGATCCCAGAAAAATATTTAAGTGACAAATAGCTTGAATCAATACCTTTGAAATGAGCTAGGTCCAGTTCGGAACTTTGCCGTAGGGATATGTCGAGGAGTACCGAATGTGTGGTTGATATGGAAAATACGTAAATGGGCAACTTTGAACCTCTGTGGTGGCCAGACGGGCCCGGATCTCAGAAAAATATTTAAGTGGCAAATAGCTTGGACCAATACCTTTGAAATGAGCTAGGTCTAGTTCGGAACTTTGCCGTTGGGATATGTCGAGGAGTACCGAATGTGTGGTTGATATGGAAAATACGTAAATGGGCAACTTTGAACCTCTGTGGTGGCCAGACGGGCACGGATCCCAGAACAATATTTAAGTGGCAAATAGCTTGAATCAATACCTTTGAAATGAGCTAGGTCTGGTTCGGAACTTTGCCGTAGGGATATGTCGAGGAGTACCGAATGTGTGGTTGATATGGAAAATACGTAAATGGGCAACTTTGAACCTCTGTGGTGGCCAGACGGGCCCGGATCCCAGAAAAATATTTAAGTGGCAAATAGCTTGGATCAATACCTTTGAAATGAGCTAGGTCTGGTTCGGAACTTTGCCGTAGGGATATGTCGAGGAGTACCGAATGTGTGGTTGATATGGAAAATACGTAAATGGGCAACTTTGAACCTCTGTGGTGGCCAGACGGGCCCGGATCCCAGAAAAAATATTTAAGTGGCAAATAGCTTGGATCAATACCTTTGAAATGAGCTAGGTCCGGTTCGGAACTTTGCCGTAGGGATATGTCGAGGAGTACCGAATGTGTGGTTGATATGGAAAATACGTAAATGGGCAACTTTGAACCTCTGTGGTGGCCAGACGGGCCCGGATCCCAGAAAAATATTTAAGTGGCAAATAGCTTGGATCAATACCTTTGAAATGAGCTAGGTCTGGTTCGGAACTTTCCCGTAGGGATATGTCGAGGAGTACCGAATGTGTGGTTGATATGGAAAATACGTAAATGGGCAACTTTGAACCTCTGTGGTGGCCAGACGGGCCCGGATCCCAGAAAAATATTTAAGTGGCAAATAGCTTGGATCAATACCTTTGAAATGAGCTAGGTCCGGTTTGGAACTTTGCCGTAGGGATATGTCGAGAAGTACCGAATGTGTGGTTGATATGGAAAATACGTAAATGGGCAACTTTGAACCTCTGTGGTGGCCAGACAGGCCCGGATCCCAGAAAAATATTTAAGTGGGAAATAGCATTGGTCAATACCTTTAAAATGAGCTAGGTCCGGTTCGGAACTTTGCCGTTGGTATATGCCGAAAAATACCGAATGTATGCATATGATAAATACGGAAAATTACGTTAAGGGGTACCTTTGAACCTCTGTGGTGGCCAGACGGGCACGGATCCCAGAAAAATATTTAACTGGCAAATAGCTTGGACCAATACCTTTGAAATGAGCTAGGTCTGGTTCGGAACTTTGCCGTTGGGATATGTCGAGGAGTACCGAATGTATGCATATGATAAATACGGAAAATTACGTTAAGGGGCACCTTTGAACCTCTGTGGTGGCCAGACGGGCCCGGATCCCAGAAAAATATTTAAGTGACAAATAGCTTGAATCAATACCTTTGAAATGAGCTAGGTCCAGTTCGGAACTTTGCCGTAGGGATATGTCGAGGAGTACCGAATGTGTGGTTGATATGGAAAATACGTAAATGGGCAACTTTGAACCTCTGTGGTGGCCAGACGGGCCCGGATCTCAGAAAAATATTTAAGTGGCAAATAGCTTGGACCAATACCTTTGAAATGAGCTAGGTCTGGTTCGGAACTTTGCCGTTGGGATATGTCGAGGAGTACCGAATGTGTGGTTGATATGGAAAATACGTAAATGGGCAACTTTGAACCTCTGTGGTGGCCAGACGGGCACGGATCCCAGAACAATATTTAAGTGGCAAATAGCTTGAATCAATACCTTTAAAATGAGCTAGGTCTGGTTCGGAACTTTGCCGTAGGGATATGTCGAGGAGTACCGAATGTGTGGTTGATATGGAAAATACGTAAATGGGCAACTTTGAACCTCTGTGGTGGCCAGACGGGCCCGGATCCCAGAAAAATATTTAAGTGGCAAATAGCTTGGATCAATACCTTTGAAATGAGCTAGGTCTGGTTCGGAACTTTGCCGTAGGGATATGTCGAGGAATACCGAATGTGTGGTTGATATGGAAAATACGTAAATGGGCAACTTTGAACCTCTGTGGTGGCCAGACGGGCCCGGATCCCAGAAAAAATATTTAAGTGGCAAATAGCTTGGATCAATACCTTTGAAATGAGCTAGGTCCGGTTCGGAACTTTGCCGTAGGGATATGTCGAGGAGTACCGAATGTGTGGTTGATATGGAAAATACGTAAATGGGCAACTTTGAACCTCTGTGGTGGCCAGACGGGCCCGGATCCCAGAAAAATATTTAAGTGGCAAATAGCTTGGATCAATACCTTTGAAATGAGCTAGGTATGGTTCGGAACTTTCCCGTAGGGATATGTCGAGGAGTACCGAATGTGTGGTTGATATGGAAAATACGTAAATGGGCAACTTTGAACCTCTGTGGTGGCCAGACGGGCCCGGATCCCAGAAAAATATTTAAGTGGCAAATAGCTTGGATCAATACCTTTGAAATGAGCTAGGTCCGGTTTGGAACTTTGCCGTAGGGATATGTCGAGAAGTACCGAATGTGTGGTTGATATGGAAAATACGTAAATGGGCAACTTTGAACCTCTGTGGTGGCCAGACAGGCCCGGATCCCAGAAAAATATTTAAGTGGGAAATAGCATTGGTCAATACCTTTAAAATGAGCTAGGTCCGGTTCGGAACTTTGCCGTTGGTATATGCCGAAAAATACCGAATGTATGCATATGATAAATACGGAAAATTACGTTAAGGGGTACCTTTGAACCTCTGTGGTGGCCAGACGGGCACGGATCCCAGAAAAATAATTAAGTGACAAATAGCTTGAATCAATACCTTTGAAATGAGCTAGGTCCGGTTCGGAACTTTGCCGTAGGGATATGTCGAGGAGTACCGAATGTGTGGTTGATATGGATAATACGTAAATGGGCAACTTTGAACCTCTGTGGTGGCCAGACGGGCCCGGATCCCAGAAAAATATTTAAGTGGCAAATAGCTTGGATCAATACCTTTGAAATGAGCTAGGTCTGGTTCGGAACTTTGCCGTAGGGATATGTCGAGGAGTACCGAATGTGTGGTTGATATGGAAAATACGTAAATGGGCAACTTTGAACCTCTGTGGTGGCCAGACGGGCCAGGATCCCAGAAAAATATTTAAGTGGCAAATAGCTTGGATCAATACCTTTGAAATGAGCTAGGTCCGGTTCGGAACTTTGCCGTTGGTATATGCCGAAAAGTACCGAATGTATGCATATGGTTAATACGGAAAATTACGTTAAGGGGCACCTTTGAATCTCTGTGGTGGCCAGACGGGCCCGGATCCCAGAAAAATATTTAAGTGGGGAATAGCATGGGTCAATACCTTTAAAATGAGCCAGGTCCGGTTCGGAACTTTGCCGTTGGTATATGCCGAAAAGTACCGAATGTATGCATATGATAAATACGGAAAATTACGTTAAGGGGCACCTTTGAACCTCTGTGGTGGCCAGACGGGCCCGGATCCCAGAAAAATATTTAAGTGACAAATAGCTTGAATCAATACCTTTGAAATGAGCTAGGTCCGGTTCGGAAATTTGCCGTAGGGATATGTCGAGGAGTACCGAATGTGTGGTTGATATGGAAAATACGTAAATGGGCAACTTTGAACCTCTGTGGTGGCCAGACGGGCCCGGAACCCAGAAAAATATTTAAGTGGCAAATAGCTTGAATCAATACCTTTGAAATGAGCTAGGTCTGGTTCGGAACTTTGCCGTAGGGATATGTCGAGGAGTACCGAATGTGTGGTTGATATGGAAAATACGTAAATGGGCAACTTTGAACCTCTGTGGTGGCCAGACGGACCCGGATCCCAGAAAAATATTTAATGGCAAATAGCTTGGACCAATACCTTTGAAATGAGCTAGGTCTGGTTCGGAACTTTGCCGTTGGGATATGTCGAGGAGTACCGAATGTATGCATATGATAAATACGGAAAATTACGTTAAGGGGCACCTTTGAACCTCTGTGGTGGCCAGACGGGCCCGGATCCCAGAAAAATATTTAAGTGACAAATAGCTTGAATCAATACCTTTGAAATGAGCTAGGTCCAGTTCGGAACTTTGCCGTAGGGATATGTCGAGGAGTACCGAATGTGTGGTTGATATGGAAAATACGTAAATGGGCAACTTTGAACCTCTGTGGTGGCCAGACGGGCCCGGATCTCAGAAAAATATTTAAGTGGCAAATAGCTTGGACCAATACCTTTGAAATGAGCTAGGTCTGGTTCGGAACTTTGCCGTTGGGATATGTCGAGGAGTACCGAATGTGTGGTTGATATGGAAAATACGTAAATGGGCAACTTTGAACCTCTGTGGTGGCCAGACGGGCACGGATCCCAGAACAATATTTAAGTGGCAAATAGCTTGAATCAATACCTTTGAAATGAGCTAGGTCTGGTTCGGAACTTTGCCGTAGGGATATGTCGAGGAGTACCGAATGTGTGGTTGATATGGAAAATACGTAAATGGGCAACTTTGAACCTCTGTGGTGGCCAGACGGGCCCGGATCCCAGAAAAATATTTAAGTGGCAAATAGCTTGGATCAATACCTTTGAAATGAGCTAGGTCTGGTTCGGAACTTTGCCGTAGGGATATGTCGAGGAGTACCGAATGTGTGGTTGATATGGAAAATACGTAAATGGGCAACTTTGAACCTCTGTGGTGGCCAGACGGGCCCGGATCCCAGAAAAAATATTTAAGTGGCAAATAGCTTGGATCAATACCTTTGAAATGAGCTAGGTCCGGTTCGGAACTTTGCCGTAGGGATATGTCGAGGAGTACCGAATGTGTGGTTGATATGGAAAATACGTAAATGGGCAACTTTGAACCTCTGTGGTGGCCAGACGGGCCCGGATCCCAGAAAAATATTTAAGTGGCAAATAGCTTGGATCAATACCTTTGAAATGAGCTAGGTCTGGTTTGGAACTTTCCCGTAGGGATATGTCGAGGAGTACCGAATGTGTGGTTGATATGGAAAATACGTAAATGGGCAACTTTGAACCTCTGTGGTGGCCAGACGGGCCCGGATCCCAGAAAAATATTTAAGTGGCATATAGCTTGGATCAATACCTTTGAAATGAGCTAGGTCCGGTTTGGAACTTTGCCGTAGGGATATGTCGAGAAGTACCGAATGTGTGGTTGATATGGAAAATACGTAAATGGGCAACTTTGAACCTCTGTGGTGGCCAGACAGGCCCAGATCCCAGAAAAATATTTAAGTGGGAAATAGCATTGGTCAATACCTTTAAAATGAGCTAGGTCCGGTTCGGAACTTTGCCGTTGGTATATGCCGAAAAATACCGAATGTATGCATATGATAAATACGGAAAATTACGTTAAGGGGTACCTTTGAACCTCTGTGGTGGCCAGACGGGCACGGATCCCAGAAAAATAATTAAGTGACAAATAGCTTGAATCAATACCTTTGAAATGAGCTAGGTCCGGTTCGGAACTTTGCCGTAGGGATATGTCGAGGAGTACCGAATGTGTGGTTGATATGGATAATACGTAAATGGGCAACTTTGAACCTCTGTGGTGGCCAGACGGGCCCGGATCCCAGAAAAATATTTAAGTGGCAAATAGCTTGGATCAATACCTTTGAAATGAGCTAGGTCTGGTTCGGAACTTTGCCGTAGGGATATGTCGAGGAGTACCGAATGTGTGGTTGATATGGAAAATACGTAAATGGGCAACTTTGAACCTCTGTGGTGGCCAGACGGGCCCGGATCCCAGAAAAATATTTAAGTGGCAAATAGCTTGGATCAATACCTTTGAAATGAGCTAGGTCCGGTTCGGAACTTTGCCGTTGGTATATGCCGAAAAGTACCGAATGTATGCATATGGTTAATACGGAAAATTACGTTAAGGGGCACCTTTGAATCTCTGTGGTGGCCAGACGGGCCCGGATCCCAGAAAAATATTTAAGTGGGGAATAGCATGGGTCAATACCTTTAAAATGAGCCAGGTCCGGTTCGGAACTTTGCCGTTGGTATATGCCGAAAAGTACCGAATGTATGCATATGATAAATACGGAAAATTACGTTAAGGGGCACCTTTGAACCTCTGTGGTGGCCAGACGGGCCCGGATCCCAGAAAAATATTTAAGTGACAAATAGCTTGAATCAATACCTTTGAAATGAGCTAGGTCCGGTTCGGAAATTTGCCGTAGGGATATGTCGAGGAGTACCGAATGTGTGGTTGATATGGAAAATACGTAAATGGGCAACTTTGAACCTCTGTGGTGGCCAGACGGGCCCGGAACCCAGAAAAATATTTAAGTGGCAAATAGCTTGAATCAATACCTTTGAAATGAGCTAGGTCTGGTTCGGAACTTTGCCGTAGGGATATGTCGAGGAGTACCGAATGTGTGGTTGATATGGAAAATACGTAAATGGGCAACTTTGAACCTCTGTGGTGGCCAGACGGGCCCGGATCCCAGAAAAATATTTAAGTGGCAAATAGCTTGAATCAATACCTTTGAAATGAGCTAGGTCTGGTTCGGAACTTTGCCGTAGGGATATGTCGAGGAGTACCGAATGTGTGGTTGATATGGAAAATACGTAAATGGGCAACTTTGAACCTCTGTGGTGGCCAGACGGGCCCGGATCCCAGAAAAATATTTAAGTGGCAAATAGCTTGGATCAATACCTTTGAAATGAGCTAGGTCTGGTTCGGAACTTTGCCGTAGGGATATGTCGAGGAGTACCGAATGTGTGGTTGATATGGAAAATACGTAAATGGGCAACTTTGAACCTCTGTGGTGGCCAGACGGGCCCGGATCCCAGAAAAATATTTAAGTGGCAAATAGCTTGGATCAATACCTTTGAAATGAGCTAGGTCTGGTTCGGAACTTTCCCGTAGGGATATGTCGAGGAGTACCGAATGTGTGGTTGATATGGAAAATACGTAAATGGGCAACTTTGAACCTCTGTGCTGGCCAGACAGGCCCGGATCCCAGAAAAATATTTAAGTGGGGAATAGCATGGGTCTATACCTTTAAAATGAGCCAGGTCCGGTTCGGAACTTTGCCGTTGGTATATGCCGAAAAGTACCGAATCTATGCATATGATAAATACGGAAAATTACGTTAAGGGGCACCTTTGAACCTCTGTGGTGGCCAGACGGGCCCGGATCCCAGAAAAATATTTAAGTGACAAATAGCTTGAATCAATACCTTTGAAATGAGCTAGGTCCGGTTCGGAAATTTGCCGTAGGGATATGTCGAGGAGTACCGAATGTGTGGTTGATATGGAAAATACGTAAATGGGCAACTTTGAACCTCTGTGGTGGCCAGACGGGCCCGGAACCCAGAAAAATATTTAAGTGGCAAATAGCTTGAATCAATACCTTTGAAATGAGCTAGGTCTGGTTCGGAACTTTGCCGTAGGGATATGTCGAGGAGTACCGAATGTGTGGTTGATATGGAAAATACGTAAATGGGCAACTTTGAACCTCTGTGGTGGCCAGACGGGCCCGGATCCCAGAAAAATATTTAAGTGGCAAATAGCTTGAATCAATACCTTTGAAATGAGCTAGGTCTGGTTCGGAACTTTGCCGTAGGGATATGTCGAGGAGTACCGAATGTGTGGTTGATATGGAAAATACGTAAATGGGCAACTTTGAACCTCTGTGGTGGCCAGACGGGCCCGGATCCCAGAAAAATATTTAAGTGGCAAATAGCTTGGATCAATACCTTTGAAATGAGCTAGGTCTGGTTCGGAACTTTGCCGTAGGGATATGTCGAGGAGTACCGAATGTGTGGTTGATATGGAAAATACGTAAATGGGCAACTTTGAACCTCTGTGGTGGCCAGACGGGCCCGGATCCCAGAAAAATATTTAAGTGGCAAATAGCTTGGATCAATACCTTTGAAATGAGCTAGGTCTGGTTCGGAACTTTCCCGTAGGGATATGTCGAGGAGTACCGAATGTGTGGTTGATATGGAAAATACGTAAATGGGCAACTTTGAACCTCTGTGCTGGCCAGACAGGCCCGGATCCCAGAAAAATATTTAAGTGGGGAATAGCATGGGTCTATACCTTTAAAATGAGCCAGGTCCGGTTCGGAACTTTGCCGTTGGTATATGCCGAAAAGTACCGAATCTATGCATATGATAAATACGGAAAATTACGTTAAGGGGTACCTTTGAACCTCTGTGGTGGCCAGACGGGCACGGATCCCAGAAAAATATTTAAGTGACAAATAACTTGAATCAATACCTTTGAAATGAGCTAGGTCCGGTTCGGAACTTTGCCGTAGGGATATGTCGAGGAGTACCGAATGTGTGGTTGATATGGAAAATACGTAAATGGGCAACTTTGAACCTCTGTGGTGGCCAGACGGGCCCGGATCCCAGAAAAATATTTAAGTGGCAAATAGTTTGGATCAATACCTTTGAAATGAGCTAGGTCTGGTTCGGAACTTTGCCGTAGGGATATGTCAAGGAGTACCGAATGTGTGGTTGATATGGAAAATACGTAAATGGGCAACTTTGAACCTCTGTGGTGGCCAGACGGGCCCGGATCCCAGAAAAATATTTAAGTGGCAAATAGCTTGGATCAATACCTTTAAAATGAGCTAGGTCCGGTTCGGAACTTTGCCGTTGGTATATGCCGAAAAGTACCGAATGTATGCATATGGTTAATACGGAAAATTACGTTAAGGGGCACCTTTGAATCTCTGTGGTGGCCAGACGGGCCCGGATCCCAGAAAAATATTTAAGTGGGGAATAGCATGGGTCAATACCTTTAAAATGAGCCAGGTCCGGTTCGGAACTTTGCCGTTGGTATATGCCGAAAAGTACCGAATGTATGCATATGATAAATACGGAAAATTACGTTAAGGGGCACCTTTGAACCTCTGTGGTGGCCAGACGGGCCCGGATCCCAGAAAAATATTTAAGCGACAAATAGCTTGAATCAATACCTTTGAAATGAGCTAGGTCCGGTTCGGAACTTTGCCGTAGGGATATGTCGAGGAGTACCGAATGTGTGGTTGATATGGAAAATACGTAAATGGGCAACTTTGAACCTCTGTGGTGGCCAGACGGGCCCGGAACCCAGAAAAATATTTAAGTGGCAAATAGCTTGAATCAATACCTTTGAAATGAGCTAGTTCTGGTTCGGAACTTTGCCGTTGGGATATGTCGAGGATTACCGAATGTGCGGTTGATATGGAAAATACGTAAATGGGCAACTTTGAACCTCTGTGGTGGCCAGACGGGCCCGGATCCCAGAACAATATTTAAGTGGCAAATAGCTTGAATCAATACCTTTGAAATGAGCTAGGTCTGGTTCGGAACTTTGCCGTAGGGATATGTCGAGGAGTACCGAATGTGTGGTTGATATGGAAAATACGTAAATGGGCACCTTTGAACCTCTGTGGTGGCCAGACGGGCCCGGATCCCAGAAAAATATTTAAGCGACAAATAGCTTGAATCAATACCTTTGAAATGAGCTAGGTCCGGTTCGGAACTTTGCCGTAGGGATATGTCGAGGAGTACCGAATGTGTGGTTGATATGGAAAATACGTAAATGGGCAACTTTGAACCTCTGTGGTGGCCAGACGGGCCCGGAACCCAGAAAAATATTTAAGTGGCAAATAGCTTGAATCAATACCTTTGAAATGAGCTAGTTCTGGTTCGGAACTTTGCCGTTGGGATATGTCGAGGATTACCGAATGTGCGGTTGATATGGAAAATACGTAAATGGGCAACTTTGAACCTCTGTGGTGGCCAGACGGGCCCGGATCCCAGAACAATATTTAAGTGGCAAATAGCTTGAATCAATACCTTTGAAATGAGCTAGGTCTGGTTCGGAACTTTGCCGTAGGGATATGTCGAGGAGTACCGAATGTGTGGTTGATATGGAAAATACGTAAATGGGCAACTTTGAACCTCTGTGGTGGCCAGACGGACCCGGATCCCAGAAAAATATTTAACTGGCAAATAGCTTGGACCAATACCTTTCAAATGAGCTAGGTCTGGTTCGGAACTTTGCCGTTGGGATATGTCGAGGAGTACCGAATGTATGCATATGATAAATACGGAAAATTACGTTAAGGGGCACCTTTGAACCTCTGTGGTGGCCAGACGGGCCCGGATCCCAGAAAAATATTTAAGTGACAAATAGCTTGAATCAATACCTTTGAAATGAGCTAGGTCCAGTTCGGAACTTTGCCGTAGGGATATGTCGAGGAGTACCGAATGTGTGGTTGATATGGAAAATACGTAAATGGGCAACTTTGAACCTCTGTGGTGGCCAGACGGGCCCGGATCTCAGAAAAATATTTAAGTGGCAAATAGCTTGGACCAATACCTTTAAAATGAGCTAGGTCTGGTTCGGAACTTTGCCGTTGGGATATGTCGAGGAGTACCGAATGTGTGGTTGATATGGAAAATACGTAAATGGGCAACTTTGAACCTCTGTGGTGGCCAGACGGGCCCGGATCCCAGAAAAAATATTTAAGTGGCAAATAGCTTGGATCAATACCTTTAAAATGAGCTAGGTCCGGTTCGGAACTTTGCCGTAGGGATATGTCGAGGAGTACCGAATGTGTGGTTGATATGGAAAATACGTAAATGGGCAACTTTGAACCTCTGTGGTGGCCAGACGGGCCCGGATCCCAGAAAAATATTTAAGTGGCAAATAGCTTGGATCAATACCTTTGAAATGAGCTAGGTCTGGTTCGGAACTTTCCCGTAGGGATATGTCGAGGAGTACCGAATGTGTGGTTGATATGGAAAATACGTAAATGGGCAACTTTGAACCTCTGTGGTGGCCAGACGGGCCCGGATCCCAGAAAAATATTTAAGTGGCAAATAGCTTGGATCAATACCTTTGAAATGAGCTAGGTCCGGTTTGGAACTTTGCCGTAGGGATATGTCGAGAAGTACCGAATGTGTGGTTGATATGGAAAATACGTAAATGGGCAACTTTGAACCTCTGTGGTGGCCAGACAGGCCCGGATCCCAGAAAAATATTTAAGTGGGAAATAGCATTGGTCAATACCTTTAAAATGAGCTAGGTCCGGTTCGGAACTTTGCCGTTGGTATATGCCGAAAAATACCGAATGTATGCATATGATAAATACGGAAAATTACGTTAAGGGGTACCTTTGAACCTCTGTGGTGGCCAGACGGGCACGGATCCCAGAAAAATAATTAAGTGACAAATAGCTTGAATCAATACCTTTGAAATGAGCTAGGTCCGGTTCGGAACTTTGCCGTAGGGATATGTCGAGGAGTACCGAATGTGTGGTTGATATGGATAATACGTAAATGGGCAACTTTGAACCTCTGTGGTGGCCAGACGGGCCCGGATCCCAGAAAAATATTTAAGTGGCAAATAGCTTGGATCAATACCTTTGAAATGAGCTAGGTCTGGTTCGGAACTTTGCCGTAGGGATATGTCGAGGAGTACCGAATGTGTGGTTGATATGGAAAATACGTAAATGGGCAACTTTGAACCTCTGTGGTGGCCAGACGGGCCCGGATCCCAGAAAAATATTTAAGTGGCAAATAGCTTGGATCAATACCTTTGAAATGAGCTAGGTCCGGTTCGGAACTTTGCCGTTGGTATATGCCGAAAAGTACCGAATGTATGCATATGGTTAATACGGAAAATTACGTTAAGGGGCACCTTTGAATCTCTGTGGTGGCCAGACGGGCCCGGATCCCAGAAAAATATTTAAGTGGGGAATAGCATGGGTCAATACCTTTAAAATGAGCCAGGTCCGGTTCGGAACTTTGCCGTTGGTATATGCCGAAAAGTACCGAATGTATGCATATGATAAATACGGAAAATTACGTTAAGGGGCACCTTTGAACCTCTGTGGTGGCCAGACGGGCCCGGATCCCAGAAAAATATTTAAGTGACAAATAGCTTGAATCAATACCTTTGAAATGAGCTAGGTCCGGTTCGGAAATTTGCCGTAGGGATATGTCGAGGAGTACCGAATGTGTGGTTGATATGGAAAATACGTAAATGGGCAACTTTGAACCTCTGTGGTGGCCAGACGGGCCCGGAACCCAGAAAAATATTTAAGTGGCAAATAGCTTGAATCAATACCTTTGAAATGAGCTAGGTCTGGTTCGGAACTTTGCCGTAGGGATATGTCGAGGAGTACCGAATGTGTGGTTGATATGGAAAATACGTAAATGGGCAACTTTGAACCTCTGTGGTGGCCAGACGGGCCCGGATCCCAGAAAAATATTTAAGTGGCAAATAGCTTGAATCAATACCTTTGAAATGAGCTAGGTCTGGTTCGGAACTTTGCCGTAGGGATATGTCGAGGAGTACCGAATGTGTGGTTGATATGGAAAATACGTAAATGGGCAACTTTGAACCTCTGTGGTGGCCAGACGGGCCCGGATCCCAGAAAAATATTTAAGTGGCAAATAGCTTGGATCAATACCTTTGAAATGAGCTAGGTCTGGTTCGGAACTTTGCCGTAGGGATATGTCGAGGAGTACCGAATGTGTGGTTGATATGGAAAATACGTAAATGGGCAACTTTGAACCTCTGTGGTGGCCAGACGGGCCCGGATCCCAGAAAAATATTTAAGTGGCAAATAGCTTGGATCAATACCTTTGAAATGAGCTAGGTCTGGTTCGGAACTTTGCCGTAGGGATATGTCGAGGAGTACCGAATGTGTGGTTGATATGGAAAATACGTAAATGGGCAACTTTGAACCTCTGTGGTGGCCAGACGGGCCCGGATCCCAGAAAAATATTTAAGTGGCAAATAGCTTGGATCAATACCTTTGAAATGAGCTAGGTCTGGTTCGGAACTTTCCCGTAGGGATATGTCGAGGAGTACCGAATGTGTGGTTGATATGGAAAATACGTAAATGGGCAACTTTGAACCTCTGTGGTGGCCAGACGGGCCCGGATCCCAGAAAAATATTTAAGTGGGGAATAGCATGGGTCTATACCTTTAAAATGAGCCAGGTCCGGTTCGGAACTTTGCCGTAGGTATATGCCGAAAAGTACCGAATCTATGCATATGATAAATACGGAAAATTACGTTAAGGGGTACCTTTGAACCTCTGTGGTGGCCAGACGGGCACGGATCCCAGAAAAATATTTAAGTGACAAATAGCTTGAATCAATACCTTTGAAATGAGCTAGGTCCGGTTCGGAACTTTGCCGTAGGGATATGTCGAGGAGTACCGAATGTGTGGTTGATATGGAAAATACGTAAATTGGCAACTTTGAACCTCTGTGGTGGCCAGACGGGCCCGGATCCCAGAAAAATATTTAAGTGGGGAATAGCTTGGGTCAATACCTTTAAAATGAACTAGGTGCGGTTCGGAACTTTGCCGTTGGTATATGCCGAAAAGTACCGAATGTATGCATATGGTTAATACGGAAAATTACGTTAAGGGGCACCTTTGAATCTCTGTGGTGGCCAGACGGGCCTGGATCCCAGAAAAATATTTAAGTGGGGAATAGCTTGGGTCAATACCTTTAAAATGAGCTAGGTCCGGTTCGGAACTTTGCCGTAGGGATATGTCGAGGAGTACCGAATGTGTGGTTGATATGGAAAATACGTAAATTGGCAACTTTGAACCTCTGTGGTGGCCAGACGGGCCCGGATCCCAGAAAATATTTAAGTTGGTAATAGCCTTGGTCAGTACCTTTAAAATCAGCCAGGTCCGGTTAGGAACTTTGCCGTAGGGATATGTCGAGGAATACCGAATGTATTGTTGATATAGAAAATACATGTACTTAAATGGACAATTTTGAACCTCTGTGGTGGCCAGACAGTGCCGGTTCCCAGAAAAATTTTGAAGTGGCGAATAGCTCCGGTCAATACCGTTGAAATGAGCTAGGTCTGGTTCGGAACTTTGCCGTAGGGATATGTCAAGGAGTACCGAATGTGTGGTTGATATGGAAAATACGTAAATTGGCAACTTTGAACCTCTGTGGTGGCCAGACGGGCCCGGATCCCAGAAAAAATATTTAAATGGGGAATAGGTTGGGTCAATACCTTTAAAATGAGCTAGGTCCAGTTCGGAACTTTGCCGTTGGTATATGCCGAAAAGTACCGAATGTATGCATATGGTAA
Source organism: Mytilus galloprovincialis (assembly GCA_037788925.1). Taxonomy (NCBI): domain Eukaryota; kingdom Metazoa; phylum Mollusca; class Bivalvia; order Mytilida; family Mytilidae; genus Mytilus; species Mytilus galloprovincialis. The sequence goes on from CM075333.1 coordinate 61,917,270, forward strand.
ATACGGAAAATTACGTTAAGGGGCACCTTTGAACCTCTGTGGTGGCCAGACGGGCCCGGATCCCAGAAAAATATTTCAGTGGGGAATAGCTTGGGTCAATACTTTTAAAATGAGATAGATCCGGTTTGGAACTTCGGCGTTGGTATATGCCGAAAAGTACCGAATGTGTAGTTAATACGGAAATTGACGTTAAGGGGCACCCATGAACCTTTGTGGTGGCCAGACGGGCCCGGATCCCAGAAAATATTTAAGTTGGTAATAGCCTTGGTCAGTACCTTTAAAATCAGCCAGGTCCGGTTCGGAACTTTGCCGTAGGGATATGTCGAGGAATACCGAATATATTGTTGATATAAAAAATACATGTACTTAAATGGACAATTTTCAACCTCTGTGGTGGCCAGACAGTGCCGGTTCCCAGAAAAATTTTGAAGTGGCGAATAGCTCCGGTCAATACCTTTAAAATGAGATAGGTCTGGTTCGGAACTTTGCTGTAGAGATAAGCCTAAGATTTCCGAAAGCATGTGTGGTTAATATGAAAAGTACGTTAAGGCACAGCTTTGAATCCCTATAATGGCCAATATTTTTCATTAGTACAACACCTCTAAATATAGATAAATTAAGATGGCTTCTTATAATGCTAGTAAAAAAGAACACGAATATAAAGTGTATGGAACTTGTTTGGTAACCTTCTTTCATTGAAACAAGTTAAATTTAAAGTAGGGGACGGACACAGTTTTAAACTTTAAAGAAAAGAATGTTTAAAAAGGTGGACTGAGAAAAGTCTTAACTGGTGTCCCAAGTGTTAAACACTTAAGCCCAAAGGTATCGCATCAAGGATTTTACTGACGAAAAAGTACAAAGTTCTTTTTATGAACCTTAACTTAAAAGACGGTTCAGGATTTGAACCGCATCGGAAAGGTCTTGCGAAAACAAAACAGGTGTGGGTGAAAGAGGTCTTTGTTCCATGAAAAGGGTAACCTAAGTCCTTAAACTCTTGATTCAAACAATAAGATTTGCAGTACCAACCTTTTAGCAAGTATAGGCTTTGATAATTTGCTCAAGATTATAAAGGATACTTTCGTTATGCGAGTATTAATGTGGTGAAGGCTTAAACATCTGGACTACGTCTTTACCAAATAATAAACCACTAACGGATTTCAATCTCCCACCAGCATGTTTCGATAGAATACACATCCTCAGCATGCTCAGACTCTCTAGATTTTCCTTGTTTTGGTCTTAAGCTTCTGTTGACAACTAAAGTCTCAAGAGTTCATCAATGTTTTATGTGTCGAGTTTTTAATCTGATTTACCTCGAGTTCTTGGTGCAGAGTGGTCTTAAACTCATCTACCTTTTTCTCGAGTTCTTTAATGACTGTATCATATCCTTTCTCTAGTCGTTTTATATCTCTCTTTATCTGGTTACACGCGGATTGTAATTTTAATTCTTTTTTTTGCAGCATCCGTATTATTATTCTAAGATTTAATGTTAGTGATAGGATTGTTGTTCATGTTCAATTCTGTAAGCAATTGACTCCTATTTATTTCTCAATTTCCATAAAGTCCAAATGTTTCTGTCTTGGAAACGCAACTTCATCAAGGTTTTCCTCCAGACAACAATTGTGACAAAGACAAACAAAAGTGTCCACAGACCACTGGTGCTCTTATCTGAAGTTCATCGGTGATGTAGTAGATCTTAAGTTTCAAGTAATTTACCATTACGTAAGGGGGAATTAAAGTCCGTAAGAATCAAAATACGCTTTGCTTGTTGTCGTCTTAAACTAAACGTCCAATGGGTTCAAGGTCTCATAATGGAAGGGTTAAAAGGTCATCAAACACGTCTTGCAATCGTTAAATGTAATGTTCTGTCAATTGACTTGTTTCTTCGTTCCTTTAGCTTTCCTGGTGTGTTGACCATCACCCATTCGATGTTAACACATCTTGTAAGAATCCATACAAAGTTAGCCATCATTTGAAAACCACATGCATACCAATCATTTTTTTTTGTTGACGTTGGTCGGAATTCGGAAACGGGTTGTCCATAAAATAATTTGATGTGTCAATCTTGTTTTGAATATGAGATGTGTCTTTGTAAAAGTCGTCGGTTTAAATTTAATAGGCTTAACTATCAGTGTCGGTAAACAATTGTCGAACTTTGTTCCCGTTGGTTTACCCACAAAGTCCAAATGCATGTCGTACATTTAAAATCTTTGAAATGTCTAAGATAATTGCTCCTTAGCACACAGGCTTGTTAAACTTTAGTTTGGTTTTCTTTATGTTTACTACTACCATATACTCATTATACACCACGAATTGGTCACAGTTGGGTGTAGCTATTAGTTTCAACGGTTGCTTATCAGTAGTCATTAATATTATATTCACCCGTTAACGTGTGTTTTCCATGGTATTTTCAAACATTGAGTTGTTCATCAGTTTAAAGGAATACTTTTCAGATACGATGCTGGCTATGATTCTAAGGTTAGTGTTCAGGTCAATGAAAATTTTAAGCCAAATTGATTGTTAAAGTTTTGACACACGATGCACTTTGGTTAATATTAACCATTGGAAACAACACTGTTTCAAATTTCTAAAAAAAAATAGTAAACACATGTAGTACATGAACATAGTCAGCCACACTAATGTGTTTATTATTAAGTCGGTCAGCAGATAGTAGTTGTGTTTTCGTCATGTCGTAATGACCCTTCATGAAATCGTAAGATAAACATAATTTATTTTTAATTATTTATCATAAATTCATTATTCTACCTAAATCACGACTTTCATACCTTAAATTGGTTCAACTTTAAATTCTAAGCTAAATATATAAGGTGTCGGACGAATTTAACATAAACTTACACGAATCAATGAAAAGCATTTCTTACCGGTAATTGACAGTCTAAGTTACATTTTTTTTATGTGCTGCACCACGATACTTACCTGTCGAACGCTCGTGATCACGCACTTTGTCTTCACCTAATTCATCATCGCACATGTGACAATCTTAACTCGCTGTAAAACATTGGGATCTTCTTCAGTCATCACCAGGTCTTTTATCAATGTAGATGTCTGCAATCGCCTTCATTATCTCTTCCATACAAGCCACAAATCTCTGAACAATGTCTTCCAGTGAGTACACTTCTGTTTCTTTATATTCCTTATGAGCATACTGGACACGGTAGTTTAACCAGAAGGTGTATTTTGTTAGTTAACATCCGTGTAAGCTTTTAGTTTGTCAGGTTGGCAAGTGTCTATCTGTTCTTAGCTACATTGAATGTCAGCATAAATATCATAAGGAAAACGCATTTTACGTTGGTACTATGTTGTAAAATATTGTAATGGTATCTTCTTCTGGAATTTCGATTTTCACTCCAGTCATCTTATCACAATACATTAAATGTTCTTCTAAAAAGTCCTCACTTTAAAAATGATTGAAACATCTTCGACAAAAACACTTTACCATTGTAGGATGACACTTTGGGACTTAACAAATGTGATAATAGTTATCAAAGTACCAGGATTATAATTTTGTACGCCAGACGCTTGTTTCGTCTACATAAGACTCATCAGTGACGCTCATATCAAAATATTTATAAAGCCAAACAAGTACAAAGTTGAAGAGCATTCAGGATCCAAAATTCCAAAAAGTTGTGCCAAATACGGCTAAGGTAATCTATTCCGGGGATAAGAAAATCCTTAGTTTTTCGAAAAATTCAGTTTTGTAAACGGGAAATTTATAAAAATGACCACAATATTGATATTCATGTCAACACCGAAGTGTTGACTACTGGGCTGGTAATACCCTCGGAGACGAAACGTCCACCAGCAGTGGCATCGACCCAGTGGTGTAAATAGTTATCAAAGTACCAGGATTATAATTTTGTACGCCAGACGACGCGCGTTTCGTCTACTTAAGACTCATCAATGACGCTCATATCAAAATATTTATAAAGCCAAACAAGTACAAAGTTGAAGAGCATTTAGGATCCAAAATTCCAAAAAGTTGTGCCAAATACGGCTAAGGTAATCTATTCCGGGGATAAGAAAATCCTTAGTTTTTCGAAAAATTCAGTTTTGTAAACGGGAAATTTATAAAAATGACCACAATATTGATATTCATGTCAACACCGAAGTGTTGACTACTGGGCTGGTAATACCCTCGGGGACGAAACGTCCACCAGCAGTGGCATCGACCCAGTGGTGTAAATAGTTATCAAAGTACCAGGATTATAATTTTGTACGCCAGACGCTTGTTTCGTCTACATAAGACTCATCAGTGACGCTCATATCAAAATATTTATAAAGCCAAACAAGTACAAAGTTGAAGAGCATTTAGGATCCAAAATTCCAAAAAGTTGTGCCAAATACGGCTAAGGTAATCTATTCCGGGGATAAGAAAATCCTTAGTTTTTCGAAAAATTCAGTTTTGTAAACGGGAAATTTATAAAAATGACCACAATATTGATATTCATGTCAACACCGAAGTGTTGACTACTGGGCTGGTAATACCCTCGGGGACGAAACGTCCACCAGCAGTGGCATCGACCCAGTGGTGTAAATAGTTATCAAAGTACCAGGATTATAATTTTGTACGCCAGACGCGCGTTTCGTCTATATAAGACTCATCAGTGACGCTCATATCAAAATATTTATAAAGCCAAACAAGTACAAAGTTGAAGAGCATTTAGGATCCAAAATTCCAAAAAGTTGTGCCAAATACGGCTAAGGTAATCTATTCCTGGGATAAGAAAATCCTTAGTTTTTCGAAAAATTCAGTTTTGTAAACGGGAAATTTATAAAAATGACCACAATATCGATATTCATGTCAACACCGAAGTGTTGACTACTGGGCTGGTAATACCCTCGGGGACGAAACGTCCACCAGCAGTGGCATCGACCCAGTGGTGTAAATAGTTATCAAAGTACCAGGATTATAATTTTGTACGCCAGACGCTTGTTTCGTCTACATAAGACTCATCAGTGACGCTCATATCAAAATATTTATAAAGCCAAACAAGTACAAAGTTGAAGAGCATTTAGGATCCAAAATTCCAAAAAGTTGTGCCAAATACGGCTAAGGTAATCTATTCCTGGGATAAGAAAATCCTTAGTTTTTCGAAAAATTCAGTTTTGTAAACGGGAAATTTATAAAAATGACCACAATATTGATATTCATGTCAACACCGAAGTGTTGACTACTGGGCTGGTAATACCCTCGGGGACGAAACGTCCACCAGCAGTGGCATCGACCCAGTGGTGTAAATAGTTATCAAATTACCAGGATTATAATTTTGTACGCCAGACGACGCGCGTTTCGTCTACTTAAGACTCATCAATGACGCTCATATCAAAATATTTATAAAGCCAAACAAGTACAAAGTTGAAGAGCATTTAGGATCCAAAATTCCAAAAAGTTGTGCCAAATACGGCTAAGGTAATCTATTCCTGGGATAAGAAAATCCTTAGTTTTTCGAAAAATTCAGTTTTGTAAACGGGAAATTTATAAAAATGACCACAATATTGATATTCATGTCAACACCGAAGTGTTGACTACTGGGCTGGTAATACCCTCGGGGACGAAACGTCCACCAGCAGTGGCATCGACCCAGTGGTGTAAATAGTTATCAAAGTACCAGGATTATAATTTTGTACGCCAGACGCTTGTTTCGTCTACATAAGACTCATCAGTGACGCTCATATCAAAATATTTATAAAGCCAAACAAGTACAAAGTTGAAGAGCATTTAGGATCCAAAATTCCAAAAAGTTGTGCCAAATACGGCTAAGGTAATCTATTCCGGGGATAAGAAAATCCTAAGTTTTTCGAAAAATTCAGTTTTGTAAACGGGAAATTTATAAAAATGACCACAATATTGATATTCATGTCAACACCGAAGTGTTGACTACTGGGCTGGTAATACCCTCGGGGACGAAACGTCCACCAGCAGTGGCATCGACCCAGTGGTGTAAATAGTTATCAAAGTACCAGGATTATAATTTTGTACGCCAGACGCGCGTTTCGTCTATATAAGACTCATCAGTGACGCTCATATCAAAATATTTATAAAGCCAAACAAGTACAAAGTTGAAGAGCATTTAGGATCCAAAATTCCAAAAAGTTGTGCCAAATACGGCTAAGGTAATCTATTCCTGGGATAAGAAAATCCTTAGTTTTTCGAAAAATTCAGTTTTGTAAACGGGAAATTTATAAAAATGACCACAATATCGATATTCATGTCAACACCGAAGTGTTGACTACTGGGCTGGTAATACCCTCGGGGACGAAACGTCCACCAGCAGTGGCATCGACCCAGTGGTGTAAATAGTTATCAAAGTACCAGGATTATAATTTTGTACGCCAGACGCTTGTTTCGTCTACATAAGACTCATCAGTGACGCTCATATCAAAATATTTATAAAGCCAAACAAGTACAAAGTTGAAGAGCATTTAGGATCCAAAATTCCAAAAAGTTGTGCCAAATACGGCTAAGGTAATCTATTCCTGGGATAAGAAAATCCTTAGTTTTTCGAAAAATTCAGTTTTGTAAACGGGAAATTTATAAAAATGACCACAATATTGATATTCATGTCAACATCGAAGTGTTGACTACTGGGCTGGTAATACCCTCGGGGACGAAACGTCCACCAGCAGTGGCATCGACCCAGTGGTGTAAATAGTAAACACGTCTTTTGGGTTTATACTATATCCTTTTAACCCCAAATCCTTTGCCATTTGATGTAATTAGTTTACCGTTATTTGTAAATGACCCGTTGGTATTGTCTTTATCGCCACTTTTTAATCTAATGTTTACTAGATGTGAAAAGAAAAATACGGACACGTACTACTACGCGGTTTTCTGTCTAATAAAGGAATAGGCAGTCGTACTTCTGATGAACGGTCCTTCCAACGTTCTTGTTTCGTAATACAACCCACTACAAGCCAACACCTTACTTGTTACCCGTTTTATTGACTTCAAGATTAGTAGGTAAGTATCACAAATTATTTCATCCCCACTTGTAGTGTCAATAATTTGGTTCACCTCACTTGTTGGCAGGTCCTTCCATTTTTGTTTTTCTTTTGTGTCAAAGGTATTCAGATCAATGAAATAATATTGATTAATATTGATTAATAAAGATGCCTTCATAATCCTAATACTTATAAAAATATTCCTATATTCTGTTTTTTTTCAATTTAAAAAACACCACCCCGTACTCCTATTCAAATTCTAACCCTAACACCCCTTACCCTAACACACCTTACTCTACAACCTTAAACACCTTAATGAGCAGTTTTAAATCAGACTACTTTAACTTTTACACCCTGATGCTTATTTACCTGTATAATGTTACGTCATAACTTTTACTTACTAATATGACGTCACTTTTTTCACTGTCACCTTCCTACTTTCACGTTCACTGTTAATTACTAAAATTGAAAGTGTTGCAGCATTCTCATTCTACACCACTGGTTTGAACCCAGGCTATACACTACTTTATTTATATAATCCGGAGCCATCTGCATTACAGTGGTTCCGAAATTCATATAACGTATTTAACTTACAAACCACATATTCGGAACATCTTAGCATATCCTTACGGCAAAGTTCCGATTTAATATTTTTCTGGGATCATGGCAATCCTGACCACAATTGGGGTTAAAAGTTGTGCCTTAACATATTTTCATAATAATCATGTCAGAAAATACACAAATACAAACATTATGCTATGGCAACGTTGTTACCATAACGCTATAGTGAGTGACGTTATTGTATTATCCATTAGGTATCATGACGATTAACGTATATAGAACACACAACGCATTTATTGAGATTTTTTAACATTTATGGTGCCGTGACGGACGTTAAAGGCAATACGTGTCGGCAACAGAGCAGCAGTGACGAAGCTATGGATCAAATTCGAGGAGCTGAAAATGAGAATCATGAAAACGTCAAAATGGAGGAATTCAAAGCCATAGAGTATGCCGTAACCCAGAAAAAGAAGATTATTCATGATTTAAACGAGAAGATGAAAGAAATCCAACACGAGGATCACATTGAACCAGAAATTACAGACTCGGATGAGTATATGTTTGATTTAGACAGTAAACTAAAGCAAATACGAAAACTTAAGCAAACAATCAAATCCCCCAACAACAATTCTAATTTAAAAGAAAGTAAACAATGAACGCTAACACTGAATGCTACAGCCCGTAACAGAGAAGTGATCGAATTATTGTTTCTTTACCGTCAAAATTAGCTACGTTATCGACAATCTTAATTGAGTAGTGACATAATTTAATTTTCTTCATCGACAAAATATTTCATGTCCAACGTGTAAGTTTTCATTGTTTAAGTCGAAGTTTTTTTAACACAGTAAAACATTTTTTATAATCAACCTCTGTCATTGGCATTTTCATTTTAACGGTAAAGGATCAAATACGGGATTTCCGAAATTTCTATCATTTGTTACGAGGAAATCATTATTCAATCGAACATATGTCTTTGTTCATGACACATATTATGAAATACAAATAAGTTGAAATGATCATATACTTTCGAATAAAAATAATTGATGTTTTAAGGAACTGTAGAGGTCTCCACAGGTTTTCAACAAGGGTAGAATTCAAAACCTTGAATATGAAAGCCTCGAAATCCATGATACTTTTTCTGTGCGATAGTTATATCTACAAAATCCAATCATGTACACGAAATATAATACATGTATATTCATACATGTATATTTATATATTGGGAATTTATTTTTGTTTCCAAACAGAATTATAAGGTTATGTATAAGTTATGAGATTGACTGTCTCTTTGGTATCTTTCGTCCCTCTTTTAAAGCAATGTAAAAATTCAAAATGTTTTCCGATTTGTTTTCAAGAATTCTTGAAATGATTTTCGTTCACTGCACAATTGTAATTGTCTTCCTAAAGACCAGAAAAAATAAATTGCATAAGTTCACGTAGTCAGAAAAATCAGAAATACGGAATATTATATGTGAATGGTTTGAAAATCCGTTTCCCCTACATGTTTTAAAAGTCAAAGAAAAATGTTGTCCCTAATACAAACGTTTTAAGAACCAGCTTTGTGTAACCTATAGACACATTCGACTCGATATAAGGAAGTTAATATGTTTACTCTAATTTGAAATTATCTTTTAGAACTTTTTTTAGTAATTGAGAACCTATGTTGTTTATTGGTAATAGGTGAAATGTTGCGTGATCCCTCAAAATGACAGCAAGCGCAGTTTTCCGGACGATTTTCATTTGTACACTGCTAAAAACTGTCAGGTCCTGTCCATGGTATATTTTGGAGAAATTTATTTTTACTGATTTTTAATAAGAAAAATATTCTCTGTGTGTGCCATTGCAAGAAATAGTTTTGCTCGTTATTTTGTCATATTAAAATAAATTCTCAACAAAATTTTCCCGTTTAAACTTTACTAGAAAAAAAGTTTGGCATGTGAAACGGACGAAGACATATTCTAACAGAAGTACAAACACCAGTCCTCCCTTTTGTGTATACATATGAGAAAACATTTAAAAGTTATTGATTGAATTCAAATCCATCACACATACGGTACACATTGTAGTCCGAAAAAATAAAGGACTTCATTCCTATCAAACACCTTTTTAATTGTTTATAAGTATATTTCTTTTAGTTTTGGGTAAAATTGAAAGGAAATAATAGTATTACTATCAAGACGTCCTTCCATAAATCTTTTTTGTTTCTGTTCTGACTTTGAAAAAATGACTACTTTTCGCCCAATCGAAATGGTGCATGGACATATTTTGTTTCATATTATAAGAATAATTTTCAATATTATCGGTATTAAACTTGATTATTGACACATGAAAGTTTGTCAGCATTGTCAATCTTTTTAACGTTAAAGTACCAATAGCTCGGTCACTACTCAATTAAGTTTGTCGATAACGTAGCTAATTTTGACGGTAAAGAAACATCAGTTCAATCACTTCTCTGTTACGGGCTGTATATACCTATATCAAACGCTATTTATACAAACACATCAGCCGTTTACATGCTAAACACTAGAAAACGAATTCCTTCGGAGGAAAATCCTACCGGAAATCAATCAAGCAACTTTATTGGTCCGATTTTACAATCATACAATACTCAGGAAGATTGTTCGTATATACAACCACAAGCCCAACTACCAAATGTATTTAGTAATGTAAATCATAGATTATTTTAATTAGATTAGCCACATTTTGACTGGTATGTTTTGCAGTTGAGCACATTTTGGGACTTTTACGAATGTACCATACACTAAAATAGTAGCCTTACACCAATACATAAATTTAGTTATCTGAAAGCCCAGCTTATAAGAACCGCCGCCCAAACCATAGCAGGATTTGCGCTTACGCACACCAATTATGAGACAGTCGTTTGTTTGCTAAGAGAGAGATTTAGAAACTCACACAATTTTTTAATGCTTACATGAAATCACTCATGAACTTACCCGCACCGACAAATGATGCATTTAGCTTGAGATCTTACGGATACAAACTTGAATCATATGTGCGAGGATTAGAGTCACTTTGTCAAACACCTGATATGTATGGTTCGCTTTAGTTTTGGACAAGTTACCGATTGACATGAGAAAATCTAATGCAAGAAAACGCGGGAGATATAACTTGATATTGAAAAATCTACGAATAGCAATAACTAAAGAGATTGAAATACTTAAAGCTGGCGAAGGAGTCATGAATTCAGACATATTGTACGCCACTGCACTTTTTTATGGGTACGCAATCACATTCATACAAGAGCGAATTCAAAGACACACGTAAGATGGTAAATACACATACATGTATATTTTGTTTAGCTGAGCACTATCCGGCGGAGTGCCCTGAAGTAACAGACGTAAACATAAGAAATCAAATTGTAAAACAGAAACAGTTATGCTTTAACTGTAAAGGGTCACACTAAGTAGCCGCATGCCATTCTACTGAACGATGCAAAAAGTGTAACGGAATACATCATACTAGCATATGTAAAGGAAAAGAGGTAATTCCAGGTATGACACCGCAGCCTACAATACAATAGTCAGCAATCAACGTAGTTGAAACACCAAACGAGACTACAGTAATGTATCCATCACATCAGAGTCACGACATTCTCCCGAAAACAACAACTGCACCAGTTGTAAATAACGACCAAGAACTAGAAAGTAACATCTTATTTGACGAGGGAGCACAGCCTTCTTCAATTTTATAACTCAGAAATTAACTGATAAATTAGAAATTAATCCTACAGAAAAAGTAAGCATTCATCCGTCTGTGATTTGAAATTTATCCCAGAAGGTTCGCAACTTAGACACTGCAACAATACAGTTACAGACCGACACAGGAGAAAAAGTCCATATCGACACACTCATTATCCAGAGATTGCCGTTCCGATTTAAAACAAGATTTCACAGACTACAAGGAACTTTCCACATTTAAACTTAAGTACAGAACGTTTCGAAATTGACTTACTCAGGCACCGACTACTACTGGTAAATTATCGAGGACAGAGTTATAAGAGGAAAAGGACCAATCGTTGTACAGTCAAAGTTCGGATGTGTGTTATCAGGACTAATCAATAGAAACATCAACCATCCGACAACATCTATAGCTCTGGTAAACGTCATTGAAGACAAGAAAACAGCGAAAAAGGAAAGTCCACGGCAAAGTTGCTATAGAAACATGACCGTTCAGATGATATACCTTCAGGCACGACCGTTGCCAAAAAGAAGACCAGAAGACACATCAAAATGGCTCGTACAAAGTAGATCGCACATGAACCCACTTAAGGAACATTTTAAAGAAAGTAACTTGCTACCTAGACGAACGAACACACCCCCAACTGGTAGAGTCAAGAAGCCAAATAGATACAAGAAAGGAACTTACAACGCATAAAGAAAATTACCGCTGAGTGATGCTACAATAGGCGGCAGAAGAAAAATCCATGAATGGACTATGAGATAAACTTTAGTTGTGATCAGTTAAGGTAAAGGAACTAGATTATTTTATTTGAGATGGACATAAATTTAAATTTCTTTTATCTATATTGTGAACTTACATTTTCTTACAATTTTTCGTTACATACTTCGGAAAATACGCAAGGTACAAACATTATGCTATGGTAACGTTGTAACTATAACGCTATAGTAAGTGATGTTATTGTATTATTCATTACCTATCACTACATTTAAACGTATATAGAAAACACAACGCATTTATTGAGATTCTTCAACAATCTTACATTCGGAATTCCTAAGAATATCTTTACGGTAAATTTCGAACTTTTCCAAGCTCATATTTCAAAGGTATTGACCTAGGCTATTTCTTACTTAAATATTTTTCTGGGATCCGGGCCCTTCTGGCCACCACAGAGGTTCAAAGGTGCCCTTAACGCAATTTTCCGTATTAACCATATGCATATATTCTGTACTTTTCGGCATATACCAACGGCAAAGTTCCGAAACCGGACCTAGCTCATTTTAAAGGTATTGACCCAAGCTATTCCCCACTTAAATATTTTTCTGAGATCCGGGCCCGTCTGGCCACCACAGAGGTTCAAAGTTGCCAATTTACGTTTTTTCCATATCAACCACACATTCGGTACTCCTCGACATAATCCTACGGCAAAGTTCCGAACTGGACCTAGCTCATTTCAAAGGTATTGACCCAAGCTATTCCCCACTTAAATATTTTTTTTCGGATCCGGGCCCGTCTGGCCACCACATAGCTTCAAAGTTGCCCATTTACGTGTTTTCCATATCAACCATACATTCGGTACTCCTCGACATATCCCTACTGCAAAGTTCCGAACCGGACCTAGCTCATTTTAAAGGTATTGACCCAAGCTATTCCTCACTTAAATATTTTTCTGGGATCCGGGCCCGTCTGGCCGCCACAGAGATTCAAAGGTGGCCCTTAACGTAATTTTCCGTATTAACCATATGCATACATTCGGTACTTTTCGGCATATACCAACGGGAAAGTTCCGAACCGGACCTCGCTCATTTTAAAGGTATTGACCCAAGCTATTCCCCACTTAAATATTTTTCTGGGATCCGGGCCCGTCTGGCCACCACAGAGATTCAAAGGTGCCCCTTAACGTAATTTTCCGTATTAACCATATGAATACATTCGGTACTTTCCGGCATATACCAACGGCAAAGTTCCGAACCGGACCTAGCTCATTTTAAAGGTATTGACCCAAGCTATTCCACACTTAAATATTAGTCTGGGATCCGGGCCCGTCTGGCCACCACAGAGATTCAAAGGTGCCCCTTTACGTATTTTCCATATCAACCACACATTCGGTACTCCTCGACATATCCCTACTGCAAAGTTCCGAACCGGACCTAGCTCATTTTAAAGGTATTGACCCAAGCTATTCCCCACTTAAATATTTTTCTGGGATCCGGGCCCGTCTGGCCACCACAGAGGTTCAAAGTTGCCAATTTACGTATTTTCCATATCAACCACACATTCGGTACTCCTCGACATATCCCTACGGCAAAGTTCCGAACCGGACCTAGCTCATTTTAAAGGTATTGACCCAAGCTATTCCCCACTTAAATATTTTTCTGGGATCCGGGCCCGTCTGGCCACCACAGAGATTCAAAGGTGCCCCTTATCGTAATTTTCCGTATTAACCATATGCATACATTCGGTACTTTTCGGCATATACCAACGGCAAAGTTCCGAACCGGACCTAGCTCATTTTAAAGGTATTGACCCAAGCTATTCCACACTTAAATATTATTCTGGGATCCGGGCCCGTCTGGCCACCACAGAGATTCAAAGGTGCCAATTTACGTATTTTCCATATCAACCACACATTCGGTACTCCTCGACATAATCCTACGGCAAAGTTCCGAACTGGACCTAGCTCATTTCAAAGGTATTGACCCAAGCTATTCCCCACTTAAATATTTTTTTTCGGATCCGGGCCCGTCTGGCCACCACATAGCTTCAAAGTTGCCCATTTACGTGTTTTCCATATCAACCATACATTCGGTACTCCTCGACATATCCCTACTGCAAAGTTCCGAACCGGACCTAGCTCATTTTAAAGGTATTGACCCAAGCTATTCCTCACTTAAATATTTTTCTGGGATCCGGGCCCGTCTGGCCGCCACAGAGATTCAAAGGTGGCCCTTAACGTAATTTTCCGTATTAACCATATGCATACATTCGGTACTTTTCGGCATATACCAACGGGAAAGTTCCGAACCGGACCTCGCTCATTTTAAAGGTATTGACCCAAGCTATTCCCCACTTAAATATTTTTCTGGGATCCGGGCCCGTCTGGCCACCACAGAGATTCAAAGGTGCCCCTTAACGTAATTTTCCGTATTAACCATATGAATACATTCGGTACTTTTCGGCATATACCAACGGCAAAGTTCCGAACCGGACCTAGCTCATTTTAAAGGTATTGACCCAAGCTATTCCACACTTAAATATTATTCTGGGATCCGGGCCCGTCTGGCCACCACAGAGATTCAAAGGTGCCCCTTTACGTATTTTCCATATCAACCACACATTCGGTACTCCTCGACATATCCCTACTGCAAAGTTCCGAACCGGACCTAGCTCATTTTAAAGGTATTGACCCAAGCTATTCCCCACTTAAATATTTTTCTGGGATCCGGGCCCGTCTGGCCACCACAGAGGTTCAAAGTTGCCAATTTACGTATTTTCCATATCAACCACACATTCGGTACTCCTCGACATATCCCTACGGCAAAGTTCCGAACCGGACCTAGCTCATTTTAAAGGTATTGACCCAAGCTATTCCCCACTTAAATATTTTTCTGGGATCCGGGCCCGTCTGGCCACCACAGAGATTCAAAGGTGCCCCTTATCGTAATTTTCCGTATTAACCATATGCATACATTCGGTACTTTTCGGCATATACCAACGGCAAAGTTCCGAACCGGACCTAGCTCATTTTAAAGGTATTGACCCAAGCTATTCCCCACTTAAATATTTTTCTGGGATCCGGGCCCGTCTGGCCACCAAAGAGGTTCAAAGTTGCCAATTTACGTATTTTCCATATCAACCACACATTCGGTACTCCTCGACATATCCCTACGGCAAAGTTCCGAACCGGACCTAGCTCATTTTAAAGGTATTGACCCAAGCTATTCCCCACTTAAATATTTTTCTGGGATCCGGGCCCGTCTGGCCACCACAGAGATTCAAAGGTGCCCCTTAACGTAATTTTCCGTATTAACCATATGCATACATTCGGTACTTTTCGGCATATACCAACGGCAAAGTTCCGAACCGGTCCTAGCTCATTTTAAAGGTATTGACCCAAGCTATTCCCCACTTAAATATTTTTCTGGGATCCGGGCCCGTCTGGCCACCAAAGAGGTTCAAAGTTGCCAATTTACGTATTTTCCATATCAACCACACATTCGGTACTCCTCGACATATCCCTACGGCAAAGTTCCGAACTGGACCTAGCTCATTTTAAAGGTATTGACCCAAGCTATTCCCCACTCAAATATTTTTCTGGGATCCGGGCCCGTCTGGCCACCACAGAGATTCAAAGGTGCCCCTTAACGTAATTTTCCGTATTAACCATATGCATACATTCGGTACTTTTCGGCATATACCAACGGCAAAGTTCCGAACCGGACCTAGCTCATTTTAAAGGTATTGACCCCAGCTATTCCCCACTTAAATATTTTTCTGGGATCCGGGCCCGTCTGGCCACCAAAGAGGTTCAAAGTTGCCAATTTACGTATTTTCCATATCAACCACACATTCGGTACTCCTCGACATATCCCTACGGCAAAGTTCCGAACCGGACCTAGCTCATTTTAAAGGTATTGACCCAAGCTATTCCCCACTCAAATATTTTTCTGGGATCCGGGCCCGTCTGGCCACCACAGAGATTCAAAGGTGCCCCTTAACGTAATTTTCCGTATTAACCATATGCATACATTCGGTACTTTTCGGCATATACCAACGGCAAAGTTCCGAACCGGACCTAGCTCATTTTAAAGGTATTGACCCCAGCTATTCCCCACTTAAATATTTTTCTGGGATCCGGGCCCGTCTGGCCACCACAGAGGTTCAAAGTTGCCAATTTACGTATTTTCCATATCAACCACACATTCGGTACTCCTCGACATATCCCTACGGCAAAGTTCCGAACCGGACCTAGCTCATTTTAAAGGTATTGACCCAAGCTATTCCCCACTTAAATATTTTTCTGGGATCCGGGCCCGTCTGGCCACCACAGAGATTCAAAGGTGCCCCTTAACGTAATTTTCCGTATTAACCATATGCATACATTCGGTACTTTTCGGCATATACCAACGGCAAAATTCCGAACCGGACCTAGCTCATTTTAAAGGTATTGACCCAAGCTATTCCCCACTTAAATATTTTTCTGGGATCCGGGCCCGTCTGGCCACCACAGAGATTCAAAGGTGCCCCTTAACGTAATTTTCCGTATTAACCATATGCATACATTCGGTACTTTTCGGCATATACCAACGGCAAAGTTCCGAACCGGACCTAGCTCATTTTAAAGGTATTGACCCAAGCTATTCCCCACTTAAATATTTTTCTGGGATCCGGGCCCGTCTGGCCACCAAAGAGGTTCAAAGTTGCCAATTTACGTATTTTCCATATCAACCACACATTCGGTACTCCTCGACATATCCCTACGGCAAAGTTCCGAACCGGACCTAGCTCATTTTAAAGGTATTGACCCAAGCTATTCCCCACTTAAATATTTTTCTGGGATCCGGGCCCGTCTGGCCACCACAGAGGTTCAAAGTTGCCAATTTACGTATTTTCCATATCAACCACACATTCGGTACTCCTCGACATATCCCTACGGCAAAGTTCCGAACCGGACCTAGCTCATTTTAAAGGTATTGACCCAAGCTATTCCCCACTTAAATATTTTTCTGGGATCCGGGCCCGTCTGGCCACCACAGAGATTCAAAGGTGCCCCTTAACGTAATTTTCCGTATTAACCATATGCATAAATTCGGTACTTTTCGGCATATACCAACGGCAAAGTTCCGAACCGGACCTAGCTCATTTTAAAGGTATTGACCCAAGCTATTCCCCACTTAAATATTTTTCTGGGATCCGGGCCCGTCTGGCCACCACAGAGGTTCAAAGTTGCCAATTTACGTATTTTCCATATCAACCACACATTCGGTACTCCTCGACATATCCCTACGGCAAAGTTCCGAACCGGACCTAGCTCATTTTGAAGGTATTGACCCAAGCTATTCCCCACTTAAATATTTTTCTGGGATCCGGGCCCGTCTGGCCACCACAGAGATTCAAAGGTGCCCCTTAACGTAATTTTCCGTATTAACCATATGCATACATTCGGTACTTTTCGGCATATACCAACGGCAAAGTTCCGAACCGGACCTAGCTCATTTTAAAGGTATTGACCCAAGCTATTCCCCACTTAAATATTTTTTTGGGATCCGGGCCCGTCTGGCCACCACAGAGGTTCAAAGTTGCCAATTTACGTATTTTCCATATCAACCACACATTCGGTACTCCTCGACATATCCCTACGGCAAAGTTCCGAACCGGACCTAGCTCATTTTGAAGGTATTGACCCAAGCTATTCCCCACTTAAATATTTTTCTGGGATCCGGGCCCGTCTGGCCACCACAGAGATTCAAAGGTGCCCCTTAACGTAATTTTCCGTATTAACCATATGCATACATTCGGTACTTTTCGGCATATACCAACGGCAAAGTTCCGAACCGGACCTAGCTCATTTTAAAGGTATTGACCCAAGCTATTCCCCACTTAAATATTTTTCTGGGATCCGTGCCCGTCTGGCCACCACAGAGGTTCAAAGTTGCCAATTTACGTATTTTCCATATCAACCACACATTCGGTACTCCTCGACATATCCCTACGGCAAAGTTCCGAACCGGACCTAGCTTATTTTAAAGGTATTGACCCAAGCTATTCCCCACTTAAACATTTTTCTGGGATCCGGGCCCGTCTGGCCACCACAGAGATTCAAAGGTGCCCCTTAACGTAATTTTCCGTATTAACCATATGCATACATTCGGTACTTTTCGGCATATACCAACCGCAAAGTTCCGAACCGGACCTAGCTCATTTTAAAGGCATTGACCCAAGCTATTCCCCACTTAAATATTTTTCTGGGATCCGGGCCCGTCTGGCCACCAAAGAGGTTCAAAGTTGCCAATTTACGTATTTTCCATATCAACCACACATTCGGTACTCCTCGACATATCCCTACGGCAAAGTTCCGAACCGGACCTAGCTCATTTTAAAGGTATTGACCTAAGCTATTCCCCACTTAAATATTTTTCTGGGATCCGGGCCCGTCTGGCCACCACAGAGATTCAAAGGTGCCCCTTAACGTAATTTTCCGTATTAACCATATGCATACATTCGGTACTTTTCGGCATATACCAACGGCAAAGTTCCGAACCGGACCTAGCTCATTTTAAAGGTATTGACCCAAGCTATTTCCCACTTAAATATTTTTCTGGGATCCGGGCCCGTCTGGCCACCAAAGAGGTTCAAAGTTGCCAATTTACGTATTTTCCATATCAACCACACATTCGGTACTCCTCGACATATCCCTACGGCAAAGTTCCGAACCGGACCTAGCTCATTTTAAAGGTATTGACCCAAGCTATTCCCCACTTAAATATTTTTCTGGGATCCGGGCCCGTCTGGCCACCACAGAGATTCAAAGGTGCCCCTTAACGTAATTTTCCGTATTAACCATATGCATACATTCGGTACTTTTCGGCATATACCAACGGCAAAGTTCCGAACCGGACCTAGCTTATTTTAAAGGTATTGACCCAAGCTATTTCCCACTTAAATATTTTTCTGGGATCCGGGCCCGTCTGGCCACCAAAGAGGTTCAAAGTTGCCAATTTACGTATTTTCCATATCAACCACACATTCGGTACTCCTCGACATATCCCTACGGCAAAGTTCCGAACCGGACCTAGCTCATTTTAAAGGTATTGACCCAAGCTATTCCCCACTTAAATATTTTTCTGGGATCCGGGCCCGTCTGGCCACCACAGAGATTCAAAGGTGTCCCTTAACGTAATTTTCCGAAGTCCAAAGTCGTCTTAGGGTGGTCACCGTCATTTAAGCAGTCTCTGGTAGGTGTTCACTATTAATTTCTTTTCTTTTTTGGCTTTCCTGAAGTATTTCTATGTATATTTCTATATGTTTCTGGAGTAATTGGATTTTGTTTCATATTTTATATATTAAATTACATCTTTGGTGAATCCTCTGTAATGTTTTATTGATAAAAATCTATATAACATAAAGACAAATATACAACTTGTATCAGGGTTTATATTCGAGGACAACGAAAATTTATGACAGCTTGAAGGGGTCATATAATGGTATCTTTTCCCTCAGGCTTTATAGTGATTTTCAACTAAATTTAAATATTGAACCGACGGCTAGCAGTCGGTTGGATATTGAATATCAATTATCGAATGTCAAATAAAGGACAGACCGCTTACATACATATTTAAAACGGAATGAAATGCTTTAGAAATAAGCAGAAACCGTGAAATTGTCGATTTCCGCTGTTAGATTGCATTTAACTAAGATTTAGCGATTTTTTGGAACGTTTGAGCCTCACGCCGTTTTTTGGTTTTTAGACATATCGTCAAAATTGGCTGCTGGAAAAAAGTGGCTGCTATCTTGATTGGCCGATGAAAGTGGCTGCCAGCTTGAGTCTGGTCCAAAAAGACGACGTCAAAAGAATTCGGCACTGGCGACGTCAAATTGTTATTGCTTATTTGCAACGTTGAAACGTTGATTTTTTTAAATCTGGCATCAAGAGGGTTAAGAGACGCTAAAGAACTGGACAACTGTGGAAATAAATGATTTTAAGATTTGGAAATAAATGAAAGTGGTGTATGAATATATGAATATATACAACAAAAATAAGAGAAAGGAGATGTGGTATGGTTTTCCACAAAAGTTAAAATGAAGTAGATGGAAATAAATAAGTCATATGTACACTCTTAAAATGTGTTTAGGGCCTAAACATCAAGCTATTATACATATTTTTACTTGTAATGCATTTGTAAATAAGTTCTTATCCTCAATATGTTCCTCTCCTAAACACGTGAAGGAAAGTGTTTAAATTTAAACATGTTTAACCCTATATGTATTTAACCTGACAACATGTTAAAGATAAACATGTTTTGGTGCTGCCTCTTATCAACAGAAATGATACATTCTCAGTAAATCACATCAGAAATTAGATTAGACTAAAACCTCATTAAAACTGAATATATTTGTTTTTGTAGAACATGAGTTTAGTCTCCCTTAAAACATAATAAATCATCATATAGAGACCAAGGCAGCAAAGATAGTCAAAACAATCTATATTCTATCCTTTTAAAATCCTTGCTGTGAGGTTTGGTTGACATCAGAAAAATGAATGAAAAATTGGCCACTGGACCTTAAGCAACCAAATATCATCCTCACCTTTCCGAAGAGTTCACAATTATTTGTTTTTTTTTAAATTAAAAGAATAAACAAAATATATGAGTTGAAAATAAGCCATTACATTAGAAGTAAAAAAAATATAACAGACAGAAATACAAAATAAACACGGCAGGAACAAACAAACGGAAAAAAAACCAGAACAATTTAAAATACTATATACATGTTTAATCAGTATACAAGCGGATTATAAACGGGTCAAGGTTGGGCGAACATGAACTTCTACCGATTACACAGGTGACAATCAACTGATTGAGGCACGTGTCGAGAAAACCTTAAATAACTCTCTAATAAAAAAAGATATAATTTTGAAATTTTTACAAAGTCTATTTCTTGATGCCATGTCCCTTGTGACAGTTGTATCATTCCATCAGGTCCTTAATGCACATTTTTATTCTTAGTGCACTAAGCAGGTCCTTTGCGGTATTTCTATGGACCCCAATTATACTACTTGATTTTGAAGTTCTTATTTTGATATCATCTGGAGAAGAATTACAGGAGAATAGCATAGTAATTGTCTTGTTCCGATTAAAATCAATAAACCAATACTAAGACCATGCTAAAATTTGTTCTAAATCGCTATTTAAGACATTCGCTATTGTGTTAGAACTAGTTCTTGAATAAGAAAGGGATGTTTCATCAGCACAAAATCGAGTTAGACTTATCAAATTACCAGCTATGTCATATATATGAATAAGGAATAGTAGCTGGGAACCTAATACAGAGCCTTGTGGAACTCCTGCATTAGTATTCTCAAAAGGCAAATATGAAACAGAAACGCATTTTGTATAATTATTTGATATATAACTAATAAGTGATTAAATACATTTTTAAATACAATTTCTTTTCAAATACTTTGCCCACTGCTGAAAATAATGCGATTGGTCTAAAATTGAGAAATCAGTGATTTGTCCCTGGTTTTGAAAATAAACATATGCTCAAAGTCAACTCATTTTCAAGAAGCTTTGAAAATAAAATGGCTAAATGCATGTTTTTTTACATAAAGCACAAATAAATTTACATGTTACATTATGAGATCAAAATATCTTAAATTCCCCAGTCCAGAGATACCATGTATGTTCGCCTGAATATACCATATCGAGAATTTTACATTTATACTTGTTACGTAATAAGATATTTGCCCAGGTAAAAAGATCCAGCAGGTGATGTATATTCTAAAGCAATTTCTTGTTCAGGTCCATGGACACAAATGTCAGGGTTCATTCTCATTTATCCAACTTTTTAAAATTATATGTAGTTCAGGTAAAAAAAAAAGTTGGATATATGAGATCAAAGGTTATCAAGAACAAAGGGGTTTTCAATTAGAGTTTGGGTTGAATGACAGGTGAAAAATTACACTAAAAATTATACCCCGATTAAATTTTCTGTAGTATTATTTAGCATAAGCATGCTAAAAGGTGCAACTACATTTAGTTAAGGTAATGTAAATCATTTGAAAGTATTTTTAAGTTTTTTAACCGTTAATTAAAATGTGAATTGGATAGAAAATAGTTGCACTTTTATTAATAAAGAGATCTGTCAATGAGATGGAGGTTTTTTTGTGTAATAGATTCTCTTCGTTCATTTTTTTCTGTTCTTCTGACCAAATGATCAAAATGGGACAAAATATAAGTTGAATAAGTTTTACTACACAAAGACTGAACAGAACAAAATTCACACAACATAATTATATACTAGTATGTATATATGGGCGTTTTTAAATAAACTACAACTACCATGCAGTCGTTTTTACTCTTTTTTTCAATTTTATTTGTGCAAAACAAATAAAAAGGGTTAGTTTCATGTAATTTTCAGTATGTATCAACATAGAATAGGGTTGATGTCAACTAAGAAATGTTTATCCATTACGAAACAGTTTTGTCAACTACGAAACTCATCAAAATGTCCACTACGTAACATGAGTTGTACCTTCATATGTGAAGTATTGTCTGATCTTTATAAATAAAACAAATGGTTCTCCTATTCAGAAAAAGAATGAGATCTTTCTAGTATATAAAGTAAAACAAACAGGAATGTCTATAGGAGACATTAAAATGCAATAAGATGTGCGTTTAGAAAGAGTTTCGTAGTGGACAAACTATATTAGATTACACAAATTTCAGAAGGTATTTTAACACACTGACTTTTTATTCAAATGCAGGACATGAAAGAGAAATTAATAAACACGGAAAATAAATAAGGGGAAACACAAAGCACACAAATCAAGTCAAACACGAGAAAACGAAAAATAAAACGTCAAAACACGATATACGGGAAATAAAAGATCGAAAACGTTGCACGAAAATAACCCTTTACCACCTTCTACAATGGCACTAAAGAAATGTTCAGTATCAGTTCACATCATACAATTTAAAAACTTAATTTTATTTAAAAATAAATTGTAACAAGTTTACTATCACCTATTATATATATATATTTTAAATAATATAAAAACATACAGGAACAAATTTACTGTCAAATTTTAGAAAGACACCTTATTATTACTAAACAAACAACCCAATAATTAACAAAAATAAAAAGTTGGCTAAATGAGAATACCTTATTATAAAAAGTTGGATAAATGGGAAGACACCGATGTCAGAATGAATAAGAAAACACTTAACTCTTAAACAATATATTGTTAAATGGACACGGAACACATTTTGATAGAATAGTGTACTGATAGATTTTCTTGTGTATTTTCTATGTTCTGAAAACTTCAATATCCCACCAACAATACTTAGATTAAAGTCCTAAGTTTTATAAAGCAAATATATTTTTTTTAAATATCATTTGCAAGGCTGCATGTACATTGAACTATCGTTTTCATATATTTCTTTTCCGCCATGCATAAGTTTAATCTTTACTTTGACTTAATTCTCATGATATAATTTTTTTATGTATAATTTGATTCAGAGATCGATTTATAAACGTTATGTTTAAAATAATTAACCCACACAGAGCGATAGCACAGATAGATGTAGTAGTATCAACCGAAAACAATACGTAATATTGATAATATAAGCGAGTGTGACAAACCAATCACAAATTTGTTGTTTTGGATTATTCATGGTTGACTAGTTCTATATTAACCAGTGACACGTGTCCTAATTTTTAAGAAAAGGGACAGAAAAAGTATTTAACAGAAATAACCGGTTTTTCAAAACTATATTTTCAAAATGCACTGCATAATTTAAACAGCTTTAAAGTGTTTCATTTTATTTTATGTTTGTGTCAATGTTCATGACTTACGAGTATTATATTTCTTGTGAAATTGATAGATGAGCGGTTTTTTTTACAACTACCGAACAAAAGAATATAAAGTAAACGTCAATTAATTGACAAGCAACCCAACGAGAAAAATAAAATTTAAGAGGCATCTACATGTATAACTAGTTTGGAGTTAGAGAAATCATTCAATGTCATATGATTCTATTCAGATTTGTGCGTTTTTCGATTTACGAATAAGTCAATAAGATAAAAAAAAAACAATTGAAGCCAAAAAAAAAGGTACATGAAATAACGTAATAACATAAGTTTACATATACATATGTACCTAGTAGCATTTAATAAAATAACATTTGAACTTATTATTACCATTTTTTTTCAATTGTAATTCTATGTTTATCTATACTATTAAACGAGAAGACCTCATTTTTGGTGTCGCTTCTTTTCTTTCCACAACAAATTAATCAACACGCCTCTGTGTCCTATGGGTATAGTGCATAGTCGCATTTGTCATCCATTCATATGATTATTCAGATTGAGTTATTTTGGGAGAAAAACGAGAAAAAAGGCATCCGGATATTGTCCCGTCATTGGACGAAATTTTAAGTCTGATTAGACTTCCGGTTTGCGTTTTTCTGTATACTGTATTTTAAGAATTATATCTGCAATCATTTTCAAGTTTACTATCCACGGCGGTCACATAGTTTATTAAATAGAGAGGGTCTGTATACTATATCAATGACCACCATAGTATCCACGGCGGTCACATAGTTTATTAAATAGAGAGGGTCTGTATACTACATCAATGACCACCATGGATCGAGTAGTAAACTTAAAATTGAAAGTAAATACACTATATTCATATAGTAATGAATGTTCATAATATACAGATAAGCCCTAAAATTATTCAAGTGAACTTTTGATACCTTTTCTGAAATTCTCCAGTTATTAAATCTTTTACAAAATTCATTGATTACAAAAAAAGAAGATGTGGTATGATAGCCATGTTGAGACAACTCTCCACAAGAGACCAAAATTACAGAAATTAACAACTATACGTCAACGTACGACCTTCAACAACGAGCAAAGCCCATACCGCATACTCAGCTTTAAAAGGCCCCGAACTGACAAGGTAACACAATCCAAACCAGAAAACTAGCGGCCTTATTCATGTACAAAAAATGAACGAAAAACAAATATGTAACACATAAACAAACGACAACCACTGAATTACAGGCTCCTTACTTAAATGTTCAGAACATACTCAATGTATTATGTTCATATTGAAATTGATAGAAAACCAAAAATTGGGAATTTTGGAAATAAAGGAGGAGGGATATAAAAAAACATTTTCCTGTCGCCAATAACCTATGACTTATGATACTTTTGCTGAAATTCCCCACTAAATGTATTATGTTCATATTGAAATTGATAGAAAACCAAAATTGGGAATTTTGGAAATAAAGGAGGAAGGATAAAAAAAAAACACATTTTCCTGTCCCCAATAACCTTTGACTTATGATACTTTTGCTGATTTTTTTTTACATAATTCTTCCAACAACACTTTACATACTTTCAACTACGCTCTGAATGCCCGCGATTTCGCGGGTGTGTTCTAGTGTATATTTAATGTTACCCGATATGGAGTTCTTCTAAAAATAAAAATCATTTGAATGGGTATTTCTGGTGTATATACATGTATCACACGTGCTATCTACATGTACAATATACGGAAATGACACGGCTGGGTATTGTAAAGTTACTGAAGGAAGATTAATGTCAGGTGTATATCTCCGGACGAAGAATTTACTGGTGTGTCAAAACGTTTAAGTGTAATTTGTCATATTGTAAAGGTTTGAATCGAGCTCGTCTCTTCTTTTTTATAATATGAATATGGAATTTGACACATTCCCCATTTCCATTAATTTATCCAATTATTAATTGTGTTATAATAACCTCGAAACGATTAACCTATTTACACCTTCATGTAACATTAGAATACTGACTTCAACTGTTAAATAACTTTATAATTAGTAAAATTACAAAAATTTGAAATTATGTGCTTTAAGAAAGTCTCCTTCTGTATACCATGTTTTTTGTGTCAATTCTATCATTCCACCAGGTCCTTAATGCACTATTTTGTTCTAAGTGCATGCACTAAGGAGGCGCTTTGCGGTATTTCTTCTTGTACCTTTAAAAAACCGGAAAGGACCTCTTCGGTGCACTAAGAACAAACATTTGAAGACAAGTCTATAATATTTGCGCAATTAAATGATTGTTTTATTGGCGCAAATGAATGCTGCAGTTTTTACAATAAAGTGATGCAAAAAAAGAATTGGCGTAATTAAGTTGTGGCGCAAATTAATTCTTTTTTAGCGAAACTGGAAACATTGTGTGTACACAAACTTAACAGTATTCATCTTTTACGCAATCTAGCCGGAAAATAAAAGTTTTTGCAATTTGTGTAGGATTTCAATTTTAAAATGTAATGAACAAGTTAGAAGATCGTTAGAAACCTTAAGCGAATCGGAAAATGAGCTATGCACGATGAAAAGGAAAAGTTTGGTGCGTCGATAAAAAATTTCATAGATGCATTGACAATTGTAAAATTTCAAGTCTTTAAATAACATCCATTTGTAGAACTGATTATTTCGATCCTTCAAATATGTGTAAAATAATATAAAAAAAATATATTATTTAGTCTCTTTCATGTAAATACTGTAGATTTGTATTTGATCATCGATTGCAAACATAACGCCCAGTGACAAATATTTCATGTATTCGTACAAAGAACAAATCAACTTCTTTTAGAATACAATTGATTGGTTATTTAAGGTAAATGATTTGCGACAGAATAAGTGAAACTTGGCCAGAAGCTTACCTCTATGATACAGAAATATAAAAAAGGTAGAGTTATTTTTTAATTCTGTATTTTACTCATACATGGACTTCAGCACTTTTAACAGTAAAAAAAAGTTTTAACACCGACAGCAGGAATCACAAGCGACGCTGGTTCCATAGATATCTTCAACGAATTTTTATATATCCCTGGCAGTTTTCGGTATATATCAGACTCTGACATTGAGGAGAACAAATACGATGGATGTGTTGTCTTTTTTTCTAATACATTTAGATATAAAACGTTTACTTCATATAAAGCCTCATTTATCTAACATTATATATAATTTATTGTGTCTAAAATATATTGGGATCAGTATATATTGTTTCCCCTTCGTTTTATATATATTCCATAATGATATTAGTTAGAGATTTAATCCAATCTAAACTAATAATTGCTTTTTTTATCTCGCATTATTTTATATTAAATCAATTAAACTCAAAACTATAATAATTGAAATAACTTTCTGAAATAAAACCCTAACATACTTGTATATCAGACGCTTAACAAAACGATATACCATACGATTGATGAAACGCTAAACGATATTACATTGTTATATATTTAGATATATATATATATATATATATATATATATATATATATATATGTATTATATATGTGTAATTCAGTTTGATATGTTTTACGGAATTGTACAAGTGATGGCCGGAAATGCCTTTTTGTTTTACTCTCTCTTTCACTAAATGTCGTGAACGTAAGACGTGTTTTATTGCTTGAGCTAGTCCCAACCCAAAACTTATAATTCAGACGAGGCGATATGTTGCATGGTGGAGTGCCCTAAAAAGATTAATAGGAGACTTTTAACAATTTTATGAGAATATTTGCTGTTTTTAAAAGACATTTTAATTATTTTTGAAAATATGACTCCCGTTGATAATACATGTTTACCCAATACACGTGGACGACACACGTGGTTGATTCGTCAATATGGATAAATTATGAGAGCATTTTGACCAGTGACTATAGCATTATACAAATATATATTCATTTATAACACAGTTTTTTTTTCAACATATACAAAGACACATCAATTATAAATGAGTCTTGCCCGTGTGAGTAAACAAGTGCGTAATTTAGAGCAGAGACTTTACCAAGCACCTCTTTTGCGCACAATACCTGTAATATTGTCTGATAGCAAAGGCCAAATTAAAATCTCGACCTCCGCCAAAAATTTAAACATTTTTATTGTCATATCATCATCTTTATTTAATTAGCGTCCACCATTTATATATTCATCTCACGAGTACATGCGCGATACAACTGTATATATATATATATATATATTCACAAGTAGACTACTTGTCTGTGAGAGTTTTCTCATGACTACATGCGAAATACAACTGTATATATTCACAAGTTACTATTTGTCTTTGAGATTGATCTCATGACAATTTAATGAAGTAGCTATGTACAACGTAACATTTATCGAAATTTGGAACATCGACTCAGGATATTAATAATTCGTCAAGGATCTGTTTTTGCCGTCTGTATTTTATTCTTTCGCAAACTTACTTGTGAGATTTATCTCAAAGTAAGATATCCGTTATACTGGATATCCGTAAATGAAGACCAAGAGGCAAAAGAAAAGAGAATTGTGAACATTTATTGTGTGTTCCCTATTATATTTTGTATTATTATGCATTGATGTTTTATTATATCATTCTGGCATCACTTACATATATGATTATTGCAATATTTAGTAATTGATTATTGATAACATGAATAATTTTGTTTGATAAACATGTTTTTTTTTTGTAATGAAGCTTTTATTAGAATTTAAAGGCAGTGAGCCTAAATTACTTTTGAAAGGCAAATTCATTGACTTTAGAAGATGTAGTTAAAAGAAGGGTTTTTTTTTGTGTTTTTTTTTTCATTTTGAATATAGGATTTTGCGTATCGTATAAAACATTTGTTTGTAATTTCGAAAGTTGCAAGGATTAGTTAAAGACTTAATCGTATTGTCAAAACTTTATAAAGGAAACTACACATTATTTTATGAAATGAAAATTGTTTTTTTTTTCTGTAGTGCTGATTGTTAATAAAATAAGTTTAATACCCCTAAAACATGTAAATTGGAATAGTAAGGCATAGATAACCAAATGAGATTGTATGAATATCTGTCAGTGACTTTTATATGTTAATCACGAATAACCTGAGTAGTATTGCTGTGAATAGTATGGTTCACGAGTATCTCAGAGTGCATGAGAGTTTTATGATCTGGTCTTATATTGTATTTTTGTGTGAAACTCTTTGAAAGTGTGCATATTTTATCACGTTTAGCATTTATCTACAAAATAAGAGTAAGGACTCTGGTGATTTCATAGTATTTATATCATATGACATTAACTGTCACGTTTATGACGAACAAGATATTTTATATACATGTAGTATTCCGCAATTTGTAACAAGATGCTTATTCCACAAAGTTATCCATACCAGCTACTTGTTTGTTTTTATATATTGAAAGTTGAGAGAATTTTGAATATTATGAAAGTTAGAAAGATATATTGGTATTATTGATCATATATTTTATTTGATTATGGTATGAATTCCACATATGCAAAAATTCATTGAGAATTTTCCTTCTGCCGGGGGATGTTATATATTTAGATATATATATATGTATTATATATGTGTAATTCAGTTTGAAATGTTTTACGGAATTGTACAAGTGATTTCCGGAAATGCCTTTTTTGTTTTACTCTCTCTTTCATTAAATGTCGTGAACGTAAGACGTGTTTTATTGCTTGAGCTAGTCCCAACCCAAAACTTATAATTAAGACGAGGCGATATCGTTACAACATACCATACGATAAACGAAATGCTAAACGCGAAACGATACCATAAACCATACGACAAATAAAACGATTAACGATACCATGAAGCATACGTCATACAAAACCCTCAACGGTGACATTTACCATACGATGAAAGAACGATGAACGAACGCTGACCGAACGCTGTACGGACGCTATACGAACGATGTACGGACGATGACCGATCTCTATACGAACTATTAACGAACGCTGTACGTACGATTCCCGAACGAAAAAAGTGTTAACGTTTACGTTACAGGGACACACAGCAATAACTCATCTAGAGATCAGCACTAAGTCTTTAAAAAACAACAAAAACTGTTTATACGACAGTTGTTTTCTATTCGTTTGATGTGTTCGAGCTTTTAATTTGGCCATTTGCTAAGAGACTTCCGTTTAGAAATATCGTTGGAGTTTAATTTTCCTTGAATTCGTTGTTCCGATGCGCTTTTCTGGATTTACCTCCAACAATAAAATGACTCTAGATTTGTCAAGTTCTCAATGTTCCACGTCAAGGAACGTTGTGAATGCATTAGGCAGAGAGATGGCAACACTTTCCTATCCTATAATGTAATCATTCTTTATAGAGTTTGCATACATTTATATTAACATTGTCACTTCTTGCTTTCATTTTTTTCCCGAATAATTTCAACAAAAAAAACCAAAAAAAAACATAATTTTGAGAACAAAAACTTGTCCCTGAAAAAATTTCCCAAACGGAATTAAAGGCTAGCGATTTAAAGTACAGCTTTTTGTTTAGAAAATTGCTGGTTAGCTTGACACTAATTGAACTATTGCAAATCTCAGTTAACCACTATTGCTTACAATTTTTTTCTAAATTGACATAAAAGTAGCTTCGCTGACAAGGATCTGACAACACTCCGTTACACTTTTTGTTCTGGCATTTATTACATCATCATAAGAACTGTATGCCTTTAAATTGTGTAAGACGTGTAAGGTACTGTACCACAAAACCAGAGGATCACGAAACAGAAAATAGAACAGAGTGTTGTCAGATCAATGTAAGCTAAGTGTGGACACAAGATTTATATTTCAATGAGATTGAGAAGTAGCAAATACCAACGTCGTTTGTTAGAACGACATAGAATCGACATCACAATATCCTGTAGTACTCGGGACGTACACGAAACAACAATACTAAACATGTGGTAGTGTATTAGAATGAAGGGCACCAATATTGTTGTACACTAAAGACTTGTTCTGTTTCTGTTTCCACAACTTTTGTTCGTCTTTGCTTGTAGACGTATTTTTTTTTTTTTTTTGCGTTTCGGTATATCACGTAACAGCAATGTGTGGCTTATCACTTTTGCCAATGCATAGCTTTCAACTTTGAAATGAGCATTTAGTGAGACAAAAGTGTATATGTAGGACAACTCAGTGCAATATAAATAAACAGCATTGTCATGAGGGCAAGATACGTCCCGTCCGTCGCGTTTTCATGAATAAAGTTTAATAACTTTTCAATGCTATATCAGAAATTTATGAAGAAAAAAAAGGTCATCTTAGTAGTTATAAGCCAGTTATCAAAGTTTCAAGAAAAACGCTTAAGTCACTTTATAGATATAGTCCAAAAACTGGAAAATCTATATTTTCTATGAATAAAATCCCATAAATGACAAGCGTTATATTTAAATATATTCTTCATTAGTGTACCTGTACTATTTCCGTCGTTGAAGGATACCCAATAGTCTTTGTGATTATAATACTAGTTCAAGGGACTAACGAATCTTAATGATTGTAAACAAATACTCGTCAATCTCCGACTATCACGTGTTATCTAGGCGTGTTGGGTTTCATTGTCCTTAATAGGACAAGTGTATTGTACATCTCATATGTCCCTTTGTTCATACAAAAAATCATCAACAATTTGATTATATATATAATTAGCATATCACATGTAGGGAAGAACTTTACATGATTGAGTGAGAGGACTTCCGTTAGTGGATCTTGACGTTGTTATGTTTTCGATGGACGATATTGACCGAACTATTTTTGTAACCAATGTAGATGGTGGCCTTTATTACACAATCCAGTTCGTCGTTGGACATATTTATTTTTCACTTCATGTTGATCGTTAAATTCATAATAAACACAAAACATTAATTAAAATGATATTAAGGTATGTTATTAATTTATTTTTGTTTATCTAACTTCATTGTGTAACTATTTTGGCATTCAGTAACAAATACATTCATTCAGCAGGCTAACTCGATCACACATATATACAATATAAGTGTGATAGAGGTTACGAGTGTGAAAAATTAAATTCCTTAGCACCAATTTGAAAGAATTATAAGGATTTAACGCATTAGAAAAGAATTTGTTTGTGTATAAACTGGATCAATTCATTACAAACATATCATAAAAGTTCTTTTATTTGTTTGTTAGTGCATTGGTCGTGTTCATACACAATTAAGTTCTTTAAAAGGCGATTAATCCTAACGTGTACTTGTTATAGCTCAATGATGAAGACTGTATCTTGACCTATAATGGTTTACTTTTTGTAAATTGTGACTTGGATAGAGAGTTGTCTCATTGGTACTCATACAACATCTTTCTATATATGTGGTTATGATAAAGCCTTATACCAATGCAATTACACCCGGACATTTGCCTAGTATGTCTATGTCAGTTGTATTCCCTCCTTTAAATATTAATCATCTGGCAGTTTTTTCTGTCCCTCCCCCCCCCCCTTAGGATTTGTTCATCATCTGTACTTGTGAATCATGTCTAACTGAAATCACCAAAATACACTGTTCTTCGAATATCCAACTTAAAAAAAACGTTTTAGAATATTCATTTTCTACTGCGGCTATTGCAAATATCAATTTATAATTTGTTAACGTTCGAAGCGCCATTATTTTTAGTTCCTTTGAAACACTGACCTTTCTATAGATATAGTGGGGGCCATTGGTTTTCTTAAAATGGTGTGTTTGAATTTGTAAATTTCTTTACCATATTTTGTTTCAGAATGGAAATGAAAAAAATAATCATGTAATGGGGTCGGAGGTTTATTATTATTGTTTTTTTCGATACTCTGAAGGTCCGTATATTTCAAATAAGTTGAATTTAATATTCTTCTTATTAGGGAACTTGGTTTTGACATACCATATTTTAAACGTTCTATTTATTCTTCCCGTTCTGCTATTGTTTTCTTGTGAATACTGCGCTTAAATGATTACAGCGCGGGGCTGATATGCTTAAAGTTCAGATTTATTCCGAACGGATTTTGTGTTCTTCTTGTCCTACGATAAATTGGTATTTTGATTGGATATCTCAGCTTAAGTGGTAAGATGCATATCAGCCCTAGATTTTAGTTTTTCACACGCTTCCAAAACAATATCGAATTCTTTTTCTAATATAAATGTTCCCTTTCTTTTTTGCTGTCAGTGGTTTTTGAATGAATGGGTATCTTAACAGTCAACAATTTTACGATTAATAGAGATCTTTAGGACTCTTAGACTACAACAATTTCATAACATGTAATCTACAATATTATATTTTCTAACTGTCATGACAGAGATAAATCAGCTATATTGAAAAACAAACAATTCAAATTATATGTTATTTTGAGAAAATTTAATTCTAATTATATACATTTATCAGAGGACACTTAATAATCATGCTAATATCTATTTACTGATAACATATTTTTTAGAATACAGTTTGTCTTACATGATATGTATTTGCTCTAAGTATCTCTTGCAGTCATACTACATTTATCATAATAGGAAAAGCCATCCCTAGTACCTAATTTTATGGCTGCATAATGTCTACCAAGTATAACATGCATCTTCAGGACAATTGTATGTTAATGGTTCTAATTGTTGTTGGCTTAACGTCTAGTGACAATTAACATTTTATTTAAGCCAACAAGTATTCAGTATTAATCCTTAATATCGTATTGTTGTCAGAATATAACCACACATCAATTTCAAAAACACTATGGCCTTTGTCTGGCTAAATTAGTAGAACGAACATCTCTGGAAGGTCAAACAAATGCCTATCATAACTAAGGAGCGCAGTTTTTTTTTTAATAAAAACATAAGCAATGAGTCAATCTGTCACCATTTAGCAATCTTAAAATTTGAATGGAGAAAACTGCGGCTAAGTAACATTTCAGATAACCACAAAATTATTCGTTTATCTGATGGTGTATATCAAGACATACTGTGTGAACTTTTGACAACGACAAATAGAAAAAAAATCTTGAGATACAACCTTGAAACAATAGATGAATGTACTCTGGAATCTGCTGTTCAGAATTGTCGTTTGTTGACGTGGTTCATAAGTGTTTCTCGTTTCTCGTATTTTTATATTGATTAGACAATTTGATTTTCTTCTTTGAAAGGTTCTTTCCAAGTCCTTTTTAGGCCCTTTATAGATTGCTGTTCGGTGTGAGCTATGGATCTGTGTTCAAGACAATCATTTGACTTACAATGGTTTACTTTTATAAATTGTGACTTGGATAGAGAGTTTTCTCATTGGCACTCATACCACATTTAATTATATCTATAAACATGTGTATGTATCATCACCTTTCGGGTTCACAAACATATATGGTAAAACTGATGTTGAGTGAACGTTAAAATGTATACAGAAGTCCAACAAAACAAAAAACAAAAGTACATGTGCATATCTTGACAATTTGGGTATCTCTATGTCAAGCCTTAAACCGTAGTGAGACTTAATATATCAATTAGCATTTGTCTTTGGCATATTTTATGTTGATTACAACGATGATATCGGTAAACTACTGTTGCCTTGTGTATTCACCCATTATTTTATTGATTTTGTATTTACATTGTTTCAAAGAACATTCGCTCAGTGAATGTTCACTTATGTTAATATGTCTTTTGATTGAGTGGAACCATTTCAATTGATATTTATAGTGCACCTTTCTAGGTTGTAATGTTACACTATAGTTTTAGATAAGGGTTAAGGTTTGTACCTATCAAAACGTTCAAAACCGCTGCATTTGTTTGCACCTGACCTAAGTCCGGAATTTGATGTTCAGTAGTTGCCGTTTGATGATGTGGTTCATACATGTAAGAATTTCTCGTTTTTTTACACATAATAGACCTTTGGTTTTCCGTTCCAATTAATTAACACTAGTCATTTTTGGGGCCCTTCATCGCTTGATGTTCGGTGTGAGTCAAGGCTCCTTGTTGAAGACCGTACTTTTACAAATTGTGTTTTTGGTGGAGAGTTGTCATGAGCACTCATACCCCATCTTCTTATATTAATGAATAATAATCTCTACTGGTATTGTGCTGGCAAAGTCCTTGAATTAGATTTAACTGGACTCATAATCTCACAAATGCATGCGTTGTCTGACATAAAATAAATATTTAGTATGCAGAATAACAAGGTTGATAAAACATTTTTATATCATTTTATTAAATGGAAATATTCAAAGTTACCTTGCAATAAATAAATCAACAATAAATCAACAGAAAGTTATTATTTGAATATAAGTACAAACAATAGTATATGAAGCTTCGAACTAAAAAAGTTCAGTACAATTGAAGGCTTCGTGTTACACTGAACTACGTGTATGTGAACTTTCTTATAAAAGAAATAAAAAACAACGTTTTATTAACGAAATATTCATACATGTATAGCTATATAATCATTATTTTCCAGTACTCTCATTCGCCGTTATAAATATTCGTATCATCTGTTAATTAGTTTTTATCTTATATGATACCGTTTGTTCCGTCGGATCAATGTTGGTCCTATCTGACATCATTTTTACTCAATTTGATTTATTGTCTTCTCCTTTTTTGATGTTTTGCAATAGGATTTGTTATTATGTCTATAAGATGAAATGTTAACCTATAGAAGAGATTTAACAATGGAAAGACTAAGTGGAGAAAAAAAACCATCCAATTAATTTCTTTTATCATAAGAGAGATAAAACTCCGGTAGTAAATATATCATTTGGGATTTTTTTGGAATCGCAAAGGATTTGATAGGAACATTCTTTTTGTCATATTAGCTCTTCAAAGACATACAATGTTGCTAACATGTGGTTGACCAACATAGACACATATCATTTTGTACTCAGATAAGTGATGATTAGTAAAAGAAACAGTATTATTGAGGAATGTAACACTTTAATCATCATTACAGGACGGGAAAACAGTATTACATTTGGCAGCTCAGAGCGGAAACTTCGAGTTAACAAAATGGCTGATAGAAGAAAAAGGAATGGATCCCATGGTTAAATCAGCAAAGGTAACATAAAAACAGCAACCAGCTATTTTTTTTTTTTTTTATTAATTATGAATATTTTTAAATCATATGCTTGGTTATGAAAGATGCATGGACATTCAGTTTGGCACGTGTATAACATGTGCAATTAGATACAGTGTATATAGATGACGGAGCGATGTTAAAAGTTTGAATGTTAAAATTGAGCCATTTTTTAAGCATTTTACATGAGTCTACAATCGTTCTGACAGTAATACCGTTTAAATCAAAACAGAACATTGGTACTTCCGCGTTCAAATGTAAATCACATTGATATGTTCTCGTCATAGACAAGAAGATCTTTACTTTTGTCAATGGACGCTAAAAATAAACTTAAAATATAATTCATCGACATTTACAACACATCTATGGTTTCTATGAATTATTTCGATTCTTATAGACCAAAAACGATCATTAAAAAACTGACGCGAGGTTTGATTGGTCGTGTGTGTGGTTCTATATTACCCGCTGATAGATAAATTAAAAAATATCTTATATCAATATTTATATAAATATTTTTTTATATAACCGCCACAAAAAAATATGTGTTTCATTCTTTTTGTTTTCAACTCCAACATTTGCCATTTTTGATTTTCATTCTTTTCTCGTAAGCTAATACAAATCAAATGTCGCCATTTCGATACTATTTCTTGAATATGAATATAATGCAACACTCAGCTTATGAACGAAGATGAATATGGAAAGTAGAATAAAGAAACGTGTTACTGCATGGTATCTGTTAAACAAATCAATCGTGTGTTCGATTCTCACTTTGTTCGTTGTCATCGTACCAAAATGCTTTTTTGCGAAAACATATCGATAGACAAATTATGTGTAGGTAACATTAAAAAAACACAAGGAACATAAATACATAAATTATCGAAAAACAAGCAACACGACCTTGCAGAAAATTAAAGAAAACGGGGATATTCAGGTTGTATCGTTTGGGTAAACCATAACAGTGTTTTGAAAATTCCGGAGATTACGAAAAGAATTTACAATGATTGCACGTCGTTCTCTTCATTTGTACAGATTGCTAATATAATCATGTTTGAAATCGAGTCGTGGCGCAGCTGTTTATTTTTTTATCATAAAAGAGATAAAACTCCGGGAGTAATCATATCCTTTGGGATTTTTTTCGAATCGCGAAGGATTTGATATGGACATTCTTTTTAGTCTTATTGGCTGTTCAATGACATACAATGTTGCAAACATCTGGTTGACCAACATAGACACACATCATCTCGTACTCAGATAAGTGATGATTAGTACAAGAAACAGTATTATTGAGAAATATAAAACTTTAATCATCATTACAGGTCGGAGACACACTATTACATTTTGCAGCTCAGGGCGGAAACATTGAGTTAACAAAATGGTTGATAGAACAAAAAGGAATGGATCACATGGTTAAATCAGCAAAGGTAACATTTTTGCATTATGTTTGTGTTTAGTTTTAGATTACTGCACTCTAATACGGCTAGGATAATTCATCACTGTTTTAAAATCTAAAAGGACCTAAATAATGTATGCAAAAAAAAAACAAAATTACTTAATTATATGAAACAAACCACCAATCAATAAACTATCATCTGCCCTTAACCCCTTTAAGAATGCAACAACCAGCTATTTTTTGTGCAAATTATGAATATTTTCAAATCATATGCTTGGTTATGAAAGATGCACAGACCCTCAGTTAGGCACGTGTTTAACATGTACAATTAGATACAGTGTATTTCGATAACGGAGCGATGATTAAAGTACCATTGTTATAATTGAACCGGTTTTTTCCGGAAACTTACAGGAATCAACAATCGTTCTGACAACAATATCGTTTAGAAGTAAAACAGTACATCAATACTTCCGATTTCAAATGTAAATCATATTGATATGTTCTAGTCATAGATAAAAAAAAGATCTCTAACATTTGCGAATGGACGCTAAAAAAATATTTAAGAAAAAAACATCGAAATTGACACCACGTCTATGGTTTCTATGAATTAAGACGATTCTTATAGGCCAAATACGATCATTAAAAACTGAAGCGAGATGAAAAGGGGGGGGTATGCCGTGTGTGTGGTTCCATTTCATCCGCTGTTAAATAAATTAAAAAATATCTATTATCTAAACAGCTTATAAGACTATTTCTTGTATAACCGCTAGAAAAAAATATGTGTTAAATTGGTTTTTTTTCAACCCCAACATTTACCATTTTTGACTGTCATTGTTTCTCGCAAGCTACATACAAATCAACTGTCGCCATTTCGAAACTATTTCTTGAATATGAATATAATGTAACACTTAGCTTATGAACGACGATAAATATGGAAAGTAGAATAAAGAAACGTGTTACTGCATGGTATCTGTTATACAAATCAATCGTGTGTTCGATTCTCACTTTGTTCGGTGTCATCGTTTTATGTTACCCTCCCCCTCCCCCACCCCCCACCCCCCAAAAAAAAGAAAACCAAAATGCGTTTTTGCGAAAACAAATCGATAAACAAATTATGTGTTGGTAACATTAAAAAAACAAAAGGAACATAAATACATAAATTATCGAAAAACAAGCAACACGACCTTGCAGAAAATTAAAGAAAACGGGGATATTCAGGTTGTACCGTTTGGGTAAACCATAACAGTGTTTTGAAAATTCCGCAGATTACGAAAAGAATTTACAATGATTGCACGTCGTTCTCTTCATTTGTACAGATTGCTAATATAATTATATTTGAAATAGAATCCAGGCGCAGCTGTTTATTTTTTTATCATAAAAGAGATAAAACTCTAAAATTTTTACCAAACTTGGATATAAGCTTCTTACAATCAAAAGATAGTATCCAAAGGAACATTTTAAATAATTGTTACCCAAAATTTGTTGAGCATCCGACTAACCGCAAAACAAGGCGAGACATCAGGTTCCCTTACGATTGTTTTTTCTCTCAATTAGTTGCAACGAAAAGAACTTGAACTTATCAATTTCAGCCAATGAATGTGAAAGTCTGTATTTTACATATACATGGACTAAGTTTTTTTTGCTAATTAACATTACATTCACTCTATGGTTAAAGTTTTTAAAATTTTAATAACTTTCTACAATTATCTTTGATTTGTTCCACATTTGGACATCAGGTTGTTGTTTTTTTTTTTATCAAAATTAAGCTTGTAACAACATGAACAATAGAAGGAAATTTATTTCCTGTTTTTTGTATAATACTCATAAATAGACTTTTTTTCATTCCAGTTAACTTGTCATACAGTCTGCATGTAAAGTTTTTAAAACATTTATAAGATTCAAAACAATCCTAGTTTTTACCAAACTTGGATATAAGCTTCTTACAACCAAAAGATAGCATCCAGAGGAACATTTTAAATAATTGTTACCCCAAATTTGTTGAGCCTCCGACTAACCGCAAAACAAGGCTAGACACTAGGTTCCCTCACGATTGTTTTATCTCTCAATTAGTTGCAACGAAAAGAACTTGAACTTATCAATTTCAGCCAATGAATGTGAAAGTCTGTATTTTACATATACATGGACTTAGTTTTATTCTTCTAGTTAACATTACATTCACTCTGTGGTTAAAGTTTTTAAAATTTTAATAACTTTCTACATTTATCTTGGATTTGTAACAAAGTTGGACAGCAGCTTGTTTTTTTTTTTATCAAAAGTAAGCTTGTAACAATAGAAGGCAATTTATTTCCTGTTATTCTATAAAATACTCATAAATAGACTTTTTTCATTCCAGTTAACTTATCATACAGTCTGCATGTAAAGTTTTAAAAATATTTATAAGATTCAAAACCATCCTTGATTTTTACCAAACTTGTATAGGAGCTTCTTACAATCAAAAGATAGTATCCAGAGGAATATTTCAAATAATTGTCTCTCCAATTTTATTGAGCCTCCGACTTACCGCACAACAAGGCGACACACTAGGTCCCCATACGATTGTTTTTTTTCTCTTAATCACTTGCAACGCAAAGAACTTTAACCTAATAATTTCAGCCAATGAATTTGAAAAATAACAAAGAAACAGACATGACATCTACATGCAAAGATTCCAACATCGCCGATTTTTCAGTCAACATTTCTATTTTCTGCATTTGGAATGTCTTTTGTTTCACAGTTCAATAGACAGGACATGTTTTATAAGAGTTTCGAAATAACGATTTTATCATTGTTTTTCCTGTTATATTAAAACTTTTAGGAGCGATAATTGTAATTTATGGCTGCATAATGTCAACCAAGTATGACATGCATCTTAAGGACTATTGTAAAGTTAATGGTTCAAATTGTTGTTTGCGTAACGTCTAGTGACAATCTATACATGTTATTTTAGCCAACAAGTATTCGGTGTTAATCCTAAATATCGTGTTCTTGTCAGAAAACAACCACACACCAATTGTTAAAATCTATGGCCTTTGTCTGGCTAAGGTAACAGTAAGATAATTTATGGAAGGTCAAACAAATGCCTATCATAACTAAGGAGCGCAGTTTTGAAAACATAAGCAATGCGTCAATCTGTCACCATTTAGAAATCTTCAAAATTGCAATTGCTCTTAAGTAACGTTTTAGATAGCCACAAATTTTTCGTTTATTTCATGGTTTATATCGAGACGTATTGTGTGAGGTTTCGACAACGAATAATGGAAACAAGATCTATACATACAACCTTGAAACGATAGATAAAAGTACTCTGGAATCTGATGTTTAGTAGTTGTTGTTTGTTCATGTGGTTCATATGTGTTTCTCGTTTCTTGTTTTTTTATATATAGATTAGACCGTTTGGTTTTCTCCTTTGAATGGTTCTATCAAAGTAATTCTTAGACCCTTTATCGCATGCTGTTCGGTGTGAGCTATGGCTCCGTGTTCACGGCATTAATTTGACCTATGATAGGTTAATTTATAAATTGTGACTTTGATGGAAAGTTGTCTTATCTGCTATCATACCTCATTTTAGAATATTTATGTACATGTTCATGTATCATCAGCTTTCGAGTACACCAACATATATGATAACAAGAGTGCACACGCTGACATGTCTCGCCTTCTTTACTAATCATTGATATTATGTTGATAGTCCTAAATATAAAGCTTAATTACAAGTGTCACATAACTTTAAAATTAACCAAGAAAATTAAACATTGACCAATGAACCATGAAAATGAGGTCAAGGTCAGATGAACCATGCCAGGCAGGTATGTACAGCTAATAATTCTTCCATACAACAAATATAGTTGACCTGTTGCTTATAGTTTAAGAAAAACAGACCAAAACACAAAATTCTAACACTGAGTAATAAACCGTGAAAATGAGGTCAAGGTCAAATTAAACCTGCTCGACTGACATAAAGATCAAATATATTTCCATGCACCAAATATAGTAGACCAATTGC
Source organism: Mytilus galloprovincialis (assembly GCA_037788925.1). NCBI lineage: Eukaryota > Metazoa > Mollusca > Bivalvia > Mytilida > Mytilidae > Mytilus > Mytilus galloprovincialis. The sequence continues at coordinate 61,958,450 of CM075333.1, forward strand.
ATACAGTATAAGAAAAACAGACCAAAACACAAAAACTTATCTATAACCGCTGAACCATGAAAATGAGTTCAAGGTCAGATGAAACCTACCAGTTGGACATGTACACCTTATAGTCCTTTTATACACCGAATATACTAGACCTATTGCTTATAGTGTCTGAGATATGAACTTGACCAACAAAACTTGAACAAAAACAAAATCCATGAAATGAGGTCGAGGTCAAGTGAAAACTGTCTGACGGGCATGAGGACCTTGCAAAGTACGCACATACCAAAATCCAGTTCTCATTTTACTTATAATAAGAGAGAATTTAACATTACAAAAAATCTTAACTTTTTTTCAAGTAGTCACTGAACCATGAAAACGAGGTCAAGAACATTGGACATGTGACTGACGGAAACTTCGTAACATGAGGCATTCATATACAAAGTATAAGGTATTCAGGTCTTCCACCTTCTAAAATATAAACCTTTCAAGAAGTTAGCTAACGCCGCCGCCGATGAAGCCGGATTACTAACCCTATGTCGAGCTTTCAGGTTCGACAAAAAATGGTTGTTGTAAAATTGTGTTTAATTGTTCCCCTTTCTCCGTTTTGTTCAAATCTCTTTAAAATAGCGTAATCCACGAGCGAGAGTTTACATTAGTCTAATAATAGAAATATAAAGGAATATGGGCATGTTTGTATTTTGCCTTACATTTTACATGTGTGCTATATCTTTATTTGTGCTTAATTTTTAATTTGTGCTGAAATATTTAGTTATGCTTCAGTTTTTGCATGTTAAGATGTGTATTTAGTGATGCTTTGCATGTTTTTCAATATGCTTGCGCCGTTTTGTATGCATTTGAAATAATGTTATGCTTATATAACGTATCTGCATGTTCTGTGTATAATGTATGTAATTTTATATTTGTATTGTTATATGTGAACCAAATCAAAATAAAACTTTCGTATTCGTATTGGTATTCGTATGGGTAGTTGCACTGTTCGTATCACAAAGATGGAATATAAAGGACTATGGCTTATTGCACTGTTCATGCCCCCAATATGGAATATATAGGACTATGAATTATTATCACAAAAGCTGGTTAATTTATAACAATACGTTACCAATACCTGTAAGACTAATTGTTCTCTCAAAACATACATGTATAGGTATACGACCCAACTCGCCCAAAGAAAACTGATAGCCACACGTAAGGTAAACGTAGGAATTTACGATTTAAAGTTATATTTAAATATATAGGAACTAATTATTTACAAGTTGCCATCCATTTCTGAACACAACTTCTTTAGTTTTATCAGTGTTAACTTCTATGTTCCATATTCTATATTATTTTGATAGTTTGTCAAGTAACTGTTGAAAAAGTACATAGTATCAAATAGATTAAAAGTCCATTTAGGTTCACTAAATCGTCATTATTTGTAACAGTTATATTTTCAAAAATATCATTAATAAAAAGGATGAATAATAACGGAGATAGAAGTTTCGCCCTATTTTACTCCTAACCAATTATCAAAGACGTCAAATACAAGTCCACTAGACCTTACTCGGAGACGCACAGACGCGAAAACCAAAAAGATTGTCGATTGGTTTCTCTTCGTCTTTAGACCAAGTGTATTTTTAATATATACATGATTGTAAAATATATATTTCTATACAAACATAACTTTTATGAACAAAACACAAAAACATGTGAAAAAAATATGTTTGGTTTTTTTGTTAATAAAATGTGTGAAATAAAATGTTGGTTCTTAATTCTTATGTCCCTAACATTAACAGTCTCAGAATGATCTGCTACCAAAGGGAAAACACAATATTTAAAAAAAACAGACATCTTATATCACAAGGACTCAATTTAAAAAGTAAACTTTTGGATTTGGTAAATTCATTTAGTCAACTGTTAAAACAAAAGCCACACATTCACAGCTTACATTTGTACAAGGTCTTACGCGTGAGTTTACTGGAACTGAACCTATTATAACTTTTTTTTATGCCCATCAAATTTTGACGGAACGTATTATGGTATAAAAAGGTTTGTCCGTCCGTCCATCCGTCTGTCCGTCGTAAACATAGCATACCGTATATTGAGAAAACATTGCTTGATTAACATCAAACTTCACCGTTATTTGTGATGATAGTCTAACGGTCTGCATAGCTTTTGATGTATTTATTTTTTTACCTACCAGAGCTGTGGACTTTTTTCGAATAAGAAGGAAGAGTCAATTTTTCACATTCAATATTCACCTCGAACTTATTAAATTCTACATAAACAAAAAATTAAACTTTTCATATTCTTTTAAGTATTACTGTTATAGCAAAACGTCGTTCAAAGAAGTATTATTATAATATATTATCTGACAAAATAGCATAGTGAGGCGAATAAATAGTATGAAAGGATGGCTCCATATTATATCAAGATGTCTTTGAAAAATATGTGTTTATCGTCGTAAGATAGTAATATAGCAGAAAAGGATGAAATAGGTGATTTATGTTATAACCATGATAACGAGAGGATTTCAAATCCAAAATTAAGGATTTTATCATTATGAGAATAAAATTCAAACTTTACACTTTTGTTTTTAATGATAGTCATATACTCTGTATATTTTTTAGGGAAATTTTGATTTTTCCTTCCAGAGTTGTGGCCCTTTTCATATGATTTATATTTATTAAACTTGATGGGAAAGAAAACTAAAGGACAGTTGTAATAAATCAGTAAAATGTATTATACCACAAATACTCTAATTAGTATTGCCTGAGAACAGTAACCCCTTTCCAAAATAAAATACAAACCTAACTTTGGTAGGTGTATTTATCTAATTGCACAAGAAGTGCACAATGCTCTTTCCGAGTGTAAATTATCAAAAGAGAGCATAAGGATAAAATATAAGTGTATACTACACCCCAGAGGAATTAGTTTCCGTAATGTATTTTATCCTTTATTCACATCCGTACATGCTATTGAAAAAACTCTGGTTTCATTTTGAATATTTATCTATGAAATCATAACGACAAACTTAACAATAAATTCAATATACTGTTTGCAAACATGAACTCAAAAGTTTTATAAAGACAATTAACGAATACGATTAGGAAATTTGATTTAATGAAAGTAATAAATAAAAATGAATAATCTCTCTTTAAAAAATGTGTCGAAAAATTGGTAAACAGAGTTACGTAGACAAATAATAATCATATTTCAACGAACAATATTACATGATATGCAGGAGGATGACAATTGAAAGCAAGAGGAAAGATTGTATTATTAAAAGCAGAGCATTCCTTACACCCGACATCAAATCATGTTTCAGAAAAAAGCCGCATGTATTTCACAACATCATAATATCACTGACATTTACGTGTTTCCTACAATCAAACACTAGTATGAGTAAAATTGAAACACATGCAGTTAAAATCGGCCCCTGTTCGAAACAATGTCTTCTGGTAGTCAGAATTAACCTATTGCCGACATACGCTCACCCCGTCAGCTAAGCCGAACAAAACAATGTTAATTAAGGTTACTCTTTACCTACCTCAACACGAAAGTTTAAATATTAGAACTAAATGTTATAAATGTAGGGTAATGAACTGCATTTTTAATGAATCTTACTTTATTTTTTTTCATTGAACCCTTCGATCTACTAAGTGATCATCGATATGTAATAGTTTTTGCTGGTAACCAATCACCCTACATTCGATACAATACAATTAATGCATGGCTATCATGTAACAGTATGATATAAATACCTCTATAAGGGAACAAAGTATCCTGAATGATTTTTAGGAATCGAAACGGATTGTGTATGAACAATGTGTTTGGGTCATATTTTATCTGTACCTTGACATACATTGTCCTTAAACCTGGTTGGTTTTCATAAACACACATCGTTTTGTTTTTAGGGAAGTTCTAAGTAGTTTAATAACCTGATTAGTGTTTAATGCCACTTTCAGCACTATTTTAATATTTAGTGGTGACCAGAATGTTTGTATATGTAGTTTTTCAGAAGTTATGAAAACTACGGAAATGACGTATATAAAGGCAACAGTAGAATACTGGTTTTCAAAATTCATAAAGTTATCACATTTCACAGACACACACTTAGTTATTTAACTTTAAAGCCCTAAAACATAATAATTAATTTATCATTATAGGAGGGAGAAACAGCATTACACTTGGCAGCTTTCAGTGGAAACATTGAGTTAACAAACTGGTTGATAGAACAAAAAAGGATGGATCCAATGGTTAAAACAACTAAGGTAAGATTGTTCATTATGTTTGTGCATAGTTTTAGATAAACTTATTTAGTATCATCATGATTGTATTTCAGGACTAAACTGAAATGCACTAATGATGTACTAGTATTTAGTGCGGTGACAGAAGTGTAAAAAGTCGTCTAGATTGCGAGTTTAATCTCCCCTAATAACACACGGCTGAAAATGCTTTAAACTTAAAAGACAAATATATTTTCTTTATGTTTTGCCATGTAGTCAGAATTTCGTATCGTCACATTTTTAAAAGAATTCATTTCAATGACTAGTAGTGTATTGGAGAGTTTTAATCCCCCTTTAAAATTGTAAATTTGTGTATATAGATATAGGAAGATGTGGTGTGAGTGCCAATGAGACAACTCTCCATCCAAATAACAATTTTAAAAAAAGGTAACCCATTGTAGGTCAATGTACGGCCTTTAACACGGAGCCTTGGCTTACACTGAATAACAAGCTATAAAATTACTAGTGTAAAACCATCCAAACGGGAAAACCAACGGTCTAATCTATATAAAAAAAAAAGAGAAACGAGAAACACGTATAAATTACATAAACTAACGACAACTACTGTACATCAGATTCCTGACTTAGGACAGGTGCAAACATTTGCAGCGGAATTAAACGTTTTAATGGATCCAAACCTTCTCCCTTTTTTTGAAACAATAGCATAACATCACAACATAGAAAAACACACGATAAAATATCTATTGGCAGGCTTAACTCAATCAAAAAACGTAAATTAATACACTATGAAAGAATAAATTTGATCTGCGATATCTGAACGCAAATGCACAGTTAGTATGGTTGCTTATGTTATGCCTTTTTATAAAAAGCATTTTCCTTCAGTATAACTGTTATAGCTTTAATTTGTATATACAGTGTCTCGTAAGTCTTTATATGCTGAGTATTGATCCTTTTTTTTATGATGTTAACGTTGTTATGTATTTTAATGTAGATCAATATGCACTCAAATATTAAGGTTTCCCAGGTGATTCGGATGATTAATTTCAAGAGCAGTTCTTTTAAAGCTTTTAAAACAAGACAAAAGTAGAACTGAAGGTTATCCATGTGCTAGGGATCAGAAAGCAGCTCATATATACTCTTCTGATGAAATATATGATAAAGCGTATAAAACATGGCAAAATCCGTATCACATGCCGTATCACCCTTGACCAAAATCATCATATTGGTATCTCGGGATGATACGGCATATGATACGGATTTTACCATGTCTTATTTTCTATGTATCAACCCCATACAAAGTCAGTAATTTTATAATGTGACTACCTTAAAGACATTTAATTAATTTAACTAACTAATTGGAAACAGTTTTATAGATTAAACCAAACAAATTCCTTTTGAAAACATATATGACAAAATCAGTAAAATGTCATAGTTAACCTAATTTGAACTGATACAACGGATACAATGATAGTTGAAAAATAACTCTATTGTAGTTTTTCTCTTTCATGACAGATGATATTTTACGTGAAATTGACATTATTTGTAAGGTCAAGTTCGTTTTGACTTTATATGGTTGAAAACTTCATACTAAGTATTTTGAATTTTGTAATTGAAAACGTCTTTTTGAGAAATTGTTTGTTAAGAAATATCTAGAACTTAGTTCTTATACAAATATCTACTATTAATGAAGGAGAATATGTATAAGTTTGTTATTTGACAGTAACTATAAGAGGAAAAAAAATAAAAATAAAAAAAAATAAAATTATTTTAAATTGTGAAGATGACCTTTTAACTTTAGTTTTAAAAACTTGTTGAGTCATAGCTGATCCTTACGACAGGCTTATTATTATAGTACAGGGTTTCCTCTTTCCAAAGACATGTTATTTAGCTCTTTGTTCGGTAGGATTAAATTTAAAAAAAAAATGCTGTCCTTGGTCACCCCACTAGAATGGACCTGTTTTCAAAGTTTTTTAAATGTTGTACAGAATTAAGAAATGCTCATGATACCATTCTTCCAGGATTATCACACACCATTTACAGACTTGTATATGTTATCATTATAGGAAGGTAAAACAGCATTACATTTAGCAGCTGAGTCGGGAAGGTTGGAATTAACCCAATGGCTTGTTGACGAAAAGGGGATTGATCCCATGGTTAAGACATTGCAGGTAACTTTTTCAATTAGAAACGTAGTGCTAATATTCCTACAGAGAATCACATCAAAACTGTTTTGAATTACAACGTTTTTAAATTTTGAATTATAATATAGTTTTTAAATGTGGTGCAGAACTTAAAAATACTCATACATAGTATTTCCCAGATTATCACATAATATTTATAGACTTTTATATGTTTTCAATATAGGAAGGTCAATATATTGTTTTTTAAAATCCGGTTGAACCCTCCCTCAAGAAAATCAAATCGGTGCCCCCTTAAAAACATCTTAATACCAAAAGATTCTTTAGTACACGCTGTATTTAACATAGATTTAAATATATATAAACTATCTTTTTGAATAAAGCTGTTGCTCATATCTTTTTTAACCGAATAAAAAATGGTCATATTGTCAAAATATGTGTGATGTTGCTTGTGATCTAGCTTTCTGCACTAAAGAGTCCAATTGCCTGTTTATTAACAAAATTAACATGATTTTAAAAGGCTTGATTAAGTTTTCTATAGTTTACAAATTCCGGGGCCAAAAAATGGCTCTGACCATAAAAACGTTTTGCTCGATAGAACTTTACAAATTTGGTTTAATAATCAAATAAACTATATAAGTACAACATATACCAATTTTCATGACTTTGGTTAGACCCGGTCTCGGTTTCGAACCAACAACCATCCACTCTCGAGGCGACCACGCTACAACGAGACCAACAGAGATGTACAAATTCCCGGTCACGTCCACTCTGGGTTTTTGTTATACATGTTATATGTATTTCTATTTGTATCAACCTGATGAGTTAATTAAAAAAAATCAAAAATCGCTCCCGCTGAGCCAGGAGATAAATTTAATTGTCCCTCTCAATAAATTCAGGTGTATATTGGTTGTATAGTTGTTTGTATTGGTGTGTAGTATTTAACAATGAGATCTGTGGGCAATTTATTACAGTATTTCTTGAATTATTGGAAATGTATGATGTGTTGATATAACTAGAAGTCTCTGTTTATTAATTCAGGTTTGGATTTTGCTAATTGTTGAAGGCTGTACGGTGACCTTAATTTGTTACTTATTCTTCGTTTGGTCTCTGGTGGAGAGTTGTCTCATTGCCAATCATACCACATCTTCTTATTGTGATATTGACGTAGCGTGGTTGAGATCTAGCAAATATTCCTTGTTCAAACCGACATTAAGGGCATGAGGTATTGAACTACATGTATCTGTGAATAGGAAGTTTTGACTAAATCTTGAAATCATAGTCTGACTTTGAGATGAATGACAGTTGTGAGAGTTTTCATGTTAATAAAGGAAGACAGGAGAAGACATTGAAAGACAATTGCAAGTAATATGGTATTTCACTCGAACTTGTATGTTTTCATATAAACACGATCATTTTTTTTTAGTTCAACAATTCTTACTGTAATTTTGGTATGGTTTGATTATCTGGCTATATATATTTTTTTCCTTTCTCTCTTTTTTTTTAATGGTGTTCTGTGATAATAATATAAAAACCTATAAAGTATAACGTTCGAGTAGTTTTTAAGGAAATTCTACGAATATGCTTTTCCATAGGGTTTTATACATAAATATTCTCGGAATTCAAAGCTTAATGGTATTTTGCCATATTGTGAATAAAAAAAATTAACCTTAACTAAGGGGATACAATTTACCAACATTGCGTTCAAATTGTTGAGACACTCAAATTATTGAAGGAAAAAAAACATTTTCATTTTCATATCCTTGAGTTTCCCACATGTAATGGCAGCGGTTATTAAATTCCTTAAATATTAATTGATTGATTGTTTGCTTTACGTTTAATTGCAAATATTGGATAAAAAATACAATAGGCAAGTTGTTATTGAGGTCGAATGGAATAAGGGCCGAAAAATTTGAAAAACCACTGGTAAAATACCATTTATTGGACAGGAACAGAAAGTTTTTCTCGCAACATGCCATCTTCCTCAAATAGTTAGTGCAAGGAATCTCAATGTGCATAGAATATTCCACTTTCTCTCTACATGAGACTTCGAATTTATAGTCCCCATTCTGACAGGGCGTGGTTACGTATATATAAACCAAGATTAGAGCAAAACGGACGCCGTATTTTTGCAAGGGTTACCCGCTGGACGGAGGAAACAAATGACCCTGATTCTGTTTACCAGTCACTCTTCGGAAAATTACTAGTAGAATTCGTATGTAGGCAACTTGCTGCAAAGTTTCATTTGGTTTGGTTTGAAACCTCTGGGAAATTGAGAGGAAATCTAGTCATCTAATTCAAATAGTTTCTATATGTATGATTATTGTAAAATATTAATTACGTTTTTTGTGTGATGTAAGGATTTAAAATCCTTGTGAATTGAAACCATGCAAGTATCTTTTCATTTACGACCGTTTGAAATTTAGATATTTAGCTAACTTTAATTTGGCATTCCTGCTCGTTGATGCTCATAATGTTGCATATAATTTTCATATTTGTAATGACTGTTCAAACCTGTCAGACATAATGCACGTATATATGACAATTTTAATTATATTCTATTAAGAATAAATTCAGTCTCAGTCTACACTGAATAAATTAATATTCTCTTGGTCTGGTAGTATCTATAAATTAAATTAGATATTTTTGACAGAAAATACTTTTGTTTGGTTATCTTTCTGCTTTCCGACCAGTGTTTCTGACCTAAGATAAATATTGTTAACAGAAATATCGTTTTCTTAGTTTTCTTCATGCTTTCTGACATTTTCCCATGCTATGATTGAAATACAAAATATCAAATGATAATCGTTCAGAAATAATCAGTTTATTCTGGGACATTATATTTCAATAAACTATTCCCAGGTTTATTGTCACAATGCACAACAACAGCACGCTGTATTAAATAATACACACACACACACATGTACAGGGACCGTCTCAAAGCATGAAATATATGATTGCGTTATCATTATACTTGGTATTTAATAAACATTCACATAATAAAAACACATATATGTTTTGTCAAAAGGCAAATATGTTCTAACATATAAATGCTTTTTTGACTGCAACCTAGTTTTTATTGTTATACTTTCCAACCTACAAATGAAATTTGATTGTTGAAATATACAATGTCACGTGGTAGCCTATCCATAAAGGGACCGTATCAAAGACATAGATAACTACCTGTATAAATGATCGAAAATTTTCTAAACTTTTGTCATTGTTGAAGGTGGTACGCTGACCTATAGTTGATTTAATCCACGTCAATAAGTCTCTAGTGGAAAGTTGTCATTTGCAATCATTCCACATTTCTTTATTTGTATATTCAAATCAAATCAATGTTATTGTTATTGTCATTAAGCATTTACATTATTTTTGTGGCAATACAAATTTAAACACACAGCAAAACAGAATACGAGACAAATGACACAGAATACAAAAAAAAAACTTTAGTGATAGATTTACAATATTACAATTTTCAATAGCCCTCATTTCTAATGAACTTTTGTAAAAGAAGCATATAATTCTAACATGTCTAAAGGAAACGAGGTTTGATATCAAAACTAATTGTTGTGCATCATGGAAATGAATTAAATGTTCATTATCTTAATAATATCATTAAATACATTTTGTCTGATAATCTGGTTTACGTTGCAATTCAGAATAAAATGTGATTCATCATCGATGACTTTGCAGGTTTTGCACCGTCTTTGTTCTCGAGGACCTTAAATGTAACGACCATTTTTTTTTATTCCAAGACTATGGTCATTTAAACGAAGTTTAGTAAAAAAAAATACTCCAGATAGAAAAATCATTAAAAAATAAGGAAAAATTTGCTTCAAGTGAAGGGTTTAGTTTTTTATACAGAAAACGTTTGCTACTTTCGTCGATTTTTTATCTTTTACTGTATATAAATCTTTATAATAGTCATTATTTCATTTTCAATTGTTGATTTTAAATGTTTTATATATGTAAAATTCTAACAGTTGGACACTTTGTCTTTAAGGTTATTGTCTGATAAGACATTCTTAGCATATGCATACCAAGAATATACACATTGCACAGTAATGGATTTTGACAGTAATGGGTTTAAATGATCAATATGCAGTCTAGCAAGATATAATAAACAGCTACGCCATGAGCACATGGTACGCCCGTCACTTTACCTTAGCCGTATTTGGCACAACTTTTTGGAATTTTGGATCCTATAATGCTCTTCAACCTTGTACTTGTTTGGGTTTATTGATATTTTTGATTTGAGCGTCACTGATGAGTCTTATGTAGACGAAACGCGCGTCTGGCGTACTGAATTATAATCCTGGTACCTTTGATAACTATTTACACCACTGGGTCGATGCCACTGCTGATGGACGTTTCGTCCCCGAGGGTATCACCAGCCCAGTAGTCAACACTTCGGTGTTAACATGAATATCAATAATGTGGTCATTTTTATAAATTTTCTGTATACAAAACCTTGAATTTTTTGAAAAACTAAGGATTTTCTTATCCCAGGCATAGATTACCTTAGCCGTATTTGGCACAACTTTTTGGAATTTTGGATCCTCAAATGCTCTTCAACCTTATACTTGTTTGGGTTTATTAATATTTTTGATTTGAGCGTCACTGATGAGTCTTATGTAGACGAAACGCGCGTCTGGCGTACTGAATTATAATCCTGGTACCTTTGATAACTATTCAAAGAATAAAGTTCAATAACTTATAATCAATGTCAGAAATTTATTAAAAAAAATAAAGGGATGTTACTTTATAGTTATATACCAGTCAACAAAGTTTTATGAAAACTGCTCAACGTACTTGAAATATATTGACCGAAAAATGGAAAGTCACCCCCTTTTTATGAATAAAATCCCATATCTCGGAAACGTTAAATCCGAAATTTGTAAAACTTAAAAGGGAACTTACGTTAATTCATATAGACAATTCACCAAAGTTTCATGTAAAATGATCAAAGCATTTTGAGTTATTGTCCGAAAACTGTACTCCCCCCCCCTTTTAATCAATAAAACCCCATAAATCGGAAACGTAAAATCGAAAATTAATAAAAATCGAAAATCTCATGTTAATAGATATATCGAATTACCCAAAGTTTATTGCAAATTGGTGGTAGTGTTTTGGGGTTATTGTTCGAAAACAGGAAAATCCCCCTTTTGTAATGAATAGAAACCCATAACTCGGAAATGAACAATCTAAAATTAATAAAAATCGAAAGGGAGCTCAAGTCGATAGATATAAATAATTCACCAAAGTTTCCTGCAAATTGGTGAAAGCGTATTTGAGTTATTGTCCGACATGTGGACGACGGACGGACGGACAGACGGACGAACGGAAGACATACGGAAGGACGGTACGACAAACGGATATGATTGGAAAGTCATATCTGCTAATGAAAGTGAAACAACATAAGAGTTTTATAATTTACGGGTCTGCACTTCTCAGTGTTAAAGCTTGGACTAACGTAATTTTTAAAGATTTTTAAATAGGGTGGAGCTTATGGAATCCCCTTGTTTTACCCTATTTAAATATTCTTAATGTTTAGGGTCAATCTTTTTCAGAAAGGATATTTGTGATAGCATTATATAAATATTTCTCTATATCAATATATAACTTGTTAAAAATAACATCTCTGCACACTAATAAATCGAAAGCTTTTTGGAAATCCACAAAGCATACATATATTTTATTTGTATTTGTTATGAAATTTTTAATGTAACCAAAATGTGAATTAAAGAACGTTGTTCAACCTGTTGTTGGCACGGACAATCTTCGCCAGACTATTTATTAGTGAAATCCCCCTGTAATTTGACGGGTCAAGTTTGTTTCAAGACTTATGTAATACAATGTAAGAGTAAATATGATTTGTTCCATTGCATTGATTATATAGCCAATTTTTTTGTTTTTTTTATATTCAATTAAACAGGTTAGTTAATGATCAGAAGTTATTATAACATTACTACTATACTTTAATATTTCATTAACAATGCTATCAGAACCACTTAATTTGCCTGCCTTTAGACTTTTTAAGAACCCATTAAATTTTTCCGCTAATATAATTGATTTGTTTGTTTCAGCATGAATAGTTTTCAATATGTTTTCAATGTTAGAGTTTTCTTGTTTAAAAGTTTACCAAAAAGTTAATTTCTTATTAGCCTGTTTTGTGTTTAACATTAAACGGAGGTTTCATTATCTTGTTACTTATAACATTTAAAGATTTTTATTGTTCAAATATTGATATGTCAGACAACTTTTGTCTAACCAGTTTTCTGTTGGTCTTTCTTTTTCTTACCATTCGGCATCATGTGTCTGTTATCTATTAAGCTCTTCATTGGCCGAATTGATTCCATTTTGGACATCTGGAAATGCTTTGGTATCAACATTTATAATATCATTCATGATAGTGTAATCACAATGAGCATTTACAATTTTAGCTATAAACTCATTAGTCCATTCTATAATTAACAGTATCTTGGCAATTAGTAATCAATCATTCTGATCAAACATTCTTTCTCAACTAATATTTGAGACGTAGTTTAATCTGTGAATGATCAGACAAGCAACTAATTTCATGTGTAGAAAAATATAGAACTGAGGAACTGAGGACAGACGATGTTCACTAGCTATAGCATAATCAATTTTACTTTTTATATTAATTAAGAAGTGTGATAGATATAATAATGAGCAAGAGTATCATATCATCTTTTGGAAAATTTCTCGATAACTCACAACGTATAATTAGTCTCGATTTAAATTGTCAACTAAAACAGTTTTATTGGAATTTATCTATGAAACATAAAATATCATCGTCCTAAATATTCACGTAATATTTGCTGCTTCACGATAATCATCAATCCGTAGAATTCTTAGATTTATATCCTTATAAAAAATGACATAGCCAGCGCCATACCTGTATAGGTTGAAAGATTATGTTTTTCCTTTTCATTGTTTATCTCTGATTCTAATAGTATTGATTTGGTATTCGAAAAGGCTAGTATTCTTATCAATAGTAATCTCCTTTATTACACGGTAAGGTAATACTAGAATTTAACAATTTTATTCCTCATTAATGATGAAAATAAGATATTTGAAAGTCTTTGTATCATCAGTCAACGTATCTTGCAATTAATTCCGTTTCCGGTGGTCTATTCTGTCTGCATCCCTTACAGTATACAGAGTAGGATAATATGCGAAATAAGGCGGATAATGATGACTAGGAAATCCACAAAGCATGCATATAATTTATTTGTATTTGTTATGAAGTTTTTAATGTTACCAAAATGTGAATTAAAGAACGTATCTCTCATCAACATGTTCAGCCTGTTGTTGGCACGGACAATCTTCGACAGACTATTTATTAGTGAAATCCCGCTGTAATTTGACGGGTCAAGTTTGTTTCAAGATATGTAATACAATGTAAGAGTAAATATGATTTGTTCCATTGCACTGGATAATAACCAGTTGGTTTTTTTTTTGTTTTTTTTTAAATATTCAATTAAACCATGTAAACAGGTTAGTTAATGATCAGAAGTTATTTTAACATTACTGCTATACTTTAATATTTCATTAACAATGCTATCAGAACCACTTAATTTGCCTGTCTTTAGACTTTTAAGAACCAATTAAATGTTGCCGCTAATATAATTGATTTGTTAGTTAGCATTAATAGTTTTCAATATATTTTCAATGTTAGAAATTTCTTGTTTAAAAGTTTACTCAAAGTTAAGTTCTTATTAGCCTGTTTTCTTTGTGTTTAACATTAAACGGAGGTTTCATTATCTTGTTACTAATAACATTTAAAGATTTTTATTGTTCAAATCTTGATATGTCGGACAACTTTTGTCTAACCAGTTTTCTGTTGGTCTTTCTTTTTCTCACCATTCGGCATCATGTGTCTGCTATCTATTAAGCTTTTCATTGGCCGAATTAATTCCATTTTGGACCTCTGTAAATGCTTTGGTATGAACATTTATAATATCATTCATAATAGTGTAATCACAGAGAGCATTTACAATTTTAGCTATAAACATGATAAACTCATTAGTCCTATAATTAACAGTATTTTGGCAATATGTAATAAATCATTCTGATAAAAACATTCTTTCTCAATTAATATTTGAGACGTAGTTTAATCTGTGAATGATCAGACAAGCAACTAATTTCATGTGTAGAAAAATAAAGAACTGAGGACAGAAGATGTACACTAGCTATAGCATAATCAATTTTACTATTTATATTAATTAAGAAGTGTGATAGATATAATAATGATCAAGAGTATCATATCATCTTTTGGAAAGTTTCTCGATAACTCACAACGTATAATTAGTCTCGATTTCAATTGTCAACTGACACAGTTTTATTGGAATTTATCTATGGAACATAAAATATCATCGTCCTGAATATGCACGTAATATTTGTTGCTGCACGATAATCATCAATCCTTATAATTCCTAGATTTCCATCCTTATAAAAGTTGACATAGCCGGCGCCATACCTGTATAGGTTGACGGATTATGTTTTTCCTTTTCATCGTTTATCTCTGATTCTAATAGTATTGATTTGGTATTCGCAAAGGCTAGTATTCTTATCAATAGTAATCTCCTTTATGTACACGGTAAGGTAATGCTAGAATTTAACAATTTTATTCCTCATTATTGATGAAAATAAGATATTGAAAGTCTTTATTTCATCTATCTACGTATCTTGCAATTGATTCCTATTCCGGTGGTCTATTCTGTCTACACCCCATACAGTATACAAGGAATGATAATATGCGAAATAAGGCGGATAATGATGACTAGGAAAACATAAAGAATATAGTTTTTGCAGTTTCCTTGACAAATTCTCATAATCCAAAAGAAAAATTCAACTTAAATGTCGCATTTCACTTTTGATATAAGATATCAAAAACGGAAAATGAAAACCCTTTGTTTTGTGATTTTTTTTTTTTTTCGTCTTAATACCAAAAACGAATGGACCGACGGTCCGTGTATGTTTGCGTTCATTCGTTTTTCATTTTGAAAAAAAAAAAAAAATCAACGAAAATAAGTTTTCGTTTTTCATTTTTGAATTCTCAGAAACAAAAATATATGTTGTCATTATAGGAAGGTAAAACAGCATTACATTTGGCAGCTGAAAATGGAGAGTTGGAGGTAACACAATGGCTGATTGATGGAAAAGGAATGGATCCAATTGTAAAAACATCTCAGGTAACATTCAATATTATATACATTGAACTTAGTGATATTTTTAATAGTGAATGACTTACATAAGGTTTTTTTTAAATAACATTGCATTTATAGATTTGTCAGAATTGTATTTTTTAGCCTGTAGAATTTTGAAATGATAGATTAATGATAGGTTTATGTACTTCAAATAGACTGTACATAAATATTCATTTCCTCGCTTAATTGCTTAAAAAAATTATTTACCTTTAAAATGATTAAAAACTTTCAATTTGTTTTGCAAAAGAAAAATCATTATCCGAAATGGAATTCTGATTTTTAGTACATGTAACATGGTTCAAAAGAAAATAGTATGACTTTCCTTTAGACGAAAGCACAGATCTGAGAATGGGAAAACAATTTGACCATCACTTTAAATTATGTGGTGTCTCTAAGTATAAGATATATTGTGTGATTTTTCTTATTTGACTGTATACTATTGTATATGATGACATTCTGAGTTCCACTAAATTTTGTTTTACCAAATAAATGAGAAACGGAATATTCCAAAAAAAATATGTCGTGTAAATATTGGTTTTAACAGTTTTATAAGGTTAATACACCAAAAAGAACATTATTTGTGTCTGTCGGTACAGGAAATTAGATTTTTTCTGAAGTTTGGAACAGTTTTTATCAGATATAATATAATTTCAGAAACCATAGCAACTCTTTTTTTCAAACATTTATAAATAACCAGGCATTCTCACACATTGATCGGGAATTTGTGTCACTGGTAGTAAAATTTACATTTCTTCAACAATGAAATCTAGGAATATTTGGTCAATAAAACAATTCCTTTACTTAACACATGACATAGGTAAAATCTCTTTGTTCTTACTGTGCTATAATCTGGATAATGCACAGTAAAGGTGTGCATTAACTACCTTAGATATACTGCACAGTTCAACAGTACTCCTACCTTAAGGGGACGGATCCTGGATTTTGACATAGAATTTTAAAAATATCACCGAGTGTAGCGAGACTAAAAACAATTTGACGGTTATAGTGTAAAAATATTAAAAATAAAGTGTTCCTCATTCCTTAAACAAGGACATAAAATATTTTATGATATTGTGTGTACAATATCAATCTGAAAGCAGTGTTTCAAAGTCAAATCAGATAATGAATTATTTTTTTTATTCTGCCAAAAAAGAAATGTATTTTAGAATATCCAAATAAAGGAAATCTGATTTGGATTAGTTTTGTGCTCAATGGAATACATTACGACTTTTTGAATATTTATTCGTATTAAGTGACTATTTTGGTATCGAATATAATGAGGATCATCTTTAAGTTTGTGTCAAAAAACAGGGGGCGGGGGGAGGGGGGGGGGGGAGGGTTAGCTGCAGATCAATCAGACTTCGTTTAAATGGACATGTCTTTAAAAATTAATACAGTAGAAAAAGAAATTTCGGGGGGAAGAGGGAAGTGGGGTGGAGAGAGTTGAAGATTTGAAAGTGAAATGTTGTTTTTTTCTGTTTATTTAACATTCTAAATTTAGGCATAACATTGAGGGGAACAAAAATTGTCATGTGCAATCATTCCACATTTCTTTATTTGTATATTCAAATCAAATCAAATCAAATCAATGTTATTGTCATTAAACATTTACATTATTTTTGTGGCAATACAAATCTAAACACACAAAAAAACAGAATACGAGACAAATGACACAGAATACAAAAAAAAACTTTAGTGATAGATTTACAATATTACAATTTTCAATAGCCCTCAGTTCTAATGACCTTTTAAAAAATAAGCATACAATTCTAACATGTCTAAAGGAAGCGAGGTTTGATATCAAAACTTATCGTTGTTCATCATAGAAATTAATTAAATGTTCATTATCTTAATGATATCATTAAATACATTTTGTCTGATATTCTGGTTTACGTTGCAATTCAGAATAGAATGTGATTCATCATCGATGACTTTGCAGGTTTTGCACAGTCCTTGTTGTCAAGGACCTTAAATGTAACGACTATTTTTTTTTATTCCAAGACTATGGTCATTTAAATGAAGTTTAGTAAAAAAAATACTCTAGATAGAAAAATCATTAAAAAATAAGGAAAAATTTGTTTCAAGTGAAGGGTTAAGATTTTTATACAAAAAACGTTTGCTACTTTCGTCGATTTTTTATCTCTTACTTTATATAAATCTTTATAATCATAGTGATTATTTCATTTTCAATTGCTGATTTTAAATGTTTTAAATATGTAAAATTCTAACAGTTGGACACTTTGTCTTTAATGTTATTGTCTGGTTAAACGTTCTTAGCATATGTATACCAAGAATATACACCTTGTAAATCAATGGATTTTGACAGTTCGAAATGTTGGTTCAATAAATGGTTTAAATGATCAATATTCAGTCTATAGATATAATACACAGCTACACCATGAGCACATGATACGCCCGTCACTTTTCAAAGAATAAAGTTCAATAACTTATCAATGTCATATCAGAAATTTATTAAAAAAAACTAAAGGGACGTTACTTTATAGTTATAAACCAGTCAACAAAGTTTCATGAAAACTGCTCAACGTACTTGAAATATATTGACAGGAAGTCACCTTTTTATGAATAAAATCCCATATCTCGGAAACGTTAAATCTGAAATTTATAAAACTTAAAAGGGAACTTACGTTAATTCATATAAACAGTGAAAAGTTTCATGAAAAATAATCAAAGCATTTTGAGTTATTGTCCGAAAACTGTAACCCCCCGTTTAATAAATAAAACCCCATTACTCTGAAACGTAAAATCTAAAATTAATAAAAATCGAAAGGGAGCTCATGTTAATAGATATATCGAATTCCCCAAAGTTTCTTGCAAATTGGTGGTAGTGTTTTTGGGTTATTGTTCGAAAACAGGAAAATCCCCCATTTGTAATGAATAGAAACCCATAACTCGGAAATGTAAAATCTAAAATTAATAAAAATCGAAAGAGAGCTCAAGTCAATAGATATAAATAATTCACCAAAGTTTCATGCAAATTGGTGAAAGCGGATTTGAGTTATTGTCCGACATGTTGACGACGGACGGACAGACGGACGGAAGGACGGACGAACGGACAAACGGAGGGATGGACGGACGGACGGATATAATATATTATAATACGTCCCGTAAACGGGCGTATAAAAAGATTGGGTAGTAATTAAATATCCAACTGGAAGTCTACCTAGTTCAAATCTCACAACTATATTTGATGAGGTCTTCTTGGTTCCAAGGAGGTATTAACAAAAAAGATAGATTTTTTCAAAAGGTGTTTCATCAATAAAGTTCTGTGGTCAGCTCTATCCTTTGCCCTATGGTACTAAAGCATATAATTCATGTAGGAAATTTCAGATGTGTAGGTCAAATTGGGTTTGACCAATTTATCACAGAGAGTTTTGACACCGAAATAGGTAATATGCACCGAGAGGCGGTCTTTGCTCCAAAGGAACATCAAACTTACCTGTCGTCTTTTGCGAACTCGTCGAGACTATGTTTATGATTACCATTACACTTTGATAGGTAACCTAAACAATATATTCAGTTGCATTATGTAGCATGTTATCTTTAAATTATACAAAAGGGGGACTATAATTTGTCTGTTATTGGATAACCGTAGTTTTTGTCTTTTTGATTTTTTAAAGTTAGTTGCCAATCGTCACGAAAATTGGTAAGTTCATCAAGACTGTTTTGTAAGACTTCCTTACCTTCAGACATGATTAGAAAGTCATCTGCAAATGAAAGTGAAACAACATAAGAGTTTGATAATTTACGGGTCTGCACTCCTCAGTGTTAAAGCTTGGACTAAGGTAATTTCTAAAGATTTTCAAATAGGGTGGGGCTGATGGAATCCCCTTGTTTTATCCCTCTTAGTATTTTAAAATATTCTGAATGTTTATGGTCAATCTTTAGAGCTATTTATGTTTCAGAAAGGATATTTGTGATAGCATTATATAAATATTTCTCTATATCAATATCAGATAACTTGTTAAGCATAACATCTTTCCACACTGAGTCGAAAAACTTTTTGGAAATCCACAAAGCATACATATAATTTATTTGTATTTGTTATGAAGTTTTTAATATAACAAAATGTGAATTAAAGAACGTATCTCTCATCAACATGTTCAACCTGTTGTTGGCACGGACAATCTTCGTCAGACTATTTATTAGTGAAATCCCCCAGTAATTTGACGGGTCAAGTTTGTTTCAAGACTTATGTAATACAATGTAAGAATGCATTTGATTTGTTCCATTGCACTGGATAATAGCCATTTTTTTTTAGTTTTTTTTTTATATTTAATTAAACAGGTTAGTTAATGATCAGAAGTTATTTTAAAATTGCTGCTATACTTTAGTATTTCATTAACAATGTCATCAGAACCACTTAGTTTGCCTGTCTTTAGACTTTTAAGAACCCATTATTTTTTTCCGCTTATATAATTGATTTGTTTGTTTCAGCATTAATAATTTTCAATATGTTAGAAATTTCTTGTTTGAGAGTTTATCAAAAGTTAGTTTCTTATTAGCCTGGTTTTTTTGTGTTTAACATTAAACGGAGGTTTCATTATCTTGTTACTAATACTATTTAAAGATTTTTATTGTTCAAATATTGTTATGTCGGACCACTTTTGTCTAACAAGTTTTCTGTTGGTCTTTCTTTTTCTCACCATTCGGCATCATGTGTCTGCTATCTAGTAAGCTCTTCATTGGCCGAATTAATTCCATTTTGGACCTCTGTAAATGTTTTGGTATCAACATTTATAATATCATTCATAATAGTTTCATCAAAGAGGGCATTTACAATTTTTGCTATAAACTCATTAGTCCATTCTATAACAGTATTTTGGCAGTTAGTAATAAGTCATTCTGATGAAACATTCTTTCTCAATTAATATTTGAGACGTAGTTTAATCTGTGAATGATCAGAAAAGCAACTAATTTCATGTGTAGAAAAATATAGAACTGAGGACAGAAGATGTTCACTAGCTATATCAATTTTACTATTTGTATTAATCAAGAAGTGTTGTAGATATAATAATGAGCAAGAATATCATATCATCTTTTGGAAAATTTCTCGATAACTCACAACGTATAATTAGTCTCGATTTAAATTGTCAACTAACACAGTTTTATTGGAATTTATCTATGGAACATAAAATATCATCGTCCTGAAAATGCACGTAATATTTGCTGCTGCACGATAATCACCAATCCTTATAATTCCTAGATTTCTATCCTCATAAAAGTTGACATAGCCGGCGCAATACCTGTATAGGTTGAAGGATTATGTTTTTCCTTTACATCGTTTATCTCTGATTTTAATATTATTGATTTGGTATTCGATAGTAATCTCCTTTATTTACACGGTAAGGTAATGCTAGAATTTAACAATTTTATTCCTCATTACTGGTGAAAATAAGATATTTGAAAGTCTTTGTTTCATCAGTCTACGTATCTTGCAATTGATTCCTATTCCGGTGGTCTATTCTGTCTACACCCCATACAGTATACAAGGAATGATAATATGTGAAATAAGGCGGATAATGATGACTAGGAAAACATAAAGAATATAGTTTTTGATGTTTCCTTGACCAATTCTCATAATCCCAAAGAAAATTCAATTCAAATATCTCATTTCACTTTTGATATAAAATATCAAAAACGGAAAACGAAAACACTTTGTTTTGTGGTGTTTATTTTTCGTTTTTAATTCTTAAATCGAAAAAAGAATGGACCGACGGTCCGTGTATATATGCGTTCATTCGTTTTTCATTTTGAAAAAAGAAAAAATCAACGAAAATATGTTTTCGTTTTTCATTTTTGAATTCTCAGAAACAAAAATATATATTGTCATTATAGGAAGGTAAAACAGCATTACATTTGGCAGCTGAAAATGGAGAGTTGGAGGTAACACAATGGCTGATTGAAAAAAAAGGAATGGATCCCATGGTTAAAACATCTCAGGTAACATTCGATATTATATACATTAAACTTAGTAATATGTTTAACAGTGAATGACTTACATAAGGTTTTTTTTAAATAAAATTGCATTTATTGATATGTCAGAATTGTTTTTTTTTTAGTCTGTAGAATTTTGAAATGATAAATTAATGATAGGTTCATGTACTTCAAATAGACTGTACATAAATATTCATTGCCTCACTTATTTGCTTAAAAAGAATTATTTACTCTAAAATGATTAAAAACTTAATTTGTTTTGAAAAAGAAAAATCATTATCCGTAATGGAATTCTGATTTTTAGTACATGTACCATGGTTCAAAAGAAAAAAGTTTGACTTTCCTTTAGACGAAAGCACAGTTCTGAGAATGGGAAAATAATTTGACCATCACTTTAAATTATGTGGTGTCTCTAAGTATTAGATATATTTTGTAATTTTTCTTATTTGACTGTATACTATAGTATATGATGATATTTCTGAGCTTCACTAAATTTTGTTTTACCAAATAAATGATAGACGGAATATTCCAAAAAATATATGTCGTGTAAATATTGGTTTTAACAGTTGTATAAGGTTAATACACCAAATAGAACATTATTTGTGTCTGTCGGTACAGGAAATTAGATTTGTTCTGAAGTTTGGAACAGTTTTTATCAGATATAATATAATTTCAGAAACCATAGCACCTCTTTTTTTCAAACATTTATAAATAACCAGTCAATCGTGTGATCACACATTGATCGGGATTTTGTGTCATTGGTAGTAAAATTTACATTTCTTGAACAATGAAATCTGGGGATATTTGGTCAATTAAAACAATTCCTTTACTTCACACATGACATAGCTAAAATCTCTTTGTTCTTACAGTGCTATAATCTGGATAATGAACAGTAAAGGTGTGCATTAACTAACTCAGATATACTGCACAGTTCAACAGTACTCATACCTTAAGGGGACAGATCTTGGATTTTGACAGGCGTGTAATTACATAAAATTTAAAAAATATCACCTAGTGTAGCGAGACTAAAAACAATTTGACGGTTTTAGTGTAAAAATATGAAAAAGAAAGTGTTTCTCATTCCTTAAACAAGGACATACAATATTTTGTGATATTTTGTGTACAATGTCAATCTGAAAGCAGTGTTTCAAAGTCAAACCAGATAATATTTTTTTTTTATTCTGCCAAAAAAGGAATGTATTTTAGAATATCCAAATAAATGAAATCTGATTTGGATTAGTTTTGTGATCAATGGAATACATTACGACTTTTTGAATATTTTCTCCTATTAAGTGACTATTTTGGGATCGAATATATAATGAGGATCATGTTTAAGTTTGTGTCAAAACAGGGGGCGGAGGGGGGGGGGGGTTGGTAGCTGCAGATCAATCAGACTTCGTTAAGATGGACATGTCTTTAAAAATTAATACAGTAGAAAAAGAAATTTCGGGGGGAAAGCGGGAAGGGAGGTGGAGAGAGTTGAAGATTTGAAAGTGAAATGTTTTTTTTCTGTTTATTTAACATTATTAATTTAGGTACTAGCATCTCTCCTCGATTCATCTTTCTCTAGGCATAACATTGAGGGGAACAAAAAGCAGTAAATCTATACCCTTAAAGTTATGATTTTTCATACACCGATTTGAAAGTACACAAAACTGAACTAAAACTGTAAGAGATGTAGGTTATACGTCAATAAGACAGCAATCAAACGACAAAACAACTAATGACATCTAGCGGGCAACATATAGTTTTCAACAACAGATATATTAAAGTGTCTACACAATAGGTAAATTTCTTAATCGTCACTTATTTATATAAAAATTGTGAATAAATTGAACAGAAACGATAAAAAAAGAATCTACCATTAAATCGCAATTCTTCAAATAATGTCACAATTTAGGAAGAAGCCTAAATAAAAAAAATGTTAATAATTTAAAACTTACCAATCTTTCACTACATAAAGGCGTATTTCCACCTTACTTTTCCCTACAAGAAACTTTCCTAGGAGCCGCGGATAGCGGAATATCGTCCGCATATTTCAAAAACGTTCATGTAAATTGATGGCGTCATGTGTTAAAACAGTTATTGGCCAATCAAATCGGTATATTTCATTTAAGCAGCACGACTCGGGATGACCATTTAAACCGAACTCCTACGTCGTTTGGGTTATAACGGGTCACCCGAGCCGTACAGATTAAATGATATATACCGACTTGCTTGCTCAATACCTGTAACTTAGTACGAGTACATATACAAATTATTCTCTTAACTTTGGTTTTGTTCCCAAATAGATTTTTCTCCCATAGGATATTACTTTCTCCCGTAGGATATTTATTTCTCCCATAGGATATTTATTTCTCTCATAGGATATTTCTTTCTCCCATAAAAACTTTTTCTCTCTTATGAATTGCTTAAATCTCCCATAAGATTTGTATTCTCCCTTAGAATCTTTTTTATCCCTTAGGATTTATTTTTTACCCTTAGGATTTTTTTTTATCCCACAGAATATTTTTTCTGTAATGAAATCCCTTACGATTTTTATTAATCCTGTCGGATATTTTCTATCCCACAGGGTTCTTTAATTAGACATATATCCTATAGGATAAAAAATATCCTGCAGGAAATCCTTTTATTTCTCCTAATGGATTTTTTAAGTCCTAAGGGAGAAAATATATCCTATATGATATTTTTATTTTCCTAAAGGATTATAAATCCCATAGGATTTAAATATCATATGGGATAATGACTTTATCCTATAGGATTTCTCAAAATCCTATAGGATTTTAAAAAGTTCTATGGGAGAAAAAAATATCCTACAGGATTTTGTCACTGTTTTCACTCCAGTTGCCGAACCAGGCGAGCCACACCAAATTTTGTTTAGTATTGTGTTACCTAACCCCAGAGGTACATTATTACCCAACTTGATGATTCGTCCGTTAAAAAAAAAGTGTGGTTCCAATTTGCACTCATGAGAAGTGCAAATTAATCTAAGAAGATGTTGTATGCAATACGTTGTTAAAGTAAAGATTGAATTTCACCATTACGTCCTTCTGTCTGTCGGGGTGTTTTATGATTTTATTTTTTGTAGTAATGTAGAATTATTTTTAAGGGATGTTCCCAATCGACGTCTGTTTATCTGTATTGGTGTATAAATACGCTACTACGATCTATTTTAAAGGGATGTAAGAGTACACTTCGATGACTGTTTGTCTTTATGGATGTATAAATACACAACTACGTATTATTTGTAAAGGATGTATGAGCATTGACTGTATTGATGTATTAATACACCACCACATTTATTTATTTGTTAGGGATGTATCAATACACCATCAAAACACGTCTGTTTGTCTGCCGGAAATTTAAAAACACGATACCACGCAATTTTTGCATAGGGATTAAAAAGGACACTATCGCGTCTTGTTATTTGTAGGGAATAAATATATTCAATACCACGTCCGTCTGTATGGGATGTTTAAATGCACTTCCATGTCTATTTGTAGGAGATGTAGTATATTAACAATAAATAAGGGGAACTATACTAGAAAAGCGGAAGTTTTAAACTGTAAATCTTATTCAATCCACTAACAATAACAAAAACAGAACAATACTTATTGTAAGTTAATAACACAGTAAGTTATGCAACCAATGTTCCCTCATGCCAAATTATAGAAAAGCATTAACATTGTTGAAAAAAATGCAACGTGTCAATGCCTTACATAACTACAGTATACAAAAATCATTAATATAATGTTCAATATGGCAGACAATTATTGAAAGAAAAGAAAATCTACATATTAAACATTATAATCAACTGATTAATGTCATAACTGCAATTTTTGCCACGTGAGAAACAAAGAAAACAAAATGTATATCAACATTGTATTTAAAGAGTTTCAAAATCAATGGCGATCAATTATTTCAAAATGATTTCTACAAAATAAGAAGATGTACATGTAGTATGCCTGCCATTGAGACAAATCACCATCAGATACCAAATAAAATTGAAAGTAAGCACATACAGCCTTCAAAAATGAGAGTAACTTATTCTGCATAGCAAGCTTTTAAAGGCCCCGACATGACACATTGAAACAAAAACCCAAAAACAACTTACGGCATAATTCAGGTACAAAACAATATGGTTGATGATTGTTGGTTGCTTAATGTCCAGTGGCAAATATTTCATGCATGTTCAAGACGAAAACAAATTAACAAAACAAAACAATACAATAGGTAGATCCTGTATTGAAGGCTGTCCGGAATGATTCATGTAGACTTCAAATATAATATTGCCAAAATACAAGGAAGAAAGGTAATATTTTCTCAAAAAGCTATAATAAGCCATTAGATTTTAATGGTTTTTTGTTTGATAAATTAGTTCTCAAAACGACAAATTTGAAATAAAACAGACGTTCTATACATATTCATACAAAATGAATACCCTTTTTTTTTGCATTTCTAATTATCAAAATCGAAGTTGTGACCGTAATTATACATTGAGTTATGTTGTAAGTCAATTTTTCCAATGATTTATTACAAATTTAAGCAGAATTTACGCTAGCTGTCATCCTTGATAATGACACAATTTAAGTATAGGGATTCAATTCTTACTTTCACATTGTTTGATTTAAGAATATATTTGATCGTTGTGGCCAAGGTTCTCCTAAAGCTTGTTGTCCGAAATATGCCACACATATCCTGAATGAGCTGACTTTGGAAACTATAACCATACTAGTATGAAGAGATTTGTATGCCTAACATACAGGCTTTTGAAAAAAAGATGCATTTCAAAACCACTCTGTAGCATTTTTGCTATCTGATGATAAAACAAAAATGCAAAGCCATATCTTACCGAGTGTGCTTTTTACAAAATCTTTTAAGTTATCTGTTTTCCTTTCTGAAAATGGCTTTATCATGAGTGAGAGCAAATGAATTTTCAATCTGATTTTTGAAATGGTCATTCAATCAAATAGAAAAACTTTCGTTTGATAAGATTGAATGGGAGTGTAGTGTAGACATGTTGCAATGATATGATTAATTTAACTCTTATTCTCTATACAGCGCAAGGACCCAAATGCAGAAACGTTTAACATTTTATTTTTACTTTTATTAGTGGATGGTTGTCTCGTTTGGCATTCATACCACATCGCCTTATGTTATACTAGTATTCAGTTTGTCTTGTATTTATCTATAAGAAAAATATAAGTGTATATATTAAGTATCAAATGGATTAAAATTATATATTATATAGTACAATATACAATGAATATGGTAAAAATGTATATGATTTATTAATTTATCGCATTAACTATGAAGGTTACTACTGATGAGACAACAGGTCCGCCCGTTATAGTCTGGCCTTTTCTAAAAACTTTTTTTTCTAGAACAACGCATTGTACTCATAATTTATAACTTTAAGTCGTTTATATCGTTTTTTCGGGAATTCGAACTGCTTCTCGGCAATCACTACAAACAAGTAAAAGTCTGAAATGGCCTATATCTGTACTCCACTGTATTGATTTTTACTCGACCTAGTCTGAACCATATTATGATATCTGTTGAGTTTTGTTATTAATGCAGTGAATTTTTTTTTTTATATATATGTCAGTTTAAAAGAAATTAATTGTAACAGTTAAAAAAAGTAGAGGTTATGTGGTCCAAAATGGTTCAGACTGGTCGAGTATTGTTCAGACTATTTTCAATGGCAAAGATAAGGGTCAAGTACGATTCAGTACAGTCGAGTATGATTCATACTGGGGTCGATTAATGTCAAGTAAAAGTCAGACCAATTCAGACTGGTCGAGTAAAAAACAGTACAGTCGAGTACAGATATAGGCAATTTTAGACTTTTACTGATTTGTAGTGAATGCAATTCAAGAAGAGTCCACGTTTCAGTGGTTTTGATTGGAAGATAAGATTTGATTTTTATAAATATAAAAATTATTAATGGTATTTTATTTTCAAACATACGAACTCGTGTAATCAAATTCGATAAACGGGAAAGGTTTTTAAATTAAAGTTGGTAATAATTGATGACTAGTCAGGTCCATCAGCAAATATTACACTAATAATCAGGAAGGTTATGTGCTATTAAAATCCTATAAGAAAAATTCCAAATCGGAACATATAATTTTATGGATCACAGAAAATGGACATAAGAGATAAATAACCACACACTGTCAAATTATTGTAACTCACGCATTGCTTGATTGAAATACAAAAAAAAGGGCGGGAATATGATTACCAATGTGACATTCATCCAACCAAGATTATATAATGTCAATAGAACCAACTGTAGGTCATCATACGGCCTTCCAAAAGGAGTTAAACGTGCATGATATAGCAAGCTGTATAAGGCCCAGAATGGAAAACAAATACTAACATTAAAGTTACACTTTAAACTTTGTACATCCCGATCGCTTTTTGGGACTAAATTTCATTATAAAGGTCACATGAGATTCAACGACAACGGTCTGATTTAAGGGACGACCATTTGATATTCTTATAAGTTGGAACAGGTTGTATTATTCTGACGTTGTACTCACTTTACCTGTTAGCAGTCTAGCTACTTTCTTGTGTACGGTTATTTTAAGATATTTTTTTACAGCATTTACCGGTTCAGAATATTCATTTCCAAAATCATCCTTGCACTTTTTTAAATGTATTAACAAGTGCTAAGTTGTACGGGAGAAGTCTAAGGAAGACAATGTGTCAATATCCTAGTCAGCTCTTCTGGTTTAAATAAAATCAGATATAAGGTATACTTTGATGCGACAGCACTCGAACGACGCAGAACTATCGAGACATCTAGAGTAAACATTCTTCTTTTTTTTTTATAATTGACAGATATCAATACAAAATGTCAAGCTTGAAACCGCCTCGTGTCTGAAAAAGTAAGAAGTAAATTAAGCATTATTTGCCATCAAAAGATATACTGACATACACCAGAACATTTTGTGAGTTTGAAAAATGTCATCCTCTCCTTTTTAATCGCGATCAGTTGAAATATATATTGTAAGTCAAAGTAGGAGTAAAAAAAAACAGTCTTGTTTAATATCTTCAATATTTGTATAATATTTTTTTATTACTTTTTTACCTTCGGGCCAGTTGAGCTATTCTCATTACTTGTCGTCCGTCGTTCGTCGTTGTTAACTTTTTACATTTTCAACTTCTTCTAGAGAACCACTGAATTGAATGGAACCAAATATGGCATGAATATTCCTTATGGGGTGTGACCAAGTGCTGTTACTTTGTAGCCGATCCATCTTCCAAGATGGCCGACAGCGGGGGACTTAGTTTAACATAGGACCCTATGGGAAATACATACAAATGTCTTCTTTTAGAGAACCACTCAATGGCTTGAAACCAAACATAGCATGAATGTTTGTTATGAGGTACTGAACATGGGTTGTTACTTTGTAGCCTATCCATCCCCCAAGATAGCTGCAAGCGGGGGACTTAGTTTAACATAGGAATATGGAACGCCATAGCTGCCTTATATGCACTTATTTCTATATATGCACATACTTGTCTATATATGCACATACTTTTTTCTATATATGCATATATTTTTTGTATATATGCACATACTTTTTCTATATATTCACATACTTGTCTACATATGCACATACTTTATCTATGTATGCACATAAATGTCTATATATGCACATAATTGTCTATATACATGATATATGCACATATTTTGTCTATATATGCACATACTTTTTTCTATATAGGCACATACTTTGTCTATATAAGCACATACTTTGTCTATATATATGCACATACTTTGTCTATATTTGCACATACTTTTTCTTTATAACTTTTCTATATATGCACATACTTTTCCTTTATACTTTTGTTTTTAAACTTTTTCTTTATACTTTTTCTTTATATTTTTTCTTTATACTTTTTCTATATATTCACACTTTTTTAAAATGATTATAACCACCCCCCCCCCCCCACAAACCCCCCATTTACGGTATATATCGCTAATTTGACCTTACATTGTGTTTAGTATTACATAAATCAATATATATACTGGGGTACCTCTTGTCGCCTTACACATATCTAGATATAGACTTGGGTTGCATCTGGTCACATTACACAGATATAAACATTGGTTATTTGTGGACACCTTATATGCATATAGACTTCGGTGACCTCTGGTCAACTAACACAGATATAGTCGGGTTACCTCTGGTCACATCACACTGATATAGACTTGGGTGACCTCTAGTCACCTTCCACAGATATAGACTTGAGTTACCTCTGGTCACCTTACACAGAGCTTGATATAGACACAGATACAGATTTTGGTTACCTTAAATTTGGTAATTTTACACAGATATAGACTTTTGTTACCCCTGGTCACCTTACACAGTTCTAGATATAGACGCAAATAAAGATTATGGTTACCTCTGGTCACTTTACACAGATATAGACTAGGTTTACCTCTGGTCATCTTACACAGATATATACTAGGGTTATCTCTTGTCACCTTACACAAGTATAGACTTGGGTTACCTCTTGTAACCTAACTCAGATCTAGATACAGACACAAGTATAGACTTTGGTCACCTCACACAAATATAGACTTGGGTTACAACTGGTCACCTTATACATAATTATATAGACCTTGGTTACATCTGGACACCTTACATATATATATTTATATATACTTCAATTATCTCTAATCACCCTTCAAAGATATATAATTGGGTTACCTCTGTCGCCTTACACATATATAGTCCTGGGTTACCTCTGGTCATCTTAAATTGATATAGATTTTGGTTACCCCTGGTCACCTTACACATATATATACATGGGTTATTTCTGGTCACCTCACAAATATATAGACTTGCCAATGGGTTACCTCAGGTCACCTTACTCATATAAAGACCTAAGTTATATCTGTGTAAGGTGACTAGAGGTACCCCAAGTCTATATCAGTGTAAGGTGACCAGAGGTCACCGAAGCCTATATACATATAAGGTGGCAACAAGTAACCTAGGTCTTTATCTGTGAAATGTGACCAGATGCAACCCAAGACTATACTTGTGTCTATATTTAGATATGTGTAAGGTGACAAGAGGTAACTCAGTCTATATATTTATATATGTTTTACAAAACACAATGTAAGGTCAAAGTTGCGATCTATACCATAAATGGGAAAGGGGAGGGGGGGGGTGTTATGATCATTTAAAAAAAAGTATGTGCATTTATAGAAAAAGTGTAAAGAAAAAGAATAAAGAAAAAGCATTAAGAGAAAGTATAAAGGAAAAGTCTGTGCATATATCGAAAAAGTGTAATGAAAATGTATGTGCATATATAATAGACAAAATACAAAAGATAAAGTATGTGCATATATAGACAAAGTATGTGCATATATAGATAAAATATGTGCATAGATAGACAAGTTTGTGCATATATAGAAAAAGTATAAAGAAAAAGTATGTGCATATATAGAAAAAGTATAAAGAAAAAGTATAAAGAAATAGTATAAAGTAAAAGTATAAAGAAAAAGTATAAAGAAAAAGTATAAAGAAATAGTATACAGTAAAAGTATAAAGAAAAAAGTATAAAGAAAAAAGTATGTGCATATTAAGAAAAAGTTTAAAATTAAGTATGTGCATATCTATACAAAGTATGTGCATATATAGACAAAGTATGTGCATATATAGAAAAGTATGTGCATATATAGAAAAAAGTATGTGTATATATAGACAAGTATGTGCATATACAAAAATAAGTTCTTTAAGGGCAGCTATGGCGTTCCATATAGGACCCTATGGGAAATACATACAAATGTCTTCTTTTAGAGAACCACTGAAAGGAATAAAACCAAACATAGCATGAATGTTCCTTAAAAGGTGCTGACCAAGTGTTGTTACTTTGTAGCTCATCAATTATCCAAGATTGCCGTTAGAGGGGACTTAGTTTAACGTAAGACCCTATTGGAAATACATTCAAATGTCTTCTTTTAGAGAACCACTCAATGGAATGAAACAAACATGTTATAAATGTTCTTTGTGAGGTGCTGATGAATTGTTGCTACTTTGTTGCTGATTTACTGTTCAATATTGCCACCGGGATTATTTATTAAATTACAAGGCCAATAATAAACCAAATTTGGACTCAAGCATTATTTAAGTATCTGTTATGATTTTTATCTTTTTTTTATATGATTTCAAAAACCCAAGTAGAGTCAGGTGAGCGACACAGGCTCTTGAGAGCCTTTAGTTTTATTTCTTTGCAAAACACTACATGGCCAATCATTACTATATTTGTTTAAATATATTTTACCATGGTTCTTCTTTACTCTTTAATTACATTCTATCATATATGATAATGTCGTGCAATTGTAAAACAAGAAAGGGTAAAAGACATTTTTGTAAGGGAATACGACGGATGACTAAAATAAAAATAATTGTTTTCTTGTGGTAAATTGTATTTATGAATGATAATTGATTTTGACAAAATATCTCGTCTATACACGTTTTGAGCGACCCACTCTAACCGAAATCACTTGCTCCTGAAGATTTTACAGTTATGCTGTTTAAATACTATTGCATCATTTGAAATGTACAGGCCTTGCAATTTTGATGACAAAAACAAGATATATCAAACATTTTGACTGGAAAGAGAACACTGTAATAATTTAACATTTCCATATGAATATTGACCTGAATAAACCGAAGAACCATGTGTATCTGGATCTGTTTATTAGAGCGCTGTACAATTCAACAAACTGTTTGAAAATCGAATTGTTGAAAGAAGTTTACTTACTGTTTTTCTTACAATGTTTGCAACGTATTTCACAGAAGATCTTAAGAGAAAAAAAATACTCGTAAGTAGGTAAATGTAAGGAACATTTCAGTATAACTTACAATCCATTTTAGTCGTAAGTTTGTTTGTTTTGTTGTTATTTTGTGGGGTTTTTTAGTTTTTTTTTTGTGACAAGAGCTACTGCTTGTTAAGAATCTCTCTCCTGATTACGAACGGATTAAAAAGGCAAAATATATATAAAAAACATTCATTGGCTGGTTGTCAATTAGGTCGGTATAGGGAAAAAATAACTAATTTATAAAAAAAACCCAAAAAAAACCCATTAATTTGAATATTTGAGGGAAAGGAATATAAATATATCCCTTAATTTTATAAAACCATTTTATTGTGTCTATTTGAAGTTTTAAATACGGATAGAAATAAATCATGTAACTGTCATGCAGTCGGTCTGTTTCGTTGCAATTGATTACCTTAAATTGAGAATTGAAATTGAGAATGTGTCAAAAAGACAACAACCCGACCAAAGAGCTGAAAACATAAAACCTGTATCAGTCTGAGAACTTTATATATGTACATTACAATTATACCGATCAAGACTTGCTTATTCTATGGAAATAATATTTTGTTAATGTTTTTTCTGTACCATTCTTAAATGTTTGACGGTTTGTAAAACAGTAAAAGGACTGTAAAAATGTCCACACCATTCGGACTCCTAGATGTTAATACCCCTTTTGGTCGAAGATCTGTTAATGTCAATATTAACTTATCATTGAACTTTTACTATTACGAATATGTATTGACATGGTAATTGGCTATATAGTTATCAAAGGTACCAGGATAATAACGCTCGTTTCGTCTACATAAGACTCATCAGTGACGCTCATATCGAAATAGTTATAAACCAAACAAATACAAAGTTGAAGAGCATTGAGGATCCAAAATTCCAAAAAGTTTTGCCAAATACGGCTAAGGTAATCTATGCCTGGGATAAGAAAATCCTTAGTTTTTCGAAAAATGCAAAGTTTTGTAAACAGGAAATTTATAAAAATGACCACATAATTGATATTCATTTCAACACCGAAGTGCTGACTACTGGGCTGGTGATACTCTCGGGGACGAAACGTCCACCAGCAGAGGCATCGACCCAGTGGTGTAAATAGTTATCAAAGGTACCAGGATTATAATTTAGTACGCTATACTATTTATTGTTTCATGTTCTCCTTCCGTCGTAGGGGAATACAAAGCATAATCAAATAAAGGAACCAGTAATTCTGCATTAGTATATTAGCTGATAAGTTCCCTCAATCTTGTGCTTGAAAGAAAATACAATGAAATATTTAACCCGGATACATTTCAAAACTAGGAACCCAAATGATGATTGCTGCCAATTAGGTTTAAATTAAAGGCCAGTTGTTTCACAGAAGCTTTTTTTTAAAGTAACAGACGACTTCGACGGAGGACGGACGCCAAGTAAGGAATCAAGCTCACATCGTTTCCCTGACTGAGCGTTATCTCATTTGTCATGGGCCATTTTGTAATGTACTGTCATGTTTACACCAACCAATCAACAAAGTCGATGATCTATTTTCCAGAATTCACAATATCACGAATATATGACCCTTTTTGTTGGGTTGTTGTCTGTTTTACATATACCCTAAGTCGTATTATAAGAATTAAAAAAAAGAGCTGCATGCACAATTTTGTAAAAGAATCATGTTTCATACACAGACTAAACGTTATAACTTTCTATCAATGTCGTGTTGTCGAATGTGAAAATAGCGTTATCCGGTCAACATCTGAACCCCTTAAGGACGTGGTAACTGTAACTAAAATTGTGTAAAAAGAAAAGGAAAGCTTCATATTGTCTTATAGATTCAGATTTAATCATGTTGGTTTCGACATCAAATTTGTCAAATATCGTGTAAAAGAGGTACGGCCTATTTTTCCTAAAATGAATTCATACCAGGACAATTTTCCTAAAGCCTTTTACCATTACTAAGATTCATAGTACCACAACCCAACGCTTTGTGGTTTTAACAGTTCATTGGTTGCATGTTAAAGATATCACCAAATTATAAACGCTTAAAGCTTAAAACTGCGATTTTGTTAGGTTTTGGTTTAGGTTTCTCCTATAGGAGAAATACATGGCGGTTACCCACAACCACAGTTCTGTTGAAAGTAAGGCAATCATTGATTTTAGCCTAGATTTTAGGTAGAATAACAAAATATATAGAATAAATTGTAAAGTATTACCCTTGTGAGTGAACTGAATACAAGAGAAAGTGGCTATACCCCTGTGGGTTTTTTTTGTATCATACTGCCTATAACAGCAACAAATAGCCCTGATTAACATTTTGATTTATGGAAAATATAGAATTATGAAACAGTATCTTACTGTGTACGTTATTCATATATATTCTTCTAAGTTTAATTTCCAGTAGGATTTGAAAATCGAAATACTGTTTAAGGGAAAATACACATCCGTCTTTAAATCTCCAATGTTAAATTAAGTTTGACATCCCACTTTTTAATCAGCAATCAACATTGATCGCGTTCAGAACTGACAACCTACTGAAGCCTTTTTATGACCTAAAAAAATATACATTTGAATTCGAAATCACAAATCTAAATCGTAATCACGAATTGAAGAATTCGTTATCACTTTTTAAATTCGAAATAACAAATTTCTAAAATTCTAAAATTTGTTATGACACTTTTTGGAATTTATTTTCACAATGTTTATGTTATGATCGTAATGACAAATTTTGTAAAAATCGGCAATAACGAATTTAATTCGAAATCACGAATTACAAAACCTAACAGTGATAACAAATTACTCACATTCGGGATAACGAATTTAATTCGTCGTTTTGACGTTTTTAATCCGTTATTATGAATTGCAAAAACTATAATAACTAATTCCACCAATTCGTGATAACGAATTTAATCTGTGATAACGAAGTTTACCATTCAATTCATGATATCGGATTCAAATTATATTTTGAGAGGTTCTAAATGGTCTTCTGTAACAACCTTATATATCGTATTTTCTTAATGAAATACCCTCATATACAAATAAACATTAGGGAATGAGACAAATATGACATGTAATTGAAGGACATTCAAATCCAAATGAGAATATCTAAGTTGAATATGAATTTTCTAAATAAGCAAAGGATGATTAATCAGCACAGTTAAACATTGGATAAATGACTCAAGTTTAAAGTTAATAGCAATATCATATCCAATGGAACCTCAAAACGAGTTTATATTCTACATAAATATGTATTATCAGAAGTTCGTTACTGGGAATTATACAGTTGCTTAATAAGTACCCCTTCAATTGTAGACTTATTAAGTAAAGGTTATAGAAAAAAAATCGAAAACTGGAGATTTGATATTGTTCTGTTTCAAATATAATGCAAATAAATAAAGTTATTTAAAAATCACAATACACATGACAGTTGACCTATTTTTATATAACAAAACATACATTTATATGTTTTGGAGTTTAGTGTGACGTTCATTTATACTGAACTAGTACACATTTTTATTTAGGGGCCAGCTGAGGGCCACATCCGGGTGCGGGATTTTCTCGCTGCGTTGAAGACCCATTGTTGGTCTTCGGCTGTTGTCTGCTAATTAGTCGGGTTGTTGTCTCTTTGATATGTTCCCAATTTTCATTCTCAATTTTATTCTTATAGCAAAATTACCTGTCTACCAATTTCCAGACAGGTAGATAGATTAGATAGATAAAAAAAGACAAAACAATCTGACAGAAATGGAATTTATAAATATATGTTATGCCGCTGTAGGTGTACCAGGACTACATTTGTAGGTTGGTTCCGCACAAAAGAAGAAAAAAAACTCACTGGGAATTAGTACATATTCAAAACAAAATAGTTCCTGAACCTTGGCGCAACCTTCATCATATGTAGAATATTTTTGTAATTTTGTTATTAAATAAAAGTTCAATAACTAGTGATTATTTTAGACGTCTATTTGACTGAAATTTATGAATGAAAAAAAATAAAAAATCATTAAATTTAAAAGGAGGTTACAGTTTCCTATTGTTCGGATCTGAAGTACCTGTTTTGATTCTTGCTAAGTTCCGGGAGCCAGTATGTCCGATTAAAGATGTCTTGATTTTTAAACAAAATACAAACTAAGACAGTGCGTTGACATGATTTTTCGATCATTTCATTTGAACATTAGACAAAAGAGCTATGCATGTTTAAATAACAGAATTAAAGCAGTGATGCAACGAATTAGTAGTGCGTCTCCTGTATGTAAATAATTTATGTGTGGTGGATAAAATCTCTCCTGATATTTAATTTGACTTCGTATGCCCCTCTAATAGAAATCATATTGCCCTATGAATATTTGCGTTATCTTTGCGCTAGAGTAAAACTAAAATGGAAAAAAAAACCATGCTAAATTATAAACATATGATTATATTGATGTACTATTCGCACCATTATCCTTTATTATGATAGATAGATGAACTTCATTGTAGATTTCACATGGAAATGTCTTTCACAGTTCAAGGTGAAAAATGGGGGAAAAAAACACTAACTTTTCATCATATTCATCATGCTTCTATCTAAGATTTTTTATTAATTGCATACAAAACGAACTATTATTGACTTAAAATACAATGAACAAGGAAGACATACATATTGTGTTATTTTAGCTTATTTTAAACATACATCAGCTAACTTGTTCTCAAATTTTTTTCTGACACATTTTTTTTGGCAATGATCGTTGCTTAACGTCACTGGGAAGCTGTTTTCAATATGTGTGCAAGAACGAAAGAACAAATAAAAATATTGTACAATACTTTTAGGCTTCATCTTCGAATTTTCTATTCGTAAATGTGGTTCGGTAACTTTTCCTGAATTCTGTGCTTTTCCCCTTTGAAAGAATTCGGCATCGATAGCAGATCTTTGGTTGTTTCTTTTTACCACTGTTATAGACTAGATGCAGTAATAACTTGACATAGTGTAGTGACACTTGCGTATTACTGACAACTGTAAATCTATGTCTTATTACTTAATTTTCTTTTTTCAAGAGTTTTTGGGTTATTTTCTGAATGGCACTAACCCACCATTTTATGTTTTTTTACGAAGTACACCCAGTTGCGTCTTCAATTAAAATAACATAAACTCCACTTACTTTTAAAAAGAGTAGTTGCTTCAAATACTCTTTGAACATTGTTGGAAAGACGAAACCACAAACGTCATGAAACTTGCTCTTCGAGCATTGGCGTGTGGAATTTTCTGTGTCAAATGTTAATGCAATTTGTAGACATCATCGAAATCATCCGATGTTCAGTTTCATCTTCATCATTATAACACATTTGTGAATTAAAAGAAAATGTATCCTCAGTATGCATTGTTTGTGTATCACAACGGCAAAGATCACAGAACGATATACTGTTTTAATAAATATACATTGTATTCATATATTTAGTAATTCGCTCATTTAAAAGTTTAACATTTAGAAAAAACGATTTCATTTTCGTGTATTCTTAATCGTAATAGAGACGTGGTTTAAGCAATGTTTCTTTATTTAATATTTCCTTGTAAGTTTAAAAGAAGAAATGTGGACGGTAATTGTTTATTATAAAATCAGTACGTATTAGTAAAAAAATAAAATAAACAAATAACAAGGTAATAACCAGGTAATCATGCGTACCACAACAACGGCTATTGCATATTTTAGCTGCATTGTTAGAACATAATATATATTCACATTTGTGAAAGATCTTGGAGAAAAAAAGAAAATAACGACAACTTCAAAATATCTGGTTTTTCTTTGAAAAAAATCTGGGTTGGGTTTGGTTTGGAGGGGAAGTTCATGTTTTATTTTATTTTACAAATGTACCATTTGATTTATTTATGATTTTCATACACCCAATTGTGTGACAAGTAATAGTGCACGTGTTTATTCAACTTATTCAACTTAGTGAAATAAGTTAAGTTTAATGTGCGTCGTGTACTGATTTTAACCGATTGAAATTATAATTTTCTAGTTTTTAACTTAGACTTATGATTCATAGAGTTGTACAACAAATGTACCTGTTGCTGTAAACTTATAAAACTGTATTTATTTTGATATACATCATGTACATTGAGAAATAATTAACTTTTTAGATGAAAAGATCACGTGCTACGACAAGGAACAACATTTAATTAATATCTCTTTATTAAAAGAAAACGATGAGCATGAGTCAATGACACAGCAATCCGACGAAACATATGAATTAGTTTATAATAAATTGAACAATTATAGGTTTATTACCTTTATATGAGTCCTTTTAAGTTTGTTATGCCCCCGCCGCAGGGTTTCGCTAATTAGCGACGAGAACTAAACTAAGTATAATTTAGCGACAAGAAGAAATTCTTAATGTTAATTATCTAAATTGAAATATAGAAACATGCATTAAAGGATGTTTTCCTTCCTAAAAGTGTATCTTCACTATAGTAATTATGTAGAATCGGCAGGGTTGACACGTAAAAGGGAGAGAACGTGAATGGGGGTATATCGTATTCGCACCCTACACATACGCACCCTACACATATGCACCCTATTTTTATTCAAAGACCGGTTGAATTATCAGGTGTTTTGAGATGTATGTATCACAATATTTATATTTCTGTGAATAAATTAAAATTTGTGATTTTTTTAAATGAAATATTTTTGTGATTAGATGATTTATTAATTAATTTAAGATTATCATTAATTTGTATTTGCAAAGTAATTTGGTATTATTGTTATGTGTTGGTGTAATGTAAAATACAAGTAGTGAGCTTGGAAGGAGAAAAACAATGAAGATTTTAAATTAACAAAAAACGTAGGGTAATTATTTTAATATAATGTAATTATAATCCTGGTACCTTTGATAACTATTTACAGCTTATGACGAGTTTGATAGCCGTTTGGAATCTTCTGTCTCTATTTTACAAACCTTGGAGACGAATGATTTAGCCTTTGATTATCATGACATATATATGTATCTGACAATATTCATTCTCTTATAGTTATGGCCTGTTATCTATCTATTGCATGAAGAAATATTTCTTGTATCACACTGCACCAGAGACATAATACCTGTATTATATGTCTCTGACTGCACGGAATGCGATACGAAAAAGTGATATGAAAATATACGTTAATTTGATTGGCTTATGCAGCATCATTAGATGATATTACGACATTTCCATTGGCTATTCGTTTGGTCATTGATAAGTTTCAAAGGTTAAGACGGTATATATTTCATCCGTGGAAACGGAAACATGTGATTTCTTCAATAATATACAAAACACTCACAGTTTTCACCTGCATATCTTCATTTTTCTCAAATTTTATTACATTCTGAAGCGTACAAAAAGCTTTATAATGTTTGATGTTAAAGTTTGACAGGATATATGACGTCATACTGATATGTGCAAAAGACTAGATCAACGATTCACGGGATTTTTATTTCAACACGATGAAAGTGTTGACCAGGAGAGAAATAGGTTTAACAACTAGTGAGAATTGTATTATTTGGATATCGCTTGATATCAACTCTCGTTATTTAATTTATATAGTAAAAATAAACTTGCCAAAGTCTCGTTTATTATTATATTGAAATTAAAATAACTCGAGTTGATATCAAACGATATCCAATTCTCACTCGTTATGAAACCTATAATTATTCATTTCGTCAAATTTAAAATAATTTACAAAAGAAAACCTGTTTACGTTTTTATGATGTCACTTTATTTTAAAACAATACATACAAACTTGTTTTGTTTATTTTTTAAAGCAATACACTTAATAAACTTAAGCATGATTAAAAACTTATTCGACACAAAACCTTTATACATGGGTGCGAACGGACCAGTATTCCTATATGGGAGCGAACGGACCAGGATTCATTACGATTTGCCCTTGTCCATCCGTACATCTCGAAATTGATTTCCGTTCTCTAACCTGACCTTTTCGCAAAAAATGTCCTGAAACTTATGCACTATCTCTTTTATCACCAAGCACAGATTATTTTAGAATGTAGGTGGGTTACTTTAACTGTTCTGGAGTAATGTCCATTTATAAGTGGTAAAACCAGCAACTTTCCGTTGACCAACTTTCTTTTGCCACAACCAAATGTAATGAAACTTGTACTCATTATGCTTATTACCACCAAAGACATATCTAATTCGAATTAGGGTGGCATCATTTTCGAAATTAATCTGATTGTTTCTCACAGATTATGTAAATTTAAGCATAAAATCTTTTAATGTCTTTTCGGTATAATTGGTTTTATGGAATTACACCCCCTCCCTTTTCATAAATCATGGATCCAACCCTTATACATTGTTATACAAGAGAACATTGTCCCATTTCTTACCCCAAATTTTGAATTGAGATTAGAAGAAACATAAGAAATGATCAGATTTTGTTATATTGTATGTCTGTCTAAAATTTCGTATTAAAAATAAAAAATTTCCTCAAAGTGATCTTTTAATTAACTCCCTTACAATATGGTGTTCATTATTTTTTTTCTTTTTTTAAAGTTAAACTAGGTATACTTGCAAAAATAATAACAGAAATACATGTATAAATTAAACTTTATCAGATGAATATGTCTCATTTTAAAGACAAATTTCAGCTTTTTATTGTTCTGCTTGACTATGAAAAAATATTAAAAAAACTATATCAACAACCTTTTACCAAACAGATTTTTCATCTGACGTTTGATATATATTAAAAGAGGGACGAAAGATACCAAAGGGACAGTCAAACTCATAAATCTAAAACAAACTGACAACGCCATGGCTAAAAATGAAAAAAGACAAACAGAAAAAACAGAAAAAACAATAGTACACATGACACAACATAGAAAACTAAAGAATAAACAACACGAACCCCACCAAAAACTAGGGGTGATCTCAGGTGCTCCGGAAGGGTAAGCAGATCCTGCTCCACATGTGGCACCCGTCGTGTTTCTTATGTGATTACAGATCCGGTAAATAGTCTAATTCGGTAGGTCACATTCATGATAGGGAAGGGGATTGTAGTTACGACGTAAGGAACATATCCGATATCATTTGTGAAACGGTTATTCCATAACGGTCAACCAACTCAAAATGTGAAAATTCAAATTAGTGCAAGCATGGTGCGGTGGTCAAAATGTAAGAAAACCATCCCAATTTCTGTATTTGTGCCTTTTCATTTGCACCTACCATTGTGACGTTCTTAAACTTTTTTCTTACATAAAAACAGTTTTTTTTTAAATCATTGACTCATAGTCTAATACATTGTAATAATGGATGTAGAAAAATCTACTGGGTTTAAATTTTTAGTATTTTGTTAATCTAGGACCCTTTTAGGCCATTATAGTCCCTACTCTTTTAGAACATAGCAAGAATTGCAAGAATGTTACTAGTGGGGCATAAATAGGAAAGTTTTAAAGTTACAAACTTAACAAGTTGTAAGCATTTTTATGTCAGTCAGAAAAATGGTTAGTAAATTATCGTCGTTGGTCAGTTCCATTTTTTGTAATCTGAAAACATTTTTCCTTCTTTTTTTATGCCCCACCTACAATGGTATAGGGGCAATATGTTTTCCGGTCTGTCCGTCCGTTCGTCTGTTCGTCCGTTCGTCCGTCTGTCCCGCTTCAAGTTAAAGTTTTTGGTCACAGTGTTTTGATTACGTGTTACCTATGATTTGATCTTTCTAATTTTAATGTCAAATTAGAGTTTTTACCCAAATTGCAAGTTCCACTGAACATAAAAGTAATAGTGCGAGTGGGGCATCCGTGTACTATGGACACATTTTTGTTTTGTTCTATTTGTGTTGCAAAAGCTTTATGCCATTTTCAAAATGCAGATCATACACACGTTAATAAATCTCTATGTGTCACTATTTTTCATAGCACTGCCTGTAAGTCTAGTAGGCTTTTTGGGGGCTCGAGGCATACATACTTTAAAAATGAAGCATACATGTACATACTTTAGAAAAAAGGGATATTGTTGTCCTTTATCGCATCTTGGGTAAATTTTGACGTTAAGATTGGTTAAACGCCGTCACGTGGTGATCCTTTATGGATTCATATTAGATAAGTGAATTTATATGGGTTCATGACGTCTACTATTAATGGTAACGTCAAATATAAATGTTATTGGATTGCATTATTTAGTGTTTTACGAAAATTGGCAGGAAAAGTCACGTGTGCGATATCTTCTTTATACGGTTCACTACTGACTCACTACGGACCCATTTATGGCAAGTCAA
Source organism: Mytilus galloprovincialis (assembly GCA_037788925.1). NCBI lineage: Eukaryota > Metazoa > Mollusca > Bivalvia > Mytilida > Mytilidae > Mytilus > Mytilus galloprovincialis. The sequence goes on from CM075333.1 coordinate 62,001,083, forward strand.
ATCCATAAGGGATTCACCCCTAAACATTTAACTAACCCTCTATGAATTCTTAGGAGGTCAGTAGCAAACATTATAACTTATAATCATGATAATAGGGAAAACAGATATCCCATATGATTTTTCGAAATCCTATATGATTTTGTATCCTGTTTCATTACAGACATTGTCGGCAAATTTGTGTGACCTATCGATATCTATACAGACATGGTGAGAAGCTCTGTATTCATACAAGGGTGCTAATTAATTGGGGAAAACATGTATTTTTGCATGTTTTATAAATGTTTTAATATGTTTTGAATCGAAATGGATGAATACTTTGGTAAAGACAGACACTAAACATACACTATACACAAACACTAATTAACTAGACTACCACCAAACATTACTGTAACAACATAATACCTTATTCAACATTGCATATAGGTCAGGTACAATTCACACACTGTACACAAACGCTGATTTATTAACCACATACAAACACTACTTCATAGTACTATTAATTGTTATCAATATATGAAGAACAGTCACTAATCATACAACGTACAAAACACGGATTTATTAAATTACCATCAAACTCTACAGCATAATACTTTTGTTGTCATGATATGGAGGACAGTTATATACACAGAACGTACACATTGATTTATTAAATAACCATCAACTCTACGTCATAATATTTTAATTATCAGTATAGAGAGGACAGGCAATTACAATACACTGTACACAAACACTATTTTATTAAATTATCACCAAACTCGACAGCGTAATATGTCAGTATAGAGAAGAAAGACATTGTAGGGAACAGTATAATGGCATGTGGCAGCGTTTTCTCGTTTTTGAGACAATTTTTAAGACAAAAGTGAAAAAACATAGTTGTTTCCGTTTTTATTTCTTGAACACAAAAAACGAAAATCGAAAGTGTTCTCGTTTTCGATTTTTGTATTTCTATATTAAGGGCATACGATACAGTTTTGAACCTGTATTTACAAGTTGATGAAAATTTGCATATCGGCTATTTTTTACCTGATTAAATCAAATATGTAATAAAAAATATACCTTCATGTGCTACTTTTTGAGTAAAATGAGGTCGAAATTTTGTATATTTGCTCAAAATTCAAATTTGTGTCCGCATTTTCTTTTTCGAAAGAAGACATAACTTTTTTGTTTTAAGAGATAAACACAAATGTTTTTTTGTTAAATAATCGGTAATTTCTGTATTTTATAAGTATTATTAAAAATTATGCAATTTTTATTCAGAAATACCTCATATTTATCAAATGTCCATGAATAGAGGAACAAACGTCATTTCTTGCTGCATGTTTATCAAAATTAAAAAAATTCCTCTATTTACAGTTTTATAAAATTTGGGTCACATAATCTCCTTGCAAAATGAAACAAAATTGCCGTTTTAAAAAATAGGGGTCCATGCACTTGTTTTCAAATTAAATCAGTTTGAATGATAAAAATCAGTCGAAAAATGCATCTTTTCCCGATATGTCGTAGTTTGACGTCACGAAAATAACATTTTACGTTAGCAACGCCATTACCTCCTCTGTAACTGTATCGTATGCCCTTAAGAGGTAATGACTGCAAGCTTTGAATTGAATGGAAAACAAACACATTTTTTTCATAATATTGTTGTTAAATGATGTGTTTCATGTAATGTAAAACAAAACAAATCTGAAATTGGTATTTTTTTTCCCAATTCATTGGTGTCCGTGGCAATAAATTGTATTTCCTGACATATTTGTCAAAATACCACCCAAAAGCGTGGACAAATATGGATTTTTCAAAAATGAGCAGGAAAACAATACTGTTAAAAAGTAATTTATTAACCCTTATATTATAAAAAGGACATATTGCATTGGTATCATTTGAACGGTATACAGCAATTAAATGTGTTTGCAGCGTTGTTATGGCAACTTGAAATTATAGCTTTTTTTAATTTTGAAGCATTTAATTGATTTTATCTAAAAATCGGGATAGCAATTGTTGTACCCTTATTGTGTTTATGATTGTACTGGCACAAACACATGATCTGTTTAGAAATCTTTCAATAGGATAAGCATAAAAAATGTAAATTACGCTCCCATTAAACAAAATCAGATTTCAATAATTTTTTTGCTAAATTTTTCGACAATTTTTTTTGGAATATTTGATTCCCCAATTTATTTAAAAAAAAAGAACCTTGTATCAGTAGGTCAAGACACTAGGCACAAATTGGGGCCATCAAAAAGCAATCAGAAATAAAATGATTGCATAGCAACATATATATTCCTTAGTCACGGAGTTCAATTTCAAGTAACTAAGTACAGATAATTACCTGAAAATTCTTTACAAGTGCTTACACATTAATAATATATTTTCTGTAACTTGACAACTGACTCAATGTTTTTTTAATATTATAATAATATATCCATTCATCAACCTCCGACCTCTTTTTTGATACCCAAATTAAATGAAAATTTCAATTTCAACTTCAATAAATATAAGACAGCACAAATATGTACAAATTATTAAATAACCGCCTTTAAATAATTACATTAGACTATCGAACTATCGATCATTGCATTTTACAAAAACAGTCTTAAATTAATGTTAAGATATAAGAGGACGACCATTTAAAATCCATAGTGGTTGGGAATTGATAGGAGGAGTTTTTGAGGTTTGACTATTGATTTGCATCTGTTGCTATAAGTCAATTACCAATCTGATTTTGTTTAACGCCATTGGTATTACAAAGATTTACTTAATTATCATCGTAATTTATAGTAGTAGCATAACGCGTGTTACATGTGTATCAGGATCTGCTTACCTTTTTGGTGCACCTGAGATCACTCCAGATTTTTGGTGGGGTTCAAATTGCTCAGTCTTTAGTTTTCTATGTTGTGTTTTGTGTGCTGTTGTTTGTCTTTTAATCGTTTTTCGTTTTTTTGGCATGGTATTGTCACATGTGTCAGTTCATTTTCGACTTATGAGTTTGATTATCTCTTTCGTATGTTTTCCTCTATTTTGCTGCGCATGCTTATTTTTTTGCCGTGGCTTCGATAGGAACAGATTTATTTTCGATTTTGTCCACATCAGGTTCCTGCATTTGGTGTTGCAGACTATTCGTTTTCAGTATGACTTCTTCAAGGTTTAATATTTGCAGCTCTTACCAGGACAGGATATTCATTTTCAAAATCCTCCTGAACCCTCCCTCAAGAAAATCAAATGGATGCCCCCTTGAAAACAACTTAGCACCAAAAGATTCTTTAGTACACGCTGTATTTTTAAAACATAGATGTAAATATAAAATATCTTTTTGGATAAAGCTGTTGCTCATGTCTTTTTTAACCGAATTAAAAATGGTTATATTGTCAAAATGTGTGATGTTGCATGTGACCTTTCTACTCTAAAGCCTTCAATAGCCTGTTTATTAACAAAATAAACATAATGTTTAAAGGCTTGATTAAATTTTCTATAGTTTGCAATTTCCGGGGCAAAAAAATGGCTCTTATCATACACACCTTTTGCTCGATAGAACTTTACAATTTTTTTACAAGAGTAAAATAAAATATACAGCATATACCCATTTTCATGTCTTTGGTTAGACCCTGCCTCGGTTTCGAACCCACAACCATACGCACTCGAGGCGATCACGCTACAACGAGACCAACAGAGATGATCAAGTTCGCGGTCACGACCCCTCTGTGCTTTTGGTAAAAGTTTTTCTATTTGTATCCATATGATGAGTTAATTAAGCCTTTTTCAACTGATTTTTATATTTCGTTCTTATGTTGTACAGTTACACCACTGTCCCAGGTTAGGGGGAGGGTTGGGATCCAGCTAACATGTTTAACCCCACCCCATTTTGTATGTATGTGCCTGTCCCAAGTCAGGAGCCTGTAATTGTCGTTTGTTGCTGGGTTACATATTTGTTTTTCGTTCATTATTTTGTGCATCAATTCGGACGTTAGTTTTTTCGTTAGAATTGTTTAACATTAATTTTGTCAAGTTTTGGCCCTTTTATAGCTGACTATGTGGTATGGGCTCTGCTCATTGTTGAAGCCGTACGGTTACCTATAGTTGTTGATTTCTGTGTCATTTTGGTCTCTTGTGAAGAGTCGTCTCATTGGCAATCATACCACATCTTCTTATTCATATAAATAAGTACGTCTGAGTCAGTGACAACTCTACAACATATTTATCCATCGGATCACCAGCAATGATGGTGATATATATAATATATATATATATATATATATGTATATATGTGTCTACTTTATCCCCCCCTGTCGTAAAAAATTCGTATGGTGATAACTTCATAAAAAATCGTTTTCCGAATAGACTATTTCTGTAAGTTTGTCTTCCACCTATTTAAAAGTGTGTATTTTGATCTACTCTCTTTTCAAGATAATTAAATTTTTCGAATAACCATTAGTCATAATTGTAAACTTAGATTTTTATTGGCTTCTTATCTATAAAATTATACAATTTCAAATTGTTAAAAAAATATCACATTTTTTCGTAAATTTAGAAATGATTGCGTGCATTTATTATGCGTGCATGAATAAACAAAAATGTGGGTTTAATTATTGCGATTTCTTGAAAAGCTGCAAACAGATATACGTTTCAAATATCAGAATGCGGGTTCTCATTATTGCGATACTCACCAAGTCGCTTTTTGCATTAATAAAAACCTCGCAATAATTTCTAAATTTACGGTATTGGTTGACCCTAGATGTACACATTTGTATGTGTTTGTGTTATAGACTTGTTTAACATCATCTAGGCTATTCCTGATAAAAAAAGTATAGAAAAATACAAAGTTACTGATGATAAAAATTAAAATTATCAAACTTCAAGTCTAACACTGAAATTGGTCACTCCTCTCACGGTCATTCATTTTGAATAACTAGTAACACTCAAGTGATATTTCAATATACTGAATTTTGCTATTAGACGTGATGTTTTCCAGTTTAATGTTGTTAAGTGTAAATATATATGTGAGCCCATACTATGTTAATGCGTGTCTCTAGCACATGCAATAGACTTATCACAAAAAATGTAACATCACGGCTTTCAAAGTTCTTAAACAGATGATAGATTGCCAAACAGTTATTTTGATGCATATCTTCGATTTGCAAGAAAGCTAGTTGCAATCTTGTTTGATTAATAAGGTAAACTAAACAGCGTGTACCGATGTCCTACATATAGGGCGAATACATATTGCTCTTTACTAAGACATGTTCTAGGCAATACACTCCCTTGTGAGCACGTTAGACACAATTTGCCTCAAGCATCCGTCCACAAATGAAGAATTCACATTTACGTTAACCCTCTTCAGTGATCTCCTCTAAATTTTGGACAGATTGAAGCTATCATGCTTACAAGTACAATATAATTCACCAATTCTCAATCATGCTTTCACGCTTTGCTTTGCTTAAAGAGAGGCGTTGACAATAAATATGCATTTCAATCAGATTAATAAAGTATGTTATTAGTATACAATTACAAGTTAGCTACTTTAGAATAGAGACAAATTGTGAAGGGTTCGTGTTGCTCAGTCTTTAGTTTTCTATTTAATGTTGTTAATCATAAACAGATATTTGAGCCCCTTCTATGTTAATATAATATTATATTGTGTTTTGCGTATTGGTGTTAGTCTTTTGATCGTTTTTATTTTTTGCAATGACAATTTCAGTTTGATATATTTTACATTTCATTTATCTGTTAATATGCCGTTTCCTACCAAATCTTTATAAGACAGTGTTTATCGTACATTATTTTACTGAAAAGTCGTAAATATAACTAAAAATTGAAAAATCACATGTTTAAAATCGGAAATGTGTTGACATCTTTCAGCAAGGAAAACTGACATGATTTAGTCAACAACAATTTTTTTTTGTTAACTGTCTGCTGCTCTAAATACGTTCTAGTCTCTCAAAATTACTGCCCATTTCCTTTCGTCGCTTCTTATACTTATGATAAACATGTTAAAAGGGATGTGTATCTCTTTTGCCTATGATTACTAGTATTAAACCAACATTTTTGGCAACATTAACCTTCTTTTTTTTAGGAATGCGCACGTTCTGAACAAAATTCTTAGAGACTGTTTTATTTTTCTGTTTCAAGTTAGTGGTCATGATGTTTGTAGCAGTACTAATTAGTTTTCCGTTCAGTTGCATGTTTTACTGTTACCATATATAATATATAAAAAGCAAAGGTTGAGTTTTGTGCACACGCAGGCCCCTCAACCTTAAATCTCCATTACCACCGCACACATGCAGGATATGCCTGTACTAGGGACTATTGACCCCATGTTTCTCACTGAAGTGTTGATTTTATTTTTTTCTGAGCAGAAGGGAGTTAGTGATTTGCGTTTAGTCTCATAATTCTCTTTACTGTTGGTACTTAATATTATCGTTTTAATGATTTATGTTTTAAACTCAAAAGGGTTTGTTTGCTTTAAGCAGAATCCGTCATGCGCAGACTTTTGTTCATGCCATGTAGGCCTGAGTGAAATATGTTGTAACATGAAAACAAGTCTTGTAACGAATGACGGAAGTGACAATGATAGAGTACATGCCTTAGAGACTTGGGGAAATCTGTAGTACGCCACAAAAAAGAAGAAAGGGATATATCTCCTATAAAAATCAATATAAGTAATTGTTATATAACTTTAAATTTTCTCTTTGGCGAATATCATTGGAAAACCTCTTTTATAAAATATTATACTCACCGCGACAAAAATCACGAAATGTTAATATAAGATTTGGAACAGGATCCTTTTAACTAAATATAGATATCCCAAGGCAACGCCAATAACGTAGGTTCGTGACACCATGTAAATTCCTGTTTTTTTTGTACTTTTTCTTCTTGTTTTCGGTGTATTTTTTTTTCATCTCCTTGTTTTCGGTGTATTTGTTTAATAAACTTTATTGAGTTCTTCAACTAATAATAATTAGCAACTGTAAAAGCAGATGATATATTCAGAATAAAAACAGGGAGCAGTTTAAAAGGGCGCATTGCATTTACAAAATATGATCTTTCATTTGCGCCAAAAAATGAAAACTATATTTGCGCCATTTTACAGGTAACATATGACGAAAAATTTTTAAAAAAATCATTGTGACATCGTGAATAAGATTTTTTTTTTAATTATTCTCCCTGGGTAACTAAATAAGTTCATACTATTTTATAATAAACAAAAAAGTGAGAGTCACTTATTGGCTTAAAATCATATAGTGTTCACATGTTTAAGGTATCAATATGGACATTGTCAATTCTGAGACAAACAGGTCGTTAGTTTTGTTAGAATTGGATTATTTATTCATTTTTTCATCTTGGGGCCGTTTATAGCCGACTATACGGAATTGGTTTTTTGAAGACCGTACGATTGTCTATGATGGCTTTCATTCACTTCATTTGAACTTTGGTGGATAGTTGTCTCATTGGCAATCATACCACATCTCCTCATTTGTATATACAGGAAATATATCTGTAATTTCTTAAGACTATACATATAGGTTATCCTGTGTAAATGAGTAAATCCGAGCTGTCGCGTACAGGTTTTTGTCAAAACAAACTTTCGGTTTTTACTCCAGTGTATAGTGCTTTCTTTTAGGTTTTATGATCTCGTTAATTTATATCAGAACTGTGTTTTAACATTATTAAGAAAAGTCTCTTATTAAGAACGTATCAATGTATAGTGCTTTCACTGTGGTTACGATAACTGATTTCGGAGTAATATATTTTATTATGCAATCAAACACTGTGTTTTAAAGTTATATAATTATTAAAAGTCTCTTTTGAAAACTACTTTTTGTACTCTTTACCTGTATTTTTGGCACAAATGAAAAGTTTTATTTTGGCGCATATTAAATACGGTGTGTGGTGCATATGACAGATTTGTTTTGGCGCAAACGAAATGTCAATTGGCGCATAAGCAATGCACCGGTTTAAAAGTAGAATGAGAAAATACTAGAAAATTGGAGAAGGATAAAGAGTCATATAATAAAACAGTTGTTGACTTTTGATTTCAGTTGATACAATGATTTATCGTTGGTCTCGGTAAATATCATATCTCAGGGGTTGATAAATCATAGTATCAACCTATACAAAGTCAGTAGTTGAAAAATGTGACTACTTTAAAGACATTTTAGGAAATTAACTACCTAATCATGCTAATTGGAAACAGTTTTATGGATAAAACCAAACAAATTCCTTTTGTAAACAAATATGGCAAAATCAGTTAAATGTCATATTTAACCTTACTGCTTTTGAACTGATACATCGTATACAATAAAAGTTGAAAAATAACTCCAATTGTAGTTTTTTCTTTCATGACAGATGATATTTTACGTGAAATTGACATTATTTGTAAGGTCAAGGTCATTTTGACTATATATGGTTGAAACTTCATACTAAGTATTTTGAATTTTGTAATTGAAAACGTCTTTTTGAGAAATTGTTTGCGAAGAAATATCTAGAATTTAGTTCTTATACAAATATCTACTATTAATGAAGCAGAATCTGTATAAGTTTGTTATTTAACAGTAAATATAAGAGGAAAACAAATCAAAATAAAAAAATGAATTGTTTTAAATTGTGAAGTTGACCATTTAACATTCGTTTTAAAATCTTTTGAACCATATCTGATCCTTACGACAGGCTTATAGTACATGGTTTCCTCTTTCAAATGACATGTTATTTAGCTTTTTGTTCGGTAGGAATATTAAATCCAAGAAATTCTGTCCTTTGACACACCACTAGAATGGACGCAAATATACAAGGACCTGTTTTCAAAATTTTTTAAATGTTGTGCAGAATTTAGAAATGCTCATGATACCATTCTTCCAGGATTATAACATATCGTTTACAGACTTGTATATGTTATCATTATAGGGAGGTAAAACAGCATTACATTCAGCAGCTGAGTATGGAAGGTTGGAGTTAATACAATGGCTTGTTGACGAAAAGGGATTGGATCCTATGGTTAAGACATTGCAGGTAACATTTTCAATTAGAAACGTAGTGCTATTCCTATAGTGAATCACTTAAAAAGTGTTTTGAATTACATCGTTTTTTTAATTTTGAATTATTATATAGTTTTTAAATGTGGTGCAGAACTTAAAACTACTCATACATTGTATTTTTAGATTATCACATACTATTTACAGATTTTTATTATAGGAAGGTCAAGATATTGTTTATTAAAATCCGGTTTAACCCTCCCTCAAGAAAATAAAATCGGTGCCCCCTTAAAAACAGCTTAACACCAAAAGATTCTTTAGTACGCACTGTATTTAACATGGATGTAAATACAAATGATGTATATATAAACTATCTTTTTGGATAAAGATGTTGCTCATATCTTTTTTAACCGAATAAAAAATGGTCATATTGCCAAAATGTGTGTGATGTTGCTTGTGACCTTTCTGCACTAAAGAGTCCAAAAGCCTGTTTATTAACAAAATTAACATGATTTTAAAAGGCTTGATTAATATAAAAAAGAAGATGTGGTATGATTGCCAATGAGACATTTATCAACAAAAGTCCAAAATGACACAGACATTACCAACTATAGGTCACCGTACGGCCTTCAACAATGAGCAAAGCCCGCATAGTCAGCTATAAAAGGCCCCGATAAGACAATGCAAAACAATTAAAACGAGAAAACTAACGGCCTTATTTATGTAAAAAAAAAGGAACGAAAAACAAATATGTAACACATAAACAAACGATAAGCACTGAATTGCAGGCTACTGACTTTGCACAGACACATACATAAATAATGTGGCGGGGTTAAACATGTTAGCGGGATCCCGACCATCCCCCTAACCTGGGACAGTGGTATAACAGTAAAACATAAGAACGAACTATACAAATCAGTTGAAAAAGGCTTAACTCATCAGATGGACAAAAATACAAGTGGATGTGGCCCGGTACTTATACATCCCGACACAAAAAGACACAATGAACAGATCTGAGAGTACTCGCAGTTATCTGACAGCTAGTTCAAAGCCACTAACAACTAATAAAAAAGCATGCATCTAAGACTAAACTTTCAATCCGTACACATCCAACATCCAATGGATTTAGTGTAAAGACGTCATACACAGCCAGAGAAAAACACGACCTTGTGCAATGGCAAGTTACAGGTATCGACAGATTGTAGATCCATAAATATGTATATGCATATAACATACTAGTAATATTTAGTTAGCTTTTAATTTACTGATAACAAAATCAATATGTATACCAATAAAAACAATATTCAATGATCTTATTACAGTGTTGAATAGGTAACCTTTTAGAATAAGTTTATTTAAAGGAGCGACAAGTTTACATGGATCATTTCTAAATTTTCGGGCACGGTTAACAACATTTCCGTAAAAATGAGGATGTGCTATCCCGTTTGAAATAAGTTTCCTACAGGTACAACCAAACTTCAAAACCAAATCCTTATATCTATGGAAAAATTTAGTAAAGGTTTTAAGTAATTAATGGTATCGATATAGGTGTATTATGTACTCTATTATTTACATCTAAATTATTTTCAAAATGTGATATTCTCTTATCTACCACATTCATACATTTATTTAAATACGAATCAAGAGATTTTTTATCAGATTTTTCCCGTTTACACCATTTTTTACAAAACGAGAAAAGAGCATCTTTGGTGACTTGACGACACTATTTCCAATCTATTTTAGATGGAGGACGATATTTTGGTCCTTTTTTCAAAAAGTTTTTAACCTCTCTGTCCTGGACGATATTGAGGTCCCCTATAATAACATGGCCATATGGAACATATCTAAACTTCGACGATTCACAGTTTCATGTTAAGGGAGTATGACTATCTATATTCACGTCTGATGTAACCGACGTAAGTTTTCTATACTTTACAATTTCCGGGGCCCAAAAAATGGCCCTTATTATAAAAACTTTTTGCTCGATATAACTTTACAAATTTGGTTCAAGAATCAAATAAACTATATAATTACAGCATATACCAATTTTCATGTCTTTGGTTAGACCAGGTCTCGATTTCGAACCCACAACCATCCACTCTCGAGGCGACCACTGTGAAACGAGACCAACAGAGATGTACAAAATCCCGGTCACGTCCACTCTGGATTTTTGTCATATGTATTTCTATTTGTATCCACCTGATGAGTTAATTTAAAAAAAAATCAAAAATTGCCTCCCGCTGAGCCAGGAGATAAATTTAATTGTCTCTCTCAATAAATTCAGGTGTACATTGGTTGTATAGTTGTTTGTATGGGTGTGTAGTATTTTACAATGAGATCGGTGGCCAATTCATTACATTATTTCTTGAATGATTAAAAATGTATGATGTGTTGATATGACTAGAAGTCTCTGTTCATTAATTCCGGTATGGATTTTGCTAATTGTTGAAGGCCGTACGGTGACCTTTATTTGTTACTTATTCTTCATTTGGTCTCTGGTGGAGAGTTGTCTCATTGCCAATCATACCACATCTTCTTATTTTTATATTGACGTAGCATGGTTGAGATCTAGCAAAGATTCCTTGTTCAAAGCGACGTTAAGGGCATAAGGTATTGAACTACATGTATCTGTGAGTAGGGAGTTTTGACTAATCTTGAAATCATAGTGTGACTTTGAGATCAATGACAGCTGTGATATGCTTTCCCATAGGGTTTTATACATAAATATTCTCGGAATTCAAAGCTTAATGGTATTTTGTCAAACTGTGAAATTTTTTTTTTACTTTAACTAAGGGGATACAATTTACCAACATTGCGTTCAAATTGTTGCGACAATCAAATTATTGAAGGAAATAAACATTTTCATTTTTCATATCCTTGAGTTTCCCACATGAAATGGCGGCCGTTGTGAAATTCATTAAAGATTGATTGATTGATTGTTTGCTTTACGTCCAGTTGCAAATATTGATAAAAAATACAATAGGCAAGTTGTTATTGGGGTCGAATGGAATAAGGGCCGAGAAATTTGAAAAACCACTGGTAAATTACCATTTATTAGATAGGAACAGAAAGTTTTTCTCGCAACATGCCATCTACCTTCAAATAGTTGTTGCAAGGGATCGCAATGTGCATAGAATATGCCACTTCCTCTCTACATTAGACTTCGAATTTATGGTCCCCATTCTGACAGGGCGTGGTTACGTATTTATACACCAAGATTAGAGCAAAACGGACGCCGTATTTTGCAAGGGTTACCCGCTGGACGGAGGAAACAAATGACCCTGATTCTGTTTACCAGTCACTCTTCGAAAAATTCCTAGTAGAAAACGTATATAGGCAACTTCCTGTAAAGTTTCATTCGGTTTGGTTTGAAACCTCTGGGAAATTGAGAGGACATCTAGTCATTAAATTCAAATTGTTATTATAATAATTAAAGATACTGCAGCAAAGTCCATAAATCTAAATAACCCAACGAAATAGTGAGAAAGTGTAATTAAATATTAAAAAGAGGTCTAGTACGAATTGCGGAAACAAAAGGGGGTGTTGCTAAACGGCGGAAACGGAATACGGAACGGAAACGGAAAACGGAAACGGAAAGAAGGGAATTTTTGGTGGAATATCAGGGGGAAAATGATGAGAACTGGCAAAATCAATAAAGAGTGATATAACAAAAGCACACAACAAGTATGTCGAAAATATGACAGCAGATATCACAGGAAGTAGCACCTGTTTTGGAAATACATAACTTGCAGCTTTGAAATAAAGAATACTTCCACTACAAACAGCCTTTGCAGAAAATTACCGCTAAAAAGCAGAAGCACTGAATGAACAATTAGCACCTATCACTTGGAAACTTTTTCAAAAATAAAAATCAGAGTAACTATTACCCATTAAATTTCAACATGAAAGTTCAATTCATTTTTGTCCCATCTTTATGCCAAGTCATGTTTTTTAGTTCTTACCGGGTCAAAGTAATATTTTAATTAAATATTCCTACCCCTCCCCGTGAAAATCAAATAGTTGGCCCGTTTTTTTAGCTCCCCTAATGATGTTTTTCGGGGGGAAAAAATCCCACCAGATCTACGCAATCATAATCGTCATTGTTTGAAGTTTTGAACTTCAAAGTAAATCAATTTATTTTATCATCAACAATTCTTAAATCTTTTGATGAAGATTATTGCAATAGATATGAGACTTAATTGAAGTATTGATCAATGTTAATCCGTTTGAAGTCAGGTCAGTGTAGCGTGAAGCATTAAAAAACGAAGTGGCGTTACTTTTTGGGCTCATATTGTATCTACTCGTCAAGCAAAATATTGTGGGAAGAAGAATTTGCCAAATTTCTACAGAGGTATGCTTAAATGTGTAAATATAAATGAAATAGAGTGGGGGCATATACACATAAAATAGTACATTTTATTATTATTCCGTTTCCGTTATAATTTTCTCTTTTCGTAGTTCGGGATAAGATAAGATCAGATAAGACTTTATTGGTTTAAAATCCCAAATTTTTTATTAATCATGGAACCTGCCTGCGAACCAATATGGCCAACATGGCTAAAATAGTACAAAGGGTAAAATGCAGTTTTTGGCTCATATCTTAGAAACCAATGCATTGATATGACGGGGATGAATTTGTTTGTTAGGTCAAGGTCAATCTGCCCTGAAATTTTCAGACCAATCAGGCAACCCGTTGTTTATAAGTCAGCATGATCAAAATGGTCAATTGACCCCTTAAGGAATTATTGCCCTTTATAGTCCAACTACTGGGCTCAGTTCATTATAGATAGAGATAATTGTAAGCAGCAAGAATGTTCAGTAAAGTAAGATATACAAACACATCACCATCACCAAAACACAATTTGGTCATGAATCCATCTGTGACCTTCGTTATTGATATGCACAAAGACGAAGGTGATCAATCCGGGCTTTTTAGAACCTCTATTATTTTCCCAAACTTGTTCCTTGTCCAAAAAACATTTCTTTCCGTTTCCGTTTTCCGTTTCCGTTTCCGTTCCGTATTCCTTTTCCGCCGTTTAGCAACACCCAACAAAATGGCCATCCCTCTATAACATGAAAGAAAAAACAACTGTTATTTTTATAACAAAACAAAATAGAAAATGTATAATAGCATCACATGGTCAACATTGCAATGAAGTGTAACTAAATTGTTATACGGGGATAAGAAGGAGTTCCGAAAATAGGTAACCCCTAAATAAAGTGACAGCACGGTCATTGCTTTGGTAAGAGAAACTCAAAGAATAACTCGAAAAAAAAAGACCGCTGACTGGTCACCAAAAACATGTTGCTGATTTTTTGTTTGCTTTTGAATTGAAATGATTTACTGTGAATAGAATCAGATAATGATGATGTTAAAACACCTCTATTAAAAGTATGTAATTGTTTGTGGATTTTTGCACAAGTCAATTGAAAACAATGTTAGATAGTTGTGAATAGAAAAGTGTATATATACAGCTACTACATGTATTTGAATATACATTTTAAGGCTCGACTTTTTTATTCATTACCTGAGAGTGTACATCAATTTTTCATAACCTTTTTGCAAATCCAAGTTTCTACAAACCGGATGTCTAGTGCAAATTGCACAAACCAATCGCAATATAAATTTAAACACTCAGTTTGCTTTATAATTCGGATGCATTGATTTTATCTATCATATCTTCATATTTTGTTTCCTGGATGCCTTCAATTATTCTCAACTCGTTAGAAGCTGTCTGTGCTCATGGTAGATATTGTATAGATGTGATGTGAAACCCTGTGACATGCAACTTATAAGAAGGTTTCGTTTATTTTTTTTTAGAGTAACACACTAGCTTCATTGAGACCTCTTATATAGAGACTTATTTTGGTCTCCTAAAACATCTCAAATTTTAAGGATTCCCTGATTTTACATACATCAATCCAAATATTCTACAGGGAAACTTGGTTTTGAAGAATATCTTATTTTCAGAAGTTTTATGAATATCTTAACATACACTCAAAAGAACCAATGTATATAAAAAGATATGTAGATATAAAAAGATGACAGGATTAAAATATTGTACGCCAGACGAGAGTTATGTCTACAAAGAATCATCAGTGACACTCGAATATAAAAAGTAAAAAAAGACCAAATAAAGTGCGAAGTTAGGTCATTTATTATTTAGGTAGAAAATCCTTAGCATTCCGAAAATGTCAAGGATTATAATAGGACAGTGACTCAAAAAAGAAACAGCTAGAGGTAAGAATACAGTAAGTGATGATGATCGTGTCTGAAAGTCACATGCCAAGCTCTTACTGCCATGTCCTAAATTTAGATAAGAAGAGCGAAAATTCGCATTAATATTTGTACATGCATGTATTATTTTTGGGCAATACTTAGTAAATAGAAAGCATACGCACTAATACTATGGATAAGAATACGCATTTGCGTCATCCCATTTATTAATCTAATAGTTGAATTCGGCTGTCAAACTACCTACCTCAAGTGTTTTGACTCCGGATTCATTGACATTTTATTCGGAATTTTTGTGAACGCAAACTATAGTGCGTGTGAACAGTGTAATGTATAATGTGAATTAATCAGGACGTGTAGGATAGCTGGTCAACTTAAGGAATACAATTTTCAAAATCGTACCATAGTACAAGTATTAAGATGCTATAAGGTTGAACTATTCAAACAAACAAACAAACAAAAAATAGAAATTTTATAATTAACATATATATTCCTGTTAGTGATTTTTTTCGAAAAAATAAAATATAAAAATAATAAACACAAACGTCAAGTTTTTACGGATGGGCATTGTATTTATCAAATCAATCTCTTTTTAAAGTATAACATTCCACTATATGTATATATTGTTATACAAAATATAAGCAGAGACTTATAAATCCGTACTAAAACAGTATAAAATAATTAACATTTTGATAGTACTAATTACATGTTGTTATGATTATTGTAAAATATTAATTACGTTTTTTGTGAGATGCAAGGATTTAAAATCCTTGTGAATTGAAACCATGCAAGTATCTTTTCATTTACGACCGTTTGAAATTTAGATATTTAGCTAACTTTAATTTGGCATCCCTGCTTATGATATGCACATAGACCAAGGTGATCAACCCTGCTCGTTGGTGCTCATAATGTTGCATATAATTTTCATATTTGTAATGACTGTTCAAACCTGTGAGATATAATGCACGTATATATGACAATTTTAATTATATTCTATTAAGAATAAATTCAGTCTCAGTCTACACTTAATAAATTAATATTCTCTTGGTCTGGTAGTATCTTTTAATTAAATTAGATATTTTTGACAGAAATATCGTTTTCTTAGTTTTCTTTATGCTTTCCGACATTTTCTCATGCTATGATTGAAATAAAAAATATCAAATGATAATCGTTCAGAAATAATCAGTTTATTCTGGGACATTATATTTCAATAAACTATTCCCAGGTGTATTGTCACAATGCACAACAACAGCACGCTGTATTAAATAATACACGCACAACGCGTACAGGGACCGTCTCAAAGCATGAATTATATGATTGCGTTATCATTATACTTGGTATTTAATAAACATTCACAAAATAAAAACACATATATGTTTTGTCAAAAGGCAAATATGTTCTAACATATAAATGATTGTTTGACTGCAACCTAGTTTAGTTTTTATTGTTTTACTTTCCAACCTACAAATGGAATTTGATTGTTGAAATATACAATGTCACATGGTAGCCTATCCATAGAGGGACCGTAGCACAGACATAGATAACTACCTGTATAAATGATCGAAAATTTTCGAGACTTTTGTCTTTGTTGAAGGTGGTACGCTGACCTATAGTTGATTTAATTCACGTCAATAAGTCTCTAGTAGAAAGTTGTCATTTGCAATCATTCCACATTTCTTTATTTGTATATTCAATTCAAATCAAATCAATGTTATTGTCATTAAACATTTACATTATTTTTGTGGCAATACAAATTTAAACACACAACAAAACAGAATACGAGACAAATGACACAGAATACAAAAAAAAAACTTTAGTGATAGATTTACAATATTACAATTTTCAATAGCCCTCAGTTCTAATGAACGTTTAAAAAATAAGCATACAATTCTAACAAGTCTAAAGGAAGCGAGGTTTGATATCAAAACTTAGTGTTGTTCATCATGGAAATGAATTAAATGTTCATTATCTTAATGATATCATTAAATACATTTTGTCTGATATTCTGGTTTACGTTGCAATTTAGAATAAAATGTGATTCATCATCATGATCATCGATGAATTTGCAGGTCTTTGTTCTCGAGGACCTTAAATGTAACGACCATTTTTTTTTATTCCAAGACTATGGTCATTTAAACGAAGTTTAGTACAAACATACTCCAGATAGAAAAATCATTAAACAATAATTAAAAATTTGTTTCAAGTGAAGGGTTTAGTTTTTTATACAGAAAACGCTTGCTACTTTCGTCGATTTTTTATCTTTTACTTTATATAAATCTATATAATAGTCATTATTTCATTTTCAATTGTTGATTTTGAATGTTTTAAATATGTAAGATTCTAACAGTTGGACACTTTGTCTTCAATGTTATTGTCTGGTAAAACGTTCTTAGCATATGTATACCAAGAATATACACCTTGTAAATCAATGGATTTTGACAGTTCGAAATTTTCGTTCAATAAATGGTTTAAATGATCAATATTCAGTCTAAAGATATAATACACAGCTACACCATGAGCACATGATACGCCCGTCACTTTTTAAAGAATAAAGTTCAATAACTTATCAATGTCATATCAGAAATTTATTTAAAAAAAATAAAGGGACGTTACTTTATAGTTATAAACCAGTCAACAAAGTTTCATGAAAACTGCTTAACGTACTTGAAATATATTGACAGGAAAATGGAAAGTCACCTTTTTATGAATAAAATCCCATATCTCAGAAACGTTAAATCTGAAATTTATAAAACTTAAAAGGGAACTTACGTTAATTCATATAAACAGTTCAAAGTTTCATGAAAAATGATAAAAGCATTTTGAGTTATTGTCCGAAAACTGCAACCCCCCGTTTAATAAATAAAACCCCATTACTCTGAAACGTAATATCTAAAATTAACAAAAATCGAAAGGGAACTCATGTAAATAGATATATCGAATTCCCCAAAGTTTCTTACAAATTGGTGGTAGTGTTTTTGGGTTATTGTTCGAAAACAGGAAAATCCCCCTTTTGTAATGAATAGAAACCCATAACTCGGAAATGTAAAATCTAAAATTAATAAAATACGAAAGAGAGCTCAAGTCAATAGATATAAATAATTCACCAAAGTTTCATGCAAATTGGTGAAAGCGGATTTGAGTTATTGTCCGACATGTTGACGACGGACGGAAAGACGGATGGAAGGACTGACAAACGGACAAACTAAGGGATGGACGGACGGACGGATATAATATATTATAATACGTCCCTTAAACGGGCGTATATACAGATTGGGTAGTAATTAAATATCCAACTGGAAGTCTACCTAGTTCAAATCTCACAACTATATTTGATGAGGTCTTCTTGGTTCCAAGGAGGTATTAACAAAAAAGATAGATTTTTTCAAAAGGTGTTTCATCAATAAAGTTCTGTGGTCAGCTCTATGCTTTGCCCTATGGTACTAAAGCATATAATTCATGTAGGAAATTTCAGATGTGTAAGTCAAATTGGGTTTGACCAATTTATCACAGAGAGTTTTGACACCGAAATAGGTAATATGCACCGAGAGGCTGTCTTTGCTCCAAAGGAACATCAAACTTACCTGTCGTCTTTTGCGAACTCGTCGAGACTATGTTTATGATTACCATTACACTTTGATAGGTAACCTACAAAATATATTCAGTTGCATTCTGTAGCATGTCACCTTTAAATTATACAAAAAGGGGACTATACTTTGTCTGTTATTGGATAACCGTAGTTATTGTCTTTTTATAGTTAGTTGTCAATCGTCACGAAAATTGGTAAGTTCATCAAGACTGTTTTGTAAGACTTCCTTACCTTCAGACATGATTAGAAAGTCATCTGCAAATGAAAGTGAAACAACATAAGAGTTTGATAATTTACGGGTCTGCACTCCTCAGTGTTAAAGCTTGGACTAAGGTAGTTTCTAAAGATTTTCAAATAGGGTGGGGCTGATTGAATCCCCTTGTTTTATCCCTCTTAGTATTTTAAAATATTCTGAATGTTTATGGTCAATCTTTAGAGCTATTTATGTTTCAGAAAGGATATTTGTGATAGCATTATATAAATATTTCTCTATATCAATAGCAGATAACTTGTTAAGCATAACATCTTTCCACACTGAGTCGAAAGCTTTTTGGAAATCCACAAAGCATACATATTATTTATTTGTATTTGTTATGAAGTTTTTAATATAACCAAAATGTGAATTAAAGAACGTATCTCTCATCAACATGTTCAACCTGTTGTTGGCACGGACAATATTCGCCAGACTATTTATTAGTGAAATCCCCCTGTAATTTGACGGGTAAAGTTTGTTTCAAGACTTATGTAATACAATGTAAGAATAGATATGATTTGTTCCATTGAACTGGATAATAGCAAGTTTTTTTTTGTTTTTATTTGTTTTTATATTTAATTAAACAGGTTAGTTAATGATCAGACGTTATTTTAAAATTGCTGCTATACTTTAGTATTTCATTAACAATGTCACCAGAACCACTTAGTTTGCCTGTCTTTAGACTTTTAAGAACCCATTATTTTGTTCCGCTGATATAATTGATTTGTTTGTTTCAGCATTAATAATTTTCAATATGTTTTCAATGTTAGAAATTTCTTGTTTGAGAGTTTATCAAAAGTTAGTTTCCTATTAGCCTGTTTTTTTTTTTTTGTGTTTAACATTAAACGGAGGTTTCATTATCTTGTTACTAATAATATTTAAAGATTTTTATTGTTCAAATATTGTTATGTCGGACCACTTTTGTCTAACCAGTTTTCTGTTGGTCTTTCTCTTTCTCACCATTCGGCATCATATGTCTGCTATCTATTAAGCTCTTCATTGGCCGAATTAATTCCATTTTGGACCTTTTCAACATTTATAATATAATTCATAATAGTTTTCATCACAGAGAGCAATTATAATTTCAGCTTTAAACTCATTAGTCCATTCTATAATTAACAGTATTTTGGCAATTAGTAATACATCGTTCTGATGAAACATTCTTTCTAACTTAATATTTGAGACGTAGTTTAATCTGTGATTGATCAGACAAGCAACTAATTTCGTGTGTAGAAAAATATAGAACTGATGACAGAAGATGTTCACTAGCTAAAGCATAATCAATTTTACTATTTATATTAATGAACAAGTGTGGTAGATATAATAATGAGCAAGAATATCATATCATCTTTTGGAAAGTTTCTCGATAACTCACAACGTGTAATTAGTCTCGATTTAAATTGTCAACTAACACAGTTTTATTGGTATTTATCTATGAAACATAAAATATCATCGTCCTGAATATGCACGTAATATTTGCTGCTCCACGATAATCATCAATCCTTATAATTCCTAGATTTCTATCCTTATAAACGTTGACATAGCCGGCGCCATTGTTAAGCTACATTGTACATGTTGCAAACAAACATAATTTTTATTTTTGCCTAAGAAGATATGGTATCAGGGGTGAATCCAGACATTTAAAAAGGGGGGGGGGGGTTCCAACTATATGTCCCCATTCCATGATCGTCCAAAAAAGGGGTGTTCCAACCCCCCAAACCCTCCCCCTGTATCCACCACTGGGTATGAATTTTGATGAGACGACTTTCATAACTTAAACTATAAACCATTAACCATGTAGACCAAGTGATTTTCTTTTTAGTCACTATATAATAGGTCACTGCACACCCTTCAGTAATGACCAAAAACTTAAACTTCATAATGAGACCCTATAAAAGGCTCGGCTTGGAAAGAGCTCGGCATCTAATTAGTTATCAAAAGTACCAGGATTATAATTTTATACGCCAGACGCGCGTTTCGTCTACATAAGACTCATCAGTGACGCTCAGATCAAAATAGTTAAAAAGCCAAACAAATACAAAGTTGAAGAGCATTGAGGACCCAAAATTCCAAAAAAGTTTTGCCAAATACGGCTAAGGTAATCTACTCCTGGGGTAAGAAAATTCTTAGTTTTTCGAAAAATTCAAAGTTTTATAAACAGAAAATTTATAATATGACCATATAATTGATATTCATGTCAACACCGAAGTGCTGACTACTGGGCTGGTGATACCCTCGGGGACGAAACGTCCACCAGCAGTGGCATCGACCCAGTGGTGTAAATAGTTATCAAAAGTACCAGGATTATAATTTTATACGCCAGACGCGCGTTTCGTCTACATAAGACTCATCAGTGACGCTCAGATCAAAATAGTTAAAAAGCCAAACAAATACAAAGTTGAAGAGCATTGAGGACCCAAAATTCCAAAAAAGTTTTGCCAAATACGGCTAAGGTAATCTACTCCCGCGGTAAGAAAATCCTTAGTTTTTCGAAAAATTCAAAGTTTTATAAACAGAAAATTTATAATATGACCATATAATTGATCTAACAGAGTTAATGTAAACAAATCAGACGAGAAACCCAACAGTGATGACAACTTGATTTATACTAGTATACATGAGCTACAAACAAACAAATATGTGATAAACAGCAATCAACAAAAAATTAAGGGGAGACTATTTAAATATAAAACAGAAGATGTGGTATGATTGCCAATGAGACAACTCTCCACAAAAGACCAAAATGACACAAACATTAACAATTATAGGTCACCATACAGCTTTCAACAATGAGCAAAGCCTATACCGCCTAGAAAAAGGCCCCGATAAGACAAAGTAAAACGATTCAAACGAGAAAACTGACGACCTTATTTATGAAAATAAATGAACAAAAACAAATATGTAACACATAAACAAACGACCACCACTGAATAACAGGCTCCTGAATTGGGTTTATTTACTTTAATGTAAAGTAAATAAAATTAACTAATGCCTTGTACACGTATTACCCCTGACGTTCCGTGAAAATTGTTTTCAAAAATCTAATTTGTCCATAATTCTTTTATGTAATAAACTTATTTAAATAAATTCAGACCTTCCCTTGTCTGATCACCAGCATGGCTAAAGGTATTACTCCCAGATGTATTGGCAGGTGACACCTCCAGGTATTCAAGCGATTTCCTGTCGGACTGGCAAGTTCATGCATCATTTCACTTCTGTCAGTGTACACGACCGAACACTTGAATCTTTCCATTTTAAACTTTCAGGTGCATAGGTAATCATTTGATAATATACATCTCTGTCCTGCGTGTCCGATAGTGATACACTAGTCATTACTGTTTATAAATGACAATTCTGGTGTAAAGAATATTATTCATAAAAATTTAAATAATTCCAAAGAAGAGATTTTATTGAAAAA
Organism: Mytilus galloprovincialis; assembly: GCA_037788925.1. NCBI lineage: Eukaryota > Metazoa > Mollusca > Bivalvia > Mytilida > Mytilidae > Mytilus > Mytilus galloprovincialis. The sequence goes on from CM075333.1 coordinate 62,023,532, forward strand.
ATAAAAATTTGCTTACACATTTTTTCCAATGGTAAATTTTGGGAAATGTAAGTTCTCGTTGTCAAAAGTGAAGAACAGTTTGAAACATACAAGAAAAATTGATTTAACAAAAATATACGCACTTAACGACCATTCTTTTATACGCCTTGATAGAAAGTTACGGAACTATAGATAGTTGCAATTTAAAATTATATACATTTTTACATTGAACATAAGAAATGGTATGGGGCTTATTGCAGGAATTACACCTGGAACTATGAAAACTGATGCTATTCTTAGAAGGGGTGTTTCTGCAGAAGATATCAAGGCAGCAGCGAGAATCAACATCCAATATTACAAACCCCAAAATGACTTTATGGCAAAAATGTCATATTCTGAGCTAGAAAAAATCAAAACTATAGATAAAACAGCCCGTCTAGATTTATTATCACTTGTAGTGTGGCCTTTGAAAAATCCTACTCCAGGATGGTCCGGAACGATGCAAATGGTACATAAAGGAGAATATCCAGGAAAATCTACAGTATCCTTTCTCCCAATGATAGACATGAGCGCAACAGATATGTCCTGTATCTACTCAACATTGACATTCGTTTGCAATCTAGCAACTCGATATGATATATCACCTGTACTAACATTCGACCAACCACTATATTGGAAAGCACTGACCATTGTGCAAAATGAGCAACCAAACAGTCAACTGAAGTCACTAGTCTTGAGGTTAGGCGGTTTTCATACAGAAATGAGTTTTCTTGGAAGTATTGGTCATATTATGAATAACTCTGGGATTCAAGAAATTCTTGAACTGATCTACGCTCCAAATGCTGTCTCACACATACTCAACGGCAAAGCTGTAGCACGTGCATTAAGAGCACACATGCTTATTGACACAGCTTTACACTGCATTTTGACATCCGATATTTTTGGCATTCAGATCCCTGGCCAAGAGGATGATGAATTAGATCAAGTTAACGAAAACAGAAGTGAAATACTACATAAAGCAGCTGATTTACATACAGAGTTATTGGAAGGAGACATTACAACATCTGAGGCATGTAACAGTACAGTTTTGGAAACAATAGAGAATACTATGGTTACACAACTTGAGTCAAAGAAGAAAAATAGAACATCAAAGCTTTGGATCCAGTACATAACAATGGTACAAATTCTGAGACAATTCATTAAAGCTGAAAGGACAGGTGATTGGAACTTGCATTTGGACGCTATAAGTGCAATGTTACCTTATCTAGCAGCTTCAGGTCACAATTTGTACACAAAATCTGCTTATGTATATTTGATGAAAATGCAACAACTACCAAAAGATCATCCAGAAGTATTTGCAGCATTTCAAAAAGGGCATCACGTCATGCGTAGAAGCGAAAGGTATTGGGCTGGATTGTCCTCCGATTTAATGATCGAGCAAGTACTTATGCGAAGTGTAAAAACTGCAGGAGGTCTAACAAGAGGTCGTGGTATGGGTGATGTTCAGAGGTCACAATGGTTGTTGTCGATGCCAGCATGTGGAGAAATGAACCAAGCTGTGCAAGATCTAACAGGTATAGGATATCACACAAGTGAGCAACACAAAGAAGAATCTCAGGCTAGACAAAAACGAGATAAGGATGACATAATAACTTTTCTTTCATAAAAGATCGGGACCCATTTAAAGGGGATGATTCCCTACGGAACATTGAAAATGGTATTACAGCAGACAATTCTGTAAATGCAGATAGAGCAGAAGAAGTTGGGAAAGGAATTATACAGTCTTTAGTAGGGAAAAACATAATGGACTATACCTTCCGTAAAAAACAACAGATTATTACACTTGGCAACAAAACAAGCGTCAAAATAGATGGTGAACTTGTAGAGGTGGACCCACAATTATTGTTTCAACGATGCACGGCAGTTGCAAATACGCTTTTCGACGACATATCTGTCATCTTCCAATATGAGCTTTGTAGCGTTCCTTCTTCCCTTTTCGATAGCAACAGACTCCCAAGAGAAGCACATAAATCTGTTCTTTCTGACTCAATTTGGAATTTGGTAAAAGGTGAAACTACAGAAATAAACACAGAACATGTTAAGTATGTTTTAGACGGTGGATCGCTAATACACCGCTTACCATGGGTAAAGGGACAGACTTTCAGTAGCATTTGTGAGTCCTATGTTCAATATGTCATCAAACATTATGCAGATGCAACCATCGTTTTTGATGGTTACCCCGTTACACTAACATTAAAAGATGTAACACATGTGCGCCGTACAAAGGGAATCTTGGCTCCAAAGATGGAATTCACTGATGATATGCCATGTAGGTCGAAAAAGGAGGTTTTCTTGTCAAATTCATATAACAAACAGAGATTTATTAAAATGCTTAGCTTGAAATTAGAAGATAGCAATTATAAAGTAGTACATGCGCCAGATGATGCTGATGTAACCATCGTTCAGACAGCTGTCCAACATTCACAACATAGCCAGGTAATAGTGATTGGAGAAGAAACCGATTTGCTAGTGATACTCTGTTCCAGGTCACAATCCGATCATCATATCATTTACTTCAAATCTGAGCCTAAACAAAACACCATCAGAATACGAATATGGGACATAAAGAAAACAAAGGAAACATTAGGGAAGACTATATGCAACATTTTGCCTGTAATTCATGCATTCACTGGCTGTGACACCGTGTCACATATATTTGGACACGGAAAGGGTGCAGTTTTGAAAAAGTTCATGTCATCTCAGTACCTGCAAGAGAAAGCTATGACATTTTTAAACGACTCAAGTCATAACGAAATAGCAAAAGCGGGAGAGGAAATATTCCTTCATCTGTATGGAGGATTAGAGTTAGAAAGTTTGGATCTGCTCAGATATAGGAAATTTGCCTCCAAGGTTCTAGTCGGGAACATTTACGTACAAGTACACTCTCTGCCGCCTACATCCAATGCAGCTAAATTTCATTCTCTAAGAACGTTCTACCAAAGTAAAATCTGGATTCAAGATGATGTAGAAATTCACCCAATCGAATGGGGTTGGTATACATCAGGAAATAAACTGCTTCCAATTCGGTCAACATTACCACCTGCTCCAGACAAACTATTGAAAATTATTCGTTGTAATTGTAAGCAGAATTGTGATAGCAAGCGATGTACTTGCAGGAAACATGGAATTGACTGTTCAATAGGCTGTGGTGAATGTCGAGGTATAAACTGTACAAATTCACCAAATCTTACACAGTGTGACTTAACTTCAACGTAAATATTGAAATACTAACAGTTCAAATAAAATGATATATCTTTATTTGAAAAACATTATTTATACAAAGACAATTGAACAGCCTTTTGACTTTGAGAAACTATGTGTGTACATAATAAAATGATATGCTGTGAAAATTTGCTTCAGAATTTCATTTTAACTAGAAAATATCCATTTTCAATGCTTTTTTGACAATATAACCAATTTTTACCCCAAAATGTCTTGACTTGGGTATAATACCTTTTAAATAGTTGATATGGCATTATTTAAGACGTTAAAACTATTTGAAATCATATCATTTAATTATTTTGTTCATAATTTCATTATATACAACAAATTCAGTTTTCAGCGATTTTTGGACAAAATCATCAATTTTTACCCCAAAATTGGCTTGACTTGGTTTATTGTCTTCTAATATGCTGATATTGTATGATTTAAGTATTTAAAATTATTTGAAATCATATCAGTTAAAGATTTATTTCATTGTTTCATTATATACAACAAATCCAGTTTTCATCGATTTTTGGACAAAATCATCAATTTTTACCCCAAAACTGGCTTGACTAGGTCTAATGCCTTTCAATTCGCTGATATTGCATGATTTAAGAAGTTAAAACTATTTGAAATCATGTCAGTTGAAGATTTTTTTCATAATTTCATTAAATACAACAAATCCAGTTTTCAGCGATTTTTCATTAAAATTGAGTTTTTTTTCCCAAAAAAAGGGGTTTTCGGCAACTACGATTTCTTAGGACTTTTGATATTTGATAAAGGACATGTATAGCTTTCAAATGATACCAAATTTGTTTCTGTTGCAATTTGTTGAAGGTTGGGTCAAATTTCACTTAGATTGACTGGACTACCTCCGTTTGATGTTAAACACAAAGAAAACAGGCTAATAAGAAATTAACTTTTAGTAAAATTTTAAACAAGAAATTTATAACATTGAAAACATATTGAAAACTATTAATGCTGAAACAAACAAATCAATTATATTAGCGGAAAATTTAATGGGTTCTTAAAAGTCTAAAGACAGGCAAATTAAGGGGTTCTGATAGCATTGTTAATGAAATATTAAAGTATAGCAGTAATGTTCAAACAACTTCTGATCATTAACTAACCTGTTTACATGGTTGAATTGAATATAAAAAACAAAACAAAAACAAAAAAAATCCTGGTTATTATCCAGTGCAATGGAACAAATCATATTTACTCTTACATTGTATTACATAGGTCTTTAAACAAACTTGACCCGTAAAATTACAGGGGGATTTCACTAATAAATAGTCTGGCGGAGGTTGTCCGTGCCAACAATAGGCTGAACACGTTGATGAGAGATACGTTCTTTTATCCACATTTTGGTTACATTATAAACTTCATAACAAATACAAATAAATTATATGTATGCTTTGTTGATTTCCAAAAAGCTATCGACCCATCAGTGTGGAGAGATGTTATGCTTAACAAGTTATCAGATATTGATATAGAGAAGTATTTATATAATGCTATCACAAATATCCTTTCTGAGACAGATATAGCTCTAAAGATTGACCATAAACATTCAGAATATTTTAAAATACGAAGATGGGTAAAAAAAGGGGATCCCATAAGGCCCACCTTATTTAAAAATCTTTAGAAGTTACCTTAGTCTAACAATTCTGACAAATCAATAAATGCAATGTTATTTAAAAAAAACTTATGTAAGTAATTCACTATTAAACATATCACTACGTTCAATGTATATAATATCAAATGTAACCCAAGATGTTTTAACCATGGGATCCATTTCTTTTTTTTCAATCAGCCATTCTGTTCTGTCCATTTTCAGCTGCCAAATGTAATGCTGTTTTACCTCCATATAATGACAACACATATTTTTGTTTCTGAGAATTAATCAATAAAAAACGAAAACATATTTTCGTTGATTTTTTTTTTCAAAATGAAAAACGAATGAACGCAAATATACACGGACCGTCGGTCCATTCGTTTTTCGATTTAAGAAATGAAAACAATTTGACGGTTTTAGTGTAAAAATATGAAAAAGAAAGTGTTTCTCATTCCTTAAAAAAGGACATACAATATTTTATGATATTGTGTGTACAATGTCCATGATGTAAATCTGAAAGCAGTGTTTCAAAGTCAAACCAGATTAATTTTTGTTTGTTTTATTCTGCCAAAAAGGAAATGTATTTTAGAATATCCAAAAAAATGAAATATGATTTAGATTAGTTTTGTGCTCAATAGATTACATTACGACTTTTTGAATATTTTCTCCTATTAAGTGACTATTTTAAGATCGAATATATAATGAGGATCATGTTTAAGTTTGTGTCAAAACAGGGCGCGGGGGAGTTGGGGGGGGGGCTAGCTGCAGATCAATCAGACTTCGTTTAGATGGTCATGTCTTTAAAAATTAATACAGTAGAAAAAGAAATTTCGGGGGGAAAGCGGGAAGGGGGGTGGAGAGAGTTGAAGATTTGAAAGTGAAATGGTTTTTTTTCTGTTTATTTAACATTCTAAATTTAGGTACTAGCATCTTTCCTCGGTTCATCTTTCTCTAGGCATAACATTGAGGGGAACAAAAAGCAGTTAATCTATACCCTTAAAAGATTTTTCATACACCGATTTGAAAGTACACAAAACTGAACTAAAACTGTAAGAGATGTAGGTTATACGTCAATAAGACAGCAATCAAACGACAAAAACAACCAATGACATCTAGCGGGCAACATATAGTTTTCAACAACATATATATTAGAGTGTCTACACAATAGGTAAATTTCTTAATCGTCACTTATTTATATAAAAATTGTGAATAAATTGAACAGAAACGATAAAAAAATAATCTACCATTAAATCGCAATTCTTCAAATAATGTCACAATTTAGGAAGAAGCCTAAATAAAAAAATGTTAATAATTTAAAACTTACCAATCTTTCACTACATAAAGGCGTATTTCCACCTTACTTTTCCCTACAAGAAACTTTCATAGGAGCCGCGGATAGCGGAATATCGTCCGCATATTTCAAAAACGTTCACGTAAATTGATGGCGTCATGTGTTAAAATAGTTATTGGACAATCAAATCGGTATATGTTATTTAATCAGCACGACTCGGGATGACCCTTTAAACCGAACTCCTACGTCGTTTGGGTTATAACGGGTCACCCGAGCCGTACAGATTAAATGATATATACCGACTTGCTTGGTCAATAACTGTAACTTAATACAAGTACATATACAAATTATTCTATTAACTTTGGTTTTGTTCCCAAATAGATTTTTCTCCCATAGGATATTTTTTTCTCCCGTAGGATATTTATTTCTCCCATAGGATATTTCTTTCTCCCATAAGAACTTTTTCTCTCTTATGAATTGCTTTAATCTCCCATAAGATTTGTATTCTCCCTTAGAATCTTTTTTATCCCTTAGGATTTATTTTTACCCTCAGGATTTTTTTTTATCCCACAGGATATTTTTTCTGTAATGAAATCCTTACGATTTGTATTAATCCTGTCGGATATTTTCTATCCCACAGGGTTGTTTAATTAGACAAATATCCAGCAGGAAATCCTTTTATTTCTCCTAATGGATTTTTTAAGTCCTAAGGGAGAAAATATATCCTATAGGATATTTCTATTTTCCCAAGGGATTATAAATCCCATAGGATTTAAATATCCTATGGGATAATGACTTTATCCTATAGGATTTCTCAAAATCCTATAGGATTTTAAAAAAGTCCTATGGGAGAAAAAATATCCTACAGGATTTTGTCACTGTTTTCACTCCAGTTGCCGAACCAGGCGAACCACACCAAATTTTGTTTAGTATTGTGTTTCCTAACCCCAGAGGTACATTATTACCCAACTTGATGATTTGTCCGTTAAAAAAAAGTGTGGTTCCAATTTGCACACATGAGAAGTGCAAAATAATCCAAGAACATACGTTGTTAAAGTATACATGGAATTTCACCAATACGTCCTTCTGTCTGTCGGGGTGTTTTATGATTTTATTTTTTGTAGTAATGTAGAATTATTTTTAAGGGATGTACACTTCGACGTCTGTTTATCTGTATTGGTGTATAAATACGCTACTACGATCTATTTTAAAGGGATGTAAGAGTACACTTCGATGACTGTTTGTCTGTATGGATGTATAAATACACAACTACGTACTATTTGTAAAGGATGTATGAGCATTGACTGTATTGATGTATTAATACACCACCACATTTATTTATTTGTTAGGGATGTATCAATACACCATCAAAACACGTCTGTTTGTCTGCCGGAAATTTAAAAAACACGATACCACGCAATTTGTGCATGGGGATGAAAAAGGACACTACCGCGTCTTGTTATTTGTAGGGGATAAATATATTCAATACCACGTCCGTCTGTATGGGATGTTTAAATGCACTGCCATGTCTATTTGTAGGAGATGTAGTATATTAACAATAAATAAGGGGAACTATACTAGAAAAGCGGAAGTTTTAAACTGTAAATCTTATTCAATCCACTAACAATAACAAAAACAGAACAATACTTAATTGTAAGTTAATAACACAGTAAGTTATGCAACCAATGTTCCCTCATGCCAAATTATAGAAAAGCATTAACATTGTTGAAAAAAATGCAACGTGTTAATGCCTTACATAACTACAGTGTATAAAAATCATTAATATAATGTTCAATATGACAGACAATTATTGAAAGAAAAGAAAATCTACATATTAAACATTATAATCAACTGATTAATGTCATAACTGCAATTTTTGCCACGTGAGAAACAAAGAAAACAAAATGTATATCAACATTGTATTTAAAGAGTTTCAAAATCAATGGCGATCAATTATTTCAAAATGATTTCTACAAAATAAGAAGATGTACATGTAGTATGCCTGCCATTGAGACAAATCACCATCAGATACCAAATAAAATTGAAAGTAAGCACGTACAGCCTTCAAACATGAGAGTAACTTATTCTGCATAGCAAGCTTTTAAAGGCCTTGACATGACACATTGAAAAAAAAACAAAAAAAAAACCTTACGGCATAATTCAGGTACAAAACAATATGGTTGATGATTGTTGTCCAGTGGCAAATATTTCATGCATGTTCAAGACGAAAACAAATTAACAAAACAAAACAATACAATAGGTAGGTCCTGTATTGAAGGCTGTCCGGAATGATTCATGTAGACTTCAAATATAATATTGCCAAAATACAAGGAAGAAAGGTAATATTTTCACAAAAAGCTATAATGCGCCATTAGATTGTAATGTTTTTTTGTTTTATAAATTAGTTCTCAAAACGACAAATTTGAAATGAAACAGACGTTCTATACATATTTATACAAAATGAATACACTACCAATAATTTACCCACACTTTTTTGGTACATTTCTACCCTCGTGCATATCAGTACTGTTAGGAAAGACTGAAAACTTATAATGTTATACTTTCAATGAAATCAGTACTGATTTTGTCAGTACTGTTTCAGTACTGATTTTGACAGTACTGTTTTAGTACTGATTTTGACAGTACTGTTTCAGTACTGATTTTGACAGTACTGTTTTAGTACTGATTTTGACAGTACTGTTTCAGTACTGATTTTGTCAGTACTGATTTTGACAGTACTGTTTTAGTACTGATTTTGACAGTACTGTTTTAGTACTGATTTTGACAGTACTGTTTCAGTACTGATTTCGTAAGTAGTGTTTCGTTACAGATTTCTTCAGTACTGTTTCATTATAACACTTTTTAAATCAGACTGTATCTGTATAGTGATGCCTTGTTGTTTTGTATATTTGGGGTGGGTTAATTGTTCTCTTTGACACTAACCCCATTTCCATTCATTTTCTATATGTTACATGTTAATGTTTTCGTTATGTTTTTTTTTATTTCTCTGATTTTTGTTGTCCTGAAGTGGTTTTGCTTTAGATCCAGCTCTTCGACAGTTACTTTAGCCTTTTTTATTCTGGCTTTATGTCATATTTATTGTCAGAATTGCATCTTGTGTGGTCTATAAGGTTTATGTTTTTAATACTTATTAATACTTCTATTTGACAATACCATATTACATGTATTTATATCTTGCTTGAGTCAAATCAGAACATATTGAACATTGGAACTCGGTATATTACTTTTGAGAAGATGGGTGGATGGATTGATGTTATGTGATCCAGTGGCAAGTTAAGTGCAGGAAGAGGACATGATACTCAGATATAAATACAATGTAATTAACATACTTTGTACAGAACTAGACCAATAATGCACTGAGCTCCTTTTTAACATGCTAGTTCACCACATGGAGAGAATCTGCTATAAGACATGTCCCCCTACATGAACTGGTACCTTCAGACTGAACAGTGTATGTTTTTCCCCTTTTACTGTGAGCTGAGCGAATATTCAGAATACGACCACTTTTTTAGTCTAATTTCTCATAAATAAATTTCCAATCATAATGATAATCATATGCTCATTGTAAGATTTTTAATGGTTAAATACATTTATTGACAGATTTCTTTTTTTTGTATACATTAATCATGCTGCAATTTCATTCACTTGTAATGAGTGTATTGTGAATAGTAACTTAAATACATGTATGCATAACTCTTGTACTCTTTCTTATAAAACTGCAGAGCGTATTTTACGAAAAGAATATATGAAATTTAGTGTTACAATATTTAGGCATCCCGTTAACGGGGAGTTGAAAGGATGAGAACTACATTACTCAGTATAGCATGTTCACATGAGGACTGATGACTTTCAGAAACTCTTGGTTTGTAGTTCCTCAGAAATCCCTGATGGATTTGAATCTTACAGACATACAAACAGAGGTACATTTTGTAAAATAAGTATAAAAATTTAAAGAAAGATTTCCAACAGACTGATTAATGTCTGACGGAGGTCATTTGGTACATAATTAACCTTTTTGATTTTTGAACATATATGGTTTGCTTTTCAAAATTGATTTTTATTGACTGAATAAAAACAAGCTGAAGAACTCAAATTTTTAGTTCTATCTTCTTATCAACTGCAAAAACTTCCATTGCAAATACAATAAACAGTAATCTTAAGAATGAACAGCATTAAAAAGTAAAAAAATGTGTTTTTCTCTCTCTCAATTTAATGTTTTTTAAAATAACTGTTTCATAATTCTGCTTCAATGTTATTTTCGTCTGCTCTTCCTATGCATGTGATATATATCTTTGCCAACTTGTTTCTGGAAAGGAAAAAGTGGATTATAACATTTATCATTTTGTTAAAGTCCAATAATAAGATTAAACATAGGTCAACCATGACATAATGTGAATCAGTGTACATGCATTGCTAAAGGTGGTATAACGTTAATTATACAAGGTTTATATTATACAGGGAGAAAAATGAAAGAAAAAAAATGGAACAATGTTTGATTTACCTACTTGAAAACTGGCCTTGAAGTCATTAAACTTTCGAGTCAGTTATTTACTCAAACTCCAAAATCAACAAATCAACCAATCAAAATGCTGGATTTCAATTTTCGACCACGCTTTTTTTCTCCGGGCACTGAGAAAAATTTTTATGACTTCAGGGCCTGATCTTATACGATTTGGAGAAGAATTTTGGCGTCCCAAGTCTAGGTTCATGGCAAATCTCCATGTTTTCAATACGGGCTGCACTTTTAACATTTTTAATTTGTTTTGTTATAAATTAGGTCGTTAATTTTTCTAAATTAAATTGTTTCATATATTGTTCATGTCATGGTCTTTTGTAGCCGACAATACGGTATGGGTTTTCTCATTGTTGAAGTCTGCACAGTTGTATATTATTGTTCACATTCACATCGTCTCAAATTTGGTGGATAGTTGTTTCAGTGACAATCCTACAACTTTTTATTATTTTATACACTATGCAATAGTTTAAAAAAATAATAAAAGTATTCTTTTTGTGAATTTTTTCATTATTAGTACCAGTGGAAATTCTCATTAATGATTATAATATATTACTATTTTTTAAATCTGTTATTCGGTTACAGAGAAGGAGATGTTTGTTTATATTTCCTTTATGTTTCTAAGTTCAACTATGTCCTGCTGTAACACTCTGACATCTTTGGATCGGCACCAAAACACATATGTATTAATATAATCTGATTATTCGAGCACAATATCAATGCAATCTGTGAAACAGTTAAATGAGAAGTTGTGTGTACGAATATGTACTTCACGTAGACTTTTTTGTTAACTTTAATGATATCTTTCAATTGTTGAAGAATTGTATTTCTACTCTTTATTCTTTTGAATTTGCTCGTTGTTGGTTTGTTGTCATATGAACACACTACAGCATTTCATGATATTGAAATAAAATTATAGGAATAATTGCAAATACTTACTTTAAAAAAATCATAATTGAGTGTAAAACTATGTATATATATACCTACCTTTCAAATTATGTCAATGTTCTACTGTCACCTTTCATACCAGTTCTATCTCTATCTCATATTTTATCTGTTCATGACAATTTTTAGTCGTTGATCTAAAACTTTATTTTCCTCATAGACTTAGTCTTTGTGTTCTGGTGGGATCCATTTTTAGATACCTATAACAATAGATCATACTGCATCAAATACTTTGCATGCATTTATAAAAAAGTTGTTTTTCCCAACATGCATGTTATGGTATTAATTATGGACGTAACACTTTGTAAATTGTCCTTTGAAAAAATACATTATGAGATAAAGATTGTATCCATGATTTACAAAATTCTGTAAAGTGGTTCAGGAGTAATTGATGACATTTACGTGGGACATAAGGACAAGATTTGTTCCATATGTGAACACATTCTCACTAAGAAAATGTCACCAGAAGTGCAAGTCTGTCATCACAACGGATAATGTTTATGTGATACAGTAAAAACAGTAAAAACATTGGTAGTAAAATTGTGCGGGATGTTTAATTTTCAACAAATGTAAGATTGGTCACCTTTAATCGGATGCCTCATATAGCATGTATAGAAAGAGAGTGTCATGATCTCTGCAGGTTAATAACTATTGCAACAACTCTTTTAGAGGCCATGGGTGGCCTTTTGTCTGAATATGCAGGAGGGCAAATTCCTGTCCACCTTCAATATGCTTTCGTTGTCCAGTGGCAGTCCAAGTTTCATTGACCTTCTTTCACCCCAGATGACGTCTTTTACAGGACTTACCTATTGTACTTATTTAACAATTGTTTTGAACATGCATGTAATATTTGCCACTGGACATTATGCAAATTTTTAACACATGTACTCCAATAAATATTATTTTGAGGAATCTCAGTAGGATCATTTTAAACTATTGGGATTATCCTCTTGAAATATAAATATTATTCATACAAAGTATTCCTCAATAATTATGTGTCGGATTACTAATATTCGTGTGTCGGTCCAATGGGTCGTCGGACTAATAGGGCGTCAGGCTATTGGGGTGTCGGACCAATATGGTGTCCGAACAGAAAGATTTAAAAGGCAAAAAAAAATTAAAAAAATGTGCAACTTATAAAAGGGTCTGGTCTGGAAGTGGTTTCTTCATTTCTGTATTCTGTAATATTCTATACCATTTTTCACTTTTTATTATTAATTTTGCCTGTTATTCTCTTTTCTTCATATTCAAGCACCACACTATTATCGATTCTTCATTGCTTTTGTCTACTTTATAACAACAATGGGAATAATATGAAAGCCAGCCAAATAGGACATTGGAAAATTGTCTGTTTTCTGTTTCTTGGTTTATTCTTGCTTGTCGTTGGAGGCAAACTTTTGTCTTTCTGTCTCTTTAGTTTGTGTGTATTATTATAAATTAAACGAATGTAACACAAATTTGCCATCTTAAAACAAATATGTTGAACATTGCGTCTGTTATTTAATCTCTTTTTAACAGAAGGAAAAAACTAAGATTAAATATAATCAACAGAAGTATAAAAAACTATGAACTAAGTCTTTGAAGTTAGATGCATGATTTTTGTCGAGCCTGCAACTTTTGTTGCAGAAAGCTCGACATAGGGATAGTTATCCGGCGGCGGCGGTGTTAGCTCACTTCTTAAAAGCTTTATATTTTGGAAGGTAGAAGACCTGGATGCTTCATACTTTGTATATAGATGCCTCATGTTACGAACTTTCTGTCAGTCACATGTCCAATGTCCTTGACCTCATTTTCATGATTCAGTGACTACTTGAAAAAAAGTTAAGATTTTTTGTAATGTTAAATTCTCTCTTATTATAAGTAATTGGATAACTATATTCGGTATGTGCATACCTTGCAAGGTCCTCATGCCTGTCAGACAGTTTTCACTTGACCTCGACCTCATTTCATGGATCAGTGAACAAGGTTAAGTTTTCGTGGTCAAGTCCATATCTCAGATACTATAAGCAATAGGTCTAGTATATTCGATGTATGGAAGGACTGTAAGGTGTACATGTCCAACTGGCAGGTGTCATCTGACCTTGACCTCATTTTCATGGTTCAGTGGTTATAGTTAAGTTTTTGTGTTTTGGTCTGTTTTTTCTTATTCTATATGCAATATGTCTACTATAATTGGTGTATGGAATGATTGTAAGATGTACATGTCTAGCTGACAGGTGTCATCTGACCTTGACCTCATTTTCATGGTTCAGTGGTCAAAGTTAAGTTTTTTAGTTATGGTCTGTTTTTCTAATACTTTATGCATTACGTCAACTATATTTGGTGTATGGAAATATTTTATGATCTATATGTCGGTTACGCAGGTTTTATTTGACCTTGACCTCGTTTTCAAGGTCCATTGCTAAGTTTTAAGTGTTTGTGTTTTGGTCTGTTTTTCTTTATTTATAAGCAATAAGTCAACTATATTTGTAATATTGAAGAATTGTTAGCTGTACATGTCTGCCTGGCATGGTTTATCTGACCTTGACCTCATTTCCATGGTTCATTGATCAATGTTTTAATTTTCTTGGTTAATATTGAGTTTATGTGACAGTTGTAATAAAGCTTTATATTTAGGTCTATCAAGATAGTATCAAGGATTAGTAAAGAGGGCGAGACATTTCAGTGTGTGCACTCTTGTTGTTATTAGTTGTTAGTGGCTTTGAACTAGCTGTCAGTAACTGCAAGTACTCTCAGATCTGTATTTAGTGACTTTTTTTGTTGGGTAGCGGTAACGTCCATTATGTTTTTGTTACTGAGATGTATTTCTATTTGCATTCATGTTATAAATTTAAAGTTAAATAAGCCTTTTTCAACTGAATTTTATAGTTTGTTGTTATGTAGTACTGTTACAACTCTGTTCCAGGTTTAGGGGGGGGGGGGGAGACCGTAGCATGTTTAACCTCACCACATTCTGTATATATGTTCCTGTCCAAAGTCAGGAGCCTGTAATTCAGTGGTTGTTGTTTGTTGGTGTTACATATTCATTGTTCGTTCATTTTTGTACATAAATAAGAACGTTAGTTTTCTTGTTTAAATTCGTTGACATTTGTCATTTTGGTGCCTTTTTTAGCTGAATATGCAATATGGCTTTGCTCATTATTGATGGCCGTATGGTGTCACAGACCTATATTTGTTAATTTCTGGTCATCTGATCTGTTGTGGAGAGTTGTGATTATTCCACTCATTTTGGGTGCCATGATCGGCAAATAAAGTATATGTTGTTGCTGTTGTTGTTGTGTCGTTGGCAATAATACGGCATCTTTTTTTATAAACAAATATATATATATATATGTAAATCGAATGTTCTGTTTTCCCTTATGAACCACATTTGAACTAAATTCTT
The DNA here is from genome assembly GCA_037788925.1 of Mytilus galloprovincialis. NCBI lineage: Eukaryota > Metazoa > Mollusca > Bivalvia > Mytilida > Mytilidae > Mytilus > Mytilus galloprovincialis. The sequence goes on from CM075333.1 coordinate 62,038,545, forward strand.
GAAGGGAAAGACATTGTTTTTGTTTAAATGTCAACAGAATACAGAATGTTGTGTCAACAAAATACAGAATCAACATTCTGTATTTTGTTGACACAGTTTCCAGAATGTTGATTCCGGCAAAATATATGATCTGACAGGATGCTCACGGAATAAAACTTGTGATGGAAGAAGACATACATTTGTAAAACATACATGAACAATAGCAATCCGTAGATGATTCGAAAAGGATCCGCCATCTCTGACTTGTCGTAACAATCGTCTCTTTCTGTAACTTTAAGACTTTCTGCAAGTGGCTGGTAAACCGATATTTTCTCTGCTGTATTTCTGTATCCTATCCTTCTCGGCTGATCTGCTGTTGTCTCAAATTTTGCCGTTGATGTTATTATCGTGATCACAAAAGCGCGTCAATATATGGAACATACAATTGCCTATTGTAAAACGTTTATGTGATTGGATTTACACATGACGTCACTCATTGTTTACAAACGTTATTTTTGCACTCGCACTGACATTTCAACAGTTCAACAGTTCAAACTTCTTCTGGATTGAATACCACAATGGGATTGAAGGTAGATCAAGGTATAGTAGTACATTGAATATTTTAAAACTGAGAAAAGTGTAGCATAGCTAATTCAAAACATATTACGTTAGTTAAAGAAGGAGAATACGCGTTACACAGTGGCGGACCCCTGGGGTTCCGGGGGTTGGAACACCAAATTATTTTGGACGTTCAATACATTATTCTATATAATACTACTTAAATTATTTTATTTCCCCCATTTTTTCGCTATAATTATGAAATCTGTAGGCGACTGTGTTGGGACATATAGTTGGAACCCCCCTTTTTCCTTTTATCCCGAGTGTTTGGAACCATCTTTTAAAACAATGGGTGGATCCGCCTCTGGTTACCGAACTTTCTGTAAATGTCAAAATAGGTATAAAATCTCGGGTTGTTTTGGATATATATATTGCTTGACCCTCATGGGTGTAATTTTGCAATAAAGATTATTTTATAAATTGTTATTTGGATGGAGAGTTGGCACTCACACCACATCTTCCTATATCTATACCAAGAATTATTACTTCTTTACCAAACCTTATTAAATAGATTATAGTATTAATATTTGTCAAATTCATATTTGAGAAATGATCAGCCTGACTTTCTAAACATATGATTGGATAAAGGGAGGTGCGGTACAACCCTCGGCGTAAGAAGGGGGAGGGGTCCGAAGGTTGGACCCCCTTTTTAACGATAAATGCATAAATTTGAAAAGGGAAATCTATTTGGAAACCCTATCTCCAGATTTGGAACCCCCTTTTAAAAATATGTTTCCTATTTTGACTGGATTTTTTTTTTATACCAAAGCTTCATTTAATTTGGGAAACATTTTAATATATAAGTCCTAGGTGCCTACAAAATTATTTCATCTCGCCACATTGACTGCTGTGTTTGTTGCTGTTCAGTTGTTGCTGCATATATATATATTTTTAAATATAAGTGATCTCGTTTGAAATGGTTTTACAACAACATTTCTGTTACTTCGGGTTTTTTTAAATATTTTTTTAGCATGCTATGCGATCTGGGCAATGCGATATATGGGTTTGCTCATTGGGCATTTGATGTGGTAAAAATCATCCAACAGTCTTCCTATTTTTATATTGTAAAGAAAGATGTCTGTGAAATATTTAAATTTCTATTTTATTTTGGTACTGGCTATGGTTACATTGAAATGTAACAGTCATAAAAAAGTTATTGTTACAATGAAGTTTAGGCTATATCGCCGGAATGCAGGCCTAGGGTTGACTAAGGAACTGCATGAATACTTACGAGTGTAACAATGATATTTATGTCTACGGTTACATTGTGTTATTGTTACGTAAATGCACTCAAATGAAAAATTATTTTTTACAATATTTTATACAAATTTTAAATTTTAATTTGATTGTCAGTGTACACACAACCAGTATGTTGTTTCATTCCGATGCATTTTGGCCCGGTGTAACCACTCTCAGTGGCGGATCCAGAAATTTACATAAGTGGGGGCCCACTGACTGACCTAAGAGGGGGCCGGCTCCAGTCACGCTTCAATGATTCCCCTATATAAGCATCCAAATTTTTTCCCAAAAAGGGGGGGGGCGGGTCCCCTGCCTCCCCTAAATCCACCTCTGACTCTAGGCAGCCCTCACAAACGAGTAATTGGGGTGGATGGGTTGGGTGGCTCAGTGTTGTATTAATATATAAGAAGATGTGGTATAACTGCCAATGAGAAAAGTCTCCTGTTCATATAAGTCGTAATTTGTAGAAGTAAACCATTATAGGTCAAAGTACGGTCTTCAACACCGTGCCTGCATGGGCTCTCACCGAACAGCAAGCTATAAAGGGCTCCAAAAGTGACTAGTGTAAAACCATTCAAACTGGAAAACCAATGGTCTATAGATATAGGAAAAATGTGGTATGAGTGCCAATGAGACAACTCTCCATCCAAGTGACAATTTATAAAAGTAAACAGTTATGGTCAAGGTACGGCAATTCAACACGGAGCCTTGGCTCACACCTAACAGCAAGCTGTAAAGGGCTCCAAAAATTATTAGTGCCACGGTAAACTATTCAAACGGCAAAACCAACGGTCTAATCTATACAAAAACGAGAAACGAGAAACACTTATAAACCACATAAACAGACGACAACCATTGAAGGCTCTCAATAAAATTTACTAGTGTAAAACCATTCAAGCGGGAAAACCAACTACAAGTAAAAACGCAATTCAATATTAATGGTGTGGGATACGATAGAACCCGTATTGTTCGGTTGGATTATAAATGATTAGAAAAAAAAGTCGAAGCAGGTGCCCAAAAAAATCTGGAGGAAAGGTTTAGTAATCCGTACAGACAAATGTCCAAGGTATGCTACACTGTGCACTCTTTCTTCTGCTTGCAGACACAGACTATAGGTCTGGTTTAAAAAAAAAATTGCACAATAAAAAGTTATTTTTATTTGAAGCGCTTTAATTTATGATTTTCTTTATCAATATGATTATTATTATAATAAAGTTCAGACAGAGGTACTTCACAATTTAGAAAACTAATACATCATGTACATTTAATATTGTATTTTTTCCTGGTGCTTGACCATGTTTACTGTATGTCATTGATAAGCATTAGTTTGTTCAGCATAGGTAATTCATAACAAGCATAACTGCAGGCTAAGTTTACAACACATAATTAACTATTGATTACTTAATGTCCAGTGGCAAATATGTCATGCGTATTTAGAAAAAAACCCATTAACATTTCATTTAATACGTTTTGTAAAGTTTAAATCATCGTTTAATAGTAAGTAAATTCTATTGTTTTAATATTATCCGGTGATGCCTAAATGTCTTTTTACAAAATGTATGTCTATGAGGGTACTGCTCGACCGGCTTCCCGCAGAAGTGGTTTCGCCAATGCAATTTGACATGTTTATCAAATCATTGACGTCACATTGACGCGTTTTGGAGGAATCGGACACGTTTCTGTGTGCTACCATAGATAGATGTATAACATCTCTGGTGCTACATATATGACTATGTACGATAAATTTTCAATTAAATTGAATTTCCACTTCAATCTGCTAAACATTTTGTACTTTTGTATAAAATAGTTAGTATATATTTAAATGTCTTTTGTCGTTGTTTCACAGATCTTATTATAAAGAGCACATAAATAGACCGATGGTTAAAGCTACACGTGTATGAAATACTTGCCACTGGCAAACACCAATACTTTGATGATGATGAATTAAATTATCATATTTTCCTTTTTTTTTATTTAGAAACAAATTTTAACTTTGATTGATTATAATATATACATGTAGTATCAGAAGTCCAGTCCGTTACTGGACTTCTGGTAGTATATAAAGTAATAAGTAAATTTTGATGTCAGACCATTCCCTTCCATAATTGTGCATTCTTTTTATTTTTACATAACACAGAAATGAGGAAAGTTTTAACATAAGAAAATTTATAGTAGCCTTTATAAATTCGTTACATTTTCTTTCCTCAGAATGATAAACAGCAATGGAGACAGGAGCAGACATGGGAATGTTCAATGTGAAAATTGAAGACCTATAAACAAAATGATGTATCAATATGGCACTCATCAGAAAAAAAACCCAACATTTAATCATGAACCATTGAATCCTGAGTTTCGTACAAGTACCAAAACATTAAAGGTGGATGCTTAAAATGAGCTCATATTAGAACTAAAGTGTCCTCTTGAATTACCACTGTACATGTAAAAAGACACATCATATCCGGGACTGAATTGAGGAAAAGAGCCAGGAAACTGACATTCAACAAAGCATTCCAAAGAAAAGATGGCAAAGGGGGAGAGCAATGAAACATGATACATGCAAAATTAATTGTTTCTTTGATTGTTTTATTTATGAGCTTTAAAGGGTCATAAAATAACCAAGGGGCATGCAAATGACAGAGATTTTTGCCACAAACTTCACATGTTGGTATGACATTGAATGTTTTATTATAAAATTATATTAAAAAATGGTTATGATAAATAAAAGAAATTTCAGTTATGATTAAAAATAAGGTATTCGAGACATTGTTTTGTGTTGATTATAATGCATTGCCTAACATAGTAACATATGACTGCATTAATTACAACATATTTTAAGCAATAGCAAAATACCAAAAAATGAACAGTATTGAAGATTCTAATCTTGTTTGATATATATATAAATTATGCGCTATTACACACATTGATACTGTAAAATATCAGCCTCGAACCACAGTGTGAATCTCCCTGATGTCGAGTGCGTATTATTTTTATAAACACTGAAAGACAGTCACAATCAAAATCAAGAAGTAAGCAAAGAATCACAAAACGAAAGGGCATTTACAACAACACTTTGAAAAATACATATATAAAAACAACACGAACTCCATTAAAAACCGGTAGTGAATTCAGGTGCTCCTAATGGGTAAAATCCGATAAACTGCTTATCTTGCTTCATTTCTGTTGTTTTCTCTATCGCTTCAATAGTTTTTCGATAGACGAGAGTAAGCTTGATAATTTTCCTTGGTCATGTTCACGTCGCTACAAAAAATCTGCGCAGCAGGGTGATATAGTCAAAGAGAAAAACGTAACCAGCTAAAAAAGGATAATAATAATATTGTCACAGAATTATCAAACCTATATTTGGATACCAATTGTACTGAGATGCACATTGTAAAATCTTCTCTAATGATAAACACTTAATCAGAGATATCTACAAAAGATACAATATATGCCACAATTATTATATAGCATACTATACTTACCTAGTTTAAAAGTTTTCAGTTCCAAATATTTTTTGAAACAATACACCTTCAAGTAAAAAAGATTACCAACACCAAATCTACTGAAACAGTACTGAAAATAACAATACCGAAATAGTACTGACAAAATCAGTACTGAAACAGTACTGACAAAATCAGTACTGAAATAGTACTGAAAAAATCAGTACTGAAACAGTACTGTTAAAATCAGTACTGAAACAGTACTGACAAAATCAGTACTGAAATATATAGTACTGAAAAAATCAGTACTGAAACAGTACTGACAAAATCAGTACTGAAACAGTACTGACAAAATCAGTACTGAAACAGTACTGACAAAATCAGTACTGAAACAGTACTGAAAAAATCAGTACTGAAATAGTACTGACAAAATCAGTACTGATTTCATTGAAAGTATAACATTATAAGTTTTCAGTCTTTCCTAACAGTACTGATATGTACGAGGCTAGAAATGTACCAAAAAAGTGTGGGTAAATTATTGGTAGTGTACCCTTTTTTTTGTATTTCTAATTATCAAAATCGAAGTCGTCACCCTAAATTATACATTGAGTTATGTTGTAAATCATATGTAGCATTTTTGCTATCTTATGATAAAACAAAAATGCAAAGCCATATCTTACCGAGTGTGTGTTTTACAATATCTTTTAAGTTATCTGTTGTTATTACTGAAATAGGCTTTATCATGAGTGACAGCAAATGAATTTTCAATCTGATTTTTGAAATGGTCATTCAATCAAATAGAAAAACTTTCATTTGATAAGATTGTATTGAAGTGTAGTGTAGAGATGTGGCAATGATATGATTAATTTACCCATATTCTCTGTACAGCACAAGGACCCAAATGCAGAAACGTTTAACATTTTATTTTTACTTCGGTGAATAGTTGTCTCGTTTTGGCATTCATACCACATCTCCTTATTTTTATACTAGTATTCAGATTGTCTTGTATTTATCTATAAGAAAAATATGAAGTATATATGTTAAGTATCCAATGGATTAAAAAAATATAGTATATAGTACAATATTCAATGAGTATGGTAAAATGTATATGACTTATTGATTTATCGCATTAACTATGGAGGTTACTGCTGATAAGACAACAGGTCCGCCCGTTATAGTATGGCCTTTTCTAAAAACTTGTTTCTAGAACAACGCATTGTACTCATTATTTATAATTTGAAGTCGTTTATCTCGTTAATCGGGAATTACAACTGCTTCGCGGGAATGAAGCTCATGAAGAGTCCAAGTATCAGTAGTTTTGATTGAACGATAAGATTTGATTTTTATAAATATAAAAAATTATTAATGGTATTTTGTCTTCAAACATACGAACTCGTGTAAACAAATTCGATAAACTGGGAAAGGGTTGTAAATTAAAGTTGGTAATTATTGATGACTAATTAGGTCCATCAGCCAATATTACACGAATAATCAGGACGGTTGTGTGCTATTACAAAATGTACAATCAATTAAGAAAAACTCCAAATCGGAGTTTAACATATCATTATAAATGGATCACAAAAAATAGACAAAAGAGATAAGTAACCACACACTGTCAACTTATTGCAACTCACGCATTGCTTGATTGATATAGTTATAAAGAGCGGGAATATGGTTACCAATGAGACACCTATCCAACCAAGATTATATAATGTCAGTAGTACCAACTATAGGTCACCACACGGCCTTTAAAAAGGAGTTAAACGTGCATGATATAGTAAGCTGTATAATACCCAGAATGGAAAACAAATATTAACATTAAAGTAACATTTTTAACTTTGTACATCCCAAGCGCTTTTCGGGATTGAACTTCATTAAAAAGGTCAAACGACAACGATCTGAATTAGGGGCCGACCCTTTGATATTCTTATAAGTGGGGACAGGTGGTATTATTATGACGTTGTACTCACTTCACCTGTTAGCAGTCTAGCTACTTTCTTGTGAACGGTTATTTTAAGATTTTTTTTACAGCATTTACCAGGTAAGAATATTCATTTCCAAAATCATCCTGGCTCCCCGAACTCTTCCTCGCAGAATATCCGGTTTCTATAATGTTGGGACCAGTAATGAAATTTGATAGTCAATTGACAATGAATTCAATTTTGTTAAAATGTTAGCACTTTGTATTGTGTTGGCATTTTCTTAAATGTATTAACAAGTGCTAAGTTGTTCCGGAGAAGTCTAAGGAAGACAATATGTCAATATCCTAGTCAGCTCTTCTGGTTTAAATAAAATCAGATATAAGGTATACTTTGATGAGACAGCACTTGAACGACGCAGAACTATCGAGACATCTAGAGTCAACATTCTGTCTTTTATAATTGACAGATGTCAATACAATATATCAAGCTCGAAACCGACTTATGTCTGAAAAACTAAAGAGTAAATTAAGCATAATTTGTCATTTAAAGATAGACTGACAGACACCAGAACATTTTGTGAGTTTGAAAAATGTCATCCTCTCCTTTTTAATCGCGATTAGTTGAAATATATATTTTAGATAAAAGTAGGAGTAAAAAAACAGTCTAGTTTATTATCTTCAATATTTGTATCTTAACTTTTTTTTTATTTCTTTTTTATTTCTTTGCAAAACACTACATGGCTAATCATTACTATATTTTTTTTAAATATATTTTACCATGGTTCTTCTTTACTCTTTAATTACATTCTATTATATATGATAATGTCGTGCAATTGTAAAACAAGAAAAGGTAAAAGACATTTTTGTAAGGGAATACGACGGATGACTAAAATAAAAATAAGTGTTTTCTTGTGGTTAAATGTATTTAAGAATGATGATCGAATTTTACACAATATCTCGTCTATACACGTTTTGAGGGACCCACTCTAACCTTATTCACTTGCTCCTGAAAATGTTACAGTTATGCTGTTTAAATACTATTGTATCATTTGAAGTGTACAGGCCTTGTAGTTTTGGAAGACATTTACTTACTGTTTTCTTACAATGTCTGCAACTTATTTCATAGAAGATCTCAAGAGAAAAAAATACTCGTGGGTAGGTACATGTAAGGAACATTTCAGTATAACTTACAATCAATTTAATTCGTAAGTTCTTTTGTTTGTTTGTTTTATTTATTTTTATTTTGGTAAAAGCTACTGCTTGTTAAAATCTTTCTCCTGATTACGAACGGATTAAAAAGGCAAAATATATATAACAAAAACATGCATTAGCTGGTTGTCAATTAGGTCGGAATAGGGAAAAAAATAACTAATTTATAAAAGAAAATAAATATATTATTTTGAATTTTTGAGAGAAAGAAATTTACATTTACCCCTTAATTTTATAAAACCATTTTATTGTGTCCATTTGAAGTTTTTAATACGGATACAAATAAATCACGTAACTGTCATGTAATCGGTCTTTTTCGTTGCAATTGAGTACCTAAAATTGAGAATTGAAATGGAGAATGTGTCAAAAAGACAACAACCTGACCAAAGAGTTGAAACATAAAACCTGTTTGTATCAGTCTGATAACTGTATATGTAAATTACAATTATACCGATCCAGACTCGCTTATTCTATGGAAATATTATTTCGTTAATGCTTTTTCTGTACCATTCTTAAATGTTTGACGGTTTTTAAAACAGTAAAAGGACTGTAAAAATGTCAACACCATTCGGACTCCTAGATGTTAATACCCCTTTTGGTCGAAGGTCTTTTAATGTCAATATTAACTTATCATTGAACTTTTACTATTACGAATATGTATTGACATGGTAACTGGCTATACTATTTATAATTTTATGGCCTCCTTCCGTCGAAGGGGAATACAAAGCCTAGTCAAATAAAGGAGCCAGCAATACTTCGTTAGTGTATAAGCTGATAAGTTCCCTCAATCTTGTGCTTGAAAGAAAAATACAATGAAATATTTTAACCCGGATACATTTCAAAACTAGGAACCCCAATGATGATTGTTGCCAATTATGTTTAAATTAGAGGCCAGTGGTTTCACAGAAGATTTTTGTTAAAGTAAACAGACAAACTACTACGGAGAACGGACGCCAAGTGTTGAGTCAAGCTCACTTCGCTTCCCTGACCGAGCGTTATCTCATTCGTCATGGGGCCATTTTTTAATGTACTGTCATGTTTACACCAACTAGTCAACAAAGTCGACGATCTACTTTCATGGATTCACAATATTACGAATATATGACCCCTTTTTGTTGGGTTGTTGTCTGTTTTAGGTATACCCTAAGTCTTATTGTAAGAATTTTAAAAAAGTTGTATGCACAATTGTGTAAAAGAGTCATGTTTCATACACAGACTAAACGTTATAATTTTCTATAAATGTGGTATTGTCTGATATGAAAATAGCGTTATCCGGTCAACAGTTGAACCCCTTAAGGACGTGGTAACTGTAACTAAAATTGTGTAAAAAGAAAAGGAAAGCTTCATATTGTCTTATAGATTCAGATTTAATCATGTTGATTAGCACCACTTTCGACATCAAATTTGTCAAATATCGTGTAAAAGAGGTACGGCCTATTTTTCCTGAAATGAATCCATACCAGGACAATTTTCCTAGAGTCTTTCCATCTTTACTTAGATTCATAGTGCCACAGCCCAACGTTTTGAGGTTTTTACAGTTCATTGGTTGCATTTTAAAGATATCAGCAAATATAAACGCTTAAAGCTTAAAACTGCGATTTTGTGGGATTTTGGCAAACCCAACCCTATACATTGCTATAGGAGAAATACATGGCGGTTAACCACAACCACAATTCTGTTGAAAGTAAGGCAATCATTGATTTTAGACTCTTTTATATTCAATTTTAGGTAGAATAACGAAATATATAGAGTAAATTGTAATATATTACCCTTGTGAGTGAACTGAATACAAGAGAAAGTGGCTATACCCCTGTGTTATTTTGTATCATTCTGCAACAAATAGCGCTGATTAATATTTTGATTTATGGAAAATATAAAATTATAAAACAGTATCTTACTATGTACGTTATTGATATAGATTCTTCTAAGTTTAATTCCCATTAGGATAAAATGTAGGATTTGAAAATCGAAATACTGTTTAAGAGAAAATACATATCCGTCTTAAAATCCCCAATGTTAAATTAAGTTTGACATCCCACTTCTTAATCAGCAATCAACATTGATCGCGTTAAGAACTGACAACCTACTTGAGCCTTTTTTTGACCTCATAAAATGTACATTTGAATTCGAAATCACAAATCTAAATCGTTATCACGAATTGAAGAATTCGTTATTACTTTTTAAATTCGAAATAACAAATATCTAAAATTCTAAAATTCGTTATAACAGTTTTTGGAATTTATTATCACAATGTTTTTGTTATGATCGTGATGACATTTTTTTTTTAAATCGGCAATAACGAAATTAATTCGAAATCACGAGTTACAAACACTAACAGTGATAACAAATTACACCCATTCGGGATAACGAATTTAAATCGTCGTTTTGACGTTTTTAATTCGTTATTATGAATTGCAAAAACTGTAATAACTAATTCCATCAATTCGTGATAACGACTTTAATTTGTGATAACGAAGTTTACCCTTCGTGATAACGATTTCAATTCATGATATCGAATTCAAATTATATTTTGGGAGGTTCTAAATGGACTTAGGTACCAACCTCGTATATTGTATATTCTTCATAAAATACCCTCATATACAAATAAACATTAGGAAATGAGTAAAATATGACGTGCAATTAAAGGACAACTGTTATGAAGCCTTTCAAATCCAAATGAGCATATCTAAGTTGATAATGAATTTTCTAAATAAGCAAAGGAAAATTAGCATAGTTCAACACTGGTTTAACGTTGATTACAATATCATATCCAATGGAACTTCAAAACGAGTTTATATTCTACATAAATATGTATTATCAGATGTTCGTTACTGGGAATTATATAGTTGCTTAATAAGCATCCTTTCAATTGTAGACTTATTAAGTAAAGGTTATAGAAAAAAATCTAAAACAGGAGATTTGATATTGTTTTATTTCAAATATAATGCAAATTGATAAAGTTATTTAAAAATCACAATACACATGATAGTTGACTTATTTTTATATACAATATACAAAAACAATATACATGTACGTATATAATACAATGTCTCTGGTGTATACAATTATTATAAGGCCATTAATACTCTTAGAATGTCTCGTAATTCAAAAGATGTTTTCTAATAAGTACCTAGTGGTTATATTAAACTGATAACAATCATAAAAGTTACAAATTGATATCAGCTGATTTACTTAGAACATATTTTACACGATTAAGGAAATTCGCACAATTAGCGCACTTTTTACGATTTAAGATTGAGCGCACGTTGAATGGTAACACAAGGAACTATGAATGAAAAGCGCACGTACGGAGAATGTACGATGAGTGGAAAGAACACGCTCGTAGAATGGACGATGAGTAAAAGGAACACGTACGTATAATGGACGATGAGTGAAAGGAACACGTTCGCAGCATGGACGATGAGTGAAAGTAACACGTATGCAGAATATACGATAAGTGAAAAGAACATGCACGCAGAATGTACGACGAGTGAAAGGAACACGTATGCAGAATATACAGCAATTAAAAGGAACACATACGTAGATTGTACATATGCAATGAGTGAAAGGAACACATATATATAATGAACGATGAGTAAAAGGAACACATACGTAGAATGGACGATGAGTGAAAGGAACACTTGTAAATGGACGATGAATGAAAGAAACACGTACGTACAATCGAAGATGAGTGAAAGGAATGTGTAAATAGAATGGCCGATGAATGAAAGAAACACGTACGTACAATCGAAAATGAGTGAAAGGAATGTGTAAATAGAATGGCCGATGAATGAAAGGAACACGTACGTACAATCGGAGATGAGTGAAAAGAGCGTTTAAAGAGAATGGACGATAAATGAAAGGAACACGTACATACAATCGAAGATGAGTGAAAGGAGCGTTTAAAGAGAATGGACGATAAATGAAAGGAACACGTACGTATAATCGGAGATGAGTGAAAGAAGCGTTTAAAGAGAATGGACGATAAATGAAAGGAACGCGTACATACAATCGGAGATGAGTGAGAGGAGCGTTGAAAGAGAATGGACGATGAATGAAAGGAACACGTACATACAATCGGAGATGAGTGAAAGGAGCGTTTAAACAGAATGGACGATAAATGAAAGGAACACGTACATACAATCGGAGATGAGTGAAAGGAACGTTTAAAGAGAATGGACGATGAATGAAAGGAACACGTACCTACAATCGGAGATGAGTGAAAGGAACGTTTAAAGAGAATGGACGATAAATGAAAGGGCCGTGTACGCAGCATGGACGATGAATCAAAGGAACACGTACATACAATCGAAGATTTGTGAAAGGAATGTGTAAATAGGATGGCAGATGAATGAAAGGAACACGTATGTACAATTGAAGATAAGTGAAAGGAACGTGTAAAGAAAATGAACGATGAATGAAATAAACACGTAAGTACACTCGAAGATGAGTGAAATGAACGTGTAAAGAGAATGGACGATGAATGAAAAGAACGCACATGCAGCACGTATGCTGAATAAAAGATAAGTGAAAAGAACACGTACGCCAAATGTACGATGAGAGAAAGGAACATGCACACATAATGTACGATGAGTGAAAAGAACACTTATGCAGAATATATGATAATTGAAAGGAACATGGACGTATTTTGTACATATTCAATGAGTGAAAGGAACGCGTAAGTAGATTAACATAATTATGCAATGAGTGAAAGGAAGACATACACGGAATGGAAGATGAGTAAAAGCAAAACTAGGTAATGGACGATGAATGAAAGCAAAACTAGATAATGGACGATGAATGACATTTTCAAAGAAAAACTAGATAATGGACGATGAATGATATATGGACACATATGCAGAATGGACGATGAGTGAAAGGAACGTGTACACAAAATGGACGTTGAATGACAGAAACATGTACGTACAATCGCCGATGAGTGAAAGGGACGCGTATTCAGCAGAGACGATGAATGAAAGAAACACGTACGCAGAATGGACGATGAGTGAAAGGACACTAGAGAATGGACGATCAATGAAAAATACTGCGTACGAACAATTGACGATAAGTGAAAGGAACGCGCAAAAAGAATGAACGGTGAATTAAGGGAACGCGCACACAGCATGGACATGAATTAAAGGAATGTGTTCGTAGAATGGACGATGAATGAAAGGAACACGTACGCAAAATAGACGATGAGCGAAAGGAACACGTTCGCAGAACGAACGATGAATCAAAGGAAAACGTACGCAGAATTGACTATGCATGATGAATGCACGGAACATATGTCAATTTGAATTTTGGAAGGTCTGTAGCAGTGTTTGTCCTGTAATTTGTCACGCAAATAGTTTTATGGATGCTTACTCAAATCCTGAGACGTGTAAATACATGTGTTCATGTTTAAAATATCGCGCAATAGACCACTTTCGAGTTCATCCGTCACCGGAAAAAAATCGTCAATTATACGCGCCTTTATGACGTCATTTACCAGATAGAGGGGGTCGCCTGTATTCCTGCACTTTTTACGTTCATTAAGTGTCTCAGTGATCGTCATTGTGCAGGATAAACTAGAAATAATGGTTGTTCTGTAGGTACTTAATGACAATTCCATAATGACAGCAATGCTGATTGTCAATTTTGAGAATTCAATTTGCCGAATAATTCGTACAATATAGAATTTTAGTTTTCCAACCATTCGCTCAACATTGGAATGGAAGTGACGACGCCCCTAAACGCACAAATGACGTTCACTAAAACCAGAGTTTTTGACGGAAATGCACCGAACTCGAAAGTTGTCTATTAGACACCTATAACTTATATTCTACCATATATAACTAAAACACTTTACCAGCAAAGATAGGATAGTACGAACTGATTTTCTTTCGGTTTGGTAATCATTTGAAATAAATATCTCTCACCCAAAACACATTAGAAAGCATGATCATGAATTGTTTGTCCAACAATTTCCAGAATGATCAATCATAATTGTGTATAAGAATGAGCCAATGTTTTACCAACCTGTTTATTCAGGAAAACTACGATTAGCTATACATTTGTAGCTTATCAAGACCATAATTAAAAAAAGGGAGATCAAGTAATATTCCTTAAAGGCAAAAAGCAGAAAACCAACTTAGTTACTAAAATTCATCAATATGTTGTCAAAACAACAACAACTGAATACTTCATTAACTAGAGCTATAGAATAAGAATTATGTTAGTACAACTGTTTTGGAATTTTGGGTCCTCAGTGCTTTTCAAATTTGTACTTGTTTGGCTTCATAATTATTTTGATCTGAGCGTCACTGATGAGTCTTATATAGACGACACGCGCGTCTGGCGTATTAAATTATAATCCTGGTACCTTGGATAACTAATTCCATTAAGATATGAAAATCAACGTTGTATATTCATATAAACGATAGATTAGTAAATAAATAAACAAATCAATCAATCTAGTTGATAGATTTAATTCTGGTTCATGAGAGCAAATTCATTATAATAAATCATCAGCTTTTTCAATAAGGGAAACAATCCATATGAACAAATGAATACAGGTTTTTTTCCGAAAGTGAGGATTTTCACTTTTGCCATCAGTAGTTATCATCTTTGATAGATTGGAAAATGGTACTTTAAAATGAGTCAGTGTGGTAATGTTAGAATGCTTAACCCTAACCTTTTTATATTCTAATAAGCTGTTTCTCACTACAACAGTGGAGTTGGTGTTGACCATTTTTCAATTGCCGTTGAGGAGTTCCACCGTTCATTGCGGAAACAATGACACGAATTAATATCAGAAAACACGATTTGTTGTCATTTTACCAGCATATTGTTCTGGAATAAAGTTTTAAAAAAAATTATATAAGCTACATCATCGATATTATGTACAATGGTCATGATGGTGTACGGCAACCAGTAACTCAACAATTCGAATTTGTCAACAAAGACATCAAGTTTGTGATTTAAACAATGTTCATTTAAAATTGTAACTTAAGTTTCTATAAAAAGCTTATTGTGTTGCAACAAAGCCAGTTTCAAATCTTTTTTGGCACGTTTCCTCAGTTTTTGTTGACAAAATATCATTTTACAGAGTACATTGTATTTAAATTGATTAAATGTGCAAATTGGGACACTTCGTTTTTTTAATTATTTTTTTTGGGGGGGAGGAGGGGGTGCACGCAGAGAACCAACATCACAGAGCTTTTATATTACAAATTGCTATCTACTACATATTCATATGAGGCTCTTTAGTCTTTTGAGTTTTAGGTCAAGGTAATATAATTATTTGTGTGATGTTGATCATTTTTGTTTATGTATATTTTTTTTTAATTTTATTTCAATTTCACAAGGACTTGTCTGTAAAAAAGATACTTAACGCTATACATTCTATATATGCATGTCAATATCTGCTTTATTCTGATTACAAATGTGGAGCAATAATATGATGTGATAGATCATTCTCCTTAATTATATTGCAGGGTGAGACCCCATACCACCTGGCAGCAAAAGACAGAGGTGATGATGATAATTACAAAACATATTTGAAGAAACAAGTAATGGACTACCTGAAGGTAAATGTTATGTTTTATTTACCAGTATAAGAACTGTATCACAAAAAGGTAAGGAATGAGAAGAAAAAGAACAAGATGATTTCTAAAAACTGGGCTCACAAGAATAAAAGTACATTATTTGACATTAAAGTTGAGACAACAAACTCTAGGATATAAAAAAATGCATAAAACGTCTAATCCGTCGTGGTCAACTTTGCCTGAGTATATGAAAGTTTAACTGCAGTGTAAACTCTCTATCTCAATCACACATTACACATTTAAAGTTATTCATTTTAATATACAATCGAGACGATTTGTAATGTTATTGCAAAAGTCACAAGGGAACGTTGTAAATTGTAATTCGGGTTATAGACGCACATGGTACATGTATATGCATGTGGATAGACACCAGTAATTTGGTTAGATATTATGATGAGACGAATAACCATTACTGATATGGCTTCGTACTTTGTACAGGTGGTCAATACATCTTGTTTTTAACCTGAGCGCAGTCGACAGGACAGTAGAAAAGCATATGCCCAAGTGCACATGGCATTACATAGAAAATCACACAAATATATATATACGTCTAGATGTGTGACAACTTTACGACAGATCTTTTCCATCGGATAACCTGTGATTATACAGGACTATTATCACAACTTGTATATACTTCGTCTTAATGTTAGATGTGCAGATATGCGTTAGCATTATCAAAAAATGAATAAACCAAAACTTTCGACTTTAAGTAGAAAGATCAGTATTTGACTAGTAATCAAGTACACATTGGAAAAGAGTGAGTTTATCTTAGAATGCATACAGTTTCTCTAATTTTCAAATGATGTGCACGCAAATAAAAACAAGTGTGTCATCATGAATTTCTATGATGTGCACCAGATACTCTGTTTTGTCGTGGAATAACCTGATATGGCAAGACAATCACTTACACTTACCTAATTGTTTGACTTAGGGCCCGATCATTCATTTACTATTTGATTGTCCTTTGAACCCACCTATTTGTTAAATACCTATTAAAAGCTAACGAAAATGTACATAGAAGAACATACAATATACACTAGTACAGGAAAAGCGCTAATTCTTAAATAACAATGTAAAAGAAAACAAAATCAAAATGATAGAAAAATAGATTAATCAAAATAAGATCTAAATGCAGTATCACACAACATGATTTAGACTAAATCACCAAGTTGTTATCAACAGAAGCTATATGGAAATCAAACGCCATCGTCTACTGACATTTATTTATGGAAGCTATGCCCATTGGAAAAAAAAGGTTTTGTTGTTGCTCCGGAATGAAAACATTAAGACTTATATTATCGGAAAGAGTTATTTGATTTCGAATACTAGAAGTTATGCCTTTTGGTAAATAAATAGTTTTATTGTTGCTCCTGAATTGCGACATTTAAATTTACATTATCGGAAAGAGTTATTCAATTTTGAATTATCGCTGAATGTAACCGTAACCTGTATGTGCTTTATAACTTTATAAATTCTAAGCCTCATCTGGAAATTCGTATACACAACACGTGATCCCGGTTGCGCGTTGATAATTTGTGTGGGCATCATCATTATGAAAAAAGACAGAAAAAAAACCCACAAATACTGACATTCAAGCTTTAATCATCAATCCTTTATCACATGTCAATATTTTACTATCTTCTGCTGTGCATGTTGTATTTCCGTTTACTTTTCATCATATCTTTTACGATATTTTCAAGGAATATTGTAACAGGATTTTTTGAAATTAAATGTAGTAGAACGTATGCGTTTAGGGGTTGCACTAAAGATCAGAACGGACCTTAAACACATTTTTTTTTACATTCTGTCTGTGTTGTCAACATTCAAGTTCATTCGGTTGTCATTAAAAGTTTTTAAGACATCAATCGCTTTTCCAAATCTTTATAGAATTTTACGAAACCTGGAAAGATGATTCTTCATGATCTCAGGACAATATCCGGAGGAAACTGTAAAAACAAATTTTTTTTAATTTTTTTTAAAAGTGTTAAAGTTTTTTTGTTGTTTTTTGGTTTTTTTTGGGGGGGGGCAAAAATAACATAGTCAAAACTTCTTGTAATATCATTAATCTTTCGCAAAATCTCTGTGATGATTTATACTTTATTATACATAGATAAATAGTAATAGTAAAAATGATCATCAAAGCAAACAAACCGCTTACTGAAAGATTGTATCTTCAGAGGTGAATCATACTAGTTACTATAATTTTCTTAATCATTCAAAAGACAATTTAGGAAAAGTCGAAATAAACACGGGTCTGTCACTACATTACACTTGATATTAAATCTTGTTGTTATTCAAGTTAAAATAGTGGACGTAATACTTTTTTAATACTATTAAAGATTAAATGCGCATCCAAACTGAATATACCCATGCATGACCAGAACGCATTCAAAGCTGCAATAGAGCAACATCTGAAAAATAAGTAAATTTATTATAGTATTTGTGATTTAATTCAAAGTAAAGCTATGCCCTAGATACATGTCTTGATATATTAGATTATAGTATACTAGGCCAAAACAAAAGAAACGTTATATGTTTGTAAGATCATTTATATTTTTTAAAACGAAAATTGATAACAATACATTAATTGAATAGATAGCTAACATCATTTTGAAGAGAACAATAACAAGTTTTCTCTACTTGAAACACTATTGCACATTTTTGGACAATTTTAACAGGACGAGTACAAAATTCAAGTTAAGATGTCACTACCGTGTATGAACACCTCTTGCATTTATTACCGCATGACAATCAATTTGACGTCGAATAAAGTCTTGATTGATGTTGTTGCATTCCCTGAAAAATGCTGTTTGGAACTGGGTGAGCGTTTCCGGTGGATTTTGGCCATTTCATATAAGTCGTCCTAGTTGCCTCCAAAGACGTTTGATTGGTGATAAATCTGGAGACATTGTTGGCCATTGCAACACGCAAGTAGGATTATTATTCGTACCCGAGTCAATTGAAGTCGCGTCATCCTATGACACTGCGTAAGGATAGGTACATGTACCTTCAACAGAGCTCATCTAAGACCAACTTGACGCAATCGGTTACGACCTGTTCCACTAATTTGGAAACCTGTAGTTGAGTCATTTTTGCTGCCAACATCCTAATAGCTCGTTCTCTCTCATGTCGGGGTAGAAGAGGCATTGACTTACGTGTAACCTTTTCCGTTTTTAATGCGACTTTTTGTTATTAATAGGGTTCGACACAATCAATGACCAAAATGACAACTCGATTCCATCTCTATACATGTAAATTTGTGAAAAAGTGGTTATTTGTTTGGAGTCAGAAAATGTCATTTCCGAATTTTTTTACAAATGAGTAAATTTGATAGATAAATCAATCAGGTCACTAGTTTTAATCTTGAAAAGATTTGAAATTAATATGTGTGATTTTTTAAAAACTAAAATCAATGTAACGTTTCTTTTGTTTACCTAGTATATATTCGATGCATTCTTTAAGGACATGACAGTTGTTGTGTGCGATCGTTTAGCGCATCGGTCAGACGATAACTTCTTGTTAGCAAAACATTGAACTTTTCAATACGAACTACGTTATTTCAGTTAATGAGTAAGCGCTTGTGTGACTGTTGTACCTTTTTTGGTAAAATTTGTCTATTTGGTAACGCCTCATTTATTCACAGTATGTATACTGAATACCAATAATTTGTTTGCAGTATCATACTCACATGGAATTATATTTTCTTTAAATTCATTATTCTTACTTAAAGTCTTCTTCAACATAATATGTCCTTGTTTTTTTTTTTGTTTTTTTTTAGGAAAGGAGTAGGTCCGGTAAGGACCGATTTTGGCCTCAAATTTCAGTTTCATCTGACGAAAGATTTTGACCACTTTTTAAACACTTAAGTGTCTATTTCATATGATTCAATTAATTTATGTGAAAGATTTTAACTTATTAAGTTATTAAAAACGATCCGATTCAAGCTGAAATATGAAAAATCTACCAAATATGCGAAAAAATATCAATTTTCAGATGATTTTTGTCAAAAACGAAAGTGGCCGCATCCGTGTTCATCCTAAATCTTTATATATGTTATGTATTATTATCAAATACAACATCAATTTCAATATTTTGGATGAACACGAATGCGGCCACTTTCGTTTTATACGGAAACCGTCTAAAATTTAACTAAAATGCCGGAATTTGGAAGATTTCAGTAGTTTAGCATGATTTAATGGTGCTAGTACCCAATAAATGTGCCTTGTATTGTCAAAAACAGCCCATATTTATGTAGCAGAACCATTCTACTATCCAATAAATAACTCAAAGTTTACATTTTAACAATTTTGTAAAACTGCTATATTTTGGGGCCAAAAAAAGGGTCTTACTGGACCTACTCCTTTACCAATGAACAGGTATTGATCAAACAATTATAAAATGTACTATCAAGCAATTGCACATCAAGCTAGACAGGTTACATGTGATATATGTCTTTCTATTAACTTGCTACAACAATCAAACAATAGTCAAGCTGTAGGGTTTTTTTGTCATGCTGTGACCTGTTATAGCTAATGTACTAAAGAATATTGGTTTGCTCATTTTTGACGGGCCGTACATGACCTATATTTTTTCTGCATTTTCTTCGCCATGTCTCGGATAAAAGTTCGTCTAGTTAACGATCATCAAACATCTCTTTACTTATGTACTTAAATTTAGTTGTCGCCTTTTACGATTTTTATTTCAATGAACAAATCGGAGAGATGTGTAGTGAATAAACATATGTCATTGTTTTGTATTAGATCCATAATTACACAGTCATCATTTACGTTTTATGGCTCAGGATGCTAGTCATAATAACGCATTTGTTGGGCAAAATCGCACTTTTGATTAATTCTACCTACCTTTTGAAGGCTTCATATTACATGGCTCGCAACACAAAAATGCGATGGTCGATTTGGTTGCATAGATCTTAATTTTTATTCCTTAAATTTAAAAAAAAGATCAAATACAATTAATAAAAATAAAAAAAAACAGAATCGATGACACTAAAATAATATTGATAAATATTCAATAAGGTATCGGCATTAACATGATAAGGGGAGACAAGTATTTACTTGTATTCTTTGATACATACTGACGGGATATTTTTCAGAAAAGAACCAAATAATTATGATTTAAATTAGTGGAAAATATATTATGCTAGAAATGATAAATATTAAATAGGAACAGAGAATAGGAACAATGGAAAGATATTGTTTTGTTAAAACACTGTTTAAGACCATTTATTATATCATAAAGGAATCTGCTTCAACCAGATGTTCTTTTGTAAAACATGTCCTTTTGGCACAAAGATGATGTACATAACTAAAAATATTGAAAAAGACGTAAATAAACACTGAGACCTACTTTCCTAGCCATTTGCTAGTGACAGGCATGTATTGCAACACGTGTGGTTCTTAAAACATTTACATTTATATAAGACGTGTGTTTATTTATAAATCAATTAGATATTTTTTATTAACAATTTATTAAAAAAGATGGTCATTTTTTTCATTTCTTGAAAATAACGCCATTCCATCATGTTGAATCAATGTACTCTCTTAGATATACTACATGTACAATAGTACTGTGGGGATAGGGATCTGGAGTTCACCCACAGTTCTAGTTCATATGTTTACCCAGATTATTAAAAACACATAGTTTACTTAGTTTGTTGAGATTGTTGTTGTATATATGATAAACTGTGATCTTTAAAAACTGTGCAAAAAATATGTAACTAAAGTAGCACAAACACTAACATTTATATAATATAAATGCAAATGAAACATTATTGTCAATTTCGGTATACCTAACGTTAGCATTTTTTCTATAAGAAGTTAATACACGAATTCTTTTATGTTCATTTATGTAAATATTGCCTTGCTGATCATTTTAGCTGTTCGAGTTTCTCTTTATATATTCTCAAGATAGACACAAAAGAATTGGAAAAAATCGAACTTTGATAGGGTAATGGCTCATATAAGGGACCGGTCATTTGTAACCAAATAAAAAAGGGGGATAGGAAGAAATAAAGGGGGCCTTTCATTTTATCATTTTTTTGAATGGAAAGGTGGCATGCAATTTTATATAGTTATAAATATGCCGCGGTATAATATTATTGCGAATTTATCGTCAGCCGTAGGTATCAATCTTTACGCCTCGTTCCGCTCACCTTAATTGTTAAAACCTGAATATTTAGTTTCAACAATTTCTTCTAGCAGAGAATTTTCATCTGAAGCTAATACTGAATGAAGGTATGGTAAATATTAATGAAACCACAAATGGCATATCCAAACTAAGTTCCCTGAAGTCGCAAACAACTTTCATACTTCAGTTCTTTGATAATATATGTTCTTGTCTATAATTTGCAAGAAAAGGTTTCTCTATTATTAGTTATCAAGATAGTTGCAAATGAAACAACAAAACTGTGAAAAGCCAAAATTTCCCAAAAAGGACCTTTACTATAGAGTATAATTCAGACATATTGCACTATTTGTTTTTTTTAAATCTTTTATATTTGCAGGATAAACGCAAACTATTAAAAGCCGCTGCCGTAAATCTTCACTTTGATAAATTCAAAACACAACTCTCTATCTGTAATAGAACAACAGGTCTCAGTAAACAATGAATAAATGCAGTGTTTTTAGTTCATTTAGCCACCAATCTAATTAGATTACAGATAGTGTGTGTTTAAGCTTTCAAATTGCTTACGCCGATCTAAAAACGCTCAATTCAAGAACATTGGGATTCTCTGGTTTTGTCGGATTGATACACACCTTCAAAAATTTGAAGGTTGAAATTTCATTGGCTGATGTATACAAGGACATAAAGTAAAATGAAGTGTTGTCAGATCCTTGTATTCGAAGCTTAAACAGATGATCTGTACATTAGATATTAATAAATAAATGTGTTAGACACCGACTTTAGTGTGGGAAGGAGCACGTGTATTTCCTTGTTCGACATTAATAAAAAATAACATAGTTTATTATTTTTTTTAATTTTATCATTATTTTCCTTTAATTTTCAATGGAAACAAACTATTTCGCTTCCCTTCTGAAATAGATAAAATCTCTTTCAAGAATTTAGAATTAAACATTTACAAAAAAACTTGCCCCTCCCCCTTGGAATCAGAATAATGTGGTCGGGGAAGGTGACATGTCTTCCTTCGGAATGTTACCATTTGAACTAGCATGTTAAAAATTCGGCTCCGGGTGTCGGTCCAGTACAAAGCAGGGTTAATATTCATATCACATTAAGATGTTCATGTACGAATATGCATATATCAATTTCCCACTGGACGTCAAGAATCCACCCATAATCATCTTAGTTGAAACTGTGAAATATATGCACGAAAACGTAATAAAAAGCTGCACGCGAATGTAATGCACCGAGTTCAGGTTCATTCCATTTTTTCTTTAATCTATTTCGGGTGAAAGGGATGGGCGCTCGGTGATCGAGTGGTTACATTGTCTTTTCGGGGCTTTCATAGCTGACTATGCAGTATAGACTTTGCTCATTGTTGAAGGCCATACGGTGACCGATAGTTGTTAATTTCTGTGTCATTTTGACATCTTGTGGAGAGTTGTCGCATTGTCAGTAATACCGCATCTTCTTTTTTGTAAGTAGTCGAACTGCTGTATCACTAGCATGTCAACACTTAGGTGTGCGAATTCGAATCCCGCACGTGGCAGATAAGCTCGACTTCAATTTTAATTGACAAGAATAATCTGTATTCCAAACGAAGGTCAGGGGGTCTCTCCGGGCACTTCGGCTTTCTCCACCAATATAAACTCACCGACACGAAATAGCATGATAGTGTTGAAAGTGGCGCTAAATACAGTCAATCAATCATCCATACCGGTATACTTATGGCCTCTAAATCTATATATTTATTCTCACAAAGTCAATGTATGACATCAGTATACAGAGATAAAAATAATAACTATTTACTATTTATACTAAACAAGAAATAGAGGTTTAAAAATTACTAAGCCAGCTAGAGGACAAACGCACGTGTTTATATTTTTTTTATAAATGAACAAAGCTTCTTCAGGACTGGGTTTCGAGTACTCGACATAAGTTCAAAGAATTTAACTGTAGTGTATCATGTCGTTGTATAAAATTGGAGGATAAATACTCTTTACATTTTTATAGTGATATACGTCTCCAGTTTGTCGATTGTTACATTGATGGCAAACATGGTTTTATCTTAATACATTTTGCCACCTTCCTGTTTCTACCGGCAATTTGTTATTAGTCATTCGAAATCGACGGAAAAAAATGTCATGTTTAAAGTTCAAATAAAAAAATATTCCTCAAATTCCTGGTTTTTCTTTAAACAAATTGTAATTAATAGCTTTTGACGAATTTTGAATTAGCGAATTACAGTTCCGAAACTGAAAAAACTTGTCAAACAATCTTTGCTTTATACAGGTAACATTTTTTAGTTCACCATATAATTTGGTGTTGAGGATTTCAGATTTAAAAGTAATTTACAGAATTTTGAATATACTTTTTCTAATATATAAGTATTAATAAAACCCCATACCTCGCACCCATACACCAGAATGGGCTTGATAATTTTGTCAAAAAGATCAAGTTGACATTTTACAGAAAGTTTATACATCCTTCCTATTCTCAGGTTTTTTCGTACATGGCTTTAAGGCCTTATCGCATCAATGTTTTTTGTCATATTAAAATTTCCCGTTTTAGTAACAACAATTCATAAATAGTTATATTGTTTTATCATCTCAATGTTAGTATCATTGTAAGAAAATCGGAGATTGTTTGGCTACCGTCCAAAAAAAAAACCCACTAAGACTTTAATTTTGTCAACTTTCTTTCAAGTTTCAAGCCATACAATAATCATAGAAAGCATTGAGTTGAGTCTGCGAGTCCTGTGCTGTTTCAGCCAACAAAACCGTGTCATCTGCAAACAATATAACAAAACACTTAAGATATATTTCTAATTCTCTTTCCAGATCTTCTGGTATAGTTCTGTTAAGTCCTGTAATATTTTTAGTCACTAAGAAATTATTTTAGTTAATCAAAAGTAAATAAAATAGGAAAGGTGATAAGTTTTCTCCTTGTCGAACACCATTGTCACAAGCAAGCAAAGTATTCCGAATTATAATTACCACCGTGTATCATCAGTACAGCGGATATAGCTTTATAGGATCTTCGAAGCGCGAAAAACTATATATCGTACATTCATTTAACTATGCACCGTACAGAAGGATTGATGTGGTCAGCTATACACCGTACATAACGATTTTTGTTGGAATAAAATATCGAAGATAACATATGTATAAAAGATTTCAATGCCAATTATTGAAACAGCTAAACTTATTACTATGGAACGCCACAACTGCCTTATGATAAGAATAATCATGTCATTAAGGCTAGAGATATATCATGAAGCAAATGTTCTATACTGTAAAGACATTTGACTATAATACTCTGTCAATTCGCTATATCACTGAGATACATTTATATACTATAAAGACATTTGACTATAATACTCTGTCAATTCGCTATATCACTAAGGTACATTTATATACTATAAAGACATTTGACTATAATACTCTGTCAATTCGCTATATCACTAAGGTACATTTATGTACTATAAAGACATTTGACTATAATACTCTGTCAATTCGCTATATCACTAAGGTACATTTATATACTATAACGACATTTGACTATAATACTCTGTCAATTCGATATATCACCAAGGTACATTTATATACTATAACGACATTTGACTATATTACTCTGTCAATTCGCTATATCACTAAGGTACATTTATATACTATAAAGACATTTAACTATAATACTCTGTCAATTCGCTATATCACTAAGGTACATTTATATACTATAACGACATTTGACTATAATACTCTGTCAATTCGCTATATCACTAAGGTACATTTATATACTATAACGATATTTGACTATAATACTCTGTCAATTCGCTATATCACTAAGGTACATTTATATACATAACGACATTTAACTATAATACTCTGTCAATTCGCTATATCACTAAGGTACATTTATATACTATAAAGACATTTGACTATTATACTCTGTCAATTCGCTATATCACTAAGGTACATTTATATACTATAACGACATTTGACTATAATACTCTGTCAATTCGCTATATCACTAAGGTACATTTATATACTATAACGACATTTGACTATAATACTCTGTCAATTCGCTATATCACTAAGGTACATTTATATACTATAAAGACATTTGACTATAATACTCTGTCAATTCGCTATATCACTAAGGTACATTTCTATACTATAAATACATTTGACTATAATACTCTGTCAATTCGCTATATCACTAAGGTACATTTATATACTATAACGACATTTGACTATAATACTCTGTCAATTCGCTATATCACTAAGGTACATTTATATCCTATAACGACATTTGACTGTAATACTCTGTCAATTCACTATATCACTAAGATACATCTATATACTATAAAGACACTTTGATATGGAGCTACCTTTTTCATACTATTCTGTCATTTCACTTGTTATGAAGATAATATTTTATACTGTGAAAACATCTGGATATAGCACGGAGCTACATTTTGATACTGATTTGTCCATTTGCTAAACTATAATGTGATATTGCAATGGCATAAAGATACATTTTATATTATAAAGACATCTTAATATAACATTTAGCAACTTTCTCATACCAAGTTGTCACCTCAGTATATTATAACGATACATTTCTATACTATACAATCATCTCGATAAAACATGAAACAATTTTGTCATACTATTATGTCATATAACTAACTTATAAAGACATATTTTAATATCAAGCTAACAAT
Source organism: Mytilus galloprovincialis (assembly GCA_037788925.1). Classification (NCBI taxonomy): domain Eukaryota; kingdom Metazoa; phylum Mollusca; class Bivalvia; order Mytilida; family Mytilidae; genus Mytilus; species Mytilus galloprovincialis. Next base: position 62,065,404 of record CM075333.1, read on the forward strand.
TCTTATATCACGGGTTGTCATCTATATATATACCAGTAGACTATTTGATTACACTATATATAAGATCATTTCATCATACCATAAGACCATTTCATCGTACCATAAGACAAAGCTATAAATAACGGGGAAAACTCCCCGCAAAATTCATCAGCAACATCGATTGTAATAAAACAAAAAGGCCGTGAAGGGAATCTTTTTGCGGACCTCAGGGAATCGCTTTCAAGATGAATACATTTATCGACTCTAATGTTGCATTTGCCCTCAGCAATGCGGAGATGAAAAGACTTAGTTTCGACTAGATTAGCGACACATACAGATTGGTACCCCAAAAAAATAAACAAGCCCAAACTAAATAACACAAAAGACAAAAAAAAAGATAGCCTATATTCTTTTCGCCAAATTTTGATCATCATTAAAGCAACTTGTTTTTTAGTTAGTTTACTTAAAACACGTGTTTGCAAATCATTTTGACAGGTATACCGGTACGATGCAAAATGAGTAACCCGTCTCCCGTACCAATTTTCCCCGTATCCATTATAATTTAGCCGTATTCTTGAATATTATTATTAACTTAAAGCTGAAAGATAGTCAAGATCGGCAAATATTTGAGCTGACAGTAATGTTAAAATCATAATGATCTGTAAAATGAAGTTAACAAATCTATGCTGAAAGTCGATAAATCTTTATTTTTCTATCTACATTTTACGAACTTATCTACCGGTTTACATATACAAATCTTTGGATCATGTACGCTAACCTTTTCGTATAAGAATGAATGATAATTTTAAAATGTAAGTGCAACCTGAATTATAACAAACAATTGCATTCATATATACAAGTAATTTTCAGCCAGCCAAATAGGCTTACGATCTAGTCTTAGATGTATGATTTATTTATTAGTTGTTAGTGGCTTTGAACTAGCACTAGCTGTCAGATAACTGCGAGTACTCTCAGATCTGTTCCTTGTGTCTTTTTGTTCTTGGGATGTACAAGTACCCGGCCCCGTCCACTTGTATGTTTGTGCATCTGATGAGTTAAGCCTTTTTCAACTGATTTGTATAGTTCGTTCTTATGTTGTATTGTTATACCACTGTCCCATGTTAGTGGGATGATTGGGATCCCACTTACATGTTTAACCCCGCCACATTATGTATGTATGTGCCTGTCACATGTCAGGAGCCTGTATAATTCAGTGGTTGTCGTTTGTTTATGTGAAACATATTTTTTTCGTTCATTTTTTTATATATAATAATAAGGCCGTTAGTTTTCTCGTTTGAATTGTTTAACATTGTCGTTATAGTATATAAATGTACCTTAGTGATCTAGCGAAATGACAGAGTATTATAGTCAAATGTCGTTATAGTATATAAATGTACCTTAGTGATATAGCGAATTGACAGAGTATTATAGTCAAATGTCGTTATAGTATATAAATGTACCTTAGTGATATAGCGAATTGACAGAGTATTATAGTCAAATGTCTTTATTGTATATAAATGTATCTCCGTGATATAGCGAATTGACAGAGTATTATAGTCAAATGTCTTTATAGTATATAAATGTATCTCCGTGATATAGCGAATTGACAGAGTATTATAGTCAAATGTCTTTATAGTATATAAATGTACCTTAGTGATATAGCGAATTGACAGAGTATTATAATCAAATGTCTTTATAGTATATAAATGTTTCTCAGTGATATAGCGAATTGACATAGTATTATAGTCAAATGTATTTATAGTACAGAACATTTGCTTCATGATATATCTCTAACCTTAATGACATGGTTATTCTTATCATAAGGCAGCTGTGGCGTTCCATATATTACGCACAAACAGTGGACTTCTATCAGAAAAAGACTTGCAATGAATATAGAATCATATCGGATGAGACGAGCGCCAACTTCTTTGACAAATATTTGCACATGTTTTTAGTTAGCGTTCTTGTTTTGGGAAAATAGTGAGACTTCTCTAATCACCAAACTACGACCAAATCATTTCTTGAAACAACAATCATGTTTAGATTGAAGTACACATTAATATTATGTAAACAAAACAAAGATTTTCGTACCGTGTCAGTAGAAAAATCGATCACTACGTCTTAGTTAGTACCTATATCCGCTGTACCGATGATACACGGAGATGCTAGCCAGTGGGCAAGTGTTAAAACAAAAAGGGATGACACAGTAATAAGGTGGACACAGTATTGACATGGTTAATGTTTTTATTCTATTTTTTTAAAGAGACGAAAAAGAGGAACAAAATGCAAAAGACGGTCGTCACCCCATTCATCTCGGTAGGAAAATAAAAATATTAAATACCCTAAATTGGGAAAAGTGAGGCAAAGTGTGATTTTCAGTGAGTTCCCCCCTCCCTCCCCCTTTAACTCAATAACTGTATCATCTACGTAAAATTCGTTGACATTACCGAAAAGGATCAAAATAAGTACCACAATGGGAAAAATCCGATCTAATCGGACGAAAAATTAAATCTAAAATACTTGATCAGGAATCAACCCCTTGTATCTCAGATCGCGTTGACGCTACTCCAAATCTGTTGACATACTCAAGTTGCAGAATTGTATCAGCAATTAAAAAAACAATCTGTATATGCAAATATTTGCTAATTGTTGAACACCGTACGGTGACCTATAGTTGTAAATTTCTGTGTCATTTGGTCTGTAGTGGAGAGTTGTCTCATTGGCAATCATACCACATCTTTTTTTTTCTTTTTTTTTATAAGAAAATAACATTTTATCAAACAAACCATCTCGCCATATTATGCATGAGTAGATAATTTAAAGGGGCACTAGCTACGTGATATATAAAAATCAGAAGTTTGATTTTTTTCTGTTCAATCAATAATGAAAGTGAAATAGTGAAATAACAATTCGCTTTTTGCAGCCAAAAAGGTTCAATTTTCTCAAATTACGCTAAGAAACATTGATAATTAGGAATTCACTTGCAAGTGAATGAGTCGACCTCTTTAAATCCGTATTCATGTGAACTTCAATTTAACCCCTAGCTAGAGATTAACAACGCATGCATTGTACGTGTACTGGTTATTTGAAGAAAAAGAATGTCAACAATGAAAGTGAAACTACGGTAAATCATTTGATTACTAATTCGATGCACATAAAATCATTCTTATATGGTTAAATACAATGAGAAACATCTATTTTTAATCTATAAAATAAAATCAAACAGACCTATAAAAATTCAATTGCACGAGTTGGTTTAATCTATTCGTATCTTTATTTATGTTTACGTCGCTTATATGGTCATCTGAGGTCAAATCGATAGTTAATTAGATGGCGTCTGGACTAAAAAATACACGAAACGAACCTATATATTATCTACCCCATGCTCTGTAAATTGTTTATTTTAGACTTTTGATAGTTTGGATAAATGTTTTACATTGTTATAATAGGAGAATTTGAGTCAAATCGGTGACCATGAATTTGACAGCTAATGCCCCTTTAACTTAGCTATTGTTATGAAATATTTTTGAAACTGACTGTGATTTCGATGGTGTCTTTTGCAATGAATAGAAATAAGAAGATGTGGTATGGGAGTCACTGAGACACCTTTCCATCCAACTCATAATTTGTAAGAGGGAACAATTATAGGTCAAAGTACGACCTTCAACACGGAGTCTATGCTTAAACCGAATAGCAAGCTATAAAAAGCTTCAACATTTGTTTTAACATTTTCTCCACAGCCGGGAATTTCTTCAACTAGCTCCTGTATTAACTGATCTTAATCTTCCACCGAAATGTTTGAAACGTTGATTTTGTTAAATTGCATTGTCTCTATAAATTGCACTTTCGGTAGCGGTAGACACATATTTGAGCCGGTTAATAATTTACAGAAGCAGATCGGAATCAGTTATGACGTAGACAGTTATCATTTAATCGTAATCATGTTCATTGACCATAACGACGATGAAAGCACATCATATAATGACGTTTTGACATAATATAATGAAATAAACCTAACCACATCATATAAAATAACAAGAACATAATCTGATGTAACAGGAATCTGATGTACAGTAGTTGTCGTTTGTTTATTTAATATATACGTGTTTCTCGTTTCTCGTTTTGTTTATATAGATTAGACCGTTGGTTTTCCCGTTTGAATGGTTTTACACTAGTAATTTTGGGGCCCTTTGTATCTTGTTGTTCAGTGTGAGCCAAGGCTCCGTGTTGAAGGCCGTACTTTAACCTATAATGGTTTACTTTTTAAATTGTTATTTGTATGGAGAGTTGTCTCATTGGCACTCACACCACATCTTCCTATATCTACATAATATAATGACACAACCACATCATATAAAGATGTTAGCATGTAATATAAGGGAAACGGCACATCATATAATGATATGTACACATCATATAAGAATCTTTGCACATCATATAAGGATCTTTTCACATAATGTAAGTACATTTACACATCATATTATAATGTTTGCACATCATATAAGAATGTTTGCACATCATATAAGTCTATTTGCACATTTTTAAGGACATAACATAAGATTTAAGAAATACACTACAAATTACAACAAAAATTATAATGAATAGATTGTCACATTGAAGAGCATTCGTGCTTCGCCTTGAACGATGTGAACGATGCGGCCTAGCGTTGTCATCCATAAACACATGTCTTGTAGCTAATGGGTGGTTATCAAAATGAGGTACAACTACTGGTCGAAGAAGTTCTCTGATGTATTGATAACCATTAGGGTTTCTTCGTATAGTGACCAAGTCCAATTTGCAGTCAAGAGAGATGCATCCCAATACCATCACAGAGCTTCCACCGTAAGAGACAGTTGCTTTAATGTTCATTGGGGTATATGCTGTATTTTTATGTCTCTAAACTCTCAATCTTCCATCTGTTAGATGCAGAAGAAACCGACTTTCGTCTGACCAATGGATCTTGCGCCAGGCCGAAAGTTCAAACCACGAAGAGCTAAGCACCATGTCAAACGCAGTTGTTGATGTCGGTCAGTTAACATCGCACGTCTTGTTAACCTTCTTGACTTCAGTCCTGCTGATTTCAACCAGTTCCTTTATGTTCTGGTTGAAAGCTGTTCATGAGGTAACCATTCTTTTTTACGAACAGGACTTGTTAGGAATGGCATTCGTCTAACCAGACGTTGCAGTGCCCTGTCTTCACTCTGCGATTGATGTTACCAATAGTTAACTGGATCTTGGCAAGTTTTTTACGTTTTTGGTTTTGATGTGTTTCCGCACAAGCCTGCTGACTACAATATAGTGGTAGCCCATCTTACGTCCAATAGCTTTATCAGATAACCCTGATGACTGCATGCCGATAATCTGCCATCCTTTTGCCTCCGATATTCGTCTTCGTACCATGGGGTGTATTCACAGGGTGTGAGTAAAAATGTCAAATGGCCGGACTTAAATACTCAAATTTGAATCCCGGGGAAATTGCATTTTGTTATTTGCATGGGAGGCATGGTTCCCGTGCATCACACGTCGATATCTTAATAGCCAGGCAAACCTGTTTGGTCAAATCTTTTTACAGGAACATTGGTCTTGTTAAAAAATATATTTATATTCAAATTAATATTTTTCGTAAAAAAAATATAATTCAATATATCAGGGAGTGTTTAACTTTTTTCTTTGTGTATATACTAACCAAAATCTTCATTTTAGTTAATGCTTGCTCTGTGGCATCTTATATGGCATTTGCTGTAATTTGTTTATAAAATGTTGGGTTTTTGTTATTTTAAAGACTTTCATGCCAACAGAAGAAATACAAGGAGCATCGCAACAGAAAAGAGAAACTCCAGTAGTTAGAGGTTAGGCTTAACATATAATTAATTGTTAATTTTTGGTGATCTTTAATGAAGAAAGTACCCAACGACATATACAAACAGTAAGAATTCAACATGAAAAGTCGCGAATTATTTATCCGAGTGTTAGGTGTGAATATCTTTTCGATGTTTAACAATAAACACATCCACTACTGATATATCATGTATGTGCATTCTCATACGAAATATTCATATCTGATGTCGATCCGATATTAGTTGATGTCATTGGAATGGAGTACATGTGTCATGTTTGTGGTGTGTTACATTACTGTTCAATGTTAGTGACAGGGTTGTGGGTTCAAAATTATGTTCAACCCAACCACGTCAGTCTCAAGCCTGACATCTGTTGTCAAGACAATGCTATTTTTTAGTTTAACAGTGTATCTGTTTCATTTGAGCCATTGCAAAACATGACTGCTGTTGCAAATATAATACATCGGATTATTTGTTATAATTTTTTTTTAAATCTTAATCATAGAAAAACCGAAATCAACATAAAAGGTCAAATGGTCAACATCGTTTACTTCCCCTTCATAAGATTTCGAAACACATTTGTCTAGTTTGTTTTAGAATAAACAGTATTAGATGCATGTAGAGAGAAACAGAAAATGCAAAACATGTAAAGCACGATGGTCGAAATTAAAATCTTCCTACATAGATGTTATACCGATCTCGTAAATTGGTTCTTGTAACTGTCTTTCCCCTTTTTGATAATTTAAACATTTTTGTATCTTTTTTTATTACAGAATTTACAAAAGAGAACAAGCGAGACTCTAAATATCAAATTATTGTTCGGCAAAGATTTTGCACAACCTACAGCTTGATAGATATTGACCAATACTTTTCTTTTTGTTATAAAAAAAACATAGATAAAAAATATTTTGGCCTATCATACAAAAAATCGATGTTTTGTCAAATTATCCGTTTTAACTTTTTCTCGAAAACAAAAGTAGGCACAGTAAACTGAGAACAGAAAACGTTATTGATTCTAGGTAAACAAAAAAATATTCAGGCGAACGATTGATGCTCTTTTGGACCAACTTATTTTTATTTATTTTTTAATCATTTTACATTTTGTTAAGTTTCCATAGCACGCATGTCCGAATAGTATGTGTTTGAATCTCTGTTGACATTACAATCATATGACATGTCAAAAGTAAAATCACAAAAATACTAAACTCAGAGGAATATCTTGTTGGAAAATCCATAATCACATGGCAAAATCAAATGACAAAACACATTTTGTAATGGTTCACATCTTTATCTTTTCGTATACTGATAGTTGTTTCGTGTGCAATATACATCGTTTACTTATTTCTATTCTCAGGATCTAGATCATTAAATCAATATGGACTGGGTTGCACAAACGTCATTTAAATTTAAGTGTCATTTAAATATACGTTAAACCTTAATTAAAATTAAGTAACCGTTATTCCTGTTGCACAAAGGTTTATTAGAGGTAAGTAACACTTAAAGGTTACTTAAATTTAAAAGTGGCAAAGGGGTAATTTTAAATATTTAAATATCGATTAAATATGGAAGACATGCTGCTTTTCGGCAACCTTGCTGGTAATATAAGGCCACCATTGGCATCAAGAAAGTATAGAGAAAGACTACTCACCCTAAATGATTTGACAGACAAGCAGCTTCGTTCCAGATACAGATTTGGGAGACAATCTATCCAAAGGATAACTGATATTGTTCGTAATGATATTACACACCCGACCCGGAGAAGTCACGCACTAAGCGCAGAAATGCAGGTACTTAATGTAGATTTAAATATTCTTGTAAACATGGTTTTGAAAAACAAGCTCATTCTCCAACGTTTGTTTCTATTTTTGTGTGTTTCACGAACATAACCACCATTTGCGACATCCTTTACTTAGAATAAAAACAGCTACACAAGATCACCTGCACACTGAGTATTAAATCCTTTCATATATGCCCAAATCCAAAATATGTGTCAAATATTTCCAACCATCAACTTTTGTTTACGTTTTTTTCAAAGGGACGTAATACATTTTATGGGGTTCATTAAGGGATGCACTTTCCTTTAAAATTAAACTTTTTGAAAAGTCATTGGGGGAGGGGAGGGAAACGGGTTATTTTATCTATGAAATTCGTTACAATTCATGTGACATTAATAATGATATCAAAGGGACACACTGTTAAAAAACAATAGTTATTTTTTAACACATAATTAACCGTGCACAACTTTATACCTACTATGTTAGCTTTGTTATTAATAATACGAATTAATATAAAGAAGGGGGAGAACCCTTTTCGGACGTCAGGATCGGGTGTTTTAATGATCGGGATTTCGGGATTGATCCTTTCGGGATCCGGGAATTCTTGTTTCGAATTTTGGGATGCCGGGATTTTTTTTTTAAATTCGGGACCTCGGGATTTCATTAGTTTAAGCCCAGAATTTCGGGATAAGGACCATCCGACCCCCTCTATTATCAACATTGATACTTAATAGAGGGGATCGGATGGTCCTTATCCTGAAATCCCGGGCTTAAAATAATGAAATCCCGAGGTCCCGAATGTATATTAATATATATATATATGTATAATAATTGATAATTAACAATTATTCCTTTAATTGCTTAACTAAAAAAAAAGTTCCTGATTGTTTATTCTTGAAAATATGAATATTTAGATATTAAAATACATATATCGATTTTTGCATAAAGATAATGTTTCGAACATCATATGGTTGTGTGCAAACGTGTCAAATGGCGAAAAGGACCCGATACTTGTACCTTATTTCGGGGTTGAGGGTTAAATTTTTTCAATAAAATTCATGTATATAGTTTTAAAATTTTGTATCTAAGCAGCATTTTAAGTGTACAATGTATAATATATATGGGTTAATGAACTGTTAAAACACGTAAGTTTTACAAATAAACTCATCATAGATAATGTTTTAACAGGTGCTTGTTGCTTTGAGGTTCTTTGCATCTGGTAGTTTCATGCAGGTCATAGGAGATACTGTGGGTATAGACAAATCAACAGTTAGTAGATGTGTTGACAAAGTATCAAAAGCCCTTGCTTCTAAATCTGACCAGTACATCAAATGGCCATCAGAACAGAGGAAAAGTGATATAAAGCAAGATTTTTATGACAATGGAGGATTCCCCGGAGTAATTGGATGTATAGATGGCACCCATGTGAGAATTGCAGCACCCTCCAGCGATGAACCATCATTTGTTAACAGAAAAGGCTTTCATAGCATAAATGTGCAGGCCATTTGTGATAATGAGGGTAATTATCAACATAAAATAATTTTTATTTTCCATTGATGCCACGCATATAGAACTATAAACATGCAGCCGCAATGAATATATAACATTACTTTATCATTATTCGTTCCTAAAAAAAAATGTCAATATTTATTTAAGTATATCAAAATATCATCGAGTGAATCCCATAAAAAAACTAATTCATTTTGACTGAGTTAAATATTCAAGCAGTTATAAGCATAGCAAAAAATCATGCAGATCGTTCGTCCATTTCACTGATAAATGCCAGAAAATAAACCCACTGTTTAACTTGGCCAATTGTGATTTCGTGGACTTCTGGATGTTTGACTGTTTTGAGCGTTCCTGATAAAGTAAAATCCAGACAAGCGCTTACAAAGAAAATTCTATGTAAATTATAAGTTCCAACAAAACCTTTGAATGGTGTCAAAAAATTCTCAATTTGGAATTTGCTATGAATTAAAATTGTGTTGTTTTGAAAATCAATAAAAATTCAAGTTAGCTCTCAAACACTAAAAGATTTTTTTTTGTTTTAGTATTTCTTGATTTATATTACACAACTATTATTTTCGTAGGTAAATTTACAAACATTGTAGCAAGGTGGCCTGGAAGTGTTCATGACAGTCATATTATGAGATGTTCACAAATATCTGAACATTTGGAGCAAGCTCATAAATGTGTAGAAGATGGATTAATACTTGGTGACAGTGGCTACGCATGTAGAAGTTTCCTGATGACGCCTTATATTAGACCGACAGAGCCGTACCGCGAGAGATTTAATACAGCTCACACGCGCACAAGATGCTGCATTGAAAGAACCTTTGGGTGGTGGAAGAAACGTTTTTATTGCTTGCACGCAGAATTAATACTGCAACCAGAGAAAGCATGTACCTTAATATGGCCTGTGCAGTTTTGCACAATCTTGCAATAGAGATGAGAGAACCAATGGAGGATCCTGACGATGAAATTCAAATGTTTTGGAACATCAACAAAGATTTCCGAGGACCAGACGAAGGACGTGTTGTGAGAGATCACATTGCCAGGACATTTTTTGCATAACAATTTTATTATATCATACTAAAGCACATAAAAGAATAATAAAATAATCACAGATAACATAAATGATTAAAAATTGTACATCAACTTTTTCTTTGTTTCATTGTTCATACATTTAATGTATCAAGAGTTAGCAGCGCGTCGTTCTCTTGTATTTCCCATTGGTTCAGCCTTCTAATTTCAAGTTTAAGTTTTTCATTTTCCAGTTTTATTTTCTCTACCTCAAGTTTAAATTTTTCTTCTTGGACTGTTAATACATCATATTGTTTCCTTGCTAACATTTCCTGAGTTATAACATGTGAAGTCGTAGATGGTTTTTTTAGAGTATGGAGTGCTTGTGTATCTTGGTAAAGAAATTGCAGTAGCGGGAGTGCATGTAATAGTATCAGAGGTATCATTGTTTACTAACAAACAACTTTCTGGTTGAACTTCAACCTCACACGCTGAGAAAGATTCAACTGGAGATATATCTGGTGAAAAGATTGAGTCTGAAGTATCTGAAAATATAAAGATTAAAAATGCATGAATTATACGGTATCGATAAGACATGAAGAGTGTACTGTGAGAATATCTTACAGAAAAAAAGTAAAATACTTGGTGTTTTAACCTGTCAAAAGATTTTATACTAAATAGTATGTCTAATCTTCAATAAAATGTTAATGTGTCAATTTAAATTTTGATATATATAAATATATTGCGGAACTGCCGTAAGTAAAATTAAAATTAGATACATCATGGGCCTAGACAATTTATTTCCAAAAATGTGAGAAAGAAAGATAGGACTATTATATTTGACTCAGCAAAAAGGTAACTGCAAAATTACCAATTTTGTGTTGTAGCAATAAACTAATAATAGTGACCGGCCAACATCTAAATTATGTTTTAATGTTTATTGAATAGATTTCTTTCTATTGGCATAAATATATTCCACGACTACATTATTTGGAACTATGGCTACACAAATGCTCCTTGACGAAAAGCATTTATTATTTGAAAAAAAAACAATGATATATGCTCCATTTAATTTTTCCGTAGTCAAAAGGTGGGGTTGGAGGGGTCCTGATTCCGAATTCCCGGGCTTAAAGACACAAAATTCCGAGGTCCCGATTTTAAATAAAGTTAATTCCCGACGATCCCAAATTAGAAAAAAGAATTCCCGGATCCCGAAAGGGTCAATCCTGAAATCCCGAGCTTAAAAACACCCGATCCCAAAGACCCGATAAAGGTCCTACGTACCCCCCCTTTTTTTTCTAGTATGAAAATACTTTTTAAATTAATAAAAAAAAATCATTTATCTCGGAACAGGTCGATTGCCTTTTTTAAAAACTCAATGTTTAAATAACGTTTACCCAAATTATTAATTGTGTTTATGCAAGAGATATATCACTTTAGACATGTTAGAAATGATACTAAAATTGAAGTAAAATAGAATAAATCGATAGTTGTGTGCTTTAAAAACACCCATAATTGTACCTCATTACTACTGTGTGACGTCATGTTGAAAATCAAAACGCTAAAATATTTCTCCAAGAGAGAAAGAGGCAATAGTGCAGGAGAATTGAATTAAAAATAATAATATTTGTGAGAGTAAGAATATAGGGAAATCTTGGATTATTACACAGAAACCGGTAAGGTTTTTTTTTCTATTTCTGAAGTAAGCTTGAGTGAATATCAGTTCGACTTTGTTGACGGTTGCGAAATGTGCTTGGTCACAGTCATATTAGGGTTTCATTTTGACTTATAATTGAGAGGTCAGAGAATAAGAAATCGCAAATATTGAAAAATTAGTAAATAGCGAAGGACGATATTCATTCCACAAGCAGTGTGCGAGCGTCCTTATATACAATTAATTTTATTATTATACACATGTAGACTACCCTTCAAAAAGGCCCCACAATTTATTTAAGGAATTTGTTTACAAATATTGATCAGCTGATGCGTAGTTGAGAGAATTATAATGTGTAGTTCCTTTGTTTTTAACTTTAAGAGCAACACAATCAGAGAATTAAAATAGAAAAGAATAAGCACCTTCAGAAGTTACAAGGATCACTGAAGATTCACAACCATTTAGACCAACGAAACTGGAACAGTCCTTCATCATTTCAACTATTTTCTCTGTTTCATTTGACATCGGTTTAGGTGCCGGCCCACCACCTATTTGCTTTGAATATTTGTTTTTTTCAGCATACTGTGTTTTTGCCTTTGATTGCAAGTTCTGCCATTTGGTTTTTACTTCTTTGCCTGTACGACAGTGTAACCCTAGAGCATTGATTTGACATGCTATGGTCTTCCAGACCCCGGTCTTCTGTGCATTTGTAATAGCGTTGGTCAATTTGCTTCTTATTATAGTTAAATTTTGTTCAACAAGTTGCCGGAGTAAGGAAATTTCTGAAGAATCCCAGTTTGATGATCATTTTTTCTATCAGCGTCTACTTGGTTCTCCATTTTGATTCCGTACAAAATTCGCGAAAATGCACGCGAATAAGGAAACTGTTTAAGAACCAGTTAATTCTGGATTAAATCATACTTAAAATTGTTAATTAACACTTAAGTAAGTGTAGGCGTAATTAAGCTTTGAGCAACGGATTTTAAACTGTTGTTTAACTAATTATTATTTAAGAAGTTAAGTATCATTTATCTTTTAAATAACGTTTAACTTGAATGACGTTTGTGCAACCCAGTCATGAAGTATAATTATATGTGATATGTTTTATTTTGAAAAGAACTAACCAGCTATGGCTGCTCGACATACTTAAAGCTGTACGTTGGTTCATCATGCAAACCATCCAGGCAGTATCATAAGCTGGTTGCATGCTTATCATCGTCATATTTGTAACCGCATTATTTTTAAAAAATTCAGACAAAAACAAATGCATTTTATTATATTTTATTAATAAGTCTTTGATTTGCAGGCCTACAAAATGAATTGAAGTTTTCTGATCAGCAATTTGATAATCTTTTAAAGACTGGATCGTATAAATGCTACTGGAATCGTGTATTTTTGACGGGCAAGTTCGCAGTTGGAAAGACAACACTAGCTAAGATTTTAGTGGGGGACGAAGCTCCAATAGAACGTGAATCTACGGATGGCATATGGATATATCTTGGAAGGGCGGGCATGAATATAAAGGAGAAAGTTTGGATCTTCTTAGAAAAAGGTATAAGTTAAGTATTTTGAAGAAAAAAAAATCTACTCTATTGAACAGTTAATTGAATGCATGCATACTAATAATCGATATTTCAAAAAGCTGTCATGACTGCCTTGATGAAATTTTGTGTTCTCTCCTGCTATATAATAGGATTGATTATTGTTTTGTTTTTGAAGTATACAGTAGCTGTGTATACGTATAATATTTCAATTGTTGTTTCTAAAATATATTTCATACTTACGAATTATCTTTGGTTGACTATTTTATATCAGACTTGGGCTACTACATTGTACTATTTACCTAATGCATCATAAAGATTCCTTATACATTGTATTGTCTGAAATTTTTAAATCTGTAAACGTAGCACCATTGTTTCCTATCGACGAAAGCTGGTTAGATAGTTATCAAAAATACCAGGATTATAATCCGACACTAGAAATATGATTTGACTAGTGTAGAATTATAAGAATTTGGAAATACCTTGACAAATAGTGACACCTTGTGCATATTGCTTTTTTGAAATCGTATGTTGTAACGCTTTCACTCTTTATCATATTTTTTCAAAGAAAACCTATGTGACAAAAAAGAGGTTTGTTTACAGTACATATTTCCGTCATCCTGATGCTGTTTACAGTGTAAATCATCAGCGAGTTTTAATGACTTCTTTGTTTAAAGTTTTTTACACATTATATATGCTATATATGTGTATGTTTTTTTTTGTAAAACAAATCATCTGTCATCTTGCAATATATATATATTGAAGGCCGTACATTGACCTATAATAGTTTACTTTTATAAATTGTTATTTGGATGGAAAGTTGTCTCATTGGCACTCTTACCCCATCTTCCTATATCTATAAAAGCTGTTTCAAGATACAAAAAAAATCATTAAAATCTTACTTGTAAATTTCATTCCAAAAAAAAAATTGTTATGTCTAGTTAACATGATTAATATGTTTACCAATCAATGGTGAACATTTGCTATCTTACATTGATAATGACTTTTATACAACTTTCACATATCACATTTGATATTTAAGAAAAAGTTAACATAGACAAGAGTTGTCGAAGTTTAAATCAATAAGTGCAATCCCATGCACTTTTAGAATACAAACGACGAAACTGCATTGAAGTCCAAATATATACAAAGTCACTGAACAGGTGGAATATTGCTTCAAACCTGTCTCTCAATCCTTTCCACTGTTTGTTTTTTAAAACGCCATTACAGACATGTTTTCTAACAATCTTGGATACTTCGAATATAAGAATAAGTGGAATTTGAACACAGTAGCTACTTAGTTTCAGGATTAAATGTCATAATTTGACTAATTTATACATTTGAGCTAAAATTTACATTGGTAAGGGTACTGTTTTTTTTCTAAATGACATTTCATTTGAACTGAAATTGATCTCCTAGGATCATACGCAGCATTATATATGTTTGAAATGAATATATGAACTAGATTTGAGTTTAACGGAATTAAAATGACCAAAAACATAAGTACCTGATAGTATAAAAATCTAAACTTGTCCATTTTTCAAAGGCAGAAGCTACATAAATTGCTTAAAATTACAGCCCTTGGATGGTGTAAACTTCCCATAACAACGTGTATGTGCAATGGTGTATGACATATGGTGCCTTGCTAGAAGGTGTGTGGTGCTATGGTGAATGATGATATGGTGTATAGTGCAAGGTAGTAAGGCGCTATGCAGTATGATGTGAGGGGAATGGTGTAAGGGTGTAACGTGCAATCTGGAATGGTGTGAATGAATGTGTACGGCATTTAAAATTATTATTAATTAGAACTAATTTTGAATTTGATACATTAATTAACAATATTGTGAGCAAAATTCATTAAAAAAAATAAATAGCTTTGTAGTGGTACACTTACTTTGAAATTAAATTGCAATATGGTGTAATGTGTAAGATGTATGGTGCAAAGGTGTAAAGTGTATGATGTAATGGCACAGGGTGGTTTTATTTAATTGTGTATGGTGAAAAGTGTAATGATGTTTGGTGTCAGTGGGAATATTACACCATCCAAGGACTAATTAAATTCTATAGACAAAATAAAGCATTGTAGGACATTAGTACAATATTATGAGATTAATAGCTACCTTGAACTTGTACAGTTTTACAATACCTCTTATTCTTTTTCCCCTATACAATGTGAAGTCAGTAGTTTTTGTTCATTAACATTTTATGAGGAGGAGGATGATAAAAAAAGATGTTTGATAATCTCTTAAAAGAAATTTAAAAAAAAATTCCGAGCTGCGTGAAAAATTCCAAATGGCAAACACATCATACAAATGGATTACAACTTGTATACTTCTGACTCAGAACAGACATTTCTATGCAAAAAGGGATGATTAAACCTGGTTTTATAGCTAGCTAAATCTCTCACTTGACAGTCTTTATTTTGACAAGTATGTGAGAACAAAACAAATAGATATAATAAGTACAAATGTCAT
Organism: Mytilus galloprovincialis; assembly: GCA_037788925.1. NCBI lineage: Eukaryota > Metazoa > Mollusca > Bivalvia > Mytilida > Mytilidae > Mytilus > Mytilus galloprovincialis. The sequence continues at coordinate 62,081,187 of CM075333.1, forward strand.
AAATTGCGGTACAGCAGTCAACAGTGAAATATAATCTGAATCACATTCAAAAATTATATGGTACAAAGAAACACAAAAAAGCATTTAGACAAAGTACATTAGCAAAATTGAAAGACAAGAATACAAAAAATGATCAAAGCAATAACACAATTACAGGGTGTTTAAGTACAGCATACACAGAGACACGTCAAAGGAATGTAACCGCACACAGACTAAACAGTAAAACTGAAATTCATAACTACAAATTAAAGAATACTTAACCACGTTTTTAATATGATAAACAACGGCAGTACAATACACACAACCTATAATTTAAGACTGTCGTGTTTTATTTTTGAAGCAGATACGAAATGTTTATCAACAAGGTCTTGGTAAATGCATTCCAAATAACATTTTAAGAAAAGCACAAGACGTTCTTTGACATACCCCTGGTTCATCAACTTTGTACTCGGATACTGATGACGTATTACAAAGTCGCTATATCAACAGCAAGCTCTTGACTACTGAGTTAGTTTGGAAATATGTATCCCATATGCAGGTGAAGTTTGTATATTGCTGCTAAGGATGGGGAAATTGATAATATCACCGTATTTAGCACAACTGTTTTAGAATTTTGGGACATGAATGCTGTTTAACTTTGTTCTTGTTTGGATTTCTTTACTATTTTGGTCTGAGTGGTCTCCGGTGAGTCTTATGCAGACGAAACGCACGTATAGTGAATTAAATAATAAGCCTGGTACCTTTGATAGCTATGAGCATGACGAAATGTCCTATTGTAATGTTTATTTGTATATTCATCTGTTCTGAATGTTCTTGCATTTATTTGTACTGTAGTTCTGTCATGTAATGTTTTCCTTTTAGTATTATGTTTAACATTGCCATACAAGCGCGATGTTTGGATAGCCGTAAATCCAGGGTCAACATCCATTTTTTTTTAAATGTCCTGTACCAAGTCAGGAAAACGGCAGTTGTTATTTTTTAGTTTGATTCTGTGTGGTTTACATTGTCATTTTGTTTTTTTTGTTGCACTTTAGTGTTTCTGTTGTTTCTTTGTTTTCCTCTTATAGTTGATGTGCTTAAATCAGTTTGAGTTTGTAACCCGGATCTGTTTTCTCTCAATCGATTGATAACTGTCTAACAGCGGTATACTACTGTTGCCTTTACTTGTACTGGAATGACCCCTTCTGTCAAATTCGACTTACAATGTATAAGTCTAAAACAGAGGCAGGGGTCATGTCTGTTGTTTCTTTAATTTATAGTTCTTGGGGATATATTAATGGAACCTATTCAGAAAACAGATGGATTGTTAATGGGAGGAACATCATCAATATATTTGAATGTGAAATTCAATCATCTGGCTTGTATTATCTCCTTGCTTTTTGAAGTTTCTGATGGAACTCCGAATCATATGAATTTTAGGAGAGGTTGGCAAGGGGATCAGCACTGTTCGTTCGCATAGGAAATGATTTTTTATTACATGTGACCAATATAGAGTTAACATGCGTAACACAAATGCAGGTAGTTTGGACCAAAAGTGTCTAAGTATTTGATTTTAACCCAACATTTGAAAAACTTTTTTTTACTTCTATTGAATTTGCACGACAGGAATTATTTTTTTGTACATGATAATAATCATTAGCTGGTGTTCATAAGATGTTTTTAGAAGATAAATAAAAGTATTTTATTATAATCAAGCTACAGAAATGGCAACAAAAAAGCAAACCTTACTTTTGTATATACATCTCATGTATGATACAACTATTGGTTGTATCTATACACACCGTGATGTTCTTCGAAATAATATTATAAATTGAGTGGCCAAACATTAGTTGATTGATTTATTTGTTGTGTTTTAACGCCACGTATAAGCATTTTTGTGTCGACCAGTTTTTATTGGGGAAGGAAGACGAATTGCCCGGAGAAAACCACCAACTATTGATAGGAAAACTGACAATCTTAGTAAATTAAGATTGGAGTCGAGTGCATCCGCACAAGCGGAGTTCGAACTCACAACCTCAGTGTTGACTGGTAAGTGATAGCAGTAGTAACTACTTATACCACTCGACCACCATGAATTGTGATAATACAGTGTATCGTTATTTTTATATTTACACTGATAAATGGTCCGGTTTTGCAATTATCAAGAAACAACAGTTTTAGGTTGCAGTTTTTAGACATCGATCATATTATGAAATCGTCAGGAAACCTTCTCCACAATCCTTATAAGGCTTTTTTTAACACAACCTGGCCAAACACATAATTGGTGTAGCTAGTTATAAAATATGGCCGATGATACTCCAGCCAACAAACATGGTCGACTTTAAAGTAAAATAAGATTATGTGGGTTTATTTCAAATGAATGTACTTGTATGAACAACACGAAAAGTTCAACAAATGGAGCATTGAGCACCTAAGAGTAGCCTAAATTTTGGTTTAGTATGTGTTGACGAGTATTTGGTTTTATATGATGTTTTGTATACTGTTTATTGTCTGTTTATCTTTTTTCTCAGCAATGCGTTGTCAGTTTATTTTCGACTTATAAACCTTTGGTATCATAGCCCCTTCTTTGTCTTATGTTCTTAAAAACTGCTATCACTAAAGATATCTGACGGAAACTAACGAGTGGCGACATATACCAGAGGAACAGTCAAACTCATAAATCGAAAATAAACTGACATCGCCATGGCTCAAAATGGAAAAGACAAACAGACAAATAATAATACACAAGAAACAACTTAGAAAACAAAAGACTGAGCAACACGAACCACACCAAAAACTGTTGTAAAGTCAAACAACTTCAAGTACAAAGTTGGAGAGCATTGAGGACCAAAAGTTCATGAAAAAAGGGGGGAGGATTGTTGTAACGACGTAAGGAACATATCCGATATCATCTGTGAAACAGTTATTCCATAACGGTCAACCAACTCGTGATGGCGTCCGTAAAATTTACGAAGTAATGTGCAAATAGAGGGATGTTCCTACTTCAACTTTCCTTTTACATTGAAATGTCACAAACTTGTTGTCGGCGTTGTTGCCTTTAAAAACGATCCATATGTCACGATGGCATAAAAATTGCCATTCGGCAATTCAAAAAAATAATTTAAAAAGGAAGTTGTTGTCCAAAAATGACGACTATCATAATTTCTTATATTTGCCTATCATATTGAAAATTTTATAAAATATAAAGGATCTCTAAAAAGATATCATCAAGACAAGATCTACCTTTTCTATACAATAATGAGGAATTACTTCCTCTCTAAAAAAAAAGAGCAAAAGTTTATATTGAAGTGATTACTTTTAAATGGTACTATTTAAAATCAAAAGGTTGCACGCCTCTTTGCTCATTGAATTGACTCTCAAAACTTAGATGTAACTTCAAGCAGCGAGTTTAATGATGTAATAAGGTGAAATTAAAAAAAGCAAACATTTAAAATTGATACTTCAAGTCAGAAAATCATTATTTAAGGAACAAAGAAGGCTAAAAATATTGATAGGTCATGATGCTCCTTTTGGAGATATTTGCTTTTTAAAATATGTCGGCAAAAGGCTGACTCAGACTTTTACCTTATATTAGCATTGGGTATTATTGTGGTCTCGAATCAAAAGAAAAAAATCAAGAATCTGCTAGAATTTTGGCAAATGACCTTTTATGAACTATTAAGTCTTAAATGAAAAAAATGGGTGATATGGGGCAAAACATTTTACGTTGCATGATATGTTAACAACTTTAGTAATCCGAATACCTAATTACAATAATTTCAAAACCTCACCTATGTACACCCTTAAGCATTTAAATATGTTTTCCATTGGACGGATCAGATATTGTTTTAAAAGTATAAATGTCTTTCATATTTGCAATACAATCCAGGAATTCAAAAATAGACCATTCTATACAATTTGGGCATTTTGAGTGTTGTACTCCTGACATGCTACTACATTTCTAGCCGAGAAAAGTGAAATTCTACATATGCCTCTAAGGTTTAATCATTATTGAAAATTAAAGGTATATACATTGTAGTTTTTGAAATAACATTTACCTGTTGATATACATCTTTTTCTCTAATTCTATTGAAATTTATCCCTTTCGAAACCAATTGTATAAAAACAAATTCAATCAACGTGTGGTTGCCGGCGATCTCAAAATATCAATGGATGATTTTAAGGGTCATGACCTTTTTAGCTAACTGGATGAATCAAAATATGCTATAACGGTGTTAATGAAATTGACAACTTCGTGCAATGTGAAAGGCACTCGAAGGAGATTTTCGGTTAACAAAAAAAATAAATGTATGTTTTAATCATTAGAGAAACAGATTCGTACATAGCTACTCGTGGATTATCTAATTTATCCAATCTCGATAGTTAAATTATAAATTTTAAAGTTCTCGCCGAGGCTCGGACTTTATAAAATTGATAATTTAACTATCTCGATTGGCGCATCCTCTTCGGGCACCCATTCATTTTTTGGAAAGATATCTCTTCAAGTGCAAAATATAATGACACATGAATTTCTGTACCTCAAATCATTTAGACTGACTGTAAATTAAAATTGTTGATCAAATATGCTGTGCCTTATTATATTGAATTCACTCTATTCAGTTATTTTCCTGTTGAGTGACCACACTCTACATCTTTTACAATTAATGCAAAGGGTTCACAAAACACTTCATCAAAAACAAGATTGGGCAACAAACTAACAATATTGGCTCATTTTGACTGTGAGCTGCTTGATTGGTCAACAGTGCTGTTTGACTAGTAACTAATTAAAAAACGGTCTAAACATTACGAACACACACACTTGGTAAAATTTATCTAAGGCACTATAAACCTATTGTTTCGTTATGCTACATTATAACTAACTGTAACGTTATGCTGACATAAACGTGATTATTAACAGCAACATTCATGATCATGATTATTGATAAAATTTTAATCATAAATAAGACTTTTAAGTTCTAAGATAGCACAATCTAAGGAAATCCAGAGACCATTGGAAAGAATAATAATTCATGGATTGTACATTAATCTTAAATCTTAAACATGTTAAATTAACAAACACATTACATGATTAAAGCTAGAAAAAAAGAAATTAGATAATACAAATAAAAAAAAATGACTTATAAATATTTCAGGGACTGTTTTGAATGCATCAGTTCAGAGTTTATTAAGGAGTGAGGAAATAAAGAATCAAGGCGCTATACAACTTATTGAGGAATTACAGAATCCATGTGCTGCAAACCCGAGTGTCGGTTTTCAAAAGGATGTCAAAAAGGAGTCAAAACTGAAAGCTTTCCGACGGCGAATATTCAAAGTATTTAAAGGTACTTGTATGTTATGTAACACATTCTAGTTGTTTGCCAAATAATAAAACCTCAAACATTCCTTAAACATACACCTGTATATTAAACAAAACAACCAATGTATGCAGATTGACTATCAGCTGTACAACCAGCTACAGTTGGGGGCAAAATTATATAAATATATATAAAACTTGGACCATTGTACGTGTAATGACGGGGAGGAATTATTTCGACCATTTTTTTTTCTTAAGTCTGCAGGGAAGGATAGATTAAATACAATTGACATTATTTTTCGTATATTTAAATGTTGATCAACTAAATCATTCAGGAAACCATGAACTACGGCAAATATTTTGAAATTAGGTTATTTTCTGAAAACAAAATTTCATTGATCATTTCATGTCGTCTGGGTTTTTTTCAAGTCTTGAAACATTGTCTCGTTTAATATCCCGCAGTGCACACTCATTCAAGTAGATATTAAAACTTTCTGTCTTGACCGTGTTAACGCAATTGTAGTACACGTGATACATTTGAGTTAACAACTGAAATATGTGCACGCGGCGTTAATGTGTGTTTACTTTATGTTATTCTTGGTATGCACCCAACTGTAGATTAATTGTATTCATTTTATCGTCTGCCTCTTCTTTCCTTGCACAAAACGTAACTGTTCATTTGTACATTAAACATTTCTTAATATTTGCATTATGCTAAAGGAAGGGGATTTAAGTCCATGTTTTACAATTGTTTTTGAAATCAGTGATTCAGAAATAATTAAAGCCAATCAATCTGTTTCTGGATAACAGTTGCGTGGTCTGTACCATAACGGTTATTTACGTGATTTGTTAACGCACCTGTTATCTTTCTTTGAAATGTATCGTTCTTGTTAAATGGGTTAGATAACAAGTAGAAAAATTTCAGCTTCACCAACTTTGATAGAAATGATCAAAACATGATAAATCATAACAAATAATTACATCATGATCATAATTCTACCATCTGTTTCATGTGTTTGTTTCCAATTACAATGTAGCAGTTCTCATATTAATTTCATTCAAACCCGTCAAAGAAATCATTACACTGAATATGTTTAACATAAATTTCAACATTAATTGTGAATGAGAATTTAATATATGATATATTTCGGTTCGTTATTTTCGGATAAGATAATGGCGTCATGTATATGAAATATATAACTCCAATTTTCTTAGAATTACAGCAAGCTAGTTTCCAAGAGTTCATTGTTAAATGTATAGATAATGTCCTAAACATTTAATAAGTTAAAGTGAATGCAACTATCTCGTCTAGCTTGAAATAAAGGATATAATAGACACATATGAGTCTGCCTAATATCTGAACTAAAATTGACAACGATAGTCAGTTGACAACAACATTTTATGACAGAATATCTGATGCCAGCTTCCTTTTTGTTTACTTTCCGTTTCGATGTAGCTTCAAAATAGCAGCGTCAGTTGCATATAAAGTATACATCTCCCATTTGATACAATATTCAAAGGCTTGCGTTTCCTTTCCTGATTTTTGTAGAGGGTTGCTTCGAACTAAATCATAATATAACCTACACCAACATTGATCCTGCTACATGTAAAAGCATTCATTGTTTTAATATGGTGTTTTTTGTCAGAATTCAAATGAAGCAGACTGTTATTGAATAACCGTTTCACAAATGATATCGGATATATTCCTTACGTCGTAACTACAATACACTTCCCTTTCATGAATGTGTCCTACCAAATTAGACTATTTACCGGATTTGTTATCACATAAGCAACACGACGGGTGCCACATGTAGAGCAGGATCTGCTTACCCTTCAGGAGCACCTGAGATCACCCCTAGTTTTTTGTGGGGTTCGTGTTGCTTATTCTGTAGTTTTCTATGTTGTGTCATGTGTACTATTGTTTGTCTGTTTGTCTTTCTTCATTTTTAGCCATGTCGTTGTCAGTTTATTATCGATTTATGAGTTTGACTGTCCCTCTGGTTTCTTTCGTCCCTCTTTTATTGCCTCAATATAATTGCATTACTTGATTCCGTAAAGACAATGCATGTATGCAAGAACAAAAACGGAACACCATAACCACCATTTTATTCCAGAAACTTCAAATTAATGTCAAACACGTTTATGATTTATTATGATGAGAACCTATGTATAGCAGTTGACTTAATATGTATATTATCTCTCCATAAAGATGAAATGAAGATAAAACTAACTAGAATTATCTTCCATTAATCACAAAGAGGTTCAGCAATGAACTTTTACCTGAGCGTAATCAACGTTGAAACAATTTTCCACTAAAAATAAATGTTCCTTTATTCAATTAGAAGGACTAAGTTATCCATGTCTACTAATTTTATTTTGATATTATGAAGTTTGATGAAAATAAATATACATGCTATTCTATTTCAAAAATGGCAATGAATATGTTGCAATCCAACTGACAATTGTCGTAACTGCAATCCTGCCCTTTGTTTCCCGTATATGACCTATCGAATTATATTTGTCACCAGTTTGTCCTTACATGAGCAATATGACCTCAAATCACCCCAAGTCTTTTGATTGGTTGTGTCTTTGGTTATCTATGTTGTGTTTGTATACTGTTGCTTGTCTTTTGTCTTTTTCTTTGTCATTGCATTTTCACTATATTTACGACCTATGAGTTTGAATGACATTATAGTGTCTTTCTATAATTAGCCTCACGTATGCATTACAACCAAATGTATGTATTGATTGCTAATGGAGCAGTATAATTGATGTTTGAAAAAACAAATACCTGTTTTTTTTAGTTTCATCTTTAAAAATAAGGAAGCTGTATTTTTATCACTGCCACATAAGTGGGAGGTTTGTCTAGCTACCACACCAGGTTCAAAACACAAATTTTCTTGAAATGTCTTTTATCAAGATATATCAGAACTATTGCACGTTTCTATGTATGTTTACTTTTGTTGTAGTTCAGTGTGTCCGTTGTTTGGGTGTCTTCCTCCTCAAGTTAATATAATACACTCAATTTTAGTTTGTTAGTTTGTATTTGATCAATTGGATAAGCGATATACTACTGTTGCCTTTAAATAATTTCTATATTTCAACAATATGAGATATATCTTCCTATGTATGCCTTCTTTTTTTCTATTATAAAATATTGTATTTGTATATATTTAGACGGCAATAAAAAGTATCAGCTTTCCAATCAATCCATTATAAATGAAAACAAATTAAGTACTACTGTAAACCGGAAAATTTTCCCGCCGTCTTTATTTCACGTTTTATTAACAATATCCAAATACGCACTGTTTTGAAATCGAAATTTTTCTGTGACCTACATAAATATTTTCATATATGATAAACAAGTGAACAGCTTTACATGTATTGCAAATCAAGTGATAAAATCAATCAAGTCTTTTGTTTTTGGTTCATGAATGTTAAAGCAGATTAAACGTTTTGTCATGTTTGCTTGTAAAAACACACATACAATAACAGAAAGAAAGACCTAATAAAGAGTATATTAAAATAAATTGCTGTAAGGATTCATGTTAATATCGTCTTTTTGATCTGAATAATCTTTGTGAAGATTCAACGAAATAGTCCTTTCAAAAATGTTTGGCAGTTGTCATTTCCATATTTGTAAATAGTGTTCTTACATATCAATATCTGTAATGTTCACCTTCCTGAGAAGTCTTCCATTTTAATAAGATTAACTTGAGTATACCCATGAATTCTAACGGTTCTTTTCAACTAAAAATACGATTTTAGGTATTATAGATCATGTAGATATGTCGTCTGTAAAATTGATTTATAGTGGTCCTTTACATTTACTATGCAAATACGCACATGTACAAGGGTTTCATTTTATGAAAAGAGTTTCTATAAAATTTTCGCAGTCTTTTTAATTTAGCGTTTCAATTCTTACCGCAGAAATAGCCAAAAATAAAAATACCGCAAACATTTCCCTGTTTCCAGTATGTAAATTCCAAAACAAAGTTGTAGAACATATACAATGAATTAATACGGTGAATGTACAGAAGTTGATAGATACAGATATACTTTTATTTTTACTTTTAACATTTTACTGGAAAACGTTTTGAGAAAATTAGCATGTTAATTTTAAAAATTAATGGTTGGTTAAATTAAACTATAATGGAACTATTATAGCTTATTCTCTTCAAATTCACTAACATCAAATATTTCATTAAGGCATACAAGATTATTTCACATGTATAAGATTTCATACTTGTAACGTTATCAATGTTAAAACGTTTTGGTTGGAACTACGCTAACACGTACCTTACAATTATGACTTGTAATAAAACAATGTAATTTGTTGCTTTATAGGTAAAAAAAACACAAGTATCAAAACACCAGTCGATAGTAGTACTAACATGGCGGGAACTTCAAGAACGGATTCACCAAGGACCATGGAAAGATCCGATGACGACATTATCAAGCTTGTTCGTTCGGAATGCATGAAAGGAAACTACGAAATGACTATTGTGCCAATTGACCTCTGGGATTTCGGAGGACAGAAAATTTACCATCTAACTCATCAATTGTTTATATCAAGTAGGGGCACTTTTGTTCTTATTTTCAATGGTGGAGAAAGCATTAATGAAGAAGATGGAGGTATGCAACGTCTATTCTTAAATTGCAAATGCATTATTTTTGGAAAGGTGGCGGTAGAGAAGTACTTCCGGATAACACCAACATTCGATTTTGAACTTGATGCAAGTACAAAGTGTACAAATGCATTTCCGACATTAATTTTATCGACCGGGTAAAGACGATGAAACTTAAACACTATCATTGCACCTATACGAAGTGCGGTTTTTTTTCTGGCAAACCTCTATGAAAAGCAAACATTTCGAACATATAATTCTAATGTGTCTTAATATGAGAAATACATACATAGATTGCACCTGTACATACTTTATACTCGTTTCTTTGTTTTATAACTTTAAAAGGAATTTATACATGTAAACAAGCTAGTACTTAATGAACTGATTGATGATCAGCGTCTTGTTCAGGCTGGTTGGCGTATGATGATGCTTTGAAAATAAATCATTACTGCATATTTTTAAAGTTAACATGAGAAGTGCATGCATAAATAGTATTAATATTAATTTGAAGATATTCAAGTATAGTTAACGTAACTGTTTTGGGTGTGTTGTGTCTGTTAAATGAGAGGACTTTTTACTCCGATTCTATTCATGTGAATGAAGATATCAAAACTTAAAAACAAATTTGTTTTAACTTATGTATATTACTAACAGTGTTTCCAAAAACTTATGTCCAAGAATTTCTAACTACGTTAGTAAACACTATATTCTGAAAAAAAAACTCTGCATAGTTAAACCACATATTCGATGACTCATTTGTCTATCCTATAGATCTTAAGAATATGTTTGTTTTAATAAAATATCAGCTTATAGATATGTTTTATGCTCACAATCTCAGAATTTATTATTTCCCATCTAAAATTCAAAAGAAAATCATAACATTCAGTATATTAAATTGAATAACATGAAGCTAAGATACCAACGGAGTAGATTGTTACCGCTCAACAAAAATGTCAACCTATGCAGCGCCTCACGTGACAATGTCGAGGTTACAATTTTCCTTATCACCATATCAGCTATACATCATCTATGTAGCACGTATCTGCCTTTTTAAATCGTCCAAAACTCAACTTGTTATACTAAGTTCGTGTGTAAATGTTATATCTGCATACAGACATATGACTTATATATTAAATATGTAGTTTATTAATGCAGCATACCTTGTCCATTGGGTGAATTCCGTACTAACATACTGCAAGACATTGAAGAAAGACGACGAGTTTCCGAAAATTTTATTTGTGGCCACTCACAAGGACCAAGTCAAAGTAAGTTGATTTTAAAAAGAGAGATAGAAGATACCAAAGTAACATTCAAACTCATAAATTGAAAATTACTTAATTAAAGACCATAGCGAATACAAGAATTAAAAATTAGATATTGAAAATCTCCTGTAGAGTGAACAACACGGAACTAATTAAAAAATCGATGTGATCTTATGTACTCTGGTAGGGTACGTAGATCAAGCTCTATATGTGAAACCTGACGTGTTGCTAATGTAAAAGCAATTCAAGATAAAAATCTTATTCGGTAGGTGATCATCGAAACCGAGAGGGCAGGATTGTAGTGGAATCGATTATTATCACATGTCTTTCCGTAATGTTATCACATGGCATTCTTGCGATACTCGGAAAATTCCGGAACATACACCTAAATTGTACGTTTTAAGTGAAAAGCATTACAAAGTAAGGTACACAACAATTATTTGGATACTGGAAAGGGATTTGTGTAAATGATTTTTTTTTTATTATGAAATGATAAAATAATTGCATTTTTAAAAGTTTCAAATATAATCTTGAAAGTTACTTTAAAATTGTTGACTTTTCCAAACAGTGTTCGTTATGTATATTGTTGAATATTTTGTTATCATACTCCTATTTTCCTTTTCTTTTTGGGCATATGCTAGAAAGATTTTATATCGAATTTACTACATTTAGGGTCCAACGTCCTTGATCTTTTCAATCTTTGAACTTCTATTTGAGAACCACGTAAAAAGATCAATAAATTAATCTTTGATTTTTCTCCATTGTTGAAGCATATGATCAAAAGATCATTATACCTCATTTTTCGTATCGCATGTACATGTATTATCAGCCCTTGGTCAATATAAGCCATCGAGCCATGCGGCTCTTGGGCTGATATTTCAACATAGGACTGATAATACATGCGATATGAAAATGCCATGTTATAATCTGATAATATCAGCCCGCTAAGCACCAAATCAAAAAACACTGAATTTACGTAAATTAAATGCTATTAGCATACGGTAAAAATCATAGAGTCTAAGTATATGATAAACATATATATTTCAGGGTGACATAGAGGAGCAGAGACATTCCTTGGAAACTTCTATTGAAATACTCTTTCAAAACCATGGAGGGAAATCACATCTTAAATACCGACCACTTATTTTTGTGGACGCAAGAAACAAGGACGACCAAGATATAAATGAGTTAAAGAAACAATTAGTAGAAGTTGCATTGGATCATCCTCGTTGTGGGGAATTAATGCCGACCAAATTTGTACCTCTTGAACTTCAGTTAGCAAAGAAAGGAGAGGACAAGCAGAAAATAGTAACTATTGATGAACTCAAACGCATAAACAATCAAAATGAAATCATGGCATTGGATAACGATGAGCTGAAACTGTTTCTGAAGGTTAATCATGCTTTAGGAAAACTTATCTTCTTTGATGAAGCTGGCCTAAGAGATAAAGTTATCATAGATCCGGTGTTTTTGATAGATGTCCTACGCTCCATCGTAACTGAGGAACAGTTTTGGCCACAACATCTCCTTCAAATTTTCAAAGCACTTAAAGAAAGTGGAAAACTGCTGAAAAAGGATTTATATGAAATATGGAAACAAGAATGCTTCCAGATGATCTTAGAACACAAGGATTACATGGTAGAAATGCTAGTTCATTTGGATATAATCTGTAGACAAAAAGACGATACAAATGGATCAGACTACTTCCTAATACCATGTATGATTAGTACCAAACGAGAAGATAACTTACGTATGCCGTTTGACAGAAGCATTCATTTGGCTTATACTTTTAAGGACGAAGTTGTACCACCTGCTGTTCTGTACAGGTTTATCGCGACTTTCATAACAATATGGAAGTTACAGGTCAGTGAACACTCAAGTCTGTTGCTTTTTACAGACAGTGCTGATGTTAGCATTGACGAAGAACATGATATGAGATTTGACATTCAGAGAAATAAATTAATTATTACTCTTTCACACAAGAAAATGAAAACCTCCATTGTATCTACGATTGCATCAACGGCTCAGGAATGTCTAACACATGCGATTACACAAATTTCAAAGTTTTATTTCTCAGTAACAGAGGATTCTGATTGTTCTTTAGATTTGCCGTTTACCACTCAAGTTGGTATAGTTTGTGGGACAGACCTTTGCTTTCTTGACCATACATGTTTATCCAAGGATGAATGGGTATGTCAGGATCATAATAGAAAACACAAGACAGATATTGCGTCCAGATGGTTTGCAGACAAGGTATATATTTTGCCTATAATTCATGTAACTTTAAAGCTTTAAAAAAAGTATCAATTACAAATAAAAATGATAGGATACAATCAATACATTCATCTTTCATTAAATTGTCATTTCATCTACTTTTCTATACTTTCTTAAATACTTTGCATTACCTAATATCAAATTAATATTTGTCTTGAAATGTCCGTACAATTTACATGAGGCTTTTCGTTATTTAGAATGTGTTTATTACATTGTCAATAAGTTAAATTATATCGCAACCGATTTCGGGATTGTGCAATTATTCAATTATTTACCCGGCTCATTTTACATGTTTCTGCTACAATATATTGATAAAAAATTATAACTGAAGGAGGTGATTGAAAAAAAAGTGTCCCTATTCTAATCACCTATGTCAACACGAACAAAATTACACACATTACTTTCCATCTAAGACTTATTTTGATTTACATGTATAACTGAACTATGTTGCTTTTAATTAAATGGTTGCGGTACAAATCCTTAGCCTAATAAAACGGATTTGAGCGGACATATATCTATTGAACCAATTGTAACCCCACAAAAAATGAATTATGGTTGTACTACTGGAAACTTAGTAAAAAGCATGTGTTATCTATACTAACGTATAGACATGGTTGGGGAAACAAATTTAACTATTGTATTTTTATTACTTACATTACTGGTATTGTTTGTAGTTATTGAGAATATACCGTGGTACTTACGATATAACAAATACATATTGTAAATAAAAATAATAATACGTTTGAAAGCTACTGGCATTTAGAATGAATTTCTATTCTTTTTAATTTATCTGCTGTTACAGGTACCTGCAAAAGGAGACAGATGTAATTCACTTTGTCCTGGTAAGAATATTTTCATTGTTTTTTTCCGCCTCTGGCTATAGCATGTAAGCACTTTACTGTGACTTTCATATTTTTAAGATATGTGCATGAATAACAAATTAATAATCTTAAACAGATTTTAACACCAAATGTGTTGCTGTATTCATATTTCCTGGAACCAAGGTTAACACAAGTTTATTCTAAATTATGAAATATCCACTACACCAATAGACATAAACAGATGCAAGGAATTTAACCCCGTCATTGTAATTGATATGAAACTGTAGTTGTCAGCCTGTATGTCTATTCAACTACCACAAACATATTCTGCTCTATAAACATTTAACTTATCATCATGATAAGTTCTTAACAATTTGTCAAAGTAAATGTACACAAAAATGTAAGAACATTATACGTTGATGAACTTGATTTAAAGGTGCTAATAAAACACAAAGATGCGATTACTGAGGTCTGAATTAAACTAGTACAAAATAACACATAAAACTGGTAGTGAATGTTTGTAAAAAAAAATGTTCGTATAAAGGTGCTTTGGAGTTTTTATCAATTCGTTGTCGGAATGTATCCATTAGGAATGTTTGCAAAATTTACAAAAACAGTTAAAATGTAATTGAAGGGCGAACACTTGATTATCAGTACTTTCAATACCTAAGGTTAAGTTCAACTGTCATCTTCAGCGACTCTATTAAACAGATTTTTTGATTTGTTTTTATAATAGCAATACCACCTCTTAGGGTTCTCAAACTGCTTTGATTAAAATAATTGATTCTTGGTGAGGTCAAATTAATGTTAAGGTGGCTCGGGCTTTTTAGAAGTTTCTATCAGAAGTATCGTACTTTTTGCTATTTTACTCTTTATAGATAGTGTATAAAATTGGTCGAAAAAATAGGGTGTTCCGGACCATTTAATCTCAAAATACTAAAATATTACTTTTAAACGGGTATGTTAAAGAGACCATTTTGTAATAAAGTGATAAGGAAAAAAGAGGTGTCTATATTTGTATCGGATTATTACAAATACTCCCTGTGACGCTACAAAACTGTAATATAAAAAGCTGAAATGTATTTTGAATTTGCTTGGTGTTAGGTATTTTTATTATTTTATTTTTTACAACTATAATATGTTTTTATTTGTTACATATTGTTCAGATATTGACCCCACTTGGTAGTAAGATATAATTTCTTTGTAATTGAGGATTTCAGATCTCCTTACATAAAACACTTAACATCCTCATAAAAATTTATCCTTCGACACGTTAGTGTTAGCACTCCATCTTTTTAAGATGGTGCCGAATTGTGGATTAATGCATAGGTCGTTCAAGATATCTTCCTTGATGGTCATGTGGGATATGAATTGTCATTCCTCAAAGTTGTAGGTCATCACAGACATTTTACTAGTAGACAGGCAGATTAATGATGTACATGGATCAAAAGCGGAAATTCGAAAATATTTAATTTATTTTATAACATATAAAATGTATTATGATCACAATGATAAATGTCACATTTATTTCCTGCCATTTTTGCTCATATTGCAATATAAAATACCATATTGAAGAAATAAAATGAGTAAAAATTCAGAACTAGATATTTATTTCAAATACAGAGAGATGGTATGATTGCAAATGAGATAACTTTCCACTATAAAGTTCAAATGCATATAATGTAGGCAATTGTAGAAAACCGTTAGTCTTCGACAATGAAAACAATCCATACCGTATAGTCGGCTTTAAAAGGCCCCAGCACGCCAAAATCGAATCAAACGTGAAAACTAACGGCATGATTTATAACAAAACAGTCTACGAAAAATACAACGTATAAGTCATAGTATTCAAAATATTGACAGGTTTAGACAATACATGGTTGGACAGACAACTTGATGACAAACGTCTTGGGCGCCTAGCAGTTGAATTGACAAAAGAAGAAACAAAGGGAATATATATGCATTTAAAGGAAAGAAAGCCCGATCAAACATGGAAAAAAATTGAGTCAAACAAAACGGATGAGTTTGATATCAATATAAACGCTTTACATGATTGGAAGAAGAGTACACACCTTGCTACATTCAACAATATTCAGGAAAGCATGAAAAAGGAAGACATTGACACCCACAAATTGTGCCAGGTAAGTCTCTAAAGAAAGACTGATATCACTATTTTATGCATTTTTCCTTTGATTGTTTTTTGTGACAATTATTGATATGCTACTCGCTTGAGATGGACAATTATCGCTAGAAACTAAGGAGACACATGACGTTGCTACTGAAATTAACATGAAATTTACAACGTTTGGTCATTTCAACTCGATTGCTGGATTGTTTTTGACAATTAGGTGCTATTGTCGTTGGTTACATTCAAAGTAGTTATTATAAGCTTCTATGATGTATTACTAATGGAAGTTGGAAAATCTTAATAACCTTCATACTATTTTTTTTCTGTACCAATAAACACACTTAAGAACTTATAAAGAAGAAAGCAATTAACTCACAATTTATTTTTAATACAAAAAGAACAATGTGTTCTTACTTCTTGTGAGGGTCCTCTGTAATCGTTACGATCTCGCTGTACATCTTAATTCATGGGGATAGCATCCATGGTAATTGAAAGGAAGTATTTTTTGCCAGACTTTAAGAAGCTATTACAGGCTTATAATTTGATGACGTCAGATGAATAAGCGAATGTTAGGGGAGTAATTACTTGATTTTTGTAAAAAAAACAAACATTTTTTTAACCTAGATGTCGGATATTTCGCAGAACGATTCAACATATGTATCAAAATAGTGAACCTGCTATTGTGGAAAGGTTTGAGGTTTCTCTTCTTTTCTTTAATTAGATTTGGAATTATTAGAATATAATTAACAAAATTCATAACAGATTCTTCACGTTTTGCATATTTTGTATAAGCGACTACTCATACAGTTGTCAGTTCAAAAGTTTAAGTTTAGCATCTGCTAATATAAAATTGTTGGTGAAATTGAAATCCTATTTTTACACTTTTTTTCTGAAAAGTTCATTAAAAATATTTGTAATCAATTCCCCCTACAAATATAAACTCAAATCTCAGCAAAGTGTTTGTACACATGTTCAAGGTAAGCATCTGTTGTTACATGTATGACCTTTATTTTTCAATGTTAGTAAATTAAAAAAAAGACTGTATCTACTTGGTACATTACTCTCATTTTACAGCTATATCTATGATTTGACTGCACATTTATTGCAGATATGAACGATATATTTATGAAATTTATCTTATTTTTTGGTCCTATTCTAGACATAGAGCTGTGATTTGTCAGCAGTAAAAATTTCAAAAGAAGAAAATATTTTGGTTTTTAATCTACATATTTCCTATTTTACGAAATGTTTACATAGATTCTAGGTTAACAAACCTTCAATATTTATCATGGAGTTGTTTAAAGAGTTTTTCTTATTTCTAAAATATATCTTTTTATTTATTCAACAGGAGTGTTTTTTACCATGCTGCGTTAGTAAACAAACATTCTGCAAATTCCCGTCATTGGAAACATTTTATTGTTTTCTAATTATTGCCAAAACTGTCAATTCTAAGATTCTATGTTTAACCTTAAAAATTCTTCTGAGGTTCACACTTCATAGAAAAACATAAACTGGAGCAAAGGTCTATCATGTGTGTAACAGATAAATATTGGAAACCAGTTAACCCGATACACTTTTTAAGAAAAAGAGCAAAATTGAGCTGGGGAACACTTCTGAAAATGCAGGTTAAAATTTGATATAGTTGCAATTTTTCATTGTTTTATAGATTAACATTCTATCAAATAATAGTATAATCTGCCTTTTCTTATACTTTTCTACATTGGCTAGAGGTATAGGGGGAGGGTTGAGATCTCATAAACATGTTTAACCCCGCCACATGTTTGCGCCTGTCCCAAGTCAGAAGCCTCTGACCTTTGTTAGTCTTGTATTATTTTAATTTTATTTTCTTGTGTACAATTTGGAAATTAGTATGGCGTTCATCATCACTGAACTAGTATATATTTGTAAGGGGCCAGCTTAAGGACGCCTCCGGGTGCGGGAATTTCTCGCTATATTGAAGACCTGTTGGTGACCTTCTGCTGTTGTTTTTTCTATGGTCGGGTTGTTGTCTCTTTGACACATCCCCCATTTCCATTCTCAATTTTATTTTCATAATAAAAGTTAAATTGCTAATAACATTTCAATCTTTGGCTGCAATGTGACATTCAGAAGATGTCCCTTGGGATGAAATTGATATCATTAAAAATCATATAAGATGCAAAATTGGATTGTTAAACCGATAGTGTTTTTCTATAAGCTCGATTTACCAACATGATCCATTCACGTATTTTATTTATTTTGCGTGCGTCTTGAAACACAAATCATCACATCTTAAATAACTGTGTCAACTGGAACCAATTTTGCCACACTCATTTTAAGTTAACTAGTTTTCCAAATCAACACGTGTTAGATTTGACTGCAATGCTGTCAATCTTTCTAAAAATCGAACAGTCGGGTAAAATTGAAAGTGTGTGCCATGTCTTAAAAACCACTTTGATAAGAAACATTCTGAAATATCTCAAACCTGCTAAGAATTTTGAGATTTACGTACTGTCAATGTACACTTAATATAAAAAAGAAGATGTGGTATGATTGCCAATGGGACAACTATCCACAAAAGACCAAAATGACACAGACATTAACAACTATAGGTCACCGTACGGCCTTCAACAATGCGCAAAGCCCATACCGCATATTTAGCTATAATAGGCCCCGATAAGACAATGTAAAACAATTCAAAATAGAAAACTAACGGCCTTATTTATGTAAAAAAAATGAACGAAAAACACATATGTAACACATAAACAAACGACAACCACTGAATTACAGGCTCCTGACTTGGGAGCGCATTATTGGACTGACAATAAGTTAAGAAAACTGTTAACCACAAATTTATAGACAAGATCTAAAAATGTGTAATGACAGGTTGACTGACATACTTTGGTGTCAAATAATTTGCTTAGAAAATTCCAGAGGAAGGTTAATTGACCGAGAACAAACATTTCGAATGCAAATTGTGCTATCTTTATTTTATTATCAGTTACTTCCTATCTATACCACGTCTTCTCAGTTTTTTAATCCAAACTAGAGAAGATAAACAAACATTGTTAACATCAAAACTGACGAGAAAGACACAATTCAACATGGCCTAAATAATCAGTTGGTTTTATGTATTTTGTTTCAAAGTTGATTTTTATTTGCACATATTATGCGAAAATTATTATGGATAAAGAAACACTGAAATTAGTAAACACTTTTAGCAACACCGAATTAACAAAGAGACAATAAGGCTGAAACTTTTTTTGTTATTTCCCTCGACCGATGTACCTATTATTGTTTATTTTAGTCAGCTATTGTAGTTGATGGGACAAAATTGACAACAGAAAAATTATTTAACAATACAAGAATAAAAAAAGAGATCAAAGTCATGATTTATTCCCAGTGTGGCATACTGATCTATGGATCCAGGTGGGAAATATTTTTTTCAATTTCTAGAAAATATTTGTAACCGATGAAAACTAGGTCATGTATATTTATATAGACACTACATATATATAGATACTACAAATATAAAAATAAAAAAATAATTAAAAAATGCATAATATCAAACATCTGTATTTGTAAATCTAAAAATGTGTGTCAACTGTTTGTTTATCATTTGTCATTTCAGATTTTGAGAGATGTTCAAATAAACAAAGGTAATTGACAGTCTAAAATCTATTGACTACCAAACTGTATTTTTAGGGTAACGAATATCCGTCTAGGTGTGGTGCTTTTCTCTATATATGTATTCTCCTATAAACATTTCATTTTTCGAAATTGGGATTTTGCAGGGCTAGATTCAAGCATAGTATTGACCTTGTTAAATAAAGATTTAACCTTTGAATACCTTTCATAACACTACTTTTCAATGAGTTGTCCAGTAGTATCTGTTTTTATAATGCTTGTAATGAACCTTTGTCTGTTATCTTCCTCTGGCATGACCTCTTTGTTATGGTTCAATAGACACTATTTAAAGTCAGTAGTATAAAAACCCAGGGTTGATGTCTAACAATTAAGCAGTAATAATGTCGAATAACGGAGTTTTACAAGCTATACAATGTAATCTATTTATTTTGTTGAGGGATAAACAATGAGAAAGATCCCAAATGTCTAACCTTAAAAATCCGTACAAGTAAATAACCCATGAAAGTGACTATATTATTTCGTTAAGAATTATGGACTTGAATAATTTTACTAGTAATGTTATTTAATCTCGTAATATTATATATTTTCATTATACAGTTTGTATTGGCCTATTCCATAATAATACAGAGCTCACTTAGTGCCCAGATGGATGTATTTTGATTTGAATAAAATAAACCACGACCAACATATCAGATAATTTAGTCATAAATTATGACCTAGTCTTCAATATAAGATAATGCATCCATTGTTGGGACCAATTAAAAAAACATGTTGTAAATTGGTTGCATCTGAAACCCTTCTCTGACCATACATTGGTGGCAGTCGGCTGTTGTCTGTTCTTTGGTTGCGTTGTTGTCTCTTTGACACATTCCCATTTCCATTCTAGATGTATTCATCATGAACACTCAGAGCCGAATATTTAAAGACAATGATGTTTAACAAAACAAAACAAGTGAATAGTTATATGACAAAAAGGAACCATACAAATTCCATCCTAATCGACTTGGGCTGAAGCTATTGTAGATGACAGATGAACATAGTTCCAATTAATCAATACAGGATGCCGAGAGCCTAGTGTTAATTCTAAATCTGCTAGGAAGTCAGTTTCTGTTCGACAATGTGTTGAGTGATACTCAGCGTCCTTGTTATTTTCGTTTATATGGATAGTTTTGGCATGACATTTAAAACGTTGTTGTTATTATTTTTTGTTCATAAAAACTAAATATATTTAAAAAACTGCAAAGCAATTTGATAGAACATTTGAAAGCGTTATAAAATATCAGATGTTATATAAGAATATTGTTCAATTTTTAGAGCTACCAATAGCCAAGTTGAATCTTAAACCTTCGAGATCAGACATGAACATACTGCCCAATCATATTGGTAAGGAAACATTTCAGCTTGGCATCGAACTTGGATTGTCTGTGGTTGAAATGCACCAGATTCAATCGAATCATGTTACAAATCTTCGTGGCCAAACAGAAGATGTGCTTTGCAAATGGCGGAAGCAGTATCATGCTACATATGAAGTATTAGTCAAAGCTCTTTATCGCCTGGACTTGGCTGGTGTTGTAGAATCCTTAACATACGAAGTAGGAGTAAAGGAGGAAATTGAAGGTATGGTATATACAATAAAGTTTGTGCATACACTTATTATGACAATATATCTATCAGACAAATGGAATTTTAATTTGATTTTGATGGCTGCAACCAATACAGATGAATTTATTTGCATGGGTTGAGAATGTTTTTGGCTATCCCTAAAGGGCTTATATATATCAGGTATTTTCATATTTTCATCAAACATCGTCATCCCTTGAAGTCAGCAAAGTTTTGCAAACATCTTTTCCTAAAAAAAACCGCTTGGTGACACAAAAGGAAAGCATTACTTAATTGTGAACATTATTTAAAGCTTTTCCTATGGAACGCCACAGCTGCCTTATGATAACAATAACCATGTCATTTCGGGTAAAGATATATCATGAAGCAAATGTTCTATACTATAACGACATTTGACTATAATACTCTGTCAATTTGCTATATCACTCAGATACATTTATATACTATAAAGACACTTTGATACAACATGGAGCTACCTTTTCATACTATTCTGTCATTTCACTTTGTTATGAAGATAATATTTTATACTAAGAAGACATCTTGCTATAACATGTAGCTACATTTTCATACTAATTTGTCGTTTAACTTAACTATTATTTGATATTGATATGTTATAAAGATACATTTTATACTATAAAGATATTTTAATATAACATGAAGCAACTTGTTCATACTATTTTGTCACCACAGTATATTATAACGGTAGATTTGTATGCTATACACTCATCTTGATAAACCATGGAACAATTTTGTCATACTATTATGTCATATAACTATCTTATAAAGACATATTTTAATATCAAGCTAACAGTTCTTATATCACGAGGTGTCATCTTTATAC
This sequence comes from Mytilus galloprovincialis, assembly GCA_037788925.1. Taxonomy (NCBI): domain Eukaryota; kingdom Metazoa; phylum Mollusca; class Bivalvia; order Mytilida; family Mytilidae; genus Mytilus; species Mytilus galloprovincialis. The sequence goes on from CM075333.1 coordinate 62,103,681, forward strand.
CAGTAGACTATTTGATTACACTATAAGACCATTTCGTCATACAATAATACCATTTCACCATATCATAAGACCATTTCACCATATCATAAGACCATTTCATCATACCATAATAACATTTCACAATGCATATCATAAGGGTATTTTATCATATCATAATATCATTTCACCATATCACAAGACTATTTCATTATACCATAAGACAAATCTATAAATAGCGACGAAAATTCCCCGCGAAATTCATCCACAACAGCGACAGTAATAAGAAAAAAGAGGCCGTGAAGAAAATGTTTTTGAGGGCCTTAGGGAATCGCTTTCACGATAATTGAATGAACTAAATTATTGACTCTAATGTTGCATTTGCCCTCAACGAGGAGGAGTTGTAAAGACTTGATGTCGACAATATAGGCGACACATACAGACTGGTACCTTCTTAAATTAAATAAACAAGACAAAAACAAAAAGATGACCTATATTCTTTTCGCCAAATTTTAATTATCATGACAGCAATCTGTTTGTTTAAGATGGTTAATTAAAGCACATCTTTGCAAATCATGCTGACAGGTACGATGAAAAATGAGTAACCCGTATCCCGTACCCATTACAATTTAGCCGTATTCTTGAATATTGTTATTAACTAATAGCTAAGAGCCAGGTCGGCATATGTTTAAAATGACATTATTGTTAAAACCGTAATGATCTTTTAAACAAAGGTAACGAATAAATGCTGAAAGTTAATAAATCTTTACTTTTCTATATAAATTTTACGATTTTATCTAGCGTTATACATAGAAACCTTCGGGTCAAAGGGGGAGGGGTGTATTTCAATACTCAGTTGATAGGGGTGACGCTGGGGATCCGACACCCTACCCTTTTCGTATGATTAAAATAATAAAAATGCATATAACATTTAAATAATTGCGTATGTAAAAGTGTGACTTTTTTTCCATTTTGGTTTGTTTTCATTAGGTGTGTTGAAAAATTTACTAGAAAAGAGACGAAGTTGAAAAATTTGTAGAAAGAAACACAGCAATAAACACCCAAACTTGTGGCTCTGAAAAAAAATTCCGAGCTTATAATTTAACAAGTATTGGGATTGTTTTAACTTATCATATATTTCTGATATTTTCACCTACCTATTCACATAACAAGTAGCAGATCTAGAAAAATGTGACATATTCCAGCCGCACGTCCTATAACCAAGGATTTGTATAGTAACTATACAAATCCTTACTATAACCTAGTATCCTAGTATATAGGAAGTTTAAGTTGAGATGACAATATGCTGAAAACATTTATGTTTTGATATATTATTATTTGAAGGTGTTTAAACAAGAAGTGTTAATCTCTGATTTCCGTACTCAAACCGAACGGTAATCCCCGTACGAACATCACACTGGTACGATACTATTGGGTGACTATAAATTAAAGTGCGATACTACATAGAAACGAATAAATAAACAGAAATAAACGAAACAAAATGAAAATTAGTCAAAAATATAATAACATCGATTCGAAATATATATACACTATCCCGTTGAATTTCAAGTCTTATGCTGTATTGTTCATGATTGCAAATAAACAGCTGCGCCATGAGCGCATGATACGCCCTTCATCTTGTGTGAAGGTTTGGGCAATAATCATAAATAATTTCTGAGATACGGCGCGACATGTGAAAAAAAACCTTTTTTTTTAAATAAGATTTTGAATCATCACCAAAAACTATACAGATCTTTAGATTAATATAACTAAGAAGTGTGTAATGTTGTAAAGTTTAAAGCAATAATCAATAAGCAGTAAAACAATTGTTTTTTTAGATACAGTGCGACATGTGCCCCCCCTTTTTTTTCTCCAAAAACTCAATAACTCTTAGATAAAATTTTGACTCTTCTCCAAAAATTATTCAGATCTTTAGATTAATATAACTAAGAAGTGTGTTTAGTTTAAAGCAAAAATCATAAATCTCTTTTGAGATACGGCGCGACAAATGAAAAAAAAAACACGGTTTTTTTTACAAAAAACTCAATAACTCTAAAAACAAATTTTGAATCCTCACCAAAAAGTATTCAGATCTTTAGATAAATATAACTTAGAAGTGTGAAAAGTTTTAAGCAATAATCATAAATAGTTTTTGAGATACAGCACGACATGTGAAAAAACACACCCCTGTTATAAAGTCTCGTAACTCAAAAAGATTAAAGACTAGTGTCACCTAAACGTATACAAATTGTTTGACCATCATAAAAAATAACTATGTTAAGTGTCGTGAAATTTGGATAAGCGGTTCTCAAGTTACGGTGCGATATGTGGACGCCGAACAGAGAAACAGACGGACAGACAGACAGACAGACAGACAGACCGACCGACCGACCGACCGACCGACCGACCGACCGACCGACCGACCGACCGACCAACGGATGGACGGACGGACGGCGGACATTTTTATACCATGAAACATCTCGTCAAAATGTTGTCAGACGTATAAGAAATGGATTTAAGTGAAGAACAAGTGTATATCGTCCAGTAACACATATAACACTCATATCGGAACAGGGTTTGAATATTAGCGTGTTTTATACAAGAAATGCATGCTGAATATGTGAATAGGTAGTAGATTATATCAGAAATTTATGATATGATACAAAATTGTTCCCATTACTTGTTAGATAAAGAGCCCGGTAATTTGTTTTCACAGCCGAAAGTCTTGTTGATCATAGCTGTGTTTCTAGCCACAAATATTTCTTCTTCGACACTTTTGTAGTCAATTTGTTTGACACACCAGATAAAACCAAACCAAAATGGGAAAAAAAGTTACACTTTCACATACGCAATTTTTGAAATGTTATACATTTTTAAAATCTTAATCATACGAACTTTATATATTTATTTATTTATAATTTACATGATTGATCGTTTATATAAATATACAGTGTTAATTGTCATGGTTTAACGCAAGCGTACATTTTAGATAAATATATTGAATGAAACTACGGTTCCTTATTTGTGCATTGAGATTAAAAATTCTTATGTTTTGTTTACAACTCTGTCTTGTATTGTTCTGGTCGTACAATTGTAAATATTCAATTTCATGACTGCATCATGTGTTTCCATCAGTTTACCACAGTACTTTCACATGGTTATGTTAGAAATAAATGGTAAACCTTAGTGTTTAGTGGTTATTTGTCTTATCTTACCGTTTTAATTTATTGACATAATTGCACGACTCGATTCTCAATGAAAAGTCACGGTGGTAAGATAATCGTTGCAAGGAATCCTGCTCAAACTTCTGTAAAAGACGGTTTTAACTTATAGTGTTGCTAGAGTATATGTTCTATGTTGAAGGCAATTGTAGCGACCTACAATACAAGAACCGTTCAATTGAGTTTAGTTATATGTCTTTTGTTTCTGTCTCTGAACTAGGTTTTCTGTATTTGGCATGTGTAGCGCATCATATTATAAGACATTGTTACGTGAACCATGATGAACTTTCATGAAGGACATTTATTGACATTTTACATTGACATGGAACTCTTGACCAGATTATGAATTTTTGACTCTTGACCTATGCACGTTGAGTGTGTCATCATTATACATGCAGTGTGTTCCTTGGTATATTACCTTGACCTCAAAACATAATTTTCAATTGACTTTGCTTCTGAATATATGGCATGTAGATGTATTGTCATAAGATTGCGAATCTAGTGGCATGAGAAACTTCATGTGAGCTTGACCTTTGCCCTCAATGTACAACCGTATATTTTGTTTGAATTAAATGGGGAATTGTCTGATTGGCACTAATATCACATCTTCTTATATCTATATTAGATGTATATCTATATTTGTTAGTTTTATGTACCACGATGACCCTTTCTTCAAAAATCTGCTATGTGTTTTTTTGACAAGGAACGCTTGACCAAACTATGACTTTTTGACTCTTGACCTATGCATATTGGGTGTGTCTCTTGGTATGATTACCTTGACGTCAAGTCAGGAGTCTCTGGTTTTTTTAAGTCTTGTATGTTTTTAATTGTAAGTTCATTTTTATGTTTTGGAGTTTGAACTAGTACACATTTTGTTAAAGGCCATTTGAAGCCAGCCTCCGGATGAGGGAGTTTCTCGCTTTGTTGAAGACCCATCTCTTTTACACATTCCACATTTCCATTCTCAATTTTTAAGAATGTTTGGTTCAAATGAAAACTAAATCCTTTATTTTCCGTGAAAAGTTAGAGAGAACATTTATTGCTTCAGTAGCACCATGTGCTGCCAGTTGTGATAGATAATACAAAATGTTTCATCATTTGACCTTAGATTTTATTTCATGGACATGTAGGTACGGATAGTCTGTTTTTATATCTTAAAAATTCACACAGAAGGTATACGCATATCAATAAACTGAACTCAGGGCAATGAACCTTTAAAGTACACTTGGACAGAGAGCTCAATCTAGTGAAACACTTTGTTATGGTGGTCACATGTAACTTGAAATATCACTGTCTGTTACCAAACTGCACCGAGATCCTGAAAACAATATGGAAATTACTAATAATTCTATTAAAAGTAGAATTCAATGGAAGTAAATAAGCTGTTTACTGAAATAAATGTAGAATTTCTATTTGCCACAGATGCCCCTGCTTTGCACTTAGTTTTGACCATTTTGTGACCATAAGCATTGTGAATAAGTTTCAAAACATTTGGTTGCGTCAAACTAAAGTTAAAGAACGGAAACAACAGAATTACGCATTTTTCCTATCTTAAGGCTCCGTGTTGACATTTGTATCATTGGTACGCGTATCACATCTTCTTACACCAAACAACTTGTTTAAACCCGCTTTATTCCGAATGGATGTACCTGTTCATAGTTAGGAGCCTGTAATTCCGTGTTTGGCGTTTGTTTATGTGTTACATATTTGTTTTTCGACTTTGCACATTGTATGGTGACCTATAGTGGTTAATTTCTGTGTCATTTAGTCACTTGTGGCGAGTGCACATTGGCACTCATGCCACATCTTCTTTTTTATATTGTGTATAAGTTTGTAGTATTTGATTGAGAATGGAACTCATTTTTTGGGACGTTCGGGACGAACGGACTAGAGTTACACGTTATGCACTCCAGTACGGCAGAGGTTCTGACTATTGTGCTGGTGATACTCATCCCACTAGCATTGTCATTAACACAAACACAATTTTATTATAAACATATTCAATCTTAATTTTGATTTCTTAACTTTGAGCCGAATAACTATGATTGTATGCATGCCCTTCACAAGGAGTATCAAATTTGACAAATTTATTGTTCATGTACATTTTTGTAATAATTTATAGCTTATTTTTCAACTAATTAAAGCTTACAGCTTAAATTGATCATCACTTTCTTTTTATATGTCTTTTAACATTCTGTTTTAAACAAAACGATAATGTTACATATACTTCACATGTATTTCTATCAAATCTGAAATGATTACAAAGCCAATTAAATAAAATTCAATCGAACTTGAAAATAAATGTGCAATCAAATATATATGGTCAAGTGGCTAGATGCACATATCGTTGGCCACTTGAACGACATGTCCTATTGGGTGGTTTTAAAACTTCTAGAAATATTAACGGAAAAAAGGGATGAGTAAAAGAAAATAAATGAAAACAGGACGACTGATTAAATAAAAGGATGTTCGATATACAGTATATTTCGGTTTATTTTTTTAAAATCTAAACGATGCTTTATTTTCTTCTAGTTTCCTAATCAAAATAATTAAAATGAGAAGATAAATACCTTACAGCTTCCTTTACCGTCGATGCTGAAATGTTTAATGTTATAAAACAATTTTAGCGTCTTTGACCTACATTATCCTTTCATTCGTATACTTGCGGTTATCTTCTCTAAGTTCAACGGGATCCTTAGAATGATCTATAATAGAAGCCAGATGGAAACAAGAAGTTGGGTTGCTATAACCAAACAACCTGGATGTTGAACCAGTTACCATGGTTTCGAACCAAAGAACCCGAATAGAACTAAGGTCAGAACCAAAAAAAACAGATGGAACCAAGGTTTAGAACCAGAGTGCCCGGATAGAACCTAATTGCATTCGAATTATCATGACTGTTTATACCTTCAACGTATTTTCCAAATCATTTATTTATTTAGTATATTCATATATAATATAATTTTATTTTCAATAATGATACACACTGCAGTGCATCCTAACCCTATTTGGCTGGCTGAACATTACTTATGTATATATGAATGTCATTGTTTGTTATAACTTTAGGTTGCACTTTATTATTAAAATATTCATTTATTCATATACGAAAAGGATAGCACACAGGAACCCTAGCGGCACCCCCTTCTATCGATAAATTCATTCATCTTGAAAGCGATTCCCTAAGTTCCGCAAAAAAGATTTCCTTCATGGCCTTTTTTTCTCCATTACAATCAGTGTTGCGGATGAATTTCGCGATATTTCTCCGCTATTTATATATTTGTCTTATGGTATGATGAAATGGTCTTGTGATATGGTGAAATGGCATTATGATATGATAAAATGGCCTTATGACATGTATGATATGCATGGTGAAATGGTATTATGGTATGATGAAATGGTCTTATGATATGGTGAAATGGTCTTATGATATGGTGAAATGGTATTATGGTATGACGAAATGGTCTTATAGTGTAATCAAATAGTCTGCTGGTATATAGATGACACATCTTGATATTCACTGTTAGCTTGATATTAAAATATGTCTTTATACGATAGTTATATGACATAATAGTATGACAAAATTGTTCCATGTTGTATCGAGATGATTGTAAAGTATACAAATTTATCGTTATAATATACTGTGGTGACAAAATAGTATGAACAAGTTGCTTCATGTTATATTAAGATATCTTTATAGCATAAAATCTATCTTTATGACATAGCAATATCCCATAATAGTTTAGTTAAATGACAAATCAGTATGCAAATGTAGCGCCATGTTGTATCAAAGTGTCTTTATAATATATAAATTTATCTTAGTGATATAGCAAATTGACAGAGTATTATAGTCAAATGTCGTTATAGTATAGAAAATTTGCTTCATGATATATCTTTACCCGAAATGATATGGTTATTGTTATCATAAGGCAGCTGTGGCGTTCCATATGTCTCCATCTTATAGTAATTTAAATACCAGTTAATAATTGTTGCAGATAGAATAAGCGATCATCGTGATGAAATCATACATGATATAGTTATAAGCGATATCTTAGATGATATGATGACACACCTGGTGATATCAGCAGATGATAGACGCCATATTGAACACTATCCACGACAAGATGATCAGAATAAAGCATTGCTTGAGATAGTGATTAAAAATAAGGATCAGACGTATTCCTTGTTTGTTGATGCATTACAAAACAATGGTTACACAGATCTAGCAAACAAACTGAGTTACGATTCACATGATGTGAGTTCAGGTTCCACACCAGAACTTTCTGAAAATAAAGGTATGGTTGTATGTATGAACAAGATTTGAAATGATTGCCAATGAGATACCTCTCCACAAGAGACCAAATGACACAGCAATTAACACCTATATGTCACCGTAAGTGTTTGTCCTATCATCAAATAAGAAACTTATATTGAGTCTAATTTATAAATTATTAATCCAATATTTATATATAGTTACAGGTAATATATTTCTATTACACAAGATTCTGCAATTGAAATTCCTGTGCTATTTGGTGTGATTGAACGATTGACATCACTTTGCATCTATCATCTTGTTTTAAGTTGTTATCAATTTCATTATCTGAAAGCAGTCAATTTCTTCTGGGTTATAGACACAAGGCAATTGTATTGTATGTTTGTATATGATCTGTAAATGACTTATTTTGTGGTGTTACATTTCTGTTTGATTGTTGATTATGGTATTTCCTACATATGATCAGCTCACCTGCTCGTAAGGGCACTGTATAGCTGACTCATATAAACCCTGAAACCAAATTTCAGAAATCCTTGTAATGTAGTTCCTGAGAAAGATGCGACGAAAAATATTCATGGGACGGACGGACGGATTGACGGATAGACAGACGGATAGAGGTAACATAGTATACCTCCCACTTTTTTAAAGCGGGAGTATACTTATGGTTTTGATTCCGATTTTACGGTTCAATATACATGGACATGTGATAGTGTTAGCAAGGTATAGTTTACTACGGACAAATACTACTGTTTCACAAGGTCTTCGGTGGCCGAATTGTCTTAGTAGTAAAGCGATGACTAGTATGTCAACACTGAGGATGTCTGTTCGAACCCGGTCATGGCAAGTGCGTTCGTTACCTATTGTAAATGACCAGGATTGCCACTTTTCCTGCCGAAGGTCGATTGTTCTTTCCAAATTCAATAAAAACTGGTCGCCACGATTTAACAGTAATAATCAATCATGTAATCTTGCTATAAAACCTTTACTTTGAAACCATTGAAGTAATTAAAACAAAAGTTAAAGAAATAGTGTTCAAGAAAAATATATTTTGAAAAATTCTCTGTGTTTCATCTATGATTGTACAGATGATCAGTTTCGTGTGTACATAAATGCATACTTGAAAGTTAACACAACCTTTTGGCGATTTTCAACGTGAATGGTTCTATTATATAAACTTGAAAATATTTGTAGGATCATTAGAGTGGACTGTCCCATTATACAGAGTTCGTCTTCAGAAGAATTATTGCAAGATCATACAGGAGATACATCACCAAACCATAGTAGATTACCTTATATCAAAATCTGTTTTCTCTACTGATGACAGTCAACAGATAGAATCTTGTAAAACTCAAATGGAAAAGAACAGATCATTGATGGATATTCTTTTACATGGACGTGAAGAAATTGGATACACTGAATTTCTCAAAGCTCTACGAAAGGAACCTGTATATAAAGACTTAGCAGATCAGATAGAAAACACAGAAGTTACCGACAGAGATAGGTCAATACTACAGAGTTGTCAAAAGTTAAAAGGAAAAGATTAGTTTAATATACGTATTGTGAACAGGCTATGCCCTAGGCACTTCACTTAGTAGATACATGTATATCGTTTCATAGAACATGTGTCAGGTATTTGTTTCCAACGGAAACATTGGTTAATATGTTTCTTACATGCAAGCATTCATGCAGAATCAAATATAGTTTAATAGTTTTACCACGTACAATATACATAAGACAGTAAAATTATAATTTTTAATTAAACAGTGAAGCAATATCAAAATTGTTGGGTTTTAGATGACAACGTATGACGTATTTTTCAGAAATATATATTCAAAATCAGGTGTCAATTAGAAATTAGAAGTAATTGTTTGTTCTGTACATATTCATTTGATATAAAATTACTTTTACTACAAATTCATCAGTATTTTACTTTCATATGGTCAGTAGTGAAGACATTGCATACTAGTATATAACGCCCGATATTTAACATATTTATATTTCATTTTTCTAATTATCATAATATGTGAAATTCATTATTAGAAGTAGCCTCACTGTTTATGACGTACTTACACTTAATCCATTGGATGTTGGATGTGGACTGATTGATAATATAGTCGTTTTGGTTCCAACAGTATAGGAATTAGAGGCCAAAAATGGGCCCAAATAAGCATTATTCTTGGTTTTCGTACAATAACTTTAGGATAAGTAAATAGAAATCAATGAAATTTTAACACCAGGTTAATGAACACAAAAGGAAGGTTGGGATTGATTTTGGGAGGTTTGGTCCCAACAGTTTAGGAATAAGGGGCCAAAAGGGTCCAAAATTGAAATTTGTTTGATTTCATCAAAAATTGAATAATTGGGGCTTTTTGATATGCCGAATCTAACTTTGTATGTAGATTCTTAATTTTTGGTCCCGTTTTAAAATTGGTCTACATTAAGGTCCAAAGGGTCCAAAATTAAACTTTGTTTGATTTTAACAAAAATTGAATCCTAGGGGTTCTTTGATATGCTGAATCTAAAAATGTACTTAGATTTTTTATTATTGGCCCACTTTTCAAGTTCGTCCAAATCGGGGTCCAAAATTAAACTTTGTTCAATTTCATCAAAAATTGAATAATTGGGGTTCTTTGATATGCCAAATCTAACTGTGTATGTAGATCCTTAATTTTTTGTCCCGTTTTCAAATTGGTCTACATTAAAGTCCAAAGGGTCCAAAATTAAACTAAGTTTGATTTTAACAAAAATTGAATTCTTGGGCTTTTTTTATATGCTGAATCTAAAACATATACTATATTTTTTATTATGGGCCCAGTTTTCAAGTTGGTTCAAATCAGGATCCAAAATTATTATATTAAGTATTGTGCAATAGCAAGAAATTTTCAATTGCACAGTATTCAGCAATAGCAAGAAATCTTCAATTGCACAGTATTGTGCAATAGCAAGCAATTTTCAATTGCACAGTATTGCGCAATAGCAAGAAATCTTCAATTGCGCAGTATTCTGCCATAGCAAATATTTTCAATTGCACAGTATTGCGCAATAGCAAGAAATATCTAATTGCACAATATTATGCAATAGCAAGAAATTTTCAATTGGAGTTATCTTTCTTTGTCTAGAATAGTAGTTGAATCAACTTAAATCATTGTTTTATACAATATACAATGTATATTCACTTTTACTACCAACTAATAAATTAAAACAATCTTTACCATTCAGTGATAACAAGCACTTTATTTTACATTTTAATATTTTATGATGTAATTAAATGAATAGTTATTGTTGCAAAATCCATTAGGAATTTAAATTGAGATCAGTTTTGGAAAAAGGGAAAGGGGGATGTGAAAAAAAAGGGTGGGGGGTTAAATTTTTCTCATTTCAGATTTCATAAATAAAAAGAAAATGTCTTCAAACATTTTTTTGAGTTGATTAATATTCAACAGCAAAGTGAATTGCTCAAAGGAAAAAAAAATATTTTAAGTTCATTAGACCAAATTCATTCTGTGTCAGAAACCTATGCTGTGTCAACTATTTTGTTGTTGGGATGTACAGTACCCGTCCACGACCACTCTGTGTTTTTGGTTAGATGTATTTTTATTTGTATCCATCTCGTGAGTTGAGCCTTTTTCAAATGATTTTTACAGTTCGTTCAACTCTTTTGTTGTACTATTACAGCACGGTCCCAGGTTAGGGGAGGGTAAGATCCCGCTAACATGTTTACCCCCGCCACATTCTGTATGTATGTGCCTGTCTCAAGTCAGGAGCCTATAATTCAGTTGTTGTAATTTGTTGTTGTGTTACATATTTGTTTTTCGTTCATTGTTTTGTACATTAATTAAGCCGTTAGTTTTCTCGTTTGAATTGTTTTACATTTGTCATTTCGGGGCCTTTTATAGCTGACTATGCGGTATGGACTTTGCCCATTGGTGAAGGCCGTACGGTGACCTATCGTTGTTATTTTCTGTGTCTCTTGTGAAGAGTTGTCTCATTGGCAATCATACCACATCTTCTTTTTTTATAATTAGTCTTAGGGTGATCCATAAAATGTATTCATTACTCGTTAACCTTTTAGAAGCATTTGATGGTACATTATATAGATTTGGGATTTGTTTTGTTTATGCCATATAGTGACCGGGCTATTTATATCTATCTGTTTCAATTGATCAAAACTGTAGTAGATAGGGATAAACGATATGCTGCCAATCCAATAAACGATTTTAATTGGAATGTATTGAAATGAGAAAAAGAATATATGTGAATCAATAAACAGTCTTTCGCAAAGATATTATAATTTAATGTTTAGTAAATATTTGAACTCTGGTTAATGTGGGATTAAGTTATGAACTTGTGTACAGAAAAAAAATTAATGACGCAAGGTTATTTGAAAAATGCCTTTTTTTATTATCTGCAGTTATATTAGAACATATGTAATTGTAAAAAGTTATTGATGCTTTGGGTATACATTCATGAAGGGAATTGAACTTTTTGAGAAAGGTCAATAAGTCAAGATAAACTGACAAATTGTATGTCAGAGTGATACTGTAAAAATGTGGTTTTCCTTGTTTAAGTGTTGAATCGATAGACATTTTTGGGAACTTGTATGAACACTTTTTGTTTAAATTTTGTATAAGCTAGCTTTGTAAATAATTCTGAAGAAATGTACATTTGTGAATAAACATTTAAATATTATCCGTATTATTTAGGTAATTGAATTTACCACTGTGACAGAAAAGATAATAGTGCCATGATGTCGTTGTCTTCATTCCCGTGTTACGTTTCGATTACCATGCACATGTTACTGTTTTATTAGTCGAGTTTAAAGATAAAGTCTGAAGTATTATTCTAGAATACTTATTAGGACAAACCAATTTTCATGTACCTAAAAGAAACTACTCACATAGTGTTGACTTAGGACATGCTTGGTAATTTAAACCATCAATTTGTCAAAGATAAATTTATATTTGTATTTACAATACAATAGAAAAAAAACACATTACCATCTTACCCGAATTATACAATCGTTATATTCCTCTGCTTTTTACAATAGCATAATTAATGTCACAAGGGTCCGTGTAACACTTATCAATTCAAAGTTTTAAAAAGTTTTGAAATTTTGGATTTTTGGAATTTTGATCAAAGTTTTAAAATATCAAAATTTCAAATTGTGTAAAAGTTTTGAAATTTTGAAATTTTAACCAAATTTTTAAAATATTAAAATTCTAAATATCGTTTATAAATTTGATAGTTTAGGAATTTGATCAAACTTTTAAAATACTAAACCTAACGTGCAATTTTGATTATTTCACTTTTTGAAAGTTTGATTGTTTAATTTTTTGATTAAAATATAAAAAATAGAAAAGGGGCGAAAAAAGGGGTACCTGTAAACACTGATGTAAACACGGCTCTGATAACAATTATTCTTAGTTATAAATAAATAGCACGAAATATTATCAAATCATGTTTAATTACAAGTTCCAAGAAATAACACGAATACTTAATGTATAGCGTCGCAATGAACGTTGTGATAGGCGCGCTTCAGCTGGCCCCTAGAAAAAAAAAGTGTACTGGTTCAGTGATTATAGACGTCATAATAAACTTCCGATAACAATGAACTAAAATCAAAATCAAACAAGACTTAAAAGTGCAGAGGCTCGTGAATTGAGACAGGCGCACAAATGCGACTGGGTTAAACATGTTTCGTGAGATCACAACCCTCCTCTATACCTCTAGCCAATAAAGAATGAAAAACACACAGTAATACGAACAGTAAAACGCACTTGAAAAGGAAATACAAGTCCTATGTCAGGATAGGAAACAAACGAAACTAATCAAAATGACAATGATAATAAATCAACAAATGACTACTATACATAAAGCTAGCAGTTATTGCCATACGCCAACTCCAGACCTCAATCAAACTGATTGAAAGGTTGTGTCTTAATTATGCACACTCTCTCCCTGTGGTATTTATTGCTAATTTGTTCCGGAACATTCATGAAATATGCGTCACTGGTAACAAAAAATCGATAATTTAAAATAGGTTGTTTACGTACAAATTACGAAGAAACTTAGGATTCAACTCCCTCGGACAAAGTAGCACTTATAGATGGATTTTGATATGTTTTAACTTCACTTTGGCCAAACATCTCTACAGTTTTGTTCGGTTCTTATTTTTCTTGACTTTCAAATTTCATTTTGCAGCGTTCCGTAGTTGAATTCTTTACTTAAAACTTAGCGTTGTACATTGTACTGGTATTTCGAGAGCAACATTGGTGTAAGGCCAAAAATAGAAAAATCCATCATGCAGCTGACACTGTGGCTTCTCTTTACACGCCCCATTCTGACTGGATGTACCTGTGTTCTTTTAGTTTGCTAAAAGTCGATTGTCGTACGATAACTTAAAAATGTTCAAATAACAAAATGCAAATACGGAACAATAATATCCCTTAATACAAAAAAATCCCTTTCCTTTTATTTACTATTTAAAAACAGTGGGTGATCTAGGACCCATTATGGAGCTACATGTACGTATATGATAACCAGTCCAAACGTTGTCTATAAGGGAGCATCCATTTAATTTTAAAAGTGGGGTGTTTTTGTTTTGTCGAAGCGCTAACAATTTTTTTAAGTATATCGCTGATATAAACTTTAATTTGAAAAGAATTTTCAATTTTCAAAATGCCGAAACCTACAAATAGATAGATGGGCGCTTAATGTAGTACAGCGGCAACTATTACATACATAGGAATGCTGATAATAGTGTTTATGATATACGTTTACATATGATATGAATGGTTTCAACTTTTACAAAACCAGAGCTATAAGTTTGATATAAACGTTTCATTTATTTGGCCTTTTTAATTTTATTTGACTTTATTTGCCTTTTTAACTTGATTTTAATCGAGCGTCACTGATAAGTCTTTTGTAGACGAAACCTCCCACATTGTAGACTAGTACAACCTTAATTGGGACACCATGCATTCAGTATTCCTACCGTACCAAAAAACTATTAACTAAAATCATTGATACAAGGCAATATATAATTATGATCGTCATACATAGAAATTACAACATAACGTTAAAAGTTACGACCGAAGCGCTTTTCTGGATCGACCTTCTTAGGGAATGCTCAAAGCTGAATATTAAAGGCCAACAACTTACAAAGAACAGATTAAATGATATATGCTTTAGCCAACATGATTGCAGAAAGTAAGAAGTCGTAGAGCAAAACAGAAAAATTTGAAATCAAAAGAGATAATACACCGTGTATTGAGCCTTTCTATTGCTTAGAGTTCAGTAGAAAATATATATACATGCTCAACCTAAACATACTATTTGACCTACTGCGAGTTGTTCAGTTTTTACTGTTACTCCTGTTTCTTCAAAATATGAGTGCTAGAAAAACCAGCAAGTAAAATGGCGAATATCAGATCCGTACGTCTTTTTTTTAAATGAATTCTCTTCTTTTGAGAAATATTTATTTTGTCATCCAATTTTTCACCGCTTACAATTGTCTGTCTGTGGTTTTATTTCATACATTAACTTTTAAGTATCAGTATGTTTTCAATCATATTGTTTCGTTTCGTTCCGCTTTTATTTCGTTTCGCTTTTTACAGGTACCCCTCTTTTTGCCCCTTTTCTATTTTTGATATTTTATTCAAAAATTTATAAAATCAAACTATCAAAAAGTGAAATAATCAACATTGCACGTAAGGTTTAATATTTTAGAAGTTTGATCAAAATCCTAAACTATCAAATTTAAAAACAATATTTAGAATTTTAGTATTTTAATAATTTGGTTAAAATTTCAAAATTTCAAAACTTTTACACAATTTGAAATTTTGATATTTAAAAACTTTGATCAAAATTCCAAAAATCCAAAATTTCAAAACTTTTTAAAACTTTGAATTGATAAGTGTTACACGAACCCACAAGGCCTAGTCAAAGGAACGTCTTCAATTAGCTTTGAATTTACCTATCTCGATAAGATTCCGTTTTCAGCTAACTGGTTTCCTCACTCAGAGTGTATCAATTACAATCATAGATTCACAACGCCTTCTTATCGAATAGATTCAGGCCATCGCGAGTTGTAGAGTCGATCACGGGGAGGGACTGAATTATTCTGGTTTAATAACTCCATAATAAAATCATTCCTTCGTAAGTTTTGTTGGTTGACCGTTATGGATTGTTCGTTTCACAGATGATTACGAATCTTCCAAATTTGTGTGAAACATGTATCATTTTTTGTCAAATTCGTTTGAACAAAATTTAGTAATCATGAATTCTGAAATGCTTTATTTCGAAGTTTAAATTCGGGATAACATATTAATTAGAATAGTGAAAAAAAATCTTTAGTTATTCTGATTTAAAATTTAAAAATAAATCCAAGAAAATCGAACAGTGATATTTGTGAAAATTGACATTTTCGACATTTGGGCTGGTGGACAAATATGGCTCAATTGATCAGGTGAATTAACTGTAAATTTTTCACCGGTAAAATATCTAAAGTTTCGCTCACACCTTACCGGATAGCTCGAACGGACGCCAAACGGATAACTTTTTCCTATCCGTTCATGTCCGTTAAACGTCCGTTCTTATCCGTTAGATGTCTGTCCATATCCGTTGCATGTCCGTTAGGCGTACGTTTTATCCGTCGACGTCCGTTCTGTCCGGTGGACAATTTTAAGCATGTTAAAAACTTTGAACAGACGTCCAACGGATAAAATGTCCGTTGAACGTCCGTTAGGCGTCCGTTTTGTACGGTACTCGTCCGTTTGGTGTCCGTTTTGTATCCGTTACCTTGTCCGTTATACATCCGTTGGAGGTTTGAAAGATAATTTCACCAATGGACTTCTACCGGACGTTTAACGGATAAAACGGATGTTGAACGAATGAAAACGGACTTCTATCGGACGTATAACGGATAAAACGGATGATGAACGGATCTGAAACGGATAAATGCCAACTGAAAATTTCGCGTCAGAAATGACAATTATTGGTATGTCAGTTTTCTTAAGGTTCATGAATTCCTATGATTCATAATCGGTCTTAGAGTAAGAGCACGTCTTCACAATCAATCAGCTCTTATTCAGGCCAGACACTGTCCTTTGGCGGCATTTTGAAGAACAAACCATAACCATTTACACAAAAACATTTTGAATATTAATGCGATTTACATGTATTATTATTGTCGCCTTTAATTTTCCGTAATCTTGTTCATCAGTTTTATCCGGTACGCTTCCGTTAGGTGTCCGTTTTATGCGGTACTCGTCCGTTGGATGTACGTGCTACATCCGTTCTGTCCTATACGTTTCCGTTTCTCGTACGTTGCATATCGTAGGGATTCGTTAGGCATTCGTTACACGTCTGTTTTTTTTTTCGGTCAGTACATCAACGGACTCCCAACGGGTGACTATTTTGTCGACGGACAACATTTATTTTCATCCGTTCGTCGTCAGTTCGTGCTATCCGGTAAGGTGTGACCGAGGCTTTAAAAGATAGAAATCTAATGCTTCTTTTGGTGATGACGTTTCTCTTCGCAATAGGTTTGTAAGTTTGAAGTGTATGTATGTGTGGAGGGAGGGAAGGAAGGAAGGAAGGAAGGAAGGTGACAATAAAAAATTATGCAAAGTATTTTCAAATTTGAAATTAAAGTCAAGTCAAGTCATTTTAGAGATGTGTCCTCTCGACCTCGGACCAGACTGACATATGACAGTATCACTTTTCTCATGAACGAAATACAGAATCAATATCAGAAAAGAAAATTAAGAAAATTGACATCTTTACTAATTTTCAGAAGAACATTAAAAGCTATCGGGGGGAAAAGGGGAAGGGGTATTTACTTAATATATGTTACGTCTTCCAATAAAGTCTTTTTCAAAAGCTCGGAGGCGAAAATTAAAACAGATAATATTAATTTAAGAAGCAAAACACACAACTGGTGAATAAATCAAATATTAAGGAACGGTTAGGTTTTGTTTTTTTTTTGCTTAACAATTCATTTTCTCCTTTTTTCGACATTTTCACTTTTATCCCTTAAAATATAAAGTCGTATATATGAAATTATTTGTATGAGGTCCAATTTTCTAAAAGGGACAATTCAAAAATTTTCATTGCTTTTTTCTTCTTAATTATGAATGTAAAAATGAATCCGTGGTCTTTCTTATTTAAAGTCTACCAGACATCTCCAGTTCGCTATTCTCTTCTTTGTCATACACGTAGGCAGAAAACCAGTAACAACATACTAAAATTACAATGTTATAGTTACTTCAATATATTAATCACAGTAAAGTTTATTTATTCAGAAACTTGTATTTACCTTACTTTTATTTCTCTAAATAAAAGAAGGATTGTTTTGTGTACTTATTATACATCACAAAAGTTTGTCATCATTTATCTTCAACTTCTTCCTTTATCTTATTGTTTTAAAATATTCGAGCGCCACTGGTGATCACATTTTGATCCTGTTACCTTTAATGAGTTTTATTACTACTCATATTTAGCGTTTAGAGCCTCGTCATCATATTTCGGCACCTGTCGATTTTCAACAGTCACATCGTCCCTAATTCCATGGCAAAATCAAATGATAAAACACATCAAACGAATGGACAACTGTCATATTCCTGACTTGGTACAGGCATTCTTAAATGTAGAAAATGGTGGATTGAACCTGGTTTAATAGCGCTAAACCTCTCATGGTATGACAGTCGCGTCGAATCCCGTTATATCTATAACGATTCTTGAACAAAACAGACACAATGGGCAAAATTGTCAAAATAGGGACATAGCCATCATCATTGTGTTACAATCTCATAACAAAAACAAACAAATATATAACAAAGATGCACAAAACATGAAATATAAAATTTAACAAACACATGCATTGATACTTATATATTTTAAAATCAACCAAAATGACTGCTATCGAGGTTCATATCAACTCGAAAAGGTTTATGTTTATTTTTAAAACAGATATGTGTTTCCTCTCTTTGGTTATTGGTGGGATGTACAATATGAATATAGTAAAGTTAGGTGTGGACAAAAAAATAATTACAAAAAAAGGCCAGTCAGATCATACTAAATAGAATATATTATACACCATCAAGAACTTTATTAGAATTAGAATGGTCAAAAAGAATCATGTATCACATATTATATAAGTGTGTAAATAGTATTGCACCTGATTATCTCTGTCAATTATTAAAGAATGAGCAAAATTTTAATGCAAGAAGATATATCTATAGCTGTCTTTTGAATACCACGTCCACGAACAAAGTTTATGAAAAAGACATTTAAAAAATCCGGTAATGTTCTATGGAACAGTATTCCTGTAGAAAAAAAAAACAAATATAGGGAAAACAATTCAAATAAAATTTTTAAGGACAAATATGTAAATAAAATGTAACACTTAATTTTCATGTTTTTTACCATCATTTAGAAGGCTTGAGATGAAATTCATATTGTATTATCTAAATTTACACTTTTTAATTCAAACAAATTTTTATACTTATCATAGTGTTAAGATATTTAATTGTACACATATGAAAACAGTCAAGAGGCTCACCATAATACAAAAGTCCTCTGTAAAAAGTCTCACCAAAGAATACATGTCAAGATGAGAGCATCATATTGTCCTCCTTCAAGAGCTTGATCAAAATGCCCCTAACATCCGTCAAAAGATTGATTATTATTCACGTGCCCTCTGTCTGTCCTGTCAAATCTTATCATATAACACCTGCCCAGAGCCTAATCATAATTTACATGTTATCTCTCTCTCACTCACACGCACACATACACACACACACCAACACTCACACACATGTATCCATAATATAGCTAAATGCTAGTGTCTTAATTCAAAAGTATAGTTTCAAAACAGCTTTTCTTTACTAAACTTAAAAATATTCACTTACCCAACCAGAGCATATTAGACAAATTATGTCAAATGCAAAAAGTTCATGGACATCAATATATTGAACACACATAGAAACATGATCATAAAAGTAGTTATAATCCATGGTACAGAAGTCGTATTTGCTCCATGCAATTATATCTAAAAGTATTCCTATTACACTGAGAATTCCAAGTATGCCACCAAGACATATCTGTATACCACCGAACACCTTAAATGTCTTCACTGGAAACTCTGGTTGCTGTTGTCCTACTTGTAGAACCTGGTGGACTCAAAATCCTTGGGGTATGAATTGGGATGACATCGGGATATTTGAAGCCGTAGTTGACATTCTGAAATTTAAAAAAAATCAACCAATTTGATTCAAAAGCAGTGTTCGGGTAGATAACTTCTACAAAGAAAAGTATTCGGTCAATTTCAAAGGCGCGTAAACTGTTCAATATCATATACAAAACATCTAAGCGACATCATGCGAAACAAAATTGATACGCAGGAAATAAAAGAGGCGGAAGAAGAAAAAAAATAATGATCAGTAGAAATTTAATAAGTCTTTCCACAGAAAAGGGGAAGGACCTAATTAAAGTTAATAGTAATTAGAGGAAAATAACGAAGTAAGTGAAAAGTGCTAAGTCCGCGGGAAATAACCAATAATAATGAATAAAACGAAGGGGATTATAACAATCTTGCTTACAAGAATTTCAAAGTGTCTTACCAAAAGAACTACAGAACCATATAAAAATTGAGAGGTTGCCGAACAAAAATGAATTAATCAAAATATATAAGGTATACAGATGGATGTTTATATAAAGTGTAAGAGTTGTAACCGATCATCCTGACATAACATTTAAAAACACAACATAATGGAATAATATGTCCAAATTCATTTCTTAAATTACAGGGTCCATAAAGGCTATAGTAATCAGTTACAATTGATTGACAATTTTGATAATTACAACAATAAATTTCCCAGTGTACATGTATATTTAGTACATAATTATCGGTCAAAATCATAGCTATCAACCATATGAATTATAAATACACAATCAAATTATAAATTACATAATATGCACTCATCATACAATTATTTTCTAGTATCACTAATCAGACCTGATCTCCTTAAGATAATTCACTCTCTAATATAACAGCCCATTGTTTCAATAAATGATATACATTTATTTGCCAAGTGCTATATAAATTTAGAAGATTTATGTAAGTTTTTTTCGTGTAACAAATGTTCACAAACATAACCAAAAATGTTTTTGAAATAATGTCGGAAAAAATCAATGAAAAAGGACAAGCAGTATAATGTGTTTTATCTCCCTTTGTTTACTATTTCATGATTTGTAAACAATTTTATTATATTCACATGTCCTTTTTTTAAGCAATTCAATGAAAAGTATTTTCCAACCTTTTCTTTCTGTGTCCAGCGGTTTATCTAATTTAATGAAAACATGTTTGTCAATAATAACAACGATATACCTGTTTTTTAAATGAAATACCCATTCAAGCGACCAATGACCTGAACCTACCTTGACTTTATTTTTCTCTGCATATTTATATTTCAATACAGTTTAAAAGCTCACATTTCGTTAACAATCTACTGTCAGCCATATCGGAGGAAATCCCCATATAGAGCTCTGGTCAATTTACCCTGAATTTGTTTTACTCATGCAGTAATCCCAAGGATTTGTTAAAATATACTGATCTTGAAATATCCTCGTGTTTATTTATGAATCACTTGACAAACAAAATATTTTCTAGACTGAATTTTGTTGCTGTAATTTTTACGGCATCTTTTACTGAAATGAATTAATTTGATTTCAACGATAACACTTTCTCAGACCGTATTTATATTAGTCTTTAATAATATCGCAGGATATCATTCAATACTCTGTAATGTAATGTCACTGCATTCTTCTTATAAACTCTACACTTTTTAAAATCCGATATTCTATCAAGTTTTAATAGAATAGGTTTTTTTTCGTTAGGAAAGTCATTCTTTATTATTTTAAATCTGTTCTTATATTCTTATTATTTTCTTAATTGTATGCAACTGTCATACAAGGGAGAGGTTTGGTTAAGCTAGCTTTGAAACCAGACTATGTTTGATCTTTTAAATTTGCCATTAAGTCGGTATTATTGTGGGTTTTTATTATTTTATTTTCTTGGAACTCAAAATCTCATTTTAAAGATAATTTAATAAGTGCTAGTCTGAATCTGTATATGTGCATGTTAATCGAAAAAGAAATTGACTGCCCCTACAGCCACGAACCGCAAAACACCATCCCTTGGTGACAAGTATTTTCGGTGCATTTATTTGAAAAAACTAGTCAGTTGTCAATATATTGGGGACAATATGATAAAATTATTTAACGTTGCGATAGTTTGGTAACTGTTACAATCTTCAAGTGCAATATGTCGTCCTTCTATCAGATGTAAAACCTACTAAAATATAAATCTGATTGGATTGAATGCTTATTTATTTTTGAAGGAGTTTATATAAGGACTATCTTATCATATTTTTTTTCATAGATTTGAATGCCTTTTAGTTATCTTTTTTGAAGATAATTTTGTTCATTCAATTTCTCAGACCGTATTTATATTAGTCGTTAATAATATCGGAGGATATCATTCAATACTCTGTAATGTAATGTTACTGCCTTCTTCTTATCAACCCTACAAACCTTAGGTTTCCTGTATTGTAGTACATGTAGATGACATTGTTTTTAGACATCATCATGTCGTTACTTTTCTACTTGAATGTTGCCCATTTTGTTATCCGGTATATAGCTGTGGATCCATTATTTTTCGTTGTTTACAGCTGTTTTACAATTAGATTTCTCACTTTTTAACATCCGTTATTTGATCTTTGTGTGCAAGTTGCATCATTGGCTATTATTCCATACATCTTAATTTTTTTTATTTTCATAGTGTAGGATTTTATTTATGTATTTGCTCAGCATACTATCAAACTTGTTTCTTAAAAAATATATAAAATCTGTATGTTTAAATCTACTCCAACTTCTGGATGTAAAGAAAACAAGACCATACATACTACGGCAAGACTGTTCTGTAATCGGCTTAATTTTATCTTCAATTTGCAAATAAAATGTCTTTTTGCCAACTTTAACAAACTGTTATTGAAAAGTAAAATTAAAAGAGTTTATCCCATTGTTCCAAAAATTTCAATCTTTTAATTATATATGTTTCTTGGCTTTATACAACACATTAAAGACGCTTATTTTTCTTTAACATATTTATAATTATAACAATATATTTGTTTTGAAATATATTTATTAAACTATGTAACATATACAAGGAAATTTCATTAAAAAGAATAGTATACATTTATCATCAATCATGAATCAACACCTTGGGCAAGCTATTTGCAAAAAAGGAAAAAAATAAGTACCAAAACAAATATCAAAGGAATGAAAGGAACTAAAAAACAATATTTAAGCAAACTCAAAATTAATGCAGTACAAAAATATTACTATCTACATGCATAATATTATGAAATCTTTCATTACACATAATGTTATTTTATATCATTTTGATACAATAATCAGTAATCAATTCAACTACTTAGAAATTTTTAGGGGTTTGATTCTGTATTGCTATCACCATTGAAGCATTCAATTTTTTTTATGAATCTTTAAGTTGTAAAACGTAGTATTATTTCATATTCTTATCAATTTATACAGCAATTTTAATCAGCAAAAAAGTCAATCTTGGTGTCAAAATATGCTAGAAGAGAGGGACGAAATATACCAGAGGGACAGTCAAACTCATAAATCAAAAATGAACTAACAACACCTGGCTAAAAATGAAAGAGGACAAACAGACAAACAATAAAACACATGACACAAATTGCAAACTAAAGAATAACCAACAAAAAACCCATTAAATACTAGGGGTGACCTCAGGTGACCCGGAAGGGTAAGCAGATCCTGCACCAAATGTTACAGATGCTATATTGATTATTATTCTTTAGATTCTTAAAATATGTGTTAATAGGACCTATTACATTGCTTATTGATGTATTCATCAAATAAAGGCAATATTAGTATACCACTGTTAGAAAGTCATTAATCGATCGAGACAAAAACAAATCCGAATAACATCATATTATTTTCAAATCAACTGAAAACTGTTTCAGTTGTTGTATCTCTTCATATTAGGTATGTAGATAGTGGGAGGTGATTAATGTAGACCTGTTTGTATTTTGACAATCATATACAAGTATAATTAAGTTGAAAAAGATTAAACATTATTAATTCTGATCATGTTTTCAGTGAAATATGACAGAAATATAAAAAGAGAAATTGTATAATATGATATTCATATTTTTTTTTCAGAGATTCATTTCCAAACTGGAAGGCAATTATTTTCTCCCATATTTTAACATGTTTATCGAAAAATGAACACTTTTTATCAGTTTCTAATCGTCTTTAAAAGTAAAACCTTATCTTTTCATATTAGAAAAAAAATATTAGGGTAAAAAACAATTGTATTTCTAAGCACGTATTCTTATATAATTATGTTCTGTTATATCACAAGTGTTAGTAACTTATAAATTAAGATTAATAGTCTTTTGATTTTTACAACGAACACAATCGCATGTAGGAGATTGTTATTCTTTGTAAGCAGGTGGATTAGTATCAAAAACTTGTCCATGGTTCGCTTCTAGTTGTGTACCACCAACTGCCGGAATCTGTTGAGCTGACGGTTGATTAGTAGGCATAACATGATAGTGTTGCGCTGCAGGATATTGAACTATTGCGTTAGCTTGTTGTCCAGTAGCTATCATGACCTGGTGGCTGTTTGCGATAGGATTCTGAGTCTGTGGTGGGTTAAGAAACATTCCAGGTTGTGTACTTTGCATTATAACAACTTCCTATAGAGAAACGAAAGAATAATAATTAAGGCACTGTTTAACATGTTTTATCTGAAGACTCAGTGGGATAAATTTTTCAAAATTACTAAAAAGAAATGTTCATACAAGTTATTTCAATCAACAAGAAAAGAAGAGGAATTCTCAGTAATTTTAGTAAAGAGTAGGAATTACATAGTTTTACAAACATATGTTTCAGTGTAAAATGGCCATATATGGTGTTAATATGTCTGTTATAGTACAGACATGCAAGACTTTCTATTTTTTTCATTTTCGGAGAAAGTCTTTTCGAGTTCAGATTTTTATATATTTTAAGAGTTAACGTCCTGAGACAGACTGCAACACTACAACAATGGCCTTGTGGAAATTACAACTAACGTATGCATGTGGTGTTATATACTTGCATATTGTGTATCATAGAATCAATAAAACCCTGCTGTTTTTTAATCAATCGTCCTGGATAATAGTACCAAATGGTAGTCAATAAACCTTTGGTTATTATCCAGTAAATGCATTGATACATTTGGAAGACGATTCACACTTATGCATTGTTATTATAACTAAAATAAAATACAATTGAGCATGGGAAATGAGTATGTGTCAAAGAGACAACAACTCGACCATAGAGCGGAAAACAGCTGAAATCCACCAATGTTTACCTTTTTTTAAGTCTTCAACGTGAGTATCAAATCTTCTGACCCTCCTTGTTTGACAAAGTTGTGTTCCGTGGGGGAGGGAGTCGTATCATGTTCGTGTGCAACATTTGCTTACCTGGTTGTTTGAAGTCCTCAATGTGGAGCAGCAACAACAGAATGAAGCTGCAATGATTGCCACTACTACTTCTGCAAAGGTCAACACAGCCATGAAAGCTGACAGAACCACAGCTTTTGAATTGTTATTTCCTCTCTAAAATAAACAGTGTAAGTTGCCAACATCAAACAAACTAACAAACTAGAGAATGACAAAATAGTAGTTTTAAGTACTATATTTTTCTATAGAATTATAACATTATTCGCTTAAATTCAGCCTAAATCTAGATCTGCAATGTTTTGTACATCTCTCAGTGTTCTTTGATTGGTTATCAAAGGTACCAGGATTATAATTTCGTACGCCAGACGCGGGTTTCGACTACATAAGACTCATCAGTGACTCTCATATCAAAATATTTATAAAGCCAAACAAGTACAAAGTTGAAGAGCATTAAGGATCCAAAATTCCAAAAAGTTGTGCCAAATACGGCTAAGGTAATCCATGCCTGGGGTAATAAAATCCTTAGTTTTTCGAAAAATTCAAAGTTTTGTAAACAGGAAATTCATAAAAATGACCTCATTATTGATATTCGTGTCAACACCGTATTTAAACAAATCATCACTGCATGGAATGTTTCGAGCGAACAAGACCATTCTACAAACACAACTATATACAGCATAGCTATCGTTTGTCGAGTAAGTATCATTATTACTTTAATACTAATTAAATCCAGTTTAATCTCTTCAGATAAATACAGTTTTTAAATATTTTTGACATACATTGTTAACTATTCTCTGATATTGTTCAATTTATTTCTCTTTTTATTTCTTGTCCAAAACTTGTTTTCAAAATACATTTTAGAATACTACCTTAAAATCTATGGCATGTACCACAAATAATTGTCATAAACATAAAATTGAGAAAGGAAATGGAAAATGGGGAAAGTGTCAAAGACATAACAACCCGACCATAGAGCAGACATAGATTGTATTAGTGCTATTTTGTGAATTCTTTAGTACCCATCATTTTTCAAGATCGAATTAAAAATAGAGAGCTGTCAATTTTATAAAATGATAATTTAAAAAATGTAAATGGACTCCCAAATATATCTAGATTAAAATGGTATACGTCAGACAAATGTTTTGTCTAGAAAAGACACATTGGTGACGCTCGAATGAAAAATGGTGAAAAGCCTGAATAAAGTACGAAAGTTTAAGAGCATTGAGGACACAAAATTCCGAAATATTTTGCCAAAAGCATCAATTTTCCTTGGTATGATATCTTTTGTATTTTGTCTTAACACTTAATTTATTTTTATTAACAGTTTAATGATACCATAGATCACCCATTTCAACATAGAAATGATGACTTATGTACTTGTGTTAATAAACTCCTTGTAGATGTTAGGATTGAAATGTTGTGCGCTAGACGCGACTTTCGTGAACGAAACTGTGTGTACAATACATATATCTGGAACAATATCTGACAATCATACACTACTTATTAAAAATTTTATTGTGACTGTGTCTGCGCATGCTGCGAGCACATGTCTATTCGGTGACCAAATATACAGAACGTTTGGAAGCGAGACTAAAGCAAAACCCGTATAAAGAAAACTTTGCCCGACAGTGCAGCAAAGCATTTACGTATAGATAGTTGGCAATCTGTTTATCTATTTAACTTGTTTAGTTGATATGCATCAACATTACTTACTATAATTGATCCGACTACACCAAGACTGAACATTGTAGGAACAAAAACTGACGCTCCAACTATGCTACACACCATAAATCCAGTTTTCTAAAACATAAAGCATTGAAAGAATAAAGCTATACTTTAAACAAGGTACATACAATTGAATGTTTAATATCTCAGTACAATTGATGTAATTGTTAGTTTCCCTCTTTTGTACACTTTTCTCTATACTGAAAAGATATAAAACAAAATAACAATATCAGAAGTTCGTGGGCATTCTCTTTAATTATAATTAAATTGCTGATTTTAATTCCTTGTTTTACCTGTCATCTGTAAATATTAATTACTTGTTAAGTTAATGAATCATTGGTCTTTACTTAAAACCTACCAAACATTTCCAGCTCGCCTCCCTCTTCTTTGACATACACATAGGCAGAAAACCAGTTACAACATACTGCAATTACAAAAACTAACATAAGTGTTATAGTTACTATAAATTTAGCATTTGCTTTCCGCCATTACGTAACTACATATACGCTATAACGACATTTGCATTTTTATTGTAAACCTTAAATCCTTATACCTTCACTTTGCACTACCTATTTAATTGTTAATGTGCTCTCTTAAGGAAGAGATTCGTGTAATGAATTTGTTCTTTCCTTTCTGTGACTATAATAGATTTATTAACAGTTCAAAAATACACCAGTCTCTATCATTTCTGCATGCTTTTTGTTTGTAAATGTATTTATACGCATCTTCCTACAAGTGAATTTCCGAAACAATTTTCTTTAGTAGGTTTATAAGTTTATAAGACAACTGAAAATACACACTTACCCATCCAGAGCATATTAGACAAGTTATGTCAAATGCAAAAAGTGCGTGGCCATCATTATATCGTCTGCACATCCAATAATGATCAGTATAGCCATCGTAATAATAATTATTGTTGCGACAGTCGTCGTATTTGTTCCATGCAATTATATCCAGAATCACTCCAATTAAACTGAGAATCCCAAGAAGAACACCAATACCAATCTGCACACCACCAAACACCTTAAATGTCCTCACTGGAAATGCTTGTTGCTGACGTCCGACTGGTGGAGCTTGTTGAAATCCAACTACTTGTGGTATAAATGGGGTTGACATTTGAATATTTGCAGTCGTTGTTGACATTCTGAAATGTAGAAACTTCTCAAATAATATGATTGAAACCTAGGGTATACAGAGAATAACAAAGAAGTATCATTAATAACATTATTTAGTTAGTGTATTGGCATGAACGTTCTCCATATTAATATATTTTGTTTGCGTAGACTTATACCCATTCCACGCAACAAGCTTATTACAGAAGACAGGTAAACAAATAAACATTGTGACACTTAGTGCTTAATTTGAAGCGGGCTAAATGTGCATATATCTTCAATGTGGGGCATTGGTGTTTGTACTTGTATTTCTTTTTTTTTTTTGTATTAAAATATCTTAATAGGGTTCCAGAGCTCTATCATTCGTTGTTGTTTAATATTTTGGTAAACAAAATGGTCCATTTTATTTTCGATTACGTGTGTTGTTGTGAAGTCTTGTTAATTACTTATACTAGTTGCTATCTAACATAATTATTGAAATACTTTTTTTATTTTCAGAATATTTGCAAACTAAAATACATTCTTGAATTACGGCTGTTGTGTTTTGAACATCTCAATGTTCAGTTCTTATTAAATTTTATAATGAGATGACATTCTTGTAAGTTCTGAAAGCAATCACGAAATAGTTATAAGGAAACATTAGAAACAAAAAACGATATAGATACGGGGCAAATGGCATGTAAAAGTTTACAGTAAAGAGGGGGAAAATAATCTTAATTAAAAACTGATAAGGTGGAAATACCAAATCGAAATGAATAATTAAAAATAATAGGGAAATTGAAACATAAAGTTACCAGAAGTTCGGGGGAAATAAAGTAAAAAATATGTACAAATTAGTGGCAAATAACAAACAAATATGCAACTTAATGAGAATCAAAATACCAAACTGAATGTACTTAACATAAATTTACAAAGTAAGTGCTAAGCGTGAAATAACAAACACAACGGAAAAAGGGGGAAAGCAAATTTGATTACAACAAATTCAAAATGTCTTATATGAAGATCTACAGAAAAATTAAGAGATTGCGAGCTAACATTATTTATTCAAAACCTATGAGAGAAACAAATTAATTTTAAGATAAAGTGTAAACGTTGTTATCAAACATCCTGACATATCATTTATAAGAATGCGTCAAAAATCAATGAACATGAAAATGAAGTATAAGGTGTTCTTATCTCCCTTTGTTGACAATTTCACAATTCGTGAGCAATTAGATTATATGTATTTGTTATTCCTTTGAAACAATGAAATGATAATATTTTACCAACCTTTTCTTTCTGTGATGAACGGTGTATCTTATTCAATGATAAAATATCTGTTAATAACACAATAATATTTTTTGTCCGATAATGTACTTCCTCAATCGCTCGATGATGTAGATCAACCTTGACCTGATTTTATATGAGTATTTATTGTTCATTATTATTTTTTTTTAAACTCACATTTCGTAAACAATTTAGTGTATGCCAAGATGCTTAAACGTCAATAAACCCTTCTTTTTTGTTTTACACACCGGGTTATGCACATAATTTGTTAAAATCTATTTATTTGTCACACACTTATTGTTCAGAGTTTTTATGACAATGAATATTTGAATTTGAAGATTATACAATTACTTTCTTTTGATGAGGTAGATATGTAGTTTTATTGACTTTTGAAAACTGATATTCACTGAGGCCAACGGTGAATATCAAATTTTCGAAAGTCAATTAAGCCACATATTTACCGAAATAAAAGACAGTATTGTTTTATTCCATATTCCGAGAGGGCAATTATTTACCAAAACCAATTGTACATCAATCTTTTTTTACCAAAATAAGCACGTAAAAGCACGCGACGTTTTGCGCGGCGAATATACCTTTTCTGCAGGTGAATATGCTTATTTATTCAAAATCCCATTCATATAGAAAACCTACTAAAATTTTATCAATATGGAATAAATGTGAATATCAATGAGTCTTTATTATTTAGATGAAAAAACAAATTGATATTTAGGAGTTTACAGTTGAAGTTTTTGAGTCTATTTGAATAAGAATCGCAAACGGCATGTTTCACTGAAATAGATTAATTTTAATTTCGAAGGCATAAATTTAATAGAATGTCATAGAATACTAGTATACTTTTTTTCGTCCTTCTCAATCATTTTTAGTTGGTCCTTAGAACTTAAAATAAACATCCTAAAGATAAATGAATAAGTGCTGGTCTCATTCCTATTTATGTTTATTTCAATCGAAAAAAAAAATCGAGAACACCCTCTACCACCTATCATAAACCATCTGTAGTACCGTCATCATAGTAATGAACGCTTGCTTGTCATTTTTTTGGAACTTTTGTCAGATTTTCGGAATCCTCTGGTTTTATCCATTTGAATGCCTTTAAAAAAAATTTACCCATGGACCCCCTTTTTTCTTTTTATAAATCTTTTACATGTATAATTATAAGCCATTTTCAAAAGTCTTATAAAATCTTATTTATGTTTTAATAGTATTTGAGAGCTTTAACTGGTCAATGATAAAGCTATGAAAAGTCAAGAGAGAACATTTTCCCGCCAAAATTCCAATGGCTAATATCTCGAAAACAAGCACATTGACCCCTATATTTTTTTTTATTTTTTAGATTCCTCAATAAATCCCCTATCAATATATTCAACAATAAATGCAAGCTGGTTAGTATCTTAATTTATTGCATATGTGTGCGCACCATGGTATGATTTCATATACGATTCAAAATTAATATTCACTGAAACTATGAACATGCATTACATTGTATTTGAAAATTTCTAAACAGACAGCATTAGGGTTAGGGTTACAGACATCATTAGGATAAGGGTTAAAGACATCAATACGGTTAGGGTTACAGACAACATCAGGATTAGGATTACAGACAGCATTAGGGTTAGGGTTTAAAGACATTATCAGGGTTAGGGTTACAGACATCATTAGGGTTAGGGTTTGAGACATCATTAGGGTTAGGGTTAGAGACATCATTAGGGTTAAGGTTACAGACAGCATCAGGGTTAGGATTACAGACAGCATTAAGGTCAGGGTTAAAGACATTATTACGGTTAGGGTTACAGACATCATTAGGGTTAGGGTTACCGACATCATTAAAGTTAAGGTTACAGACAACATTATGGTTAGGGTAACAGTCAGCATTAGGGTTAGAGTTACACAAATCATTAGGGTTAGGGTTACAGACATAATAAGGGTTAGGGTTAAATACACTATTACGGTTAGAGTTACAGACATCATTAGGGTTAGGATTAGAGACATCATTAGGGTTAGAGTTAGAATCATCATTAGGGTTAGGGTTACAGACATCATAAGGGTTAAGATTAGAGACATCATTAGGGTTACAGACATCATTAGGGTTAGGGTTACAGACAGCATCAGGGTTAGGAATACAGACAGCATTAGGTTATGGTTAAAGGCATTATTAGGGTTAGGGTTACAGACATCATTAGGGTTAGGGTACCAGACAGCATTACGGTAAGGTATACAGACATTATTAGGGTTAGGGTTACAGACATCATTAGGATTAGGGTTACAGAGAGCATCAGGGTTAAGGTTACAGACAGCATTAGGGTAAGGATTACAGACAGCATTAGGGTTAGGGTTAAAGACATTATAAGGGTTAGGGTTACAGACATCATTTGGGTTAGGGTTAGATATATCATTAGGGTTAGGGTTACAGACAGCATCAGGGTTAGGGTTATAGAAAGTGTTTGGGTTAGGGTCAAATACATCGTTAGGGTTAGGGTTACAGACAGCACCAGGGTTAAGATAACAGACAGCATAAGTGTTAGGGTTAAAGACATTATCAGGGTTAGGGTTACAGACATTATTAGGGTTAGGGTAAGAGACTTCATTAGGGTTAAGGTTGCAGAC
Organism: Mytilus galloprovincialis; assembly: GCA_037788925.1. Classification (NCBI taxonomy): domain Eukaryota; kingdom Metazoa; phylum Mollusca; class Bivalvia; order Mytilida; family Mytilidae; genus Mytilus; species Mytilus galloprovincialis. The sequence goes on from CM075333.1 coordinate 62,135,428, forward strand.
ATCATCAGGGTTAGGATTACAGGCAGCATTAAGTTTAAGGTTAAAGACATTATTAGGGTTAGAGTTACCGACATCATTAGGGTAAGGTCACAACCATCATTAAGGTTAGGGTTACAGTCATTATAAGTGTAATGGTTACAGACAGCATAAGGGTTAGGGTTAAATACACTATTACGGTTAGAGTTACAGACATCATTAGGGTTAGGATTAGAGACATCATTAGGGTTAGAGTTAGAATCATCATTAGGGTTAGGGTTACAGACATCATAAGGGTTAGGATTAGAGACATCATTAGGGTTACAGACATCATTAGGGTTAGGGTTACAGACAGCATCAGGGTTAGCAATACAGACAGCATTAGGTTATGGTAAAAGGCATTATTAGGGTTAGGGTTACAGACATCATTAGGGTTAGGGTACCAGACAGCATTACGGTAAGGTATACAGACATTATTAGGGTTAGGGTTACAGACATCATTAGGGTTAGGGTTACAGACATCATTAGGATTAGGGTTACAGAGAGCATCAGGGTTAAGGTTACAGACAACATTAGGGTAAGGATTACAGACAGCATTAGGGTTAGGGTTAAAGACATTATAAGGGTTAGGGTTACAGACATCATTTGGGTTAGGGTTAGATATATCATTAGGGTTAGGGTTACAGACAGCATCAGGGTTAGGGTTATAGAAAGTGTTTGGGTTAGGGTCAAATACATCGTAAGGGTTAGGGTTACAGACAGCACCAGGGTTAAGATAACAGACAGCATAAATGTTAATGTTAAAGACATTATCAGGGTTAGGGTTACAGACATTATTAGGGTTAGGGTAAGAGACTTCATTAGGGTTAAGGTTGCAGACAGCATCAGGGTTAGGATTACAGACAGCATTAAATTTAAGGTTAAAGACATTATTAGGGTTAGAGTTACCGACATCATTAGGGTAAGGTCACAAACATCATTAAGGTTAGGGTTACAGTCATTATAAGTTTAATGGTTACAGACAGCATAAGGGTTAGGGTTAAATACACTATTACGGTTAGAGTTACAGACACCATTAGGGTTAGGATTAGAGACATCATTAGGGTAAGAGTTAGAATCATCATTAGGGTTAGGGTTACAACATCATAAGGGTTAGGATTAGAGACATCATTAGGGTTACAGATATCATTAGGGTTAGAGTTAGAATCATCATTAGGGTTAGGGTTACAGACATCATAAGGGTTAGGATTAGAGACATCATTAGGGTTACAGACATCATTAGGGTTAGGGTTACAGACAACATCAGTGTTAGAAATACAGACAGCATTAGGTTATGGTTAAAGGTATTATTAGGGTTAGGGTTAAAGACATCATTAGGGTTAGGGTTGCAGACAGGATAAAGGTTAGGTATACAGACATTATTAGGGCTAGGGTTACAGACATCATTTGGGTTAGGGTTACAGACGTCATTAGATTAAGGATTAAAGACATCATTACGGTTATGATTACAGCGAGCATCAGGGTTAGGATTACAGACAGCATTAGGGTTAGGGTTAAAGACATTATTAGGTTAGGGTTACAGGCATCATTAGGGTTAGGGTTACAGACATCATTAGGGTTAGGGTTAAAGACATTATTACGGTTAGGGTTACAGACATCATTAGGGTAAGGGTTACAGACATCATTAAGGTTAGGGTTACAGACATCATTAGAGTTAGGGTTACAGACAACATTATGGTTAGGGTAACAGTCAGCATTAGGGTTAGGGTTACAGACAACATTATGGTTAGGGTTACAGACATAATTAGGGTTAGGGTAAAATACAGCATTAGGGTTAGGATAACAGTCCGCATTAGGGTTAGTGTAACGGTCAGCATTAGGGTTAGGGTTACACACATCATTAGGGTAAGGGTTACAGACATCATTAGGGTTAGGGTTCCATACATCATTAAGGTTAGGATTAGAGACATCATTAGGGTTAGGGTTAGAGACAGCATCAGGGTTAGGATTAGAGACAGCATTAAGGTTAGGGTTAAATACATTATTAGGATTAGGGTTACAGACATCACTAGGATTAGGGTAACAGAAAGCATTACGGTAAGGTATACAGACATTTTTAGGGTTAGGGTTACAGACATCATTAGGGTTAGGATTACAGAGAGAATCAGGGTTAAGGTTACAGACAGCATTAGGATTAGGATTACAGACAGCATTAGCGTTAGGGTTAAAGACATTATTAGGGTTAGGGTTACAGACAGCATTATAATTAGGGTTACAGACATCACTAGGTTTAATGTTACAGACATCATTAGGGTTAGGGTTACCGACAGCATTAGGGTTAGGGTTACAGACACCATTAGGGTCAGGGTTACAATCAGCTTTAGGGTTAGGGTTACAGACAACATTAGGGTTATGGTTACAGTAACGTTAGGGTAAATGTTAGAGACAGTAAAAGGGTTAGGGTTACAAACATCGTTACGGTTAGGGTTACGGACATAATTAGAGGGAGGGTTACAGACATCATTAGGGTTAGGATGTCAGACATCATTAGGGTTAGGGTTACAGTCAGCATTAGGGTGAGGGTAACAGTCAGCATTAGGGTTAGGGTTTCAGTCAGCATTAGGGTGGGGGTAACAGTCAGCATTAGAGTTAAGGTTACAGACAGCATTAGGGTTAGGGCTACAAACATCATTAGGGTTAAGGTTAAACATAGCATTAGGGTAAGGGTAACAGACGTCATTAGGGTTAGGGTTACAGACATCATTAGGGTTAGGGTAACAGACATCCTTAGGGTTAGGGTTAGACATAGCAATAGGGTGAGGGTTACAGACATCATTAGGGTTAGGGTTATAGACATCCTTAGGGTTAAGGTTACAGACATCCTTAGGGTTAGGTTTAGACAAAGCATCAGGGTTAGGGTTACAAACATCATAAGAGTTAGGGTTACAGACATCCTAAGGGTTAGGGTTAGACATAGCATTAGGGTTAGGGTTACAGACATCATTAGGGTTAGGGTTACAGACATCCTTAGGGTGAGGAGTAGACGTAGCATTAGGGTGAGGGTTACAGACGTCACTAGGGTAAGGGTTAGACATAGCATTAGGACGAGGGTTACAGACATCATTAGGGTTTGGGTTAGACATAGTATTAGGGTGAGTGGTACAGACATCATTAGGGTTAGGGTTACAGACATCCTTAGGGTTAGGGTTACAGACATCCTTAGGGTTAGGGTTACAGACATCCTTAGGGTTAGGGTTACAGACATCCTTAGGGCTAGGGTTAGACATAGCATTAGGTTAGGGTTACAGACATCATTAGGGTTAGGGTTACAGACATCCTTAGGGTTAGGGTTAGACATAGCACCAGGTTTAGGGTTAAAGACATCATTAGGGTTAGGGTTAGACATAGCATTAGGATTAGGGTTAGACATAGCATTAGGGTTAGGGTTACAGACATCATTAGGGTTAGGGTTACAGACATCCTTAGGGTTAGGGTTAGACATAGCATTAGGGTGAGGGTTACAGACGTCACTAGGGTATGGGTTAGACATAATATTAGGGTGAGTGGTACAGACATTATTAGGGTCAGTGTTACAGACATCATTAGAATTAGGGTAAAATACAGCATTAGGGTTAGGATAACAGTTCGCATTAGGGTTAGGGTAACGGTCAGCATTAGGGTTAGGGTTACACACATCATTAGGGTAAGGGTTACACATATCATTAGGGTTAGGGTTAAATACATCATTAAGGTTAGGATTAGAGACATCATTAGGGTTAGGGTTAGAGACAGCATCCGGGCTAGGATTAAAGACAGCATTAAGGTTAGGGTTAAATACATTATAAGGATTAGGGTTACAGACATCACTAGGGTTAGGGTACCAGAAAGCATTACGGTAAGGTATACAGACATTTTTAGGGTTAGGGTTACAGACATCATTAGGGTTAGGATTACAGAGAGAATCAGGGTTAAGGTTACAGACAGCATTAGGATTAGGATTACAGACAGCATTAGGGTTAGGGTTAAAGACATTATTAGGGTTAGGGTTACAGACAGCATTATAATTAGGGTTAGAGACATCACTAGGTTTAATGTTACAGACATCATTAGGGTTAGGGTTACCGACAGCATTAGGGTTAGGGTTACAGACACCATTAGGGTCAGGGTTACAGTCAGCTTTAGGGTTAGGGTAACAGACAACATTAGGGTTATGGTTACAGTAACGTTAGGGTAAATGTTAGAGACAGTAAAAGGGTTAGGGTTACAAACATCGTTACGGTTAGGGTTACGGACATAATTAGAGGGAGGGTTACAGACATCATTAGGGTTAGGATGTCAGACATCATTAGGGTTAGGGTAACAGTCAGCATTAGGGTGAGGGTAACAGTCAGCATTAGGGTTAGGGTTACAGTCAGCATTAGGGTGGGGGTAACAGTCAGCATTAGAGTTAAGGTTACAGACAGCATTAGGGTTAGAGTTACAAACATCATTAGGGTTAAGGTTAAACATAGCATTAGGGTAAGGGTTACAGACGTCATTAGGGTTAGGGTTACAGACATCATTAGGGTTAGGGTAACAGACATCCTTAGGGTTAGGGTTAGACATAGCAATAGGGTGAGGGTTACAGACATCATTAGGGTTAGGGTTATAGCTATCCTTAGGGTTAAGGTTACAGACATCCTTAGGGTTAGGTTTAGACAAAGCATCAGGGTTAGGGTTACAAACATCATAAGGGTTAGGGTTACAGACATCCTAAGGGTTAGGGTTAGACATAGCATTAGGGTTAGGGTTACAGACATCATTAGGGTTAGGGTTACAGACATCCTTAGGGTGAGGAGTAGACGTAGCATTAGGGTGAGGGTTACAGACGTCACTAGGGTAAGGGTTAGACATAGCATTAGGACGAGGGTTACAGACATCATTAGGGTTTGGGTTAGACATAGTATTAGGGTGAGTGGTACAGACATCATTAGGGTTAGGGTTACAGATATCCTTAGGGTTAGGGTTACAGACATCCTTAGGGTTAGGGTTACAGACATCCTTAGGGTTAGGGTTACAGACATCCTTAGGGCTAGGGTTAGACATAGCATTAGGTTAGGGTTACAGACATCATTAGGGTTAGGGTTACAGACATCCTTAGGGTTAGGGTTAGACATAGCACCAGGTTTAGGGTTAAAGACATCATTAGGGTTAGGGTTAGACATAGCATTAGGGTTAGGGTTAGACATAGCATTAGGGTTAGGGTTACAGACATCATTAGGGTTAGGGTTACAGACATCCTTAGGGTTAGGGTTAGACATAGCATTAGGGTGAGGGTTACAGACGTCACTAGGGTATGGGTTAGACATACTATTAGGGTGAGTGGTACAGACATTATTAGGGTCAGTGTTACAGACATCATTAGAGTTAGGGTAAAATACAGCATTAGGGTTAGGATAACAGTCCGCATTAGGGTTAGGGTAACGGTCAGCATTAGGGTTAGGGTTACACACATCATTAGGGTAAGGTTTACACATATCATTAGGGTTAGGGTTAAATACATCATTAAGGTTAGGATTAGAGACATCATTAGGGTTAGGGTTAGAGACAGCATCCGGGGTAGGATTAAAGACAGCATTAAGGTTAGGGTTAAATACATTATAAGGAATAGGGTTACAGACATCACTAGGGTTAGGGTACCAGAAAGCATTACGGTAAGGTATACAGACATTTTTAGGGTTAGGGTTACAGACATCATTAGGGTTAGGATTACAGAGAGCATCAGGGTTAAGGTTACAGACAGCATTAGGATTAGGATTACAGACAGCATTAGGGTTAGGGTTAAAGACATTATTAGGGTTAGGGTTACATACATCATTTGGGTTAAGGTGAGATATATCATTAGGGTTAGGGTTACAGACAGCATCAGGGTTAGGGTTATAGACAGCATTAAGGTAAAGGTTACAGACAGCATTATAATTAGGGTTGCAGACATCATTAGATTTAAGGTTACAGACATCATTAGGGTTAGGGTTACGGACAGCATTAGGGTTAGGGTTACAGACACCATTAGGGTCAGGGTTACAGTCATCATCAGGGTTAGGGTTACAGACAGCATTAGGGTTATGGTTACAGTAACGTTAGGGTAAATGTTAGAGACAGCAAAAGGGTTAGGGTTACAAACATCATTACGGTTAGGGTTGCGGACATAATTAGAGGGAGGGTTACAGACATCATTAGGGTTAGGATTTCAGACATCATTAGGGTTAGGGTTACAATCAGCATTAGGGTGAGGGTAACAGTAAGTATTAGGGTTAGGGTTACAGTCAGCATTAGGGTGGGGGTAACAGTCAGCATAAGAGTTAAGGTTACAGACAGCATTAGGGTTAGGGTTACAAACATCATTAGGGTTAGAGTTACGGACATCATTGAGGTTTGAGATACAGAAATCAGTAGGGTTAGGGTTACATACATTATTAGGATTAAGGTTAAACATAGCATTAGGGTAAGGGTTACAGACGTCATTAGGGTTAGGGTAACAGACATCATTAGGGTTAGGGTAACAGACATTCTTAGGGTTAGGGTTAGACATAGCAATAGGGTGAGGGTTACAGACATCATTAGGGCTAGGGTTATAGACATCCTAAGGGTTAAGGTTACAGACATCCTTAGGGTTAGGTTTAGACAAAGCATTAGGGTTAGGGTTACAAACATCATAAGGGTTAGGGTTACAGACATCCTAAGGGTTAGGGTTAGACATAGCATTAGGGTTAGGGTCACAGACATCATTAGGGTTAGGGTTACAGACATCCTTAGGGTTAGGAGTAGACGAAGCATTAGGGTGAGGGTTACAGACGTCACTAGGGTAAGGGTTAGACATAGTATTAGGACGAGGGTTACAGACATCATTAGGGTTAGGGTTAGACATAGTATTAGGGTGAGTGGTACAGAAATCATTAGGGTTAGGGTTACAGACATCCTTAGGGTTAGGGTTACAGACATCCTTAGGGTTAGGGTTAGACATAGCATTAGGTTAGGGTTACAGACATCATTAGGGTTAGGGTTACAGACATCCTTAGGGTTAGGGTTAGATATAGCACCAGGTTTAGGGTTAAAGACATCATTTGGGTTAGGGTTAAACATAGCATTAGGGTTAGGGTTACAAACATCATTAGGGTTAGGGTTACAGACATCCTTAGGGCTAGGGTTAGACATAGCATTAGGGTGAGGGTTACAGACGTCACTAGGGTATGGGTTGGACATAATATTAGGGTGAGTGGTACAGACATCATTAGGGTCAGGGTTACAGACATCATTGGAGTTAGGGTTACTGACATCCTTAGGGTTAGGGTCAGACATAGCATTAGGATTATGGTTACAGGCAGCAATAGCTTAATGATTACAGACAGCATTAGGGTTAGGGTAACAGACACCATAAGGGTAAGTGTTACAAAAAACATTAGGATTAGAATTAGAGACACCATTAGAGTTTGGATTATAGCCACTTTGAGGGTTAAGGGTACAGACACCATTAGGGTTACAGACACCATAAGGGTAAGGGTTACAGTCAGCATTAGGGTTAGAGTTACAGACAGCATTAGGGTTAGGGTTACAGACAGCATTAGGGTAAGGGTTACAGTTAGCATTAGGGTTAGGGTTACAGTCAGCATTAGCGTTAGGGTTACAGACAGCATTAGGGTTAGGATTACAGACAGCATTAGGATTAAGGTTACAGACATCATTTGGGTTAAGGTTATAGACAGCATTAGGGTAAGCCTTACAAACATCAGTAGGACTAGGGTTACAGTCAGCTTTAGGGCTAGTGTTACAGTAAGAATTAAGGTGAGGGTTACAGACAGCATTAGGGTTAGAGTTACAGACATCATTAGGGTTAGGGTTACAGACATCATTAGGGTTAGGGTTACAGATATCATTAGGGTTAGGGTAACAGTCAGCATAAGATTAAGGTTTTACAAAACTTTGAATTTTTCAAAAAACTAAGGATTTTCTTGTCACAGGCATAGATTACTTCAACCTTATTTGGCACAACTTTTTGGAATTTAAGATCCTCAATGCTCTTCAACTTTGTACTTGTTTTGCTTTATAAATATTTTGATATGAGCGTCACTGATGAGTCTTATGTAGACAAAATGCGCGTCTGGCGTACTAAAATATAATCCTGGTACCTTTGATAACTACAGTCAGCATTAGGGTTAGGGTTACAGACATCAGTAGGGTTAGGGTAACAGACATCATAAGAGTTAAGGTTACAGACAGCATTAGGGTTATGGTTACAAACATCAATAGGGTTAGGGTTACGGACATCATTAAGGTTAGGGTTAGACAAAGTATTAGGGTTAAGGTTACTGACATCATTAGGGTTAGGGTTACAGACATCATTAAGGTTAGGATTACAGACATCATTAGGGTTAGGGTAACAGATATCATTAGGGTTAGCATTAGGATTATGGTTACAGACACCAATAGATTTTGGATTACAGACAACATTAGGGTTAGAGTTACAGACACCATTAGAGTTTGGATTATAGCCACTTTTCGGGTTAAGGGTACAGACACCATTTGGGTCAGGGTTAAAGACAAAATTAGGATAGGATTACAGATTCCATTAGGGTTATGATAACAGACACTATTAAAGTAAGAATTAAAGACACCATTAAAGTTAGGGTTACAAACAACATTAGGGTTAGGGTTACAGTTTAGCATGTATCATAATAAAGCTATATGTTCAAAACTTAACACATTCATTGAGATATTATATACATATATAGTTAAATTAACAACAAAAAATTAACGCATTTGTGTTATGCACATTATTCGATACAATTTGTGTAGTTTTAGCATTATTTTGAAGAAAACAATTGAACATTTTAAAAGTGTAAAACATATACATTTACTCTGAAAAAAACATTTGATAATTGTGTTCAATTTTAGTCCAGTCAATCTAGCATAAATTTGACCCTAACCTGAAAGTAATTGCAACAGAAGATTTTTAAGTTATAATCTTTAGCATTATACCCCAAATATACACAGAAAAAAGTCCCATTAAATCTAACTTGAGGAAGACTAAAAAAAATCCCCATTTAAAATTCTTATGGAGATTTGCATTGAAAAGGGAGATAAAACTTTCAAAAAAGGCAGAAATATCAATAAAAATTGATACAAAATTATAACTTTACCGCTTCTATTCATCAGAATGTATTGATTGTTGATTTTTTAGTGGTCTTTAGAGTATAACAAACAACTCTTAAGATGTTTTCATATATTTTATCAAGCTATAATCTAGATTTCGTAATTTATTAGTTAACCATTTATTGAATTTTTCAACATGTCAAGGTAAAGAATCTCAAATTTAATAAAAATAATTAAGCATGTATTCTTCTTTTTGTGGTTTAAAGTTTCTTTAGATAAGTAAGAAGCTGAAAAAATATAATATACAGATATAAACAATACCAAATTTTCACATTATTTTTTCAAAATGGTTACAAAGCTTCAAATTTGCAATTTTTTTAATGAAAAATGCATGAAAAAAATAAAACTACCCATAACACTTCGGTTTTGTACATTTCATGAGCAGAAGATTATATAATTTAGTCAAATACAAACTTATAACCCCATCAAAGTATCATACATTACATAAATTTCAAGAAAAACAACAACAAAACTGACCAAAAAAGACTTGTTTTTGCAAGAGTTATCTCCCCTTCCAATGGTAATTTCCATAGGAAATTAAAAATGCTGATTTTGAGTTTTCCTCAAGTTAGACTTTCTGGGACTTTTTTCTGTGTATATAACGGTCATAATGCTATAAATTAGAACTAAAAAAAATTCTGTTGCAATTAGTTTGAGGTTAAATCTTAGTTTGACTGGACTATTTTTGTGATGAAATTAAAATAAGGAAAAAATATGTATTCTACTATCAAAAAAGTATCTACATTGATAATTGATATACAAATGTTTTTTGTTTTTTTTTTTGTGGAAAATCGCTGATGACTTTCGATCTACATTTCAAAAAGTAATACTGCACCATATTTACTATTGACGACCAAATTAACAAATAAACACTTTTTCGAAAGTATGATATATCCGTGTAGAAGTTATGACGATGAAATTAATAGAACAATGACTGTGGTCTCCAGGCTCAAAAGATTAAACTAGCATGCCCTTTCATTTCAACAATGAACTGATCCTTTTTTGCCAATCTTTTCTTTATGTGTTGTGATTGCACTTGTGTTAGATCATAATTAACATATAATCAAGCTGGCCACGTTATTACCGGTGACCTCAACATTGTCAATAACACTTCCCTGCAAAATGTGTTATCCAAAAGTCCGAAATATCGTGAGCCTACATCCATCAATTGGAAATACAACTTCAAAAACCTGATGGATTCAGTTGATGATTGTGCAAGGCAATGGGCTAAGCACAAGAAGGAGGACGTATACGTTGGTTCCCTTTTTAATTAGATTGAGACTGTGAGGTTGTTGGTACAAATCAAAATAAGAAATTAAATAGGTCTAGCAATACCCATGCCACATCCATCTTGAAAGACCCAAATGTTGCACACTTGTCCTACCTCCTTGACAGATATGGTGTTGTACCTGCATATAAAGCCCCAAACAACATCGTTTTTGTCGAACCTATGACTTTTGTCGCAGAAAGCTCGACATAGGGATAGTGATCTGTCGGCGGCGGTGGTGGCTACGATGGCAGCGGTGTCTATGGAGGAGGCGACGGTGGCGTTAGCTCGCTTCTTAAGCTTTATATTTTAGAAGGTTGAAGATCTGGATGTTTCATACTTTTTATATAGATGCCTCATGTTACGAAGTTTCCGTCTGTCACATGTCCATTGTCCTTGACTTCATTGTAATGGTTCTGTGACTACAGTTAAGATTTTTTGTAATGTTAATTTCTCTCTTACTACGAGTAATAGGATAACTATATATGGTATGAGCGTACCTTACAAGGTTGTCATGCCCGTCCGTGTCCATATATCAAATACTTTAAGCAATATGTCATTTCCAAGGTTCAGTGGTTAAAGTTAAGCTTTTGAGCTTTTTAGTGTCTGCATGGCATAGTGCATCTGACCTTGTCCTCATTTTCATTGATCATTGGTCAATGTTTGATTCCTTTTGAGGTGTACATGTATTTCTTGTTTAGTTTATATGACCTTGAACTCATTTTATTCTATCATATTAAGTTTTTGTGCTAGTTGTACTAAAGTTTATATTTAATAGGACTATCAATAAAATATAAATGATTAGTATTGAAGACGAGATATTTCAACGTGTGCACTCTTGTTGTATGTAAAACTCATTACATAAACTGTTTGGTAAATGAATTAGGTATTGGCATTTCTCTTGGAACTAAACATAAACTATCACGACACTTACCTAAGAGGAAATCCTGGATGATCGTATGTCTGTTTTATATTCCTTTGGAATCTAAACCAAGATGAAGAACTGGAATTTCCATCACTGTAATGGGTGCCTTAACTACATAAGTGTCCTTACAAACAACGGTACTGTAAGTTCAGAAATTATTGCGTGCAGTTATTTTTGCGATTTAGTCATTTTAGACTTAAATGCGATTTCCTTTTTTTGATATATTGAGAAAAAGACCTGTTTAAAAATTTCAAATTGGGATTTGGAATTATTGCGTTTATAACCCTGTCGCATTTTTTGGAATAATAAAAACATCGCAATAATTTCTGAATTCAAAGTATACTACTGGGTCTTCCAAGTGCTCACGAAACCTTTTTACAAATTATTAACATCTTGTTTTATCAGCCATCAAAGCGGGCTTCAAAATTAATATGTAACTGCCTATTCTAGAGGTGACGTCAATCAGATGTGGATAATAAAAATTCAAAAGTTCTTTTAGGGTACATAAAATCTAGGACTCTTTCATCTTGCATCAGTATTAAAATATTTGACTTTTCTACAATTTACACACGTATTCCAAATTCCAAACTAAAAGTCAGACTGAAAGAGTTGGTATTGCTTTGTTTCATAAAAAAGGAATTGCCAACGTAAAAACAAGTATCTTGCCTTAGAGAGGGATACATTTCTTCCAGGTCACAATCTTATGGTTTTCATATATCTCAACTTGTTAGATTCGCTCGTGTATGTAACAACGTATTTGATTTCAACGAAAGAAATCTCTGTATTACTCAAAAATAATTACACCAGGTTTTTTTTTGATATCACAAACTAGTCAAAACATGTACTAAACTTTATTCTCGCTACAATGACATCATTCGTAAACATAAATCAACATGGAAACATCTTATAATCCTGGTACTTTTGATAACTACTTATACGTTTAGGTATTTCCCATCAAATCTTTGATTTTAATACTCTTTACAAAGCACATAAATGTCAGCATTCAACTTAAAAGCTAACCAAACTTTTAAACGGACTTTTTCGGGTGGGGTACAGTTACAAAACTGTTTTCCAGTCATTAAGAATTGCTATTAAGCCCCAGTCCCACTAGACCACGATCGCACCACGCTCACCGCGATCTAAAATAAATTCAGATCGTGATGAGGTCGCGGTATGAGCGCCATGAAAATGTAAATGTTCGTTGCTTTCACGATGCTAATACGTCCTCATTACGCTTCTACAACGATCCCGCTACGATTATTCAACGTTCTCCTCGCGCTTATTCTGCGACCTCACTACGCTTATCAAGATCTTTCTACGCTCATCACGTTCTCACTACGACCATACCACGAGTTATCCGATTGCAACTCGATCTTACCACGCTTCTACTGCGATTATAGCACGTTCTTACCACGATTATACTACGTTCATACCACGATCTAACTACGTTCTCAGCAATAACGTCAACATCATATTCAATATCAATACAGATTCATTCCTTCTATTTCTGATTAATACGTAAGATTTCCCGGAAACAATACAGTCATGCAACCAAAATCAACTAGAACACGTGGGCTTGGAGGTAGGGGTTGAATTAGAGGCAGAGGGAGCTCTGATAGTAACGAATCCTGTTCGAGCAGAAATGTAAGACCGACCAATCCAACCGAAATTTCAACCTATTGCTGGTCCATCAGGGGCGGATCCATGCAGCCATTTTAAAAGGGGGGTTCCAACCCAGGACAAAGGGGGTGGGTTGGGGTTCCAACTATATGTCCCCATTCAAATGCATTGATCTTCCAAAAAAAGGGGGTTCCAAACCCCGAAACCCTCCCCCTGGATCCGCCACTGTCCATTATGACGATATTTAAGTGAACGATAGAAGAAATAACACAGATGTGTCAATAGATATAGGAAGATGTGGTATGAGTGCCAATGAGACAACTCTCCATCCAAGTAACAATTTATGAAAGTAAAACATTATAGGCCAAGGTATTGCATTCAACACGGAGCCTGGGCTCCCATCGAACAGCAAGCTATAGGAGCCCAAAAAATAACTAGGGTAAACCCATTAAAACGGAAAAACCAACGGTCTAATCTATATAAAAACGAAAAGCATGGTAGAGCCGTTAGAGAAAATGGACAAGAAGTCCTAATTATAAACAGACAAAAAAACCTGGAGAGATTTAATATATTTTTTGAGAAAATGACAATGAAAATGATAGTCGTAGTATGGACGTAGTCTGGTCGTCAGAAGACCGTGATGAGGACGGCAAGGGCGTGCTAGAATCGTACTATGGTCGTGAACAGCCTGGTATAGTCGTAGTGGAAGCGTAGCTGGGTCGAGGTGAGAACGGGATGGGCGTAGTGAGGTCGTAATTTAACGTCACAGTTAGATCGTAGCGCAATTTCTCCGAATAGAATCACACTTTCGCTACGCTCTCGATGTTACAGCGACCTTTGCGATCTTAGTACGCTCTCACTACGCTTCCACTACGACCTGAATTCGCCACGACCGCACCACGATTGTTGGCCACGCTCATCATGATCTTGAAGACCTCACCACGACCGTGATACGACCTTACTGCGATCTACACGATCGTACTACGATCATATAAATTTGCCTTTTTTTTCACAGAGCGTAGTGCGATCGTGGCCTAGTGAGACTGCAGTATTATTAATATTGATTCACTCGTTGGGTCATTGCATTTGAAAAAACACATTTATTCTTAAACCAGTTGTTGGCATCATACGGGTTATGCTCTTCTCATATATTTTATGACGGTATGATACTGAACCCCTAACCAGAGGGATTGCACTTGATCTTCATATTTTGCGCATGTCCCAATTCAGGAGCCTCTAACTTCTGTTAGTCTTGTTTTTTTTGTTTTTTTTACTTTTTGTTTATTTATATGTTTTGGACTTTAGTATGACGTCCATTTTCACTGAACTAGTACACATTTTGTTAAAGGGCAGTTGAGTTCCACCACCGCGTGCGGGGTTTTCTCGCTGCATTGAAGACCCATCGGTGCCCCTCGGCTGTTATCTGCTCATTAAATTGGTAGGGTTGTTGCCCCTCTGACATATTCCCAATTCCCATTCTCAATTTTATATTATTTATTAATGTATTTTTCCCGTTCGTATGTCAATATTTTTATTATTGTAATGTAGTTGTATTTCATAGGCCGTATAAATATTACTTTTTTATAGATAGTGTTCATTATCAAATTGTAATTAATGTAATACTACTGCCCTCAATTCATAAACCAAAAAAACACTTATTTATCTGTGTTTAAGTGGTTATCAATCTCATATATTTTGTTCTACCATCTTCTCCATGAATAGATAACATTAGCTGTACTTGGCTAAACTTTTGGGAATTTTTGGTCCCCAATGCTCTTCAACGTCGTACTTTATTTGGCCTTTTTATCTTTTTTTATCGAGCGTCACTGATGAGTCTTTTGTAGACTAAACGCGCGTCTGGTGCAAATACAAAATTTGATACAAAATAATGAGTTAATTGTACATTCTATATATTCTAATTGTTTATTAGCTTAAATCATTTCGTTAGTTTTTTTCTATTTAATGTTGAACAATTCGTTATCTTTATATTTCACTGTACGATCATATTTATCATTTTGTCTTTTGATGCATCTGTCATTTAAGTGAAAGTTTTAGCTAGCTATAAAACCATGTTCAATCCACCATTTTCTACATAAGAAAATGTCTGTACGAAGTCAGGAATATGACATTTGTAATCCATTTGTTTGATGTGTTTGATACTTTGATTTTCCCTTTGGATTAGGAACTTTCGGTTTTGAATTTTCCTTGGAGTTCAGTATTTTTTTTATTAAACATTTTACTGTGAAAACACTATATTATGACATGTACGACTTTATACACTGGGTTAACTCACAAACTAAATTTTATTTTTTGTCGTTTTTGATTTTTTTTAAGTTGAGGGATAGATATGTTTAATTTGATTATACAGTTTTGTGTTTGTTATGCAAACTCATCTTACTTATAAATGCATTTCATTTTATGATATTTTTTAAATTGGTCTTGCATTGTGCATATACAAATTTCAATCGTAATAACTTTATTCTAGACACTAAATCTATTCAACATATAAATGACATTAACGAACAATGTGGAGATTCTTTTCCTATCTGGATAGTGACAATGATTGTCTTCAATGATACTAAAATAAGAAAAATTAAGATCACAGTCTTTTCAGCTAGTTTAAAGCGAAAACATTTCATAGCCTTATGGATTCATATATAAAATCTTTTACTTGGTTAAAAAAGCAAAGTAATTTAAAGCTCTTTTTTTATATATACATAATAGTGTATCTGCAACGTCACCAGTGTAAGTAAAAATATTAAGATTTATAGTCTTTGATATTTACAACAAACAAACACAATCGCAAGTAAGGGATGATTATATCTCCTTTATTCTTTGTAGGCTGGTGGATTGGTATCAAAAACCTGTCCACCGTTCGGTTCTGGTTGAGTACCACCAACAGCTTGAACCTGCTGTTCTGTAGGTTGAGTTGTTGTCATTACTTGATACTGTTGTGCTGCCGGATATTGAACTATTGGGTTAGCTTGTTGTCCAGTACCTATCATGACCTGCTGGCTGTTTGCCATAGGAATCTGAGTCTGTTGTAGGTTAAGAAACATTCCAGGTTGTGTGCCTTGCATGATAACAACTCCCTATTGAGATATGAAAATACAAGTGTTGATAAATACAATAGAAGTGTTGATTGATACAAGTTATGCTTTATTTATCTAAAGAAACAGTGATAAACTTTTTAAAATGCTTATAAATGATTTTCTTAAAAAAAAACATTACGATACTATATATAAGTAAACAAGAGTGCACACACTGAAATGTCTCGCCTTCTTTACTAATCATTGATATTATGTTGATAGTCATAAGTATAAAGCTTTATTACAACTGTCACATAAACTTAACATTAACCCAGACAGCTAAACAAAGACCAATGAACCATGAAAATGAGGTCAAGGTCAGATGAACCATGCCAGGCAGACATGTACAGCTAACAAAGCTTCCATACAACAAATATAGTTGACCTATTACTTATAGTTTAAGAAAAATAGACCAAAACACAAAAAACTTAACACTGTGCAATGAACCGTGCAATTGAAGTCATGGTCAAATAAAACCTGAGGGACTGACATATAGATCATAATATGTTTCCATACACCAAATATAGTTGACCTTTGGCATATAATATTAGATAAAAAGACCAAAACTTTAAAACTTAACTTTGACCACTGAACCATGAAAATGAGGTCAAGGTCAGATGACATCTGCCAGCTAGACATGTACACCTTACAATCATTCCATACAACAAATATAGTAGACCTATTGCATAAAGTATGAGAAAAACAGACCAAAACACAAAAACTTAACTATAACCACTGAACCATGAAAATGAGGTCAAGGTCAGATGACACCTGCCAGTTGGACATGTACACCTTCCAGTCCTTCCATACACCAAATATACTAGCCCTATTGCTTATAGTATCTGAGATATGGACTTGACCACCAAAACTTAACCTTGTTCACTGATCCATGAAATGAGGTCGAGGTCAAGTGAAAACTGTTTGACGGGCATGACGCACATACCAAATATAGATATCCTATTATAAATAATAAGAGAGAATTCAACATTACAAAAATTCTAAACTTTTTTTCAGGTGGTCACTGAACCATGAAAATGAGGTCAATGACATTGGACATGTGACTGACAGGAATTTTGTAACATGAGGCATCTATATACAAAGTATGAAGCATCCAGGTCTTTCACCTTCTAAAATATAAACCTTTTAAGAAGTTAGCTAACGCCGCCGCCGCCGGATCACTATCCCTATGTCGAGCTTTCTGCAACAAAAGTTGCAGGCTCGACAATAAAAATCATCCGTCCCTGAGGTAAGTAAAAATAGGAAAACATACTAAAACACGATGCATATTCCAATACATATTGGCCATGTATATTGACCATATTTCTGTTATAATACAGTTGGGACTTGTTTGCCAAATGTAAGAAAGTTATTGCAAGTTCCAATTTTGCTATTTATTTAGAGTTAACGTCAAGCGTTATATTGAACATGGGTGAACCAACAACCGACATAAACGAATAACAATTGACACAAAAATATGACATTAAATACTAAACATCGATGTATATTCCAATGCATAATGGCCATATATATTGACAGTATGTCTGTTAAGTTTGGATTCGGTACAGGCAACCAAAACCTTCTGTTTGCCAAAAGTAAGAAAGTTATTCCGAGTTCAATTTTTTCTTTGCATTTAGAGATTATGTCCAGATTACGAATGAATATGGGTGATACCACAAAGACTTAGAGGAATTAAAACTGACACATAAATCATTTATAGCTAGCTAAACCTCTCATTTGTAAGACAATCGCATCAAATGCCATTATATTGGCAACCATGTGTGAACAAAACAATCAGACATAATAAATAAATTTTAACAAAGAGGGGTACAGAGGTCAATATTGTGTTATAGTAGTGTATGGATCGTTCGGGCATCTCCCAATGAATGTATTGATACTTCAAGCAAATCACTCACACTTACGTTTTTTATCTATGTACAGAAAAAAATTGTATAACACTGAATCCTAAACGTTAGTAGTTTTTGCAACATCTAAACATCAAATCTGTTGACCTTCCTAGTCCGCTCTTGTGTTACATTTTTAGGTTCAGTTTGAATTTGAGAGTGTTGATGTTTTGGAGCATCATTTACTTACCTGCTGGTTTGATTTCCCCCACGCGGAACAGCAGCAACAGAATGCAGCAGCAATGATTGCCACTACTACTTCTGCAAAGGACAGCACAGCCATAAATGCTGACAAAATCACAGTTTTCGAATCATGATTTCCTCGCTGAAATAAACATAAAGTGTAAAGTGTTGGTATAGGGCAAATAAACAAAGTAAAAATAAGAAAAAGAATATGAGTTATAAACATAATTCTTCGACATACGTTAACCACAATGAATCTTACATCAAGTTAAAAACAGAAAGTGTTCTTTTTAATTTAAAGATCAATTAAATAAATTTTTATAAAGGAGACAAAACAAATTATTTTTTTTATTTATCCTGTTATATAGTACATAATAATTTGGTAAACAAATTAACAGAACTTGTGGAAGAGAAATCCTATTAGGTGGACTTTGCTTGATAGAACAGCAAGGCATAAGGTAAATGCTATAAAAATAAAATACAGTATGATTGCCGATGAAAAATTTATCAACCGAAATTAAATAAAGTGGATGTAGGCATTTAAATGCAACCATATGCCTTCATTCAAAAGAAATCATAAACCGTCTTATTTCCTATAAAAGGCAACTTCATTAAGAGTTTGAAACAACTCAATTGAGAACACTAATTACCTTATTTATAATATAACAATTTACGAAAAAAAATATGAAAAACATGAACCCACGACAACACTAAATGACAAGCTATGTACATGGTACAGGCACTATGCTTATCTATTCAATATGTGTTTTACTATTCATAATCAACAACATTACTTACTATAATTGAACCAACCACACCAAGACTGAACATAGTCGGAACGAAAATTGACGCTCCAATTATGCTACACACCATAAATCCAGTTTTCTGAATAGAAAAAAAATGAAATAACATAATTACACTTTGAACAATGTACATTTAATAATTACATTATTTATTTATGTCGCGTAACTGACAAACTTTAACTATATCTGACCAGATAAAAACAATATCAGGAATTCTAACATCGCTGTAGAGTATATATACAGCAGAGTCAATTGATGCTTTTAATTAGATTCTCATAGTTCCTGATTTTCAACAAGAATCATTTTCATAACAAGCGCGGACAAGACGTTTTCTTGACGCGCTCGGATAATCAATTGACTGGGTCAGATTAAGTGAACGTTCGTCTGTGACGTCCACTTATCATATCGTACGTGTTATGAACATTTAGAATGTGAGTAACCAAGGTTCTAAACGGCTTAACTTATAACTTATAAAACTTCTATTTTTCTTCTCGTTTATTTTACTCTTTTATTCTATTTAAAATCCAATTCAATCGCCTCCGAAATACTGCGTGAGCGTAAAGTCACTGTTATCGATAGCCAATGACAAACAAGTTTAAGGTAAATAATTCAGTAGTATTACCAACAAAAGTAATGCGGTGGTCCACGCTGTTATGAAAATGATTATTAATGTAAAATCTATTTGTAAGTTAGGTTTTTTTTTCTTTTTAAAAGTGAATGAATATGTCTTCTTTCTAAATATAAGCCTACCAGACACATCCAGCTCGCCTCCCTCTTCCGTGACATACACATGGGCAGAAAACCAGTAACAACATACTACAATTACAAAAACTAATAGTAGAATTATTTCATATTTTTATCGAAACTAAAAGTACATCAATGATGTTTTAATTCCTTTTTATGCAAGGCTCCTTTTAAACTTTGTGCTTACATCAAGTAATAAAACATAAAATTATGTTTCATAAAAAGTGAAATAACAAAAATACCGAACTCCAGCGAAAAGTCTAAACGGAACGTCCTAAGCAAATGGCAAAATCAAAAGCTCAAACACGTGTATTAAACGAACTGTCATATTACTGACTAGGTACAGGTATTTTTAAGTAGAAAATGGCTATTTAAAACTGGTTTTAAATCTAGCTTAACCTCCCAGTTGTATGACAGTCGCAGTAATTTGCTGAAGACCAGAGACGAAAAGAACCCGGATTTAAGTATATAACTCACACTACATCAGAAACATCAGCGCTATAATATTGTTCATCTTGCTAATTGATTTTTTATGTATTCAACCCCAATTTTATTTCATGCCTTAGAATATCATTACAGTTAAGTCAGTTTATGCCTTTAATTAGTATTCATAGTTGCAGAATTTTTTCTACTTTATTTTCATGAACTACCAAAGGAACATCTAGATCAATTGAAAGAAAAGAAAAGAAAAATAAACGCAAAAAAAAACCAAAGAAATATTGATGCCATTGTTAAAAACGTTAATAATGTTACTAAACATACAGTAAATACGAAAATAACTTTGAAACACATTGATAAACAAAATATTAATCTTCTTACCATGTGAATAAACTCATCATAGATACCAGGACTAAATTTTATATATACACCAGACGCGCGTTTCGTCTACAAAAGACTCATCAGTGACGCTCGAATCCAAAAAAGTTAAAACCAGTGGTTTGCAAGATGTATGATTAAAAGAAATGACTAACGCGCAGTGCGAATTATGTGTTTTCATATGCATATTTCTACAACAGTTTTTTTCTTTAGAAAATATAAGTCAGTTTAAAATCATTCACTTACCCATCCAGAACATATAAGGCAAGTTATGTCAAATGCAAATAGTGCGTGGACATCATTATACCGACGACATAGCCAATAACTATTATAATAATCACTGCTGTAAGGGTCGTAATGATTATACATATTGTTGTTGATACAGTCGTCGTATTTGTTCCATGAAATGATATCCAAAATCACTCCTATCAAACTAAGGAGACCAAGAAGAAGACCAAGACCAATCTGTACACCACCAAACACCTTAAATGTCCTCACTGGAAATACTTGGTGTTGTCGTCCGACAGGTGGAGCTTGTTGGATTCCCACCATTTGTGGCATATATTGGGCGGATATCGGAATATTTGCAGTCGTTGTTGACATTCTGAAATTTACAAAAAACAAACTCAAAAAAACTGAGTGGCCCCCGTCGGTGTGCAGTGCAAAGCCATTTGTTGACCTATACATGTCGAGAATTATGGCACAGGAGACCCATGCCTACCCTACACTACAAGCTCATAACAGTAGTCAGATAAACAAATGAACATGTTGATACTTACCGCTTTGACATGGTGATGTCTAAATTAGGAGACATATTTTGATTGGCAAATGACGTTTTAAATTTGTCTTCGGTCGACAATATCGAAAAGCGGGTCCAAGAAGAGTGTGCTCCGTTGTAGGTTTAATACTTTGCGTCACGGTGCGAAACTATTAATTTAATTCGATATACTCGCCATCCAAAAATCATTACGAAACAAGAATGTGTCCAAAGTACACGGATGTCCCACTCACACTATCCTTTTCTATGTTCAGTGGACCGTGAAATTGGAGTCAAAAGTCTAATTTGTTTGGCTTTAAAATTAGAAAGATCATACCATAAGCAACAAGTGTACTAAGTTTCAAGTTAATTGGACTTCAGCTTCATCAAAAACTACCTTGACCAAAAACTTTAACCTGAAACTCCCACTTTCATTTTCTATGTTCAGTGGACCGTGAAATTGGGGTCAAAAGTCTAATTTGGCTTTAAAATTAGAAAGATCATGCCATAAGCAACAAGTGTACTAAGTTTCAAGTTGATTGTACTTCAGCTTCATCAAAAACTACCTTGACCAAAAACTTTAACCTGAACGGACGCACAGACGGACGAACAGAGCCACAGACCAGAAAACATAATGCCCCTCTACTATCGTAGGTGGGGCATAAAAACAGTTTGATTCTTCTGATTGGTTGCTTAATGGTGTGACTAGGACTATAGATATTGCTTTAATCTGTGCATGTATTATAGTGAAGATGAGCTTAATTTTTGTTAGAATGCCCCCTTTATGATATTCAAAGGGAAGATTTTTTTCAATACATTTCTAACAATTCTTATAATTTTAAAATTTTAAATAAATCTTCTTAATTTTTATGGCTCTTGACCCAATACATTGTTACCCTTAAGAAAAAACTGGCCTGTTATATTTGTGACTGTTTTCAATTAAGGAGATCAGGTATGAGTATTGACACTTTAGTCAAGTAATTGATTTGAGAATGAATGCGTATAATGTAGTTTTATTCTATTATTCAGAACTGGTTCTATCATAACTGTTTTTTGGCTCTGATTCTGACCAATGCTAATTAACTAAATATATATTTACATGTGACTGTCATTGTTGCTGTTACCAATTTTGTAAATCAATGGTATCTGATGTTATGCCCTTTATGGGGCACTGTAATTTGGGAAATAAAAATATTCTATTCTATTCTATAAGTATGTTTTTCCTTGTTCTGTATAACACTATCAGATTTGTTGATCCGTTGTAAATGCGAACGGTGTTTTCATCATATCGCCAGTCAGTACATATACATATACGAAACTAAAAGCTACATTCACTTATGCGTTTACTTGACGCTGACTAATATGTAATAATTAGATATGTCTTTTCTAATAAAAGGAGGTTGTTAAACTATCACATTGTATAATTATAGAAGTTATGGTCTAACATAGGCGGATCTAGGGTGAGACATTCGTGTGAAAATTTTGATTGGTTATATATATAGGCAATCACTTGTTTATGACTGGAGCGCCCCGCCCTCCGTCTTACGTCAGTCAACGCCTCTCACCCCTTTATGAAAAGTTCTTGATCCGTCACACGTCTAAAACAAAAAAATATAAAAAATAAATAAGAGTCACCCTCGGAACATGATAGATCAAACCAATTGCGATCGAGAAGAAATAATATACCAAGTAGTTCATATACAAAACAAAATAAGTCATACGCATGGATGTTACTTTCAAAATGTGAAGAACGTTTGGTTATTCGTGTAACAACACTTTTTGACTAATCGTTTTTGCATGAAATTTATAGTAAATTAAACAAATGGGTACATGTTTCCTGTTTATGAGATCTGAAATACTTTTTTTAGTAATTCTTTTGTTCCGGGATCCAGTATGTTCTTCTATGAAACAAAACGTATGTTGAAATAGCTATACATAATTGACATTGAAAATTCAACAATAAGAGTTACCATTTAGGCCAATTATGATTTTCAGATGATTTCAGCTTCCCAAGTGTGAACTTCCCATTTTGATGTTTCAAAGTTAAACATTCCAGCAATGCCTGCATATTGTGTATTTATCTCCCAGTTGATACGATTATCAAGAGTCTGCATTTCCTATGATAATGATCTGCTTGGTAAAGGGTTGCTTCTTACAGGGAAGCTTATGAACCAAGAAATCTAATTAGTGAAATCTAAATCATTCATTCCACATTTTACGGATGCCATCATGAGTTGGTTGAACGTTATGAAATATCTGGTTCATATATGCCAACGGATATAACCATAATCCCGTTTTCTTTTCCTAGCATTAGATCTTATCAAGTCAGACTTATCACCGGGTTTGGTCTTGCATGAGCAAATCAACGAGTGTCACTCGTGGAGCAGAATTTACTTACTCTTTCGGATCACCTGAAATCACCACCAACTTTTGGTGGTGTGATGATTTTGAATCTACGGTTAGATTGTTTACATTGGCTACAGTTCGGGATAAGCCTTATTTTATGCATTGTATATATACTTTAATAAAACATAGTAAAGATTTGGATGTTTCGCGGGTAAACTTTGGGTCAGGTCAAACGTGAAGGGGTGTTCCAAAGGAAACTGTCAATACGAGTAATAAGACACTTTGGAAGAACACCCCTCCTATATTAATGGTACGGCTACCATTGGGGTATAAAAGCAGGAGAGATTCCTAGTTCAGGGTCGATTGTCATACGTTTGAAGACGAAGACCTGTAGTACGGTACGTAGATATTCGAGATCGCTGTCTCTTATATATTATATTTTGTATTACTATTACTAAATGTAATAAAGAACAGGTTGGTGCCTGTTATAAATACGGACTTGTACATTAACAAGCGGAACCGTATCGTACCGTATAGAACAAGTGTGAGTCTGTGTGACCACCTTGTAAAGTACATAATTGTACCAACAGAATAAAGACAAGTGTGTAAACTTGTAGGGTACATTATTGTACCAGGAGGACAAGTTGTTCCTGACCTAGGACAAATTTGTACCAGTTGTATATATGTGAAGTAGAATAGTTAGATATAGTTTATTAGAGACCGCAAAGAGCAGTTGTATATATTTTAGTTCATTGACGTTAATATTTGAATAAAGATTATTTGTTATATATTTTGTAAATAGAACAATTTTGGATCCAGTATCAAACTGGTAACGAACACATTCTAAATAGAAATAGACACGCTTACCATGTGTACACGTTACAGTGGTGTTTGTGTTATTCAGTCTTTAGTTTCTATGTTGTGTTTTGTGTACTGTTATTTTGTCTTTTTAGTCTTTTTGTTGTGTGTTTCCTCGTTTTACTATTTCTATTTGTCGGTTATTTCCCACTCATTTCTATGCATATATGTTTCCTTTTTTCCTTCATTACTTTTTATGATTGTGTGTTTTTTTCTTCTTATTACGATTCCCCTTTAATGCTTTGTATTTTTGATTGCTATTTTCCTCATATTACTAATTATCACTGCATGTTATCATTTGCTTAATACTATTCATTATATATGCTCCTTTCCTTTGCTTCTATCATTTAATACATTATATGTATTAAATTTGTATATGTTATTTTCTTTTTGATACTATTAACTTTTGTATATTTCTTCATTGGCAGCAGTCCTTTTGCGCCAATTACTGTTTTTCAGGGGTATCATTTGCGCCAAATTTTGTTTTTCAAAGTATCAATTGCGCCAATTTTCGGAACTCATTTGCGTCAATTTACCTTTACACATATCTATCTATATATTCTTATTTTTGCTTAAAAAATATCAAATTTGTTCGGAGATATTTCATCATCCGTATGGGCTGAAACTCTATCTACTGCAAGACGTACCAGTAATAGAGCGGATGCATTCCACAGTAATTATCAGTCTGAACTGCTTTATGCATATCATCCGGCCTTTAATGATCGTCTTTTTGAACAATAAAGGGAAGTTATACGCTACTACATACATTAAATTTGAAGTACCCATGCAGCAGCAGTAAGAAGAAAGCATTTTTCAGAAAAGTAAACATTTGCCATGTAAACTTCCGCAATTGTATGTTTTATTTTTGGCGCAAATGATACCATGTAATTTTAAAACAGGTGGCGCAAACGTAGAATTGGAGAAAAAAGTTGTGGCGCAAAAGGACGCATTTTTGGCGCAAATGGATCTCTCCTCTCCCTCTTCATTTTAATACTATTTGGTAAATACTAATAACTGTGAAATAACTAGTATCAATTAAGGGGAAAATAACATTCAAAACGTTGTAATATTGATGGAAAAAACATACAGATTAAATAGTACTAGTATTAAGGGAAAATATCATACAAAATAAATAGTATTTAAGAAAACATACAAGATTTATACTAGTACGGGAGAAAGAACATGCTAAATGAATGTCAATAAGGGAAAATAACATCAAAAAATATAATAGTAATAATTATGAAAGGAATAGGTCCGGTATGGACCATTTTTGGCCTCAAATTTCAGGTTAATCTGACGAAAGATTTACATCTTAAACGCTCAAGTGTCTATTACAGTTGATTCAATTAGTTTATGTGGAAATTTTTAACTAATTTAGTCATTAAAAATACTCCGATTCAAGCCTAACTATGAAAAATCTATCAAATATGCCAAAAAATGTCACTTTTCAGATGATTTTTGTCAAAAATGAAAGTGTCCGCATCCGTGTTCATCCTTAAACTATATATATGTTATGTACAATCATATGAGAAGAGTTTATATAAATATATTTGAAAATGTGGTTTTAAACATCCTTCTTCTTCATTTAAAATAATCATGATAATGTCGGGAAAAATCAATGACGAAATAGACATGAAGTGTAATGTGTAATTGTCTCCCCTTTTTGACTAATTCGCGGCTCGTAGGCAAATAGATTATGTACCGTAAACGAGCCATTAACACTCTCTTTACAACAATGAAAATTTGTGATAATATTGTACCAACCTTTTCTGTCTGTGTTATAAGATGTATCTTATCAAATGAAAACAATACACTGTCAACAATAACAAAGTAATATAATGTCAGTGAAATACTTCCTCGATCGATTAATGACGCAGTTCTACCTGGACTTGATTTTATCTGGGTATTCCCTTATTCATTGTGGTTTTAAATAGATCATGTTTGGTAAACAATCTTCTGTCATCCGTAATCATGGTAAACTTGGGACGGTATAGAGCTATGGTCAATTTATTTACCATGCATTTCATTCACCAATAGAAAACATAAATTTGTTAAAATCGTTTGCAATTGGAATATTAATAATTCTATATAAAATTATAATTGTAATTGGCTTCTTTTATAACAAAAATGAATTCGATTAAGACCTATTTTGGTGATATCAAAATAGTATATTTAACTAAGTATATATGCATGCATTCGTTCAATATTTCCTCATGATCAAAGTCACTTGAAACTCGAGATGGCTTTAAAATGTCCATCGTTTTTTTTTTTTTTTTTTTGATAAATCCTCCAAAATTTACCGAATTATTTTTATATCGCAGGTTGATTTTTTTTTTCATTGTGGTCATATGTTCTAAATCACCTGGTTCAAACGAACATAAAATATGTGTGCGCACAACGCTACTTAATATCTGAAAATTTCTAAAAACCCAAACTGTATAATCTATCAATTCTTGATGTAGAACAAGAAAACACTTTTCTGATTTTGTACATGTCAATCAATAAAACATACAAGTTTATTATTTCAAACATCATTTTCTGTTCACAAAAGAATAATCTAATTCACTGTACGCAATAAGTTTTTGTCCACAAAAATGTGTACCTGTTCACTGGCCTTTATATACGGAGTATCTTATACAAAATACAAATATCACACATGTAACCAGTACACAATAAACAGATTTCTAAATTACCTATCAATTCTGCACTACTGTAAATATGTCTACACTATAGCAATCTACGTGGTTACTGCCCGATAGCTTGAAATACATGATCATTTTCTTTATATATTACCCGCCAAATTCACACCGATTCTTTCAAACTCAATACAAAAGGATGCCTCCAACCGTCGTCACATGATACATTGCAACACGACGGGTGCCGCATGTGGAGCAGGATATGCTTACCCTTCCGGAGCACCTGAGATCACCCGTAGTTTTTGGTGTGGTTCGTGTTGTTTATTCTTTAGTTTTCTATGTTGTGTCATGTGTACTATTGTTTTTCTGTTTGTCTTTTTCATTTTTAACCATGGCGTTGTCAGTTTGTTTTAGATTTATGAGTTTGACTGTCCCTTTGGTATCTTTCGTCCCTCTTTTGATTAAAAATTTGATTGGTCATATACCATTTATGCACCGGAATAGTATACTTTAATCATTGTAATCATTTACTGTGCAGTTTATTTTGTAAATCATTTGATATAGCTCAATTATTGGGCAACACATTTGGTTACTTAAAAATTATACTATCTTATCCTCTTTTATGAAATGAATTATTGACTAAATTTTACTAGAGTTTGCTTGCTTAATGTCCAGTGTCAAGTATTTCATGCATGTTTCTGAGAAAAACTAAGAAACAAATTTCATCAAATAAAATATGTAAGTCCTGTCATGGAGGCCATAATAGATAAAGGCAATCTAATTGAGATAAAGGTCGGACAAATTTGCAGTCAATGGAAAAAGAGGGTTTATTTGATACAAACAGAAAGTATGCCTAGCAGCAGGCCACCACAGGATCAAGACTTGTTGCAAGGGTTCTTAACTTGCAAAGACCTTGTTAGTGTCTTTTACACGATGCATCATATTTAACGTCCCCGTTCGGAACCGGATGTGGCTGTGTACTTGTATATTTTGCTAAACAAGACGGACGTCCCACTTTGGCATGAGGAAAAAGACAATGGTAGCCATATGTCTGTATATCGGTTACTCTCGACTTGTGGTAATTATAGGTAAGATACTCCAAGAGAATTCAGAAGGCATTTTTGGAATATATATATATATAGAACAGACATCGGTATGGCGAGAAAAGGGAAAATCCAAGAAAATCTCACAGTACGCATACATTCAAAACTATTAGCAACACGATTCCCGTCAAAAACCGAGGTGTAATCGATCGGGCGCTCCAGAAATATTTTATGTCGTTTCGGGGCAATATATAACAATTTTTCTAGAATTCTTAGTACCATATAATGTATTGCACGGAATGAACTGAAACGTAATCTATTTCCTGCAAGCATAATCAGTCGTTTTCCTGGCTCTGTTTCCTCAAACACCTCTCAGTTCATGTTCATTCGTTTTTTATGTGTTTCGTTATTTGATTTTGCCATGTGATTATGGACTTTCCGATTAGATTTTCCTCCGAGTTCTTTTTCCTCAAACACCTCTCCCTAGTTTTCCATGTTGCAGATTTTGAGGCTTCATATGCAAATTTCTGGGGGAAAACTACTTTAGACGACTTCCTCCCGTATCATTTATATAGAATTGAATTCCTTTTATGGAATTTAACCAAATACCTGCTTTTTACTTAAAATTAATTGGTTTAAAATTATGTTTTTCATCAAAATGTAAAGTGTCGCTCGGGTGTCAGATTTTGCGTCTCAAGGGGTAGAGGCTTTTTATAAAAATATAAATCGGTCTTTATCTGATACTTTTTAGTTCAAACACATCTACTATATTATGATAAGACATTACAAAATGAAGATACTTCGTTTTGCCTGTTGTTTTTATTTTTGTCTTTTGAGACATGGGCTAGCTTTTTGATTTCGTAAAAAGTTAAAAAGTTAAAAAAAAAAAAAAAAAAAAAAAAAAAAAAAAAAAAAACTTAAAATACTTTGTTTTAAAGCTGGAAAATTATTTCTTTTCCTTTTCAGCTACTATCATGTTCAGAAAAGTCACGGTTGAGGCTCAATACACAGAAACGTGGAGGAAATGCACAGAGCAGACCTCCATAAAAGATTTGACCGAAGCCACAAAAAGTCAAACTCCATCAAAGTGCATCACCAGGTTCATCTCGAGAGCACTCGTGCAAGCCACAAAAAGCTCTCACTCTAAAACAAACTCGATTATTCTCTCCAATAAAACACACCGGAATCTTTTACATCAAATGACAATACAGCTTCAAGGAGACATGAAGACGATGACACTTATATTCTTAGCGATTTCAAAACAGAGATTCAAAATCTTAAAAAACTTAATCTGGCTGCTGATTTTCTATCATTCATCCAAATGGTAAAAGAAAATGAATTTTCTTTAAACACTATTTCTCCTTTTCTTTTCCTGTAGACGGCAAGATTTGTGTCAAAAAGATAACATCGAAAATGTGGTATCGGGAAACAACAAAGGAGTTTTGGAAATGTGGTTACAGACTTTTTCTCGGTAAATATTTATATTTTATGGGTGGACAATAAAAGTATTGGACACATTACAGAAAATTTGTGTGCGCGCGGAATGTTCGATCCATGAGATTTTTCTCCATGTTTCTGTGCATTGAGCCTCAACCGTGACTTTTTTCTGACTATGATAGTAACTGATAAGGAAAAGAAATCCTTTTCCAGCTTTAAAACAAAGTATTTTGAGTCGTTTTTTACCTTTTACGAAATCAAAAGCACCTGTCTTAAAAGACAAAAAGTATCTTCAGTTTGTAATGTCTTATCATAATATAGTTGATGTGTTTGAACTAAAAACTTAAAGTATCAGATAAAGACCGATTTATATGCAAATCTATTCATTTTTTTAAAAGCCTCTACCCCTTGAGACGCAAAATCTGACACCCCGAGCGACACTTTATATTTTGATGAAAAACTAGTTTTAAAACCTATTAATTTTAAGTAAGAAGCTGGTATTTGGTTAAATTCCATGAAAGGAATCCAATTCTATATAAATGATACGGGAGGAAGTCGTCTAAAGTAGTTTTTAATCCAGAAATTTGCATATGAAGCCTCAAAATCTCCAACACGGAAAACTAGGGAGAGGTGTTTGAGGAAAAAGAACTCGGAGGAAAATCTAATCGGAAAGTCCATAATCACATGGCAAAATCAAATAACGAAACACATAAAAAACGAATGAACATGAACTGTCATATTCCTTACTTGGTACATGCATTTTCAAATGTAGAAAATGGTGGATTAAACCTGGTTTTATAGCGCTAAACCTCTCACTTTGATGACAGTCTCATCAAATTCCATTATATTTACAATGATGCGTGAACTAAACAGACATAATAAATAAAATAGTCAAAATATGGGTACAGCAGTCATCATCCTGTAACAATTTTAAAAGGAACAATTTAACAGTACACAAAAACATCTATCTACAAACACATTCATTGATTCGCATGTCTGACGTCAGAAAATTGTAAACGTCACATACATTTGTCGTTCAATGTATATACAAACAATTTTAAAATTTCACATGGGCAATGTTAGCATACAGGGTTAAAAAATCAAAAGTATGAAAGAACCAATTTCAGAAATAGACCGAGACTTAAAATAGTCCAAAAGTTGTATAGAACGACTGCTTATGCTTGCAGGAAATAGATTATGTTTCAGTTCATTCCGTGCAATACATTATATGGTACTAAAAATTCTAGAAAAAGAAATTTTGATACTTGAACTTACTTAGTTAGTGTTTCTCCGCTTCAAAATTGCCACCCCGTGTCAAACATAGCCGCCACCCGGCATGTGGCGTTCTACACGGTGATTTTGCAAAAGAGGAAGAGCTACAAAACTATTTCTTTTAAACTTTTCAATTTTTTTTAATACAATATTTCATGGAGAACAAGATGTGTCGGTCAATTTGTATCCGGCCAACAAAGCTTTGTTGCATAAAACGGAGAGCAAGAATTATCAAACATTGCATAAGACCTAACTAATCCCTTGAACTACTCCAAACGATAATACTTACCTAAATAAATAAGAAAACATATATATCACATGGCCCAGATGTTCTGATTGAGGACTCACAAACATATAAACCCCGCCACATTCTGTATGTGCTTATCCCACGCCAGGAGCCTGTTGTTCAGTACTTGTGGTGGTTTATGTCTGTCATATTTGTTTTTATGCCAATTGTTTGGTAATAAATTCGACTGTTTGCTTTCATAAATGATTTTTTCCAAAAATGTATGTCTGGGCATTTTATTATTGACTATACGGTATGGGTTTTCCTCATTGTTGAAGGCCGTACGGTTGCCTTTAATTCCTTTCCTGCATTTCATTTGAACTTTGATGGATAGTTATCTCATTTGTAATCATAACATATCTGCTACTAGTAATTTTTACATAAGTACAGGCACAAAATAGAGCGGTGTTTGACGAGGTTACGAGGTCATCCCTCCTACTTTTGTTTTGATTTGATCTCTCTTAACACACAGTAAAAAACACCACATAGAGCAGATACAGCAATCGGCTACCAACTGTAATGGAACAACAATTGACACTTCAATTGGAGGCATCTTTCGTTGTTAATTGTTTTTAAAATACGGAAATTGAGTGAATTGGTGGAATTTTTCCAGTCCTTGAGTTGTTATTTACTTGTAAGCAACAATTATTCTTCCTTCAGTTTCCAATTTTTTTTAATAAGTTAAGCCTCGGTCACACCTTACCGGATAGCACGAACGGACGCCTAACGGATGAAAATAAAAGTTGTCCGTTGACAAAATTGCTATCCATTGGGAGTCCGTTGATGTACTAACCAAATAAAACGGACGTGTAACGGATGCCTAACGGACACACACCGGATATGCAACGTACGAGAAACGGAGAAACGTACCGGACAGAACGGATGTCGAACGTACATCCAACTGACGAGTACCGCATATAACGGACACCTAATGGAAGCGTACCGGATAAAACGGATGAACCATATATACGGAAAAAATAAAGGCGACAATGATAATACATGTACATCGCATAAATATTCAGAATGTTTAGGTGTAACTGGTTTTGGTTGATTCTTCAAAATACCGCAAAAGGTCAGTGTCTGACCTGAATAAGAGCTGCTTGGTTGTGAAGAATCGCCTTTACTCTAAGGTCGATTATGAATAATAAGAATTCATGAACCTTAAGAAATCTGACAAATCAAAAATTTGCATTTCTGACGCGAAATTTTCAATTGGCATTTATCCGTTTCAGATCCGTTCATCATCCGTTTTATCCGTTATACGTCCGGTAGAAGTCCGTTTCTCATTCGTACAAAATCCGTTTTATATCCGTTAGACGTCCGGTAGAAGTCCGTTGGTGAATTTATCTTCCAGACCTCCAAAGGATGTATAACGGACACGTAACGGATACAAAACGGAAACGAAACGGACGAGTACCGTACAAAACGGACGCCTAACGGACGTTCAACGGACATTTTATCCGTTGGACGTCCGTTCAAAGTTTTGAACATGCCCAAAATTTTCCACCGGACAGAACGGACGTCGACGGATAAAACGTGCGCTTAACAGACATGCAACAGATATGGACGGACGTCTAACGGACATGAACGGATTGAAAAAAAAAGTTATCCGTTAGGCGTCCGTTCGAGCTATCCGGTAAGGTGTGACCGAGGCTTTATTCTTTAAAATATTGTATATTTAAAGGAATATAATTGTTACTTACATGTAAATAATAGTTCAATCACTTAGGTAAATAGGTAAAACAATAGAATGACGTTAAAACACTGTTTTAATTGGAAAGTGTAACAATTTTTATCATCAATAAGAATGGTGTTGAGTTGAGATAATTTAATGCATATAATCATGTAGGAGGGAAATGAATCTTGTCCATTTCAGTTTCTAGCTTTATACATATTTTAAATTTCAGAATATTTGTTTATGTGGGTTTTAAAGTTTAAAACGTCTAGAAAGACTAATATGAACATGTATATCTTGACACTTTAAAAATACAAAAGATTTTTTCGTCAACTATAAAATGTCAAATAACCCTTTTCTCTTTATTGTTTGTGTGTGTGTGTTGGGCACTTATCACTTAGTATTGAATTCGTTAAGGTTTATTTTCATCGGACGATGGACACCACCCGCACCACTGAATTTATTTGCAAGTTTACAATCAATTAAATTCTATTTGTACATCTTCTCTGAAGCAAAGCATTTCCTTTTCCGTGTTTTAAGTCTTATTTCATTCATGTATAAAATATAGTTGCTAGTCTATTTAAATTTAAAAATGAATACTTTATAGGAATAGAACTTACCGTCATAGTTTTATTTTGAATACTAGTAGGTGCGGATTAAAAATAACTCACAAGAGATATGTTCGCCATTAGTAAACGGATTTCCTTGATTTTTCTCAAATCATTGGCTGTTGTGAAAAGTTATACTAGTACCAGTAGTTCATATTTGACTTATCCTTTATAGATTAATTGGAAATGGGATCGAAGTACGTGGATGTATTGCCAAAATCGTCTTTTTGTATGCATTAATTGACAATAAATTCTTCTGACAGTATGCTTCAAAATCCTTTCGTAGACCGACCCTTTCAAATGATCAAATATAGCCAACATGATTATTTTTTAAAGTTTTTTTTTATGTTAAAAGAAATTAAATAACGTAACATGATCGATCGTTTAAAAGCTATAGTGATATATGTTACTATAACTGGTGAAAAGGGTTGAGTCTCACGGACTTGTCTTATACATGGAATATTTCAATTGTTGTTGCAACATAGTATTTTATCTCTCCCTTTTTATCATTTTTCTGTATTTCTCCGACAACTTGCGTAGGGGTTTCGGGTTATGCTTAGAGACCCCCACGCGAAAGATAGATAATTTTGTAGGTTTGTAATAACACGAGCAATACGATGGGTGCCACATGTAGATCCAGATCTGCTTACCCTTCCGGAGCACCTGAGATCACCCCAAGTTTTTGATGGGGTTCGTGTTGCTTAGTCGTTAGTTTTCTATGTTGTGTCTTGTGTCTTGTGTATTGTTATTTTTCTGTTTGTCTTCATTTTTTAGCCATGGCGTTGACACTATCCGTTTACTTTCGATCTTTAAAACTGACTGTCCCTCTGGTATCATTCGCCTTTCTTTTATTTCAACCAATAGTGGGATAAGTTAGGGCAGCAGTAGCAATACGAAGCCCAAATCTCATAAATCGAATAATTAGCCAGACGTTTTACTTGCTAGTTCAAAAGTAGTCAATCAACAAGGACACATGTCACCTTACCTGGACATATCATTCCAACTCCGACAGTACAAGTCGTTGCACTTACTCGTTAATGTCGTGTGCGTGGCGGAGAAACAGCAAAAACCAAATTTTAAGTCCTTGTTTTGACATGCTAAGGGAAGGGACATATCAGCTCTCTTATTGTAGGCGATCACGTTGCCACGAGAACACAGAGGTAGGCGGATCAAACTGAAAACAAGGTCATGTCCATTAATCTTCTAGTTTAGACAGTATGCTTTCTTTTTTTCTACACATACTATAATTTCCATAATGCAAGCACAATCTACAACTGAAGCGTGCTTCCGTAGTATTATTTCATAATGATATGCAATTGCTTTAACGAATGTTTAAAAATAATTTTTAATCTTACATATTTTTTTAATACAAACGTACGTTACAAGATTGGTCAACTTTATCAACCTTACAAATAATACATGATGGTCTTGGTGTATAGATTCTGCGTATCTTAATAACGTGTTATATTATTCTATTATTTGTCTTTGTTCTATAATTAATTTAACTTTTACTGTTTGGTCTGTTTTCGGTGATATCCATTTGACGTGCCTCGTTACTTATACATCCCGTCAATGTGTTTTTTGTATTATCTTTCATTGTTGCTGTTGTGTTTCTTTGGTACAGATGACGTATCTCTGTACTTTTAAACGTCCCGCCATAGTGTTATTGTTCTATCAAAACGCCATTATGTTATTGTTCTATTATAATTCTGAAAATTCTTTGAACGACAAAATTATTTTATATCTCTTCCTGTGTGACGTTTACATTCTCACGTCAAACACGCGACTCTACACTAGAATTGATATGAACCTTGTCATTCAATCACAAAACAAATGTAAAAAATTACAACGTTTCGTATAAAAAAAAAGATATTCACACAAAAAAGCGAAAAACGTTTTGGTCAAGAAGAAAAGCGTGTTATACATACACACAGCCTTTCCTGTATGTTTGTATTTGTTGACCTGCCAATTTTCGGTCAGGCAGAATATTCTCGGAGTTCTTGTACAAAGTTTGCCTTCGGTGATACCTGTATTTTCAGGTCTCACATGTCGGCTGGAACGGATGCACCTTAAACCTAAAATCTAAATTTGGAGTTCCTCGACACATTTGTCTGCCAGTGAAAATTATCGATGACATATTATGTAATTACTACCTTTTAGGTATAACATACAACAGTTATTTCTGCATGCATTAAGTTTAAACATAATGTAAGTGTTATCCGTTTTTTCTACTTTCTTTGATCTTGAAAAAGTATACACTGTTCATAAAACAGACCATTAACCTATGTTACTGATGCATTTACTTTCGATCTATTTTTCGTATGGAAATTTAAATAAGGGTATATTATTTATTTATATTGTTTTAATGAAAGGAACAAAATAGACTGTCGACATCAAGATTGTGTCACAGACCCCGTAACTCTCAGGTTGTGTTATGAGATGATATTGTTAATTCTGTGTCGAACGCTTTAGACAAAAACTTGCCTGACAATTTGACAAGTTT
Organism: Mytilus galloprovincialis; assembly: GCA_037788925.1. Lineage (NCBI taxonomy): Eukaryota > Metazoa > Mollusca > Bivalvia > Mytilida > Mytilidae > Mytilus > Mytilus galloprovincialis. The sequence continues at coordinate 62,171,362 of CM075333.1, forward strand.
GAATGTAGATATGATATCAATCAATACTATACCATGTAGAAGTATAATAACCATCCTCAGATAAATATTTTACAGACCTTGCATATGTACAATCTGGTGATTGAACAGATAAATGATACTACTAATATACTTCCTGTCTATATTTAGTACGAGATTTCATATAAGGGTATTATATTCATTTTATAAGAGAAAACAAAGTATGTTTACCGACCCCAAACTCTCGTGTTTAACTGTGGAATTACGTTTTAAGCTTTTTGTCAACATATTTGGACAAAAACTTGGCTGTTTTTGACATGCGATTTCAATGTCGATATGCTATCAAACAATAGTATACCAGGTTTCTGGTAGAAATGGTAACAATCTGATTTTCAAAATATTTTACAGCGCTTGACTATGTGAAATCTGGTGTTTGAACAGACAAATGTCACTACTTACACTTTCTTTGATTGTTACACACAAACAATGAAAGTATGTGTAAGTCTGTTCATACGTTTTCATCTTTTTGTAGTACACATGCACCTATCTGCTGATTCAAAGTGAATAAAGAATACCCGTATAAACGTATCAAAACACAAACTTTAAAAAAATTTGTGAGTTCAAAATTATTGATTGGAATGACAATTTTCACTCATTTGATAATATTAATACATGTATCGACGATTTTTAACAAATGTGAATAACATATATGTATACCAACAAAATGTGTTACCATACGTTCAAATGACAAACTACGATTCATGGATTCATCTTGTCGAAGGAAAATGAGACATACATACATAATTCATTAAAAGCCAACACTATATATTATCAAATTTATAGGCACAAATTTAGAGAATTACATAATGAAGTGTTTGATTTGGTTAGACAATTAGCCAACTAATATGAACAAAACAAAAAAAAACAGAGACAAATACATTCTTCCGGAAAGTGATGCAGGATTGTCTAGCAGATCTATATCTAAATTATCTGCACTTTATCTTAAATCTGAGTCAATTATTGTTTCAATGCAGTAAATAAAGCTGAAAATTTAAACACTTAATTTTCAAATACTTATGAAAAATGATTTTAAGCATATAGATAGGCAACCGCGAATTCACGTGCATGATAATCGGATTAAAATGATTTACATTGTCAACTGATAAAATACATGTAGGAACAGAATTGTTATTCGATTTTTGTCTTTGTTGGTTTATGTTCTTCATTCACTATGTCACATACATATTTCTTAGTATACCAAGCTGCACTATATGATTAAATGACTAGTTAGTTGAATGTAAAATTTTTAAAAAAATTCCGAACTCCGAGGGAAATTCTAAAAGGAAATCATCCCTTCAAATATTTTACGAACGCAATCACAAGTTGTCTGACTATTCTGGAATATCTGTTTCACAGATGACGACGGATAACAAAAGTATCATTATTTTGGCAGTTAGTAACTGGACCTTTTTCGGCTGTATTATTACGCGAATGTTCCTATCTGAATCTCTATGGATAAGGCAGTACGCGTCTACATCTTTCCTGTCTATATCTTTTTAATGAAAAATTGTAAATTTGCAGTTTTCCCAGATATTTTTCTACGAAAGTTTAACTAAGGGTATATTGTTATTTTTTTTCAAGTGAAAGTACAAAATAAAAGACTTCCATCATTGAATAAACAAACCCTACTAGCCACATTCCTGACAAAAGACGTACAATAAGGTGTGTATAGTTTTCATTCTTAATGAAAACATCGATACTTTATTTGATTGTTTCGACGATCAGCATCATCTTACACACATATGAAGCTGAGCAATCAAAATATTAAACTTCTAAACTCTTTTTATCATTACCACACAATATCTGAAATAATTACAAAGTTTCCAATATTTGTGTTAATGGTTGTTTTATCCTTGTGTCTTTTTATCTACAAGACTTTTTTTAATATTGTGTATATTTATGTGAATTATAGTTATATTGTTTGCTTATTTTGTATGTCACAAACTTAATGCTTAAAGTTTATCTGGCAATAAATATTGGAATTGAATTGAATATAGAAATGATGTATTAGGTCTTAACACTGTGACATATGAAACAGAAGAACAAATATATTTGCTTGAAATTTTATGTACTACTTTACGCAGATTATACCGCTTTTTTTTTTTGAAACTGCACAGGAGCTAAAAACATTTTATGGCTATTCTAAAATATTGAAACGGACGGTTAATCCAACCAAAACAAGTGGCCGGGGGACGGGGATATGGTAGATTGTTAAACAATCTGAATGTTAGACTCAATTATTAGATTTAGAAGTTGTCAAGGATAAATCAAATTTGGGCATTGTGTTTTTCCAAAACGGGTAGTTTTACGTTGACAAAGTGTCACGTTTGATATCGTCAGTCTTTAAGTCTTCTCCCTTTTTAAATATACCTTTGAGTTTGGTGTTTTTGTTATATTTCACAAGTCTAAGAAATCTTATCATTAGTAAAGCCATCAAAGCAAAAAATGGAGTTCTGAAAAAAAGTTTTTTTTACAAATGTCAGTACGACTTTTTAAAAGAAATATTGCTATACGGTTGTTCGATTTTGAAATTCAATGATATTGATACAATGGAAATTGTCAATTAGAAGTTCTGTACACTTACGTGTACACCCTGCGTTATGGTTTGTACATATCGCGATGCTTAGCTATCAATATATGTGTAACTACCCATAGTAAGCTTTTGGTCTAACGTTGTAAATAGTTCTGATATGAAATAGACAAATGTTATATAAATATATATTTATAAACTGAAAACAGATAGTTAATGTACTCTTCAACGGTTGGCTTGTTTCAAAAATATCTTGAATGGGTATTGGTTTTCAAATTTGTAGATAAATCATGGTAAATACAATTTTAATCAAAAAGAAATTTGACCTATTTCAGCTATCATGAAAATAAGAAATGGAAAACCTTCCAAAAGCATTATAATATAAACTTTTTTTAAAGAAAAGGTAATGAATTGTTCTACCTTATAAAATTTTTTAAAAAATTATGTAGGTTAAGAACTGGAAATCCTGACGTCTTACACCGAATACATGTTTTAAAATATGTTGTTTATATTTAGTAAGTTTATAGGCAAGGCTTAGTCAGTTTCTTTTAGACTAATAAACTTGAATTTCCTTTTTGTATCTTTCGCATTTTGTTATGGTAATGCTTCAATATATGAACATAGTACAACCTTGATGCATATAAAATAATTGATCAAATAAAATATCTATACAGAGCCAACAGGTCGTGTAAATGATAAGTTATAGTACTTGCACCAACTTGCACGAAACATATAAATGTTTTCCGAAGTCTTGTAAAGTTTTCTCGGCCTTGTCTAATGTTATATTTTATAGATTGAAATTGATCTAACATGATTGATAGGAACTAAAGAGCTCTAATCATGCGCCGAATAAAAAAACACTTTTTAGTTTAACATGCAAATGATTTCATGTCTGCATGAATAACGATAATAATAATAATAATAATGCATTTGTATTTTATTTTAACATTTATGACAATTGATCAGCTCCCTTTTTAATTTTCTTTGATCTTGAAATGGAAAATTCGCCTTTTCTAATCTTGAGCCTGTTTTGTACATTTAGTTTAACAGATATGATTCAATGGAAATTTTCACATGGAACCTTCGGTAAATAGGAAAATGAAAAGATATGGGGTAATTTACAGAGAGACCACACTCTATCCATGAGAAAAACGGAGGGAATTTAAAAATCTAGAGGTCTCCACAAGGCTTTCAACAAGGGTGGAATCTCACTCCTTCTGAAAAGCTCTAAATCGCCCCAGCGCGTGTACATACGTTTGGTCATTAAGAGATTCTGGTTTCTTTTTATGTGTGTCATAAACATTCAATTCGGATTTGAATTTAATTTACCGAAACATTTCCGTACATTCAATCTTAGGACGGTCAGAACATTTTAAGGACGCAACAGATTGAAGTAAAATTTTAAGTAGTACATAGATGTGCAATAGTTCAGCTTCCTGTACATGTTCATGAAGTTCTAAATTTTGAATGTTGATTTCTTTAAAAAACACCATTTTTTTACAATAAAAAATCTCAAAATGTCCGTTAACAATGAAAAAGTTTGACCATGAAAAATCACTTATCCAAGAAAAGCAGTTGTTTAATTGATTATCAGACAGTTTCAGTATATCATGTCAAATTTCTTTAATTTGAAAGTTTTCCTTTAGTTACAAAGGTAGCTCCATGTCTGATGGTGAAATAAAAATGAATGTCTCAGAAACTGGTGAATAAGTTTCCATAAATGACAGATAAATCGGTCCAAGCTTAGTAACTTACAGTAAACAGACTACTGTAACATTGACGCACTCGTCGAACTGTTTAAAAGATTTGTGTTTATGACCAAAAATGTATATACAACTTCATTTATAAATTAATCTGAATTTCATAGCGCATCGTCACAATAATGAAAGTTATAAAAAAAATCTATAACCAGCAGATCTATACTTCTATAAAGAAAGTATTCTTGTAAAAAAGGGTATTTATTATAAAATGGTCCTAACTATAGAATAGATAGTTAACCACAGAAATCTTAAACGGAAGTTTCGACAATTTTAAACAGAAAAGATTTGAAAATAAATTTAACTTTAAATAAACACTGAAATAATTTTAATGCCTCGAAGGTGTAAAGAATAAACCAACAATCTCAATCTTTAAAAGTGTCTTCATTGCACTAACCGACGAGTTCATATTTACAGTAGAAACAGTGGATGTGACTCCAATAAATTCATGATCATTATAGTCATGAATATTTATCGATAATATCAAATTGATAAAGATTTTATCGAGGTCGCACCAACTGTTTCTACAGCTAAGATCAGTTACATGTACCATGATATCGTCGATTTGCACGACGAAGCCATTGTTTATGACAGAACACACATTCTATTATGTATTTTTGTTTCCGTCAGTTCGAAATTATTTGATCATTTCAACTCCTTTGTATTTCATAATATGTGTCATGAACAAAGACATATGTTCGATTGAATAATGATTTCCTCGTAACAAATGATAGAAATTTCGGAGATCCCGTATTTGATCCTTTACCGTTAAAATGAAAATGCCAATGGCAGAGGTTGATTATAAAAAATGTTTTACTGTGTTAAAAAAACTTCGACTTAAACAATGAAAACTTACATGTTGGACATGAAATATTTTGTCGATGAAGAAAATTAAATTATGTCACTTCTGAAATAAGTTTGTCGATAACGTAACTTATTCTGACGGTAAAGAAACGCGAATTCGATCACTACTCTGTTACGGGCTGTAAAATAACAAATGAACAAAAAGAGATTACAGACAATAATACCACAAGTGGTGCAGGATAGATTAACCTATTATTTCTAAATTATTAAAGTATCGTGAGCCTACGTTGAATCTGAAGGTTAATTATTTATTCATTCCAGTACATAAAGCAGAACTTTTAAACACTAATTTTTCAAATATAATTTATATTGAGCCTTAGATCCAAATAATGTACCAGCCCCCTTTTTTCTCCGCCCAATATAAAATTGAGAAATTGATTATACAGACAATAAAATTATTGGCCAAATATCAATAAGCAACTGTGTTAAACCACCAGGTTATGATTGTGTTTCCCTAGAATTCCAAATGGTGGTATTGTCAAACAGCTTACTTTGTTTTTCATTATTGTGTCGCATCTCAAAAGATTTCATGTGCAAGGAAAATTCAAAATATCAATCAAGTTTTTAAAAAAGCATTTTAAATTATATTCCTTGTACCTTTGATAAGTATTTACACCACTGGGTCGATGCAAATAATGGTGGACGTTTCGTCACCAAGGGTATCACCAGCCCAGTAGTCAGCACTTCGGTGTTGATCTGAATATCAATTATAGGGTAACTTTTATAAACTTTCTGTTACAAAACTTAAAATTTTTCGACAAACTAAGGATTTTCTAATTCCAGGAATAGATTACCTTTTGCACAACCTTTAGGAATTTTTGGTCCTCGATGCTCTTCAACTTTGTACTTGTTTGGCTTTACAACTGTTTTGATCTGAGCGTCACTGATTAGTCTTATGTAGACGCGTCTTGTTAAGCGCGTCTGGCGTTTTAAATTATAATCCTGGTACCTTGGATAACTATTTGACAAAGCGTCTGAGTAAAAATTGATAAACCAGGGGTATGTCAATGAATTGGTCCTTTTTTTTTCTAAATAAGTTCATTGGAAGATACCAAAACCTTGTTGGTAAATATTCCTTATCAACTTCACAAATAATACATGATGGACGTTACGTAATGTTAGATACTGTACCCATATTTTTGACATTTTTACTTATTATGGCTGTTTGTTTTGTTCTTTTGTTCTAACACTTCTTAAAAATCAATTTGATTTTAAAATAAGTTTAAAAAAAAAACTTCAGTGAATTAATGTATAATTGGCTTGTAGGTCAATTGAATTAAAATTAAATTCAATTGAATACGGTATTCATTCAATTTTACTCTATTTGCAGGTAGTTACGCATGTGTAAGCATATAAAGTTGTTCAAAGAAATTACAGAAATGCAGCATTGGAAAGTGAAATGAGGAAGCCATGGGGTAGATCAATTTCAATGCCAAATCTTCACACCAAAAATCTTAATTAGATAAAACGACGATTTCCAATTTTTTTGGTCAATAATATGAAATAAAACAGACCTAGAAAAATTAAAGTTTGAAAATATGATTGCATGTGCCTGTGTGTATATCTATATTTTTGTTTATAACGAGTCTTGAGACAATTGGCATTCTCCCGAAGTAATTTCGAAGATGAGTTATGTTTCAACGTAAAAGATGGGCAAAACAAATGACTGTATTTTACACTTCAAAAAATGTAAGAGTACAAACTAGACTAGACTGTGCAGTAGGGAAAAGTTTATGGCCTGTCTCCCACTAGACATATACAGTTAAATGCATTCTGTGTTTCAGAAGAAAAAAAGATTAAAAATGTTGTTTTGGAATTAAGTAAATCATGGTCATGGTTAAGGTCACTGCATACGAAAAAGCTGTCGGCGTTTTCGAGTATTGGACAACAATAATTCAAGAGAACGGCATTTTTTTAGATATCTGGAAACTATAAACGAGTATAATTTAAATAAATGACCATGTATACGTTTTATAGTTAAAGAAATTCATTCAATTATATAAAACATACTTTAAAAGTCACTTTCATCTGGGTATCATTTTGGATGTAATCTTAGTTGAACATTATATGTAAGTGCGATTTATAAAATCAGAAGCTTGTTATAGATTCCATGTACTAGTGTCGAGCAGGACATTACGTCACATGATGTTTTGAACTAGCTTTTAGTAACTGCAAGTGCTCTCAGATCTTTACTTCGTGTCTTTTCTTTCGTTGAGATGTATAAAGACGTTTAATTCGACATTTTCTACATGGGATAATGCCTGTACCAATTTAAGAATATGTCAGTTATTATTAATTCGTTTCATGTATTTAAGCTTTTGATTTTGCCTTTGATTAGGGACTTTCCTTTATTTCCTCGGAGTTCAGTATTTTTGTGATTTTACTTTTTGTAAGCTGCGGACCAGTAGCTCATGCGGCCCCATGATTTTTTTTGACAATTTGCTGACCATAAATCCAGTATACCTTCATTTTCTTTTGGCATTCCAAATTTCCCTGACCTTGGATGGCCTTCATTACAATATCACCTAATGTATTTATTGTTAACTTGTTCTCGTCGTGAACATGCATGCCATTTTTGCCACTGCCATGGACGTTATGCAAGCAACAATCAATCAATCCACCATTGTGTATACATGTCTCTGGTTATATGATCGATTGATGAGATCATTATTTTCCCATATAAAATAATAACAATTTAAGAAGTTATTCCCAGAATCAGAACTATTTCACATTTATGAACTAGGACTAATAAAAAGATTAAATTATTCCCCCTTTTTGTAATTCCCTGCACAACAACTGAAAAAATTACAAAGATTCCAATATTTCATTTTATTTTTGACATATTTAGTGTGTTACCATTTGTTTTAGTTCTGTTCGATATGTGGTATTCTAACCATCTGTTTAAGAAGTACTTTATTCCTTTGTTAATTTGTCGAAATTACATCTTATACTTAAACTCTCTTACTTAAGAGTTAAATAAATCGTGTCAGATTGTTACATTATTCTATTTTGCTTCAAAAGTAAGATGTTTCCGGTATTTTATGCAATGTTTAACAAACTTTTAGTTTTCCTGAACTCCTACGAACCAGATTTGTTGGTGTTAATAACTTGTTTATTTCTAGTATATACTTCCTTTACGAAATATGTATACCCAGTGATTTAATTAACGGATGATTGATTTTATCATAAAGTTTATTTATAAATATCTTTATACTTTTTTATTTCTTTAAAGATTGGTACATGAACCATGTCATGATGTTCGTCACCTTAGTTTTATTTTTATATCATTATGATTGGCTAAGATATATATGTTTCGTTAGCCAATAGTCGGCTCGTTTCTAATGGCTGTTTCTTTTGTCCTTTTAAATTATCTGTAACAAATGATCTATGTCCTGGTGACAGGCACTATATAAATGCAAGCTGAGAGAGAGATGAAACCAAGGAAGAAGAACAGACACTGCAATCATGAAGTAAGATAGTTATTTATTTTTATTTTAGAACAATTTGCTAGTAACTGATGAGTCTGGCGTACTTTGCATTCGCTATTTTACGAATTGAAATTGAACAAGCCTATTTTAAATGTTGAATTTGATATTGCTTATTTCAATTAAATTTTACTTTTTAATGGAAATGTTTATCACTTTGTTAGGTTACAGATTTTATTCATGGTATTGAAGTGAGCTGACGTTTTCTTTAAACTGAATTTTCGGAGTGAATTATTCATGTTTTAAAATTGTAAGGACATGCTGTATAATGAAAATTTCAATTACTCATATTTATTATTTATTAAATTGAGTAACCTGTTATTGCGCAACATTTTTTTAATTAAAGACATGCATCTACTGCAAATTAACTTAGAATAAACAAGAAATGAGAGCTCTCCAGAGCACAAAATAGCATTATGGTGATACAAAATGTTCATAATTATAAATCTTACATTTTCCTTTTTATTGTATGTTTTTGAATCTATGAATATGTTTTTTTTTTAACTTGAATAATTTAATTCTATAAAATAAATCTAGAACTTCGTAAACAGAAGAAATAAATAAATATCAAAATAACTTAATTTTAAGTTCACATAAATTCCGGCGAGTCGGTTAGCATGACTTTGTAGTATAGTGGTTTTCGTTAGATCATTACATTTGTTTTTAGTTAATTTTTATGCTATCAGTATCGGTGAGACCAGTTGGTTTTCTCGTTTGAAATGTTTCGCCGTTTTCATGTGGGTGCCTTTTATAGTCGACTAAATCGTATGGAGTTTCTAATTGCTGGTCGTAGAGTGGCCTATAATTGCTTTAATACGTTTACTTCATTTTAGTTCTATAATTAAACACAGATACCTCAGACTCTGAGCACTTGTTTTAGTGTAGGACTAAAACACTCACAACTACCTAAAAACTTTTTTCGTCTATATATTTACACCAAAAAATAATATGGCCTGTAAAATTAACTATGTTGCTTATTCTACCAGCCTTGAATACTAAAATATCGCAGTGGTCTCTGTATTCATTAATGTTCATTTCACTATAACGCTTTATTAAAAAGTAAAAATTATTGGTTGTTCAGAAAATAACAAAAATAAATAAAGAAGTAGTGAACTTGATTAGTATATTTATGTACTCATTCCTTGTTTTGTCAAGAGATTTATGTTTCTTTTTAATTGAAGCGCTAGCTCCCGAAACATGTTGTAGGGAGCAAGCGTTTCATTAAAAAAAAGAAATTTATTAAATGTGGTGTGTACCAGATCCAATTATTTTTATAAAATTTACATTCATATATGTTTGTATTAACTATTCATTTGAAATTACGTCCATGAACATAGGAAGGGGTATGGTATTTATATACCCATGTGTCATTTAAATGGTATATCTAAACTAAGTATAATAATCTACTGTTGATAATATTAATTGAAAATCAAATATTTGCACAACAGGATCGCTATAGTGTGTATAGTTTTTCTGGTATCGGTAAATGCACGACAGGAGAGTAAAGGGCTGGATTTGGAAAGGCTGCAAGGTGCAATAAAAAACAGCAAAATTTTTAATGGAGGATTAGAGAATACAAAAAAGATAGAAGGAGAAAAAACAACATTTAAATTACCAAGCGAAGAAACAATAAAAAGATTAACAGAAGAAGCGATTACTAAATTCGACAATACTGAGCAGGAAAATAAACGGTTCTTTGAAAACAGTAAGTATAATTTATTAAAAATATTTACGATTTTCGATGCAAGTACAAATTAAATCTTTTAAAACAGTCTGGCCTTTTATAGCTGACTATGCAGTATGGGCTTTGCTCATTGTTGAAGGCCGTAAGGTGACCTATAGCGGTTAATTTCTGTGGCATTTGGTCTCTTGAGAAGAGTTGTCTCATTGTCAATCATACCACATTTTCTTTTTGTCCCAATGGCATTCATACCGCTATTCTTTTTTACATTAATTGACATCGCTATTTCTTCATACAGGTACTCTTTGATATGGAAGCCGATCGACATCTTGGATCGCAAATGCATCGGCCCAGATTTTCATCAAATAAAAAATATTGTCAATTTGATACGGGAATGAAATTAATATGGTGAAAATAAGGACCTCACCAACACTCTCTCGTTATCGGTTTTCATGTAAATTTTAATACTCATTTATATAGGGATTTTATAAATTAAGTACGTTTATTTAGATCAGAACTTTATCACTAAAGATCTAATTTAATGTAGTCACTTTTAGATCTATATATCGGATAACTATTATCTCCTTTTTTTGTGTTTTGAAGCCAATTTATGATAGCTTTTAGTATTTTTAAAAGTTCTTTTCTTATTGCTACAGAAATTGATAAACCAAATCTTGAGACGCCAATGTTTGGACCTCACATGCTAACAGATAACAGATCTTTAGAAATAAACAAACCAGGGCAGATAATTGCAGAGACCACAGAAACTATAGTACAAGCAGTAAGAGGAAAACAAGAACGCAAATCTCTGTAAGTTGTGATAATTCGCCCAAAACACTTTGGTCGTCAAAGATTGTATTACTTCTAAATTGAAATAACTGTTGAATTTCTGATTGAGAAATAAAATTGAGAATGGAAATGGGGAATGTTTCAGAGAGACAACAACCCGACCATACAAGAAACAACAGCAGAAGGTCACCAACAGGTCTCCAATGCAGCGAGAAATTACCGCACCCGGAGGCGTCCCTCAGCTGGCCCCTAAACAAATATATATTAGTTCAGTGGTAAATTTGTACACTAGAAACTAAAATTAAAATTAGAAAACACATTTTGGAGACTTACAATAGTGTACTTTTCCAATCGTACTTTTAAGACTAGAAGCAATAGTGATTACTGAATAAAGGTCACAATAATAAAAAATAATAAACATTCTGAGATAAAAAAAAAAAAAAAATTAAATTAAAAAACATTTTTTTCCGAATATTCATTGTTATATGCTTAGTTGTGATATACAAAGACCGGAACAGCATTTCTTTTTTAAAATATGGCCGACTTTCGTAAATATTCTCCGTGTGTAAAACACGCCTTTGATATGTTTACTTACCTTTATTGCTTATTTGTATTGCACGTTTTTCACAAAATTGTTTTCCATCAAAAAAATTTTAAAAAAAAGTGCATGTCTTTTGCACCCTTGTAGATTTCGAAAACTGAAGAGCAGGCGAAAGCCGCTACAAGACAGCACTCGTACCCGCAAAGTGGAAAGGGATTAATATAAGTTGCAATATCTTGTTTCCCAATCCACTAAAAATAGATATGTTTAAACTAACAGTTGGAGATACAAAAAATATCTTGCACTAGTATCAAAATCGTTCGGAAAGGGCTTGACTTATTAGATCTACACATAGCGAATAAAAGAAACACACAAGAAAAACACACAAGAAAAACACAAACCAAAACAAACAAAACTTACGAAAACACAAAGCACTGACAGTCAATGAAAACAAGTTCAAAGCTTATTTCAACTAAGATATCAATTAAAACACATCATACAGAAGAAGAAATGTAATAAAAGAAACAAAATGACAGAGATGGAGATTTGATTGAAATTTTGAAATGTACAATTTTTATAGTAGATGTTTATAAAGCTATTCATTCATTATTTTTTTAATTTATTTATTTCCTTGCTTTTTATTCAAATTCTAATATAATTTGCATTTTTTTTTATATAAACTTAGGAGTTCCCAAGATCGAAAAGAAATATTCGACATAATTCAGGGAGTTACGAGACTTCCAACAATCCCTCAATGTCCATATTTAGCTGTAATCGACTGTTCCTCAGCTGTTAATTTCAGAACAAATGACGGATCTTGTAATAATTTAGCGCATCCTTATTGGGGGAAATCTTTTACGCCGTTTGAGAGATATCTTACTCCAGAGTATGAAGGTTCAGGTAAATTTAATTGGTCTTTCTATACTTCATTTTTTGTTGCTATAATTCCTATTCCAGATGTGTGTAAAAACTGGAAAAATAGCTATTAAAGGAAATAACCAGCTGCTAAAAATGTCAGAATGGTAAATTGGTTAATTCAGAACAAACCAGTGCACTGTTGGAACTATAAAGCAGTGTTCTAACGAAGCGTATGATAAATTAAGTCTTACTCTTAAAACAACGATAGATGAAAGAATAGAACTCATATTAATTGACGGTGCAATAGATCACGCTAAGAAGCAACTCCTCTAAAAACTGGAAGTGCAAATAATATAAACAAACAACATATAATGGTTAAGACACAACATTTGGGCTAAACAATTTTTGCATGTGCTCACGACAAGTACAATTTTGTCATGATCTGTGGTCATGAAGAAGCTTTATATCTTATTTCCCAAGCAAGTTTCAAATATAAACATATATAAGCACGTTACTTGAAATAATGTCTTAAATTCTGCAGAGGATATTGATAATGCAGAAAATCAAATTATTTATGACTAGTAGTCCGCAACTACTATATAAAGGACTAATAATTTAAGCAACGTCATTTTTAAACGTTCGAGGTGATATTTAGAAGTGTATAAATTTAAAGCGTATAAAATCAAAAAAAAATATTAATACAAATCTTTACTTTAATGTACATACAGGAACAACCTTACCAAGAATAACTGGTGTAGCCGGTTCCGCTTTACCGGGAGCTAGAGAAATTAGTACAACCGTACACACTGCCAGTGTTGCTCCTGATAACCTTACCCCTCCATTAAGTTATTTTATGATGCAGTTTGGGCAGTTTCTTGATCATGACATTACAAAGACAGCAATCTCAAAAGGTAAGGATTAGGTAACTGATAAGTAGTTATAAGGTAGTTGTCTGCAAGACAAAGCAGAGTTATAAGGCATGTGTCCTTAGAATGCAATCGAAACCAGTGCTTATCTTAACCGATTAGATGAAAAGGGTTCGTTAATTTAATACTGGAACTACTACAATTCAGATAAATGAAAATGATTTGTAGTTTGTAAACACCTAGTTACTTCTAACTCATCTTTACTATAGTATATCATGTATATTATCTGCACTTTGGTCGGGTTGTAGTCTCTGTGACAGCTCCCCCGTTCTCATCCTATTTTGAAGGCTATAGTGCACAACCAGCGTCTAAAAAAGAAGAAATGGTTTGATTTTCAATGAGACAACTCATCACAAGAGACCAAATAACACAGAAACTTAAAATTATAGGTCACTGTACGGCCTTCAACAATGAGCAAAGCCCATGGCCATTGGTTGTTCTCTTTTTATTTACGATGATCTTGTTTAAATCCCATGACCAGGGCCACATTTGCAGACGTGAATGTCTAGCCAAAAGGTTTTTACTATCACTATTTATAAATTTGTTTATATGAAACACATCTACCTATACTTGAGATAATTTGTTCTTGTATTTATTTAAAGGTTATGCAGACAGTAACATACAATGTTGTGGAAACCCTTTCCGAAGGTAAGAAGAGTGCACATTAGATTCTGAACTTTTCTTGTTTTATACAAACATTAAATGGTATTGTTAACACATTCATTGTTGGACCTCTCGACGATTAATTTAAAGTATTTATGAATGTTATTGAGAAACAATAGAGTTGATTCAAAATATCAGCAAATTTAACAATAGCGTTGAGGTCAACTGCATGATCTAACTGAACGTAAATATATTATGACTGTTCCAGACAAGGGTTCTTTGGTTGGTAAAGTTCATTTCTTTAATGTGCCAAATTGTCAATCATGAAAAAAAAGTCAGATCAAAGAATATTTCATTTCCATGTCAATTTCAACATGTTACTATTTTCCATTAACTTTTGATTCATTAAAATAATCGAAATTAATGCAGTATTATCAACAATTTTTTAGGGACTGTTTTCCTATTAATGTACCTGCTGCAGATCCATTTTACATGGGGAATATAGACTGTCTAAACTTTGTTAGATCAACAACAACACCAAATTTGGGTTGCTCATTTGGTGAGTAGTACTGTAGAATCATATTGGTGTTACAATTCTTTTTTGAAAATTAAAACGGTAAGGATATAGATTTGCTTCTCAACAAAGATAAATGTGGTATATTTATAAAACCCAAACCAATTAAAGTTTCAACAGAAGTGACAAAATCGTCTGATATAATTTCCCGTAACAAAACCTTAATTTACAGCCGATTGCATTATATGTGTAGATAAAAGTAGTTAATATCTTTGATTATTTTGCTTGCTATCTGAACCGTGACATCATTATTAAATTATGTAAACTACCCTCCTTTGAGATTAGACTAGTCCCACAGATAACCAATATTTCTGTCTGTAGGGCTAGATTTCTTCGAAAGGAGGATAAATTAGTGTATCTTACCTAAAAATTACTTCACGGTCCATCTAGCAAGCAAGCTAACCAAAGATATTACATTCAAAATCAATGCAATCAGCTGTAATTCAAATTATGTCGGAGGCGAATAGCACCTGATTGTTCACCTTTCACCAAGAACTTCGAGACCACACGTTTCGGAAGACACCACATAAATACTTAAGGACATCAAAACAAAAATGTTTTTCTTATAAAAAGTCTTAATATTCTCTAACGTGAACATTAAAAAGTAATACAAAATACCAATTAAAAAGTTTATTTGTCTGTAATACTCAAACACTCTACTATACGTTCAAACAAAACGAATGGAAAACAACTGTCATTTCCCTGGCATGGTACGGGCATTTACGAAAAAAATGTTTGATTAGATATTAGAGCTGCAGTTTCTTTCATATATGTGACCCGCCTTGACATTTTCAGGCTTATGGAGGTGGAACGTCTTTGTTAGAAAAATTATAAACATGATAAATATCGAGATTCAATGAAATACGTATTTGTGAAGAAGAAATAAACACTTTCCTTGGCTTCTTTTTGGCGGACGCCGAACTATACATTATATATGAGTTTTGAAGATGTATTACTTTATCGTTTGAAATGAAAAATATTTGAATCTACATTTTAAATTGTTACAAAAAAAAATCAAATTTCTGCTCTATAGATTTCCTTTCATAAATGAAATCTGAAATATATCCCTAACAAATGCACCGTATAAAATGCATATAAGAGAATAACTACTTATAAACTGTTACGCGTCGCATACTGAGTATAGAGACATGCATAATAAATCTAAATTAAAAAAAAGGAATAATTAAAGCTTACTTTGACAAATTTTAAACTAACTTCATTTCAACAAGTTTAAATTACATGTTCTAAAATAGAGCTAAGAACTGTTTGTATTGTAATATATTTAAGTCTTTGAAGTTTTATTCAAATACGGTATTGAACATTACTAAGAGCCAATAAATACAATAATTTTGTATTTTATAAATATAAATTAGTGCCTTCAATAAATAAAAGTCGTCATAGAACAGTCTCATTTCCATACCGGTATTCGAAATGACTCGTTTCATTGCTGTTACAATAATAACATGAGTAATGACAGAGAGTTTTGTTTCGGAATATTCTAGATAAATATACAAAAAGCAAATTTTAGACAATGTACCCTCCTAAGAAGTGGCTAGTCAAATATAGTTAACGCCGTTTTTCTCACAATGATGTTCTACCTCCATAAGCCTGGATATGTCGTGGCTGGTCACATATATTTAAACTTTTAATGTTAAAAACTACAATTATTCCTATATAAAGTATTTAATTTTAGTACTTTGATTTCAGATTATCGTCAGCAATTAAACGAATTAACCCATTATATTGATGGGTCCAGCGTTTACGGATCAAATGATGACGAATTGGAAGAACTAAGAGACGGAATGACAGGTAATATTTTCATTAATAGATCGATGTAAACCGATTATAAGATCAGAGACTAGTCACAATATAAAGCTTTCTGTCGAGTGATCACATCTAAAGTTTTAAAAAAAAGTTCATATTGTGTCGAGCAGCTTATATTTTACAGTATAAATATGATACAAATCTGATAATAAATTTATCGGATCGTATTTGTGTATCAGTTTGCATGATAGAAAAGGGTTTGTTTTTATAGTTATCAACGTCGGTTCATTCATTCTGACGTCGGTGATTCGCCCAAAATCCGTGATATGAGATTTCATAAAGTGCTGGGCAAGGTTATCGACAGTAGGAACACTGATAACGTCGAATGATTTTAATATTTTAATGATAGGGAATGCGTTTATATGATTAGTCGAGATGGCTTCCGGTAGTGGCTCTTCTGCGTTATTTTCAAGGGACGACGTTGACCGAGCTACTTTCTGTTACCAATGTAAACAAGATGGCGTCTATAATTACACAAACCGGCGCTACGTTAAAAATATTTATATTTATAGGTGTCATAATAACTTGTTGAAGCTCACAACGTTTTATGTATATACTTAGCCCTGCTTTCATTGAGGACTGTGTGGTCAGTGGTAATTAGTAAATGTCATCACCATCTATTATACTGGAATGCAATATTGTTATAATAAAATTTAAATATGTCGAATTAACATTATGAAAGACACATTCGAATATTATTTTTTTACAGCAAAGATGAAAACTTCTACCGGAAATAAATTGCCATTAGATACTCAAAATAATTCCGGTTGTGTTTCGTCTCAGTCGTGTTTTCTTGCAGGTTTGTTTGACATATTTTTTTCTTTTCTTTTTTAAATTATATACTACTATAGTTATATAAACATACGAAATCTATGCTTGCCAAGAAAACTGTATGGTAAAGAGTTCCAATATGTAAAACAAATATACATAAAAATGACGTGACATTTAAAAAAACATAAGTCGAAGAGATGCTGACAATGTCATGCCAAAAATACAAAAACAAGTCAACAAAACAGTAGATTGAGAAATACGAACCCAAATCAAGGACTGTGGTCGATCTCAAGTGCTCTGGAAAGGTAAACAGATCCTGCTCTCATGGAGGCATCGTCTTGTTGCTTCTGGTAAGAACAAATTCGTTCACAAGTCTCAATTAGCGATAAAAAAAAGGACTATGTAACTATAGAATGAAATTCCAAACAGTGTGGCTGTGGCCATTGATTGACACATTAAATTCATCCATTGACTGGGACAATTTACGTGAACATGTGTCTGTAACGACCACTGTTCACGACGTACCTACGATAGACATTTAAACTGTGGGGTCACCAAAGGTTTCTTAACGTCTTTAATTATAAAATAATTCGAAAAATTAATCAGGAATAACCTTTATGTTTTGATTTATACAATTGATTTTAATCAAAACATCGTGTTATTCCTGATTATTTTTTCGAAATACTTTATTAAGGTGTTGAGGACCTTTGGTGACCCCATAGTTTAAGTGTCTTTAAAAAGTACACAGTGAGCAATGGTCGTTACATACAAACGTTCACCTAAATTGTCCCAGTCAATGGATGAATTTAATGTGTCAATCCATGGCCACAGCCAAACTGTTTTGAATTTCATTCTATTTGGTCATCATAGATATAAACACAAAAAGAAAAAAATTGTACGCCAGACACGCGTTTTATTTACAAAAGATTCATCAGTGACGCTCGATTCATAAAGTTTAGCAGGTATAATAAAGTACAAATTTGAAGAGCATTGAGGACGCAAAGTTCCACAAATCAGATCATCAAATACTTCTCTACCGCACAACTGTTCCAATCCAAAAGATACTTAAAAGTTGAAGGAAAACAAGGGAAACCAAAATAAATACAAACTTTATATTCATCGTCTTGGTTTATTTTCATAGTTAACACATTTTCAACTAGCATTGTTAATATAAGATTAAGCTCAAGTTTGGTAACTTTTAATATGTACCTTATTATTTTGGCATATAAGCTGAAAGACCTTATTTGTCATACTTCTTAAATATTCTGGTCTCTTAATTGGTTCAGGTGCGGAACAAGCTATTATTCGTTGACTTTCTAAGCTATCTTATAAATGTTATTCCAAAAGCAGGTGTTGTGTGTGCTACAATCGATACCAAGGGTTCATTATTGTGTTTTATATATATAAACAAGAAGATGTGGTATGATTGCCAATGCGACAACTCTTCACAAGAGACCAAATGACACAAAAATTAACAACTATATATTATTAATAGGTAACCGTATCCCATTACTTTATTTTAAAGGAATGATAATCATAAATTGATGTCGTTGATAAAAATGTAAACATAATTTTTCTGTTCTAATTTGTCTAATAATATTGTAGGAGATAAGAGAGCAAACGTAGTACCAGGACTTAGTTCTTTGCATACCATCTGGGTCCGAGAACATAATAGAATCGCCGACTATTTGAAGGATAATAACCAGTGGACCGAAGAGGAGGTTTTTAAAAATACAAGAAAATTTGTTTCAGCAGAAATTCAGCATATTGTCTACAAAGAATTCTTACCTAAGATTTTACATCCTTTCTTCATGTTTATATTTGGTTTGAATCCGTTGTCTTTTGGCTATTTCACTGGCTACAATCAAAATGTGAAAGGGATTATCAGAAACGAATTTTCTACAGCGGCATACAGATTTGGACATAGTTTGTTGAGAGACCATTCCTTCTTTGACAGTACCCCACACACATTACACAATCAATTCAACAATCCTGATCTGGTGCACCAGCCCCTGGGTATTGAAGGTTGCACAAGGGGACTTTACAGTCACACATCTCAAGGAGTAGATGAACTGTTGACTCCAGAAATAACCAACAAATTATTCCAGACAGCGCCCTTTAATGGAGGTGATTTGGCAGCTTTTAATATACAAAGAGGTCGTGATCATGGGATACCACCATATAGTAAAATGGTTGAAGCCTGTTTTGGGTCAGGATATGTACCAACTAATTTCAATCCAGGTGTTTTCGGTGGGCTGATATTCCACAGCCCAACTGCAGCATCGAAACTAAGTTTGGCTTACAGGTACTTAATGTTTGCCTTAATTTTATTACACACTTGCAGATATCCATAAAAAATTTCAACAGGCAAATGCATTTGTCATTTTCTTCATAACCTTGATAGAGCAGTTTTGGGAACAATAACCACCCCAGACGGTATATTCATGTTAAGAAATGTGAAGTTGGCTATGGAAAAGCTGAAATTGTCTAGTTTGTAACCAATCCTAGTTTGAAGTCGTCGATCTGTGTCAATGTTGAGTAAACAGTGAAAAGGAAAAACAAGCAAATTCAGATCTACAAATTATTTTATCGGTTTTTGTTTTTATAATGAATGCTTAATAGGGAAACACATTTGATTATAGAGGATTTTAAAGAAATCTAATTGGAGAAAAATATCGTGTTTTTTACATGCAAAGCTAAGCAACGCAAAAAATGAAAAGATTTATTTTCGTTGATTATTTGTAAATATTAGTAATTAGTTTCTGAAAACATTGGAAAAGGGTACAAATAAATAAACTTAAAACAAACATTTTTCAAATCCTTTTTGACATCAGATTATTGATCGTGTTTTACAGTGACCCCGCCGACATGGATTTATTTACTGCTGGTACTGCAGAAAGCAAACTGCCTGGTTCTACGCTTGGACCCACATTCTCGTGTATCATTGCATCTCAGTTCAAAGCTTTGAAGGACGGTGACCGCTTCTTCTACGAGTCAAACGCAGCCAATCCGTTTACTGCTTCTCAATTGAACAGCATTAGGCAAACTACTATGGCCAGAGTTATTTGTCAGAACACAGAGATCACAAATTTACAGAAAGATGTTTTCTACGATGTTAATCAAATCACGTAAGTGTTTTATGTAATCATGATTTATCTGGTTCTCTGCATATCCAAGGCAACATCCGAATAGCAAATTAACTCTTGCTGCCTTGGGGGGACTAACATAGCAAGCTGTTATCCTTGACCCTTCTGAGCGGACTCCTGCCTTTTAGTTGGTCTGCTTCTATGGTGTAAATGAATTATTTGAACTATGTTTAACGTTATCGAGCATGGTCACCTATTTACGTGAATCCAAAATAGCAATTTCAGAGGAAAAAATGAAAATTCAACGTCAGAACTGAATTGTAATAAATAAAGAACTCCGCTCAATGCATTTTGTAAAAAGATTTACCAAAAATTAACAGTAAGTATCCGCCATGATTTGTTTACCGATAGCAAAGTCGTAGACGGTGAGTTTCTCTCATTGTTTAATATTTACGGTAACCTGCAGTTTTTACCTTTATATTTTGGTCTTTGATTGATAGCTGTCTCGTTGTCTATCGTAAAACATTTCCTTATGTGCTTGTTTTACAATCTTATTTCTTGTAACTTTAATATCTTCATAGTTGCCCATTTCAATTTATATTGTTTGTCTTTTACAGAAACAAGATAGTCAACTGTAATGATTTACCTCCCTTGGAACTGCCATGTACACCTGTAAATGGTGGCTGGACTGGGTGGATGCAAACTAGCGCATGTATTGCAAGACGATCTTGTACACATCCACCTCCAAATGACTGTGGCACCCCGTGTGTTGGTATAAGCATCAAATATTTGTGCATCCATAATCCTGCTACTATCGGGCCTGTAAAGAGCAAACAGAAAGCTGAGATTTTTTGAGACATAAACATAACTTCGTTTCAACCTAACAATACCGAACCGATGTTTTTCGATGTTCTGTGTGTATACTTTAAAAGGATAATCGTAGTGAAGTTAAATCAAGTAGTTTTATGGTTTTTTTTTCTTATTTTTCTTTTATGGTAATGTGAATAGAAACACTTACTTTTTTTTCACTTGCTGCTTTGAACTCTACTTATTCTTTTTTTTGAAACATTATTTGTAATAATATTATCTGAGCATATTTCATACTTGCAGTACTGAAATATTAATTTAAAGGACGTTAACACTAACACTAACATGCATATTGTATTTATGTTATAAAATTATTATTGTATCGTTAACACTTTTAGAAACAAAAACTTATTTTATAAACTAGAAATTTACATAATAAAGATTTCAGGATCAGCATGATAAAAAAAATGACAACTCGTACATTTTTTATTACGAATAAATGGTAATACAAAATAGGTATATACATTGTATTTTAAAAACATTATATGCACTGTCTTATGAACTTTGTATCAGAAAAGTTCAGATTAATTGCTTTATTGGTGTTCAACTCCGCTGTAACTCTATTGCGCTATTCGTAGCGGGTTTCTATTGGTGGTGGGAGCCGGAGTGCGCTAAGACAACCACCGGAATTCTGTAGGAAAACGGAAAATCCTAGTCCATTTAGATTGAAGTCGAGTGCACCTGTCCCGTGATGAATTCGAACTCACAATTTATATTCTAATGCAATTATTTTGTAACAATGGTTCTGATTGGATGACCGTAAGCGTAAAATTCTCTATCTCCTTGTCTGTAACTAAGGAAGCCGACATTTTGAATTGATGAATATATTGACATGTCATTTCTACAATAATAAGGCAAAAAACTCACATGTTGCTTCTTTTTATCAAACTTTATTACATTCTGAAGCGGCACAGAAGCCAGAAAACGCCCGGTGTTTATGTATGACACCGGAAGCATACCTATGACGTCACCTAGTGTAGGGACCAAAGAAGATAACATCTTTTCGCGGAATTTTCTTTAATGAAGATTTTACTCTGAAATCATGATTGAAATTTAATAATGAAATTGTTTTGCATTAGAATAGAGATAACTGTATTGTATTTGAAGCTTTGCGGACGTCCATCGGTAGTTTTACTGTCGCAAATACCCGTTTACCTGTCTCCGCTCAAATACAATACAGTTATCTCTTAATTGATGACTAGATAGTGATAAAGTAGTTCGACTTCTTAGACCACTCGGCCACCGAGGATCCAATATATTTAGAAAAAAACTTATTTCATAAACTTGAAATTTATTCAAAAAGATATCATGGTTATCATGATAAAAACTCGTACATTTTTTTTTAGACTTTATGAGTATATTAATGGAAATATAGAAACACTCCTATATAGTCACTGTCTGATGAACTATGTCGCAGTATCAAGAGAAATTAAGATGCGAAATGATAATCAAAGTCGCACGTGTCAAGAGGCTAAACAATGGTCCTCAAGGGCATAAAAATAAAACAAGGAGGAGCCACGTGAATCATGTTGAAATATGACTAAAGTCTGGTGTTCCATACAGAAAGGCAGTTCCTACTCTATTAGTTGCACCTTTCGTCAAACCTCGACAGATTCCGCTTCTAAATCCAAACATATCGGGGTTCGCCGAACAAGGAAAATTTGAAAGGAAATTATTTTACATGAAATCAAACACATGTACTTGTCTGCTACGCTTGTTTGAACTTTATTACTGTCACGTAGTAATTTTGTCATGTTTAGGATAGTTATGACAGTTCTTGTCCATTCGTTTTTGATGCGTTTTGTTATTTGATTTTGCCATGTGATTATGGACTTTCCCAATTGATCTTCCTCTAAGTTCAGTATTTTTGTGATTTTACTTTGTCATTTATATAAATCGGAGGTTTGTCTAGCAATAAGACCAGATTCTACCCGCCAACTTTTTTCAAATGCCCTGTACTTAGTCAGGAATATGGCAGGTGTTATCAAAAAGTTCGTTTCTATGTATGTTGGCGTTTATTTTTGTTGCACTGGTGCGTTTCCCTCGGTTTAAGTTTGTTACCCGGATTAATTTTCAAGCGATTTATGACTTTTGAACAGCGGTATACTACTGCTGCCTTTATTTATACCACCAGACCAGGCATGAGGTAATCGCAATCAGTAATCGTAATCAGCTGTGATCGATTACATTTTGCAGTGTAATTCTATGTAATCAGTAATCATGCCATTTCTGATTGCAAGTAATCGTTATGTAATCGATTATATTGCAAACAAGAAGGTGTAATCATGATTACTTTAGATTACTTTAAGACTTCATTCATATGATTACTTGCTGATTACAAATCTTGTATATACATTGTATATGAAGACAGTTTTTGATAGACAAGATGAAAATAAGAAAATGTAAAGCTTGAATGAAAAATCATGAAACTAGTATTCACACTGATGGGACCTTGTTTAATGTGATAATGTGTATCATCTATATAACAAATTTGTATAATCAATTAAGGATTTTATTTTGTTAACAGTTAAGTAAAGGAAATTGCCTCTCCAATATTTCGTTGTGAGATTGAGCTCTTATGATGCAAGAATATGCCTTGAAAGCAGTATTTTTCCTTGATTGAAAACTTCTGATATTAACTCCAATTTCATATAAGTTTACCCAATATTTTTACATAACTACATTGAAATTCAAATGCAGAAAATATTTCGTTCTAATTTGACTTTGATGGTCGACATAAATATATGAGCCCACTTAATTCAAAATGGAAGTGAAAACCAAATTTCAGTTATTGACAAATTGAATAAAGGAGTAGGTTCAGTAAGACTCCTTTTTGGCCCCAAAATATAGCAGTTTTACAAAATGTTTAAAATGTAAACTATATTTTTTTTATTTTTTGAACAGAAGAATGCTTCTGCTACATAGATATAGGCTGTTTTTGACAATACAATGCACATATATCGGGTACTAGCACCATTAAGTCATGCTAAATTACTGAAATCTTCACAATTCTAGCATTTTCGTTAAATTTTAGACGGTTTCCGTGTAAAACGAAAGTGGCCGCATTCGTGTTCATCCTTAATATTGAAATGTAAGTTGTATTTGGTGATAATACATAACATATATAAAGGGTGAGGATGAACACAGATGCGGCCACTTCCATTTTTGACAAAAACCATCTGAAAAGTGACATTTTTCGGCATATTTGGTAGATTTTTCATATTTGAGCTTGAATCGGGTCGTTTTTAATGACTAAATCAGTTAAAATCTTTCACATCAACTAATTGAATAAAAAAAAAATACACACTTAAGTGTTTAAAAAGTGGTCAAAATCTTTCGTTAGATGAACCTGAAATTTGAGGCCAAAATCGGTCCTTACCGGACCTACTCCTTTTGTTTTCCATAAATTTGTGTATAATATGTGCTTTCTAATTTTTATTCTTTATTAACTTTGAGCTTTACGGCTCATCAGTATAAACAAGTACATGTATAGTGTATGTACATATTGTATAATATTACAACCAATATACATAGTAAACAATATGATGTGACATGGTGATGTCAGAAGTTTCATCAATGCAAAATATTTTTTATTACAATAAACTGTTTCTTAATTTAAAGAGAAATGTATATACTTTCCTAAGTTACAAAGCTGTTTTGTGTTTTCACCTGACAATAAATCTATCAATTATTGATTAGATCAAGTATTAAAAATTTTCAAACAAATAATGACAACCAACAACTTTTAGCTTTACATGCTTATTGATATTGTTATTAGGACAATAAAATTTTAATACCCAAGCTCTTTTGTTTGTTAAAAAAATGGAAGTGGTGATTAACACATGTAAAACCATTAATGGATGTGTCAATTATGTCCCAACAGACAATAAAACTGTGAATAATTAATTTGTCTTTATTTGTTCAGGTTATTTGTTCATGAGACAGTTGGTTAAAATTTGTAGAAAAAAATAAAGTTTTATCTTTTACATAGAGAAAGGGAACTTGTCTATAGCCATTTTATCAAATTACACCTGTTACACTGTACTTGTCTAAAACTTCTTTTAAATAAGATTGATAAATTAAGACTTAAAAAAATCACCAAAAATAGCTTTTTTGTGGGGATAAAAAGTTATAAAAAAAACTTTGATATTGCAATATATAATGTTATCATAAGTAATCTAAAGTAATCATGATTACTTTAAAGAAAAGTAATCTAATTTAATCGATTACATATGAAATAGGGTGTCATATTGTAATATAATCGATTACATTTTATTAGCAAAGTAATTGTAATTTAATCGATTAAATATTAAAGTAATCGACCCCATCCTGCACCAGACCGGAATCTATGCTGGTGAACAGTCTGTCCCTGAGGATTCTACCAGTCTGATAGCCTAACAGCATGACTTCTAGTAGAATAAATTATATTATACTGGATGACACGTCGCTTAGAATAAAAAGGAGTCAATCAGCTGTTGTCAAGGACACCACAGCGCTGATTTTATCAGGTGTCCTTAGAATCATCTTAAAGAATGCAATGAAAACGAACCATGTAATTCTACATTGTACTATATTAATTCAGACTATGATGAGTTTATTAACAACCACTGGGTCGTTGCCACTGCTGGTGGTGTTTTTATTCCCCGAGGGTATCACCAACCCAGCAGTCAGCACTTCTGTGTTGACATAAATTATCATTGATATTGTCATAATCATAAATTAACTGTTTACTCAACTTTGTGAAATATTTAGGCTTTTCTACCTCTGGAACAGACTAGATATAAGCAGTTTTCGGCAATTTTTGATGGAATTTTTGGTTGTACTTTATTTTGCCTTTTTACGTTTTTTTTTTTTTTCGTGCGTCACTGCTGAGTCATTTGTAGGCGAAACAGGCGTCTGGTGCAAATACAAAATGTCAATGCTAGTTTCTATGATGAGTTTATTTACAAGCACTTGACCGATGCCACTGCTGGTGGAGTTTTTATTACCTGAGGGTATCACCACCAAGTAGTTATACAGCACTTATGTGTTGACATAAATTACATAATTATAAATCAACTGTTTACAAAACTTTGAATTTTTGAAATAGTAAGGCCTTTCTATCCCAGGAAAAGATAATCTTATCTGTATATAGCAAAATTTTTAGGAATTTTTAGTCCAGAATATTCTTCAACTTCGAACTTTTTTTGGCGTCTTTTTTTTTTAACTTTATTTGATTGATGAGTCTTTTGTAGCATAAATACAAAATTTCAATCCTGGTATCTATGATGAGTTTATTATTAGACAAGTTTGTTTAAAATAGAATTCGGCCTTGTACTTTTCAACTTTCAGATATTTCAATGATAGCTTACAATATTACTCTATTTTAAAATGTAATCAAAAACAATGTAAAACTTGTGATATACTAATATATGATACCCACGTCCAAAGTAACTTGACCACAGAAGTAACAATACATACATAGTCATGACGATTTAAATTGTACTGTTTCAATATTGTGTAGGTATTGAATATACACAAACTGCTGTTCACATCGTGAAAATTGATTATCTGTTATCGTTTGTTCAAAAATCTTTAGGAATTCACCATACAAGAACTATGTTATAATCATTTCATTATCTAAACTTTATTTACTATATCAAGATTCCTAAACTACTTCCGGACCTGGATTACTCATGTACATCGTCAAAATATAATTTAAGTCCAGCTGGTCATGATATTACTGTCGATCTTGGCATCATTACCAATGAATAGCTAATAGAGTTGATAGCCAGGGGATCAAAGTATAGATTTTCCAAGAATGAAGAGATGAATGCAGTTCTGAACTTCGCTAGTAAATATGTAAATCGCAAACCAGACGAACCAGAACTGACCACTTTGTCTGATTTGATCAAAGCTATCCGATCATGCATTCCGAGGCGCATTCAGAAACTACGATGTACGTTCAGCACAAGTGTTTATAACGCACAAAAGAACACGGAGGATGTTGATACTTTATACTCTTTACATGATACCGGTAAATTTTTCGTTGTTCCAGCAGATAAAGCCTCCAATGATATTGTCGTCGTATGTAAAAAAAACCAACATTATTTGCAATGTCTCACAAAAGAGCATGGAATAAATAGCCCAACTGATAATACTACACATTCTTAAACATCGCTGTTTAAAAAGGATGAAAGTTTACAAAATCACAGATATGTCCTTTTTTCATTTGGTATTAACATTAAAGGAAACGAAGTAAATCTAACGTCATAATACTGGATACTAAAACTTCACATACCGCCGTACAAAGAACGATTTATAGTTAAATCATCAGGAGGTTTGACTTACACAAATTTCTAGAGTGGTGACAACTATTCTTTCTACAATGAATGATGGCCTTAAAAATATAGGGATGAAATATATTCAACCAGTGGTGTCAATCAAATGTAGATTCTCAAAAATTCTTTTAAGATCTACTGCTCAATCTTAGATCACAATCTCTGCAATTTTACAGCAATAGTAAGACCTTAGATTTGTATAACACTTTACACTACTATTACCCATGTTCAATTGAAAGTTAGACTTCGGCATCTCGTTAAACAGAGCCTTCTCTGTAAAAATAGGAATCTGTTTCGGGTTGTAATAATTCGAGTCGGGAGTACGGCAGGTGTTATCAAATAGTTCGTTTCTATGTATGTTGGTGGTTTTTTTTTATTTTATTCGTTGTACTTCAGTGTTCCTATTATTCTTCTGTTTTCCTCTGAAAGTTGATGTGTTTTCCTCAGTCTTAGTTTGAAACCTGGATTTGTTTTCTCTCAATCGATGTTTTGAACAGCAATATACTACTGTTGCCCTTATTTGACGACGATGGAGGCAGCTAGTAATGATGAATTCACAATTCTATGATAAAAGAAACAATTTAGTTTGAACCAGAACTGTCTGCATACATATTTTGTAGTAATAATGGAATGAAAAACATTATTCTTTGTGCATTCTTCTTTTCTTTTTGATATGCATTTATAACATGAATAAGATTTACAGTAAAACGGAATGAGGTTTTACGGAATTTTCAAAGACATTAAGGATTACGAAGAAATAACATTTCTTCATGTTGTTTGGGAAATATTGGTACTGGCAAAAGAGTATGTCACCATGGTCTTTAACATTGACTTATACAATATGTTTGTTTTCTTCTGAGTTTACAGTTTCTAGAAGTTATTGAGTGTGTATAGATATAAGGGTTAAACAGTTAAACAGAGATTTGTCTCCCCTGTAAGCATAAAATTTAGAAAAAGATAAATTGATGGACAGTAGCATTGCTAATTAATTTAAAGTACTGGACAATGAATTAGTGGACAAGGGATCAAAATGTTTGACAAACTGAGATGTAAAGAGAGCATTGTTACTGTATAGAAAATATCATTGTTTTTGTAAGAATATTCTATCAAACTTATTTATATGTATGGTTTTTCTGAATTTAAAGTATCTAGAAATCATTTGGGTTTGTATAGATATAACGGTTAAACAGTTAAACAGAGATTTGTCTCCACTGTAATAATAGAATTTAGAAAAAGATAAATAGATGTACTGCATCATTGCTAATTAATTTAAAGTACTGGACCATGAATTAGTGGATAGGGGATCAAAATGTTTGACAAACTGAGATGTAAAGAGAACATTGTTACTGTATAGAAAATATTATTTTCTATTGTAAGCAGTTCCTATCAAACTTATTTATACAGAAACTTAACCATTTTGAGGCTGTCATCATCATAACTGTTGCCACAAAAGCAATCCAGATGTCTCCCTTATCAAGACTTTCATCACAGGCAAGACAAAATATATAAATGACTTTCGCCTGGAAAAAAGAATGACATCAGCTCTCCTTTATCTTTCCCTCCTCTTTAATCAGACTAGATTTACTTCTTAATGTCTTGTAAAGACAAGCATTCGAGAGTATTGCATGTTAGTTCATAGTCCCCTACCAGTTAAAAATTGTACTGGAACAAAATGCTTACATTCGGTGTTGACATGAATATCAATAATGTGGTCATTTTTATAAATATCCTGTTTTACAAGTTTGAATTTTTCGAAAAACTAAGGATTTTCTTATCCTAGGCATAAATTACATAAGCCGTATTTGGCACAACTTTTTGGAATTTCGGATCCTTTGATAACTATTTACTTGATCTTTAACTTGTCACAGTGTAAAATATACTGAGCCAAAAGTTAAGCAACATTTTTTTTTTCAATTTCTTTTTTTTTTTTTTTGTTGTTTCTGGAATTTTTTTTTAACATCATTGATATAATCCTTAGTTTTACCTGTAATTTTAAAACAGTAGTACATTTTTCTGGGTGATTGATTTCGCGCCATTTCAGCTTTGCACGTGTGATTGATGTTATAACCTCTGTGCCTGTACTTTTAAAACGAAATTTAATTAATTTTTTTCACTAACGTTCAGAAACACATCATTGGTTAGATAAACACATAACATTTAAAACCAGATGCTCCGCAGGGAGCAGCTTTATACGACCGCAGAGGTCGAACCCTGAATGGTTGGGGCAAGTATGGACACAACATTCAAGCTGGATACACCTCTGAATTGGGATTGTGATTATATAGTTGACACAGCATAGATTTCTGACACAATGAATGTGGTCTAATGAACTTAAAAATTATTTTAAATAATTTATCAGTTGGAAGTAAAGTGAATATTGCATTGTATATTGTATATAGCATTGACTTAAGTTGATTCAACTACTATTCTGGACAACGAAAGATAACTCCAATTTTCAAAGAAGACTTCATGAAGTATTGGTTTTAGGTGATTCAACAACCATTCTGGGCAAAGAAAGATAACTCCAATTTATTGTCTTGAAACTACAAAAATGCTTGTTTTTGGCCCCTTTTTGCCCTTTGTTTGCCCGATAACCCTTAAAATATATCCCAACCTTCTACTTATGGTATTAAACATTGTGGTACAATTTCAGAACAATTGAAATACTTATACACAACTTCTTGTCCTGACACTAGATAAATGCTTGTTTTGGGCCCTTTGGGTCCCCAATTCCTAAACCTTAGGAACCATAATCCCCAAAATCAATCCCAAGCTTCATTTTGTGGTTATAAACATTGTGTTAAAATTTTATTGATTTCTATTTAATTATACTAAAGTTGTCCTGACACTAGATAAATGCTTGTTTTGGGCCCCTTAAATTCCTAAACCTTAGGGACCATAACCCCCAAAATCAATCCTAAGCTTCCTTTTGTGGTTATAAACATTGTGTTTAAATTTCATTGATTTCTTTTTACTTATACTAAATATATTATTATGCGGAAACCATCCGTCTTCGGACGACGACGACGTGATACCAATATACAACTGCAAAAAATGTTTGCGGTTGTATAAAAATTGCATGGAGCGTCAATCAGGCCTCCCGAAAATGACCGTCAGAAGGCTCTATGAATGGTAGATGCCGGAATGAGTGTTGCTGACGTCGTGGCTCGATTTAATGTGCATAGGTCAACAGTTAAGAGACTAACAAACAGATATCAACAAATTGCAACTGCACAAGATAGGTTGATATGCCGTAGACCAAAAAAAACTTTCATCAAGGGAGGAGCACTACCTTTGCTTTAAGTCCACAAGTGACAAGTTTTTCCAGCCACAAGAGTAGTGCATTTACTAAGGGCAGCTGCTGGTGTGACTACCAATCCTTCATTGATGCACTTAGGGCATGGCCGAGAAATTGATTTTGAATAACACTATACTCATTTCCTCATTTTGACCCTCCCGCGCTACATACAAAAAAAATTCTAATGAATGTGAGTGATAAACATTCATGTTGCTTCTGACATGTCATAATTTCGTAATAAAAAAAAAAATCATATTTTTGTTGCTAAACTTTTTTGGCTCAGTATATATAACAAACATCAAATCAAAATCTTCAAGCATGACGAAAAAAAGTGGAAAACTGATTATTTAAGTGAATTTTCAAAGTTCAAGGACCATAACTCTGCACAAAATTATCAGACCAGAACAAAATTTTATCTTGACTTATAAACTTGTCATGATAAAATAATATATCAAATATCGAACCAATGTCTTCAAGCACTAGGCAAAATTTGATTTGCCATACTGACAAGATGAACAGGCCACGGAGTACAAACCTAAAGTCCCCTTCCACTTCGTCTGTAGGGAACTAACAAAAACATCTATTCACATAGAATTCAAGTTTCTGACTACCAACATATTCATACCAACATATTCATATCAACATTTTGACAATATATAGAGAATATCATATGGCTTTTTCAATATCGCATCCGTATCAACCCGAGACACCAATATAATCCCAAGAGCTCTGCTAACAGATAAATTGTATGTGTAATACAGTCATTGGCAAGCGTGTTGTATCAGCCACCCGTGATGATATCGATATCAGCACGGTTGCAAAAGCTTTATCACACCTTTAATCTGTATGACGTCACGTCATCGATTGCAGTCACTGTTCAAAGGCTTTCAAATCCCTAATCTGTATGACGTTATCTCAAACCTATAATCTGTATGACGTCATGTTACATAAAAAACATCTTCTTGAGGTATATGTATATAATAAAGTGTATATCATATGGCTTTTTCAATATCACACACCATATCAACCCTCAACCAATATAATCCCTCGAGCAGAGCTCTTGGGATTATATTGGTGTCTCGGGTTGATACGGATGCGATATTGAAAAAGCCATATGATATTCTCTATTTATTATATGCATACATGTATACTTGAAGTAGATGTTGTTTTTTTTTATGTGACATGAAGTGATACAGATAAGAAGGTTTGACATGACGTCATACAGATTAGGGGTTTGATAAAGCCTTTGCAACAGTGACTGCAATCGATGACGTGACGTCATACAGATTAAAGGTGTGATAAAGCTTTTGCAACCGTGCTGATATCGATATCATCACGGGTGGCTGATACAGCACGCTTGCCATTGATTGTATTATACATACAATTTATCTGTATTTACTACTAAGTATATAATAAAGACAGATAAAGACCAGCTTTGAAAGTTTTATTGTAACTGAAACAAATAATACATGCATTAGGAATGTAGTACGCCCTGAGTTAAAAAAAATTATACAAGCAAAAACTTTCAATAATAAAAACTGTCATAACAGAACATTTAAACAAATCGTTTTACCCAAAGCATTTATTCTTTGATATAAAATGAAGTCATTATTCCAATATGCCATTTGAAGCTTGTGTCCATAAATAATAAATAAATTTCAGATTTGTTGAATCAACAAATAAAAATAATAATAATTATAACATTGAAAAGAAGAGAAGGCAAGAAAAATACAAAAAGAACATAAAAACAGAAGTTTGATTCCTGCTCAAGTATCACAATCTGGACTTGGTCAATCGGCCAAATTTGTAGATATTGTTACGACTTGGTCAATAGGCCAAATTTATAGATATTTTTATGACCAGTGCAAGAGTATAAAAAATTCCTATTGCATTTTGTCACAACAGAAGTAATTCATTAATATCCTAGAGATGTTTAAAGAGATATGATCTACCATTTTTTAAATGTTTTTTTTATGACTGAAAGCGAATGCATTGCAAAACATAGATCAAAATAACACATCTGTGTTGACAGGACAATTGAAAACAGTGGGAAACTGTTTCTGAATATTTGTAGGTAATAAGATTTATTGATTATGTCAAAAAATGCTACTCATGAAAGCAATCTTGGCCCATTAAGCTCAGTTGGATGACATAAATTTAAAAAAATATAAATAAAAAAGATTCTAATATAAGGCAGTCTGATTTGACTAAATAGAAATATTACATCATGGATTTCCTTCAACTCATTACTGAAACATATCCATTTAAGCCAATTAAAGTGAAAAAAAAGAAAACTTGAATAGTTACTTGGCAAGTTTTTTGTTGATTTTTTTCAAAAAAAAAATTTGTCTTTTACATACAAGTTATTTAATTTTTTGCATGGTCCCTAATAGTTTATTGAAGATAAGATATTTCCAAATATTAAAAATCAGGATTTTTAGTAGATCATATCTCTTTAGACAAAACCAGGTGTGTCCATTTAAATAAAAAAACTTTGGTAAAGCAAATAATCATATATTAAAGATATACAGTTTAAATCAAACAAACACAAATATGAATATTTGTGAGCTGCATTTTTAGAGACCCTGGTAAAAGTCATTGAATTCAGATGAATCTTGAAATTTCCAAAATTCACAAACTTTGACACTGTGCGTAGTTTAACATTTAAATAAACATACATTTATAATACTTATTACACATTCTGGACCCTTATTGAATATATGTTATGCATTGCAAGTCCATGTATTATATCATCAAAACTGTTTTAGAGATTCAACTTTCTATCAGATCTTTGCTCTTTGATAAAACTAAACAAAATAACTCCTTTATTTTAGAAATCAGATCATTGCTGTCACAACCTACAACTTATGGAATTGCCATTTAACTGCAAAGGGGGTTATGGGGTTTTTTTTCTACAAAAAGTTTACCAATTTGATGAAGAAAAAAAATCCGGTCAAGCAGATGACAAAAAAAAATCTGAATCCAAATTTTCCCCATACCTTATATATTAAATATTGAAAAAAATAATCTGATTGAAAGGGTTAAAAAAAAACTAAATAAGAGAGTGAAAAAAAGTTCTGACTAAAAAACAACATTACACCCCCTTGATGTTAAATGGTTGCTCCCTTAAAAACTTGAAGATGAGACTCTTGCTCAGTGAAAGCTGTAGAGTCACTACAAGATTCTGTACAAATGACAGTGACAAGTCTTATTAAAATTGCGAGAGATATATATATGTATGTGTGTGTTTGTGTAATTAACTTTTGAATAATATTGTAAAATTTGCAGAAAGTCCTTTTGTCCGAGATTAATAAGTTATATGTGACATGTCCAATTATAATTGCCAGATATATATGTATGTATGTGTATGTTCATTTACCTTTTGAATAGTATCATAAAAAATTTGTAGAAATTCCTTTTGTCTGAGATTAATTAGTTATATGTGTAAAAATTGAAGTAAATCAAATATAATTGTTTACTGATAAAATTCTAACACTACTCTCTTGATAAAACACATTGTTGTGGACTCATCATTATTCGTTGGATACCAATTTTTCATCGGTACAGGTGAACCACAAATAAAAATGTACAACAAAGTACAAATTTTATATAGGCTTTGTATACAGAGAATGTAAACCACAAAATTAAATATCCAATTTTCCTCAATCCAAGAAAATTGATGTCCAAGAAAATAAATGAATCCACATTATATATAGAAATAATATAAATAAGGACTTTTTTTAAACCCACACCTAGCTGTCATTACAGATCACTCATGCACATTCAATTTTATTACGAAACTATCAGTTTTTCTTACAACTTTTTCAGACATCAAAAGAAATGCTTGCTAATACATGGAAGCCTTCACTTAAGCTCTGAGACATTGCTTTTATAATAAATAATTCATAACTGGTCATGCCCAATGAAAAATCACCTTCATATATCACATGACATATAGAGACAATGCATAATTCATAACTGGTTATATCCAATGAAAATCATCTTTTAATATCACATGACATATTGAGGTGATACAATGATTGCAAAATAAAGTGTTGATTTCAGATCTCTGCTGAGTAACATTGCACATAGACCACTTAAAGCCACAATAGTTAACTTGGCCACTAACAGCCATTTAGGCAACTTGGCATGTGAGCAGTAAGGCCAATTCTGGCAAGGAAGATTTCAGCACTATAACCAGGAGTATTTGACATTCCTGTAGTGTTTATTCATCCTGTGTCTTCTTCCACCCAGGCCACTATCTGCCCCTCCCATCCTGGTACCTTATCATCATCACTCATTACCTACAATAGTAATAATTTATTAAACATACAGTTTTAAGTTCGGGAGAGAATTCATCACATGACGTCTTGAAATATTTAAATTCAATAAGTTAACAATACATATATAAGATGTATGGTGATCAAATTTATTTATTATATATAATATGTTTGAGTGAGAAATTATCAAATGATGTCTTGAAATATCAATAAGTTATAACAATACATGTAATGTATAATTATCAATCTTATCTAATACTGAGATAAATCTGTCCTAAAAATAAATTAGTTTCAGATAAAAAAGAGAAATCACACAACTTGCATGATTTTTAACAGTCTCAACCTGTGTCACATAATTTAAAATAAACTACTGATAGTTGTGTATGATGTTATTTTCTAGTGTTCCTTTTTTTATAGGATAAAGGGTTAAGATTCTTTTTTTGTTATTTGTGCAAGTATAACTTCCTGAAACAATTAAAAAAGAGAGGATAGTTGTTGAATTATCAGAACAACATTAATTAATTTGTCATTTAGGAAAAGAATGATTAAGAAAAATAAGATCACAAAAATACTGAACTCTAAGGAAAATTCAAAATAGAAATTCCCTTATCAAATTGCACAGTCATAGTAACTTTGTGTAATGCATGAAGAAATTGGTTTGTTGAGCTTTTTATAATTGTCACCATATGAATTACAAACATCTTTACCTCTTCCTTGACTGTTCCAAACTCTGGATCTAATGCTTTAAACGAGTATCTATAGTTCCCTTTCACACTTATATGATCTTTAAAGTCTTTCAATGTTATTTCTCCTAATCTGAAAAATAAATTATATTGGACTTTAAACAAGAATGTGTCCTCAGTACACGAATGCCCCACTCGCACTATCATTTTCCATGTTCAGTGGACCAAGAAATTGGGGTAAAAACTCTAATTTGGCATTAAAATTAGAAAGATCATATCATAGGGGACATGTGTACTAAGTTTGAAGTCGATTGGACTTAAACTTCATCAAAAACTACCTTGACCAAAAACTTTAACCTGAAGCGGGACAGACGGATGGACGAACGGACAGACGGACGGACGCACAGACCAGAAAACATAAAGCCCCTCTACTATCGTAGGTGGGGCATAAAAATGTCCATGTGCCCTTTGTTGGTTAAAAAATATCCAAGTAAAACATATCAAAATTTTCTTGAATAAGTTCATCACTTTCTGAAGTTCTAGCACTGAGGCTATCTAAAAAATAGAAAATCAAATGATGATGGATGGCGGCAAATTAATATGCAAATTCAGGACGAGAACATTTTAATGTAATATGAATATGAACCTTGCTTTGACGTATTTGTACTAGACTAACAAGTTGAGCTAGATTTTTAACCTGCTTGTTCACAAGGTAACAGTCCTCAGTAAGACACATCACCTTACCCAGACACATTATTCTGACTCCAAGCTGACAAGTCTTTGCTCTCACTCCTTAATGCCATGTGCTTGTCAGAGACGCATCAAAAACTAATTTTAAAGTCTTTTGGTTTACCCTAAAGGTTCAAAACCTTCAACCTACCACACTAAATTAAATGTAAAGCTTACCTTTTATGTATGGTACACATACTAGGGTTAACTGTCCTATCAGTAAAATATAGCACTTTTGTTGTGGGTTGAGGATTTAACTGTTTGGTTCTGGATGATGGATTGTCTAATTGATTTGGGGAAAAACCTGGAATTGAATAGTATTTATAGGTGAACATTATCAATACAGTCTTATAATCAAGATAAAATTACATGGATACAAAGATCTAAAAAAACTTTTTTTTTTATAATAAAAATTAAAATAAATTACATTTTATTCAGAGATCATCAACGTTTATACTAAGCAAAAAGTAATTCAAATCAAGTGAATAGGTTCTCCATTTTGAAATATTTTATATGAGTTAAATTATAAAAAATAAAATCGCATTTAAGTCTAAATGACAAAATCACATTAATAAATGCACGCAATAATTTCTGAATTTACAGTAATTCCTAATTCAAATATAATTTAATAAAGGCCAAAATGAAAATAAAATCATGTTACAACTTCACTTTTTTTCATTTTTTCAAGCAGTTGTTTTCTATAAATGAATAGTGTTGAAATTGGCTTTATTAGGAATAAAATTGAAATAAA
Source organism: Mytilus galloprovincialis (assembly GCA_037788925.1). NCBI lineage: Eukaryota > Metazoa > Mollusca > Bivalvia > Mytilida > Mytilidae > Mytilus > Mytilus galloprovincialis. The sequence continues at coordinate 62,208,615 of CM075333.1, forward strand.
GTTTTGCAAAAATAATTATCAGTATTTGATCAACGAAACAAGTTTTATTCAATCTCTGCTGTGCCTTCTACATGGGTGTTGTGCAAAGAATGCATATTTTGTGCAATACTCATCCTAAAATATTGCTGATTTCCAAACTTCAATAAAAGCCTATCACCTACACTCTTCTGGGGATTTATTTATTTTTGTGTATACTTTTTTTTTGGAGAATTGATAAAAAATTGTATTTTTGAATTTTTAGATATTTGATATAGTTAAGTTGCCAAAGCCTGCGTACAAGCCTCTAAATATTTTGTATTTCTTAGAAAATTTAAATTCATAGTTTGTCTTCACTGATGGAATCCCTGATGGTAAATTGGTTTATTCCATATTTTTGTAAGTTTCTCTATATGAATTGGATTTTGAATAAAAAAAGCATATTCACCTGAGAAAGTGTTATTTCACCGTGCTAAACGTCAAACGCTTTTACATGCAACGTTATGGTAAAATAGTTCATGTAAAATTTGTTTTGGTATATGTTTGTCAATAAATACATGTTCTTCTCTCGGAATATGGAATAAAACAATTACTGTCTTTTGTTTCGGTAAATATGGGGTTTAATTGACTTTGGAAAAACTGATATTCACCTCGGCCGTCAGCCTCAGTGAATATCAGTTTTTCAAAAGTCAATAAAACCGTATATTTACCTCATCAGAAGACAGTAATTGTATAATATCACAAATTCTTATAATCCACAGAAATCAAGAAAAACATGCATTGGAGATTAAAATTGTAGGGCAAAATATACAAATTCAATTCTAACCAATGCCCTCAAAGTATATTTTCTGGAATATCTCTACATTTATACACATATTTACAGTGCTCCCTACACAATACACCTTTTTACAGTGCTCCCTACACAATACACCTTATTATAGTGCTCCCTACACAATACACAACACTCACTTGTATTACTACCTGGTATAGATGTGATGGGTGATCGTCGTACATCTCCAGTCGAATCAAAATTTAAACGTCTAGAGGTGACATGTTCATATGTATTCTGAAATCAAATCCATAATTGTTTTAATTAAAACAAATTAAACTGTGAGATTCTGCTCACTTATGATAACCCTGTTATTAGAAATTGGTTTTCAGGAAATTGATAAATGTAAAAACTTAAAAGGCATTTCACTCTATGGAATGCTAACATGAAGCTTAATTCTAAGCCCTGATTTGCAGTTCCTGAAGAACATGCAACACAAATATACTTAAACTTTCAGTCAGGGGTACTACTTGTACAAGTTATCTTTAAACTTTTGGGAATAAAAATGCTTATTTATTATCATAGTCACATGTTATTTACTTTTAAAAAAAGATCATACTGTGAACATACCCAAACTTCAAATTTTCTATATATGGTAACCTTTCATTTAAAGAATTTTCAATAGGATACATGATACAGTGTACTTACTTGGCCATTGGAAACAGTAGATAAATTATTAGGTTGATTTATTTTATCTAATAACGAACAAACAAAGTGTTCTACTGAGTCTAATTTATGTTGCTGAGGATCTGAGGTTTTGAAATTCAGGCGTAAACTATGTATTGCATCACGAACAACATGAAGATCTTCTCCAGACTGAAATATGAATATTAAAAATCAAAAGTTAACAATGAAAGGGGATGTATGGCTTGTTATAAGCTTAATGAAGCTAGTAAAATGTTTTGAAATTACCAACTCATGATCAGTGTATCAATAAATAGTAGTTTTACACTCAGCAAGAATATTTTCAGAGGACAACATGTCATTGTGAAATGAAAATAACAGTATCAATAAATGGTAGTTTTACACCTAGCCAGAATATTTTCGGAGGAAAACATTTCATTGTGAAATGAAAATAACAGTATCCATAAATGGTAGTTTTACACCTAGCCAGAATATTTTCAGAGGACAACATTTCGTTGTGAAATGAAAATAAAGTTTGCTATTTAATATGACAACATGCTGAACAAGGTCTTATTGTTCTACTATAGCTTAAAAGGTAAAAGTCTGTAGTGGTTGTCGTTTGTTGCTGTATATTATTTGTTTTGGTTTTTTTATTGTTTTGTACATTATTTAGGCCATTGTTTTTCTCTTTTCAATTGTTTGACGATTGTCCTTTCAGGTTCTTGTACAGCTTTATAGTTGAAGGTGGTGTAGTGATCTGCTAACCTTCTATGTAATTTGGTCTCTGGTGGAGAGTTGTCTAATTGGTAAACATGTCACAGCTTCTGATTTTTATCTTAATGAAGGGTCTGAGCTTGTTTTCTTTAAGTACATTTATTAATTCTTTGACAAAGCTTACAAAATCAGTGATAATTAACATTCCAGACATACAAATTTAAGCATAGTTTCACAATACTCCACTTTGTACTATTATTTGGGGACTGTTCATAATTATTGAAAAGAAGAGTTATTTTTTTAAATTACTCATATCGAGAGCTATACATACATTTCCTCCAGGAGTGGCCTCCCTTTGTTGGGGATCACCTGTTTGTAATATTTTTCCTTCCAACTTGGCCATTCTTTTGTCTTGAGATGCTACTCTTGCAGACAATGTGGCCTGTAAAATGGAGAATCAATTAAAGAACAAATCTTTGGATTTTTGTGCAAGAAATACAAGAAAGCATAGTTAATTCTTGTATTTCTTGTACAAAATAAATGACTATTGGAGGTTAACGATATAAGTCGATCTTTTATAATTCTAATGATAAACCATTCAGATAGACAATACAATTTAATTGATATGCTACAACAATCATATACTATTTAGAACAAGAATAACAAAAAAAAGTGAACTAACACATGCCCTGAGCGATAATATTCACAGACAGACAGACAATATCTCGTAATTTTTGTCTTCTTATTTTTACATTTGTTTCTAACATGAAAATCTTACCCCACGTTCTCCAACCAAGCGTAACCTCTCATGAAGGTCAGATATCTGCTGCTTTAATGCTCGTGTTACAGATTCTTTTTCTTGAATTGTGAGCTGGATATTGTTTTGCAATTGGTCAACTTTTTGGTCTCTTCTTACAATCTCTTTCTATAAAGAAAAGAACGTAAATATGTTGACTTTAGTCATTTTCCATAAATCCTTAACCTTAAACAAGTGAAAATTCTGACTGAAATCAATCATATCAGATATTTAAAAACAATCTCAAAACTAGAATTATATCTTCAAATGTTTAAATCTCCATATTAATCAATCATCCTTTTTAAATAAAATAAAATCTTAATCAAACGAAAGGTTAAATTAAATTTGTCTTTACAAATCATTCTTTTCTTTCTTTAGCCATATTTTTTTATCATAATTTATCAAATTAAAATAAACATACATAATTGTATATACTTACTCTTAAATCTGATATGGTTTTATCTCTATCATAAACCTTCATCTTTAATTCACCCTATAAATTAAGTAAAATTTACATTATTACTATTTGAAGTCAAATTCATACATCATAGTTTTTTGAATTACCTCCCTTATACTACAAAAAAAAAGACTTCATTTGTTGAGTTTCTTTTGTTACCTATTCTGTCATTGGACTCAGACTTACTGTGTGTATTGCTGTGGGTTTGTTTAATCTCCATGGGCTAGAGGTATATATAAGGGGGAAGTTCTATACTTTTCAAAGATTCTTGTATTTTTCTTTCATTATTAACACAAGTCAAAATTTGTAGGTAAACTTTCCTTATACACAAGTTTCTATTATTATAAGATATTTTTGAAATTTGTAAAATATGTCTGTGCACACATGTATATACTGGTATTTGCAAAAGCATGAACAATTATTTCAATCTTAAAAACTTAAATTTTGATAATTATACCTTTTCAGATTCTAAAGACTGTTTTTCAAAGTCTCTCCGTAGAAGTTCAGCCCTTAATTGAGACAGCTGTTCCTCTTGGTCAGCCATTCTTTGTTGTAGACCTGACTTTTTACCCTGTAAATGCATGCAGTCATTCTTGGTCCGAGACAAATCTTCACGTAAATCTGAACACACCTCCTGTGTCTGTATCAATTGACTTTCTAGTATCACCTAAAAAATATTAATATTTATTCAATAATAGGACATAATCATATGTGTTTATCACTTCTATTTGATATTAAAACATGTCCCTAGTACATGTATGCCCCATCCGAACTAACAATTTCTATGTTCAGTGGACCGTGAAAATGGGGTAAAAACTCTAACATCAAAATAAGAAAGATCATATCATAGGGAAGATGTGTACTAAGTTTCAAGTTGATTGCACTTCAACTTCATCAAAAACTACTTTGAGCAAAAAATTTAACCTGAAGCAGTACAGAAGGATACACAGATGGATGGACACACAGATGAACAAACAAACGCACAGACCAGAAAACATAATACCCATAAATGGGGCATCTAAATAATAGACAAGTTTGATAGGTTTAATTTCTAGGATATTAGGACTTACCATTTGTTCAGCAGGAGAAGAACCAGATATAACCTGTTTAGGACTATCTTCAGCACCATCTGGTGGTTCCCCACACAGCAACTACAAAAAAAAGATTACAAAACTATTTACAAAATATATTGGAATAAAATTGAGAATGGAAATGGGGAATGTGTCAAAAAGACAACCATCCGACTAAAGAGCAGATGTATGAATGACTGATGACTCAAAATGTTGTACCTTTAAAATAGTCTTTCAAAATGTTAGAATATAACTGAATTTTTACACCCCTTTAATATTTTTAGGCAATATAATCCTTTTGTTTTTGCTCTAGTTTCTGATCTGTCCATAAATTGCAAAGCTTACTAAATTAAAACTTCCACTAATATTTCCCCTTTACTGGGCCCTTCCCCAAACATGCCAAAGTACTTAGAAACCAGTGTAGTATTTTATTAATTTTTATTTATTGCCTTTTTTTGTTTTTCTCGTATACTGTGTACTTTTTTATTTGAATTGTTTGATTGAAACTTGAATGCCCCAGCCTAAAAAATGATGGAAGGAATTTTTAATTTTGAATGGGGACATATAGTTGAAACCCCCCGCCCCTTTTTAATCCTTGGTTGGGAACTCCCTACTTTAAACAAGAGTGCACACACTGAAATGTCTCGCCTTCTTTAGTAATCATTGATATTATGTTGATAGTCCTAAGTATAAAGCTTTATTACAACTGTCACATAAACTTAACATTAACCAAGATAGCTAAACAAAGACCAATGAACCATGAAAATGAGGTCAAGGTCAGATGAACCATGCCAGGCAGACATGTACAGCTAACAAAGCTTCCATACAACAAATATAGTTGACCTACTACTTATAGTTTAAGAAAAATAGACCAAAACACAGAAACTTAACACTGTGCAATGAACCGTGCAATTGAGGTCATGGTCAAATAAAACCTGCGGGACTGACATATAGATCATAATATATTTCCATACACCAAATATAGTTGACCTTTGGCATATAATATAAGATAAAAAGACCAAAACTTAAAAACTTAACTTTGACCACTGAACCATGAAAATGAGGTCAAGGTCAGATGACATCTGCCCGCTAGACATGTACACCTTACAATCATTCCATACAACAAATATAGTAGACCTATTGCATAAAGTATGAGAAAAACAGACCAAAACACAAAAACTTAACTATAACCACTGAACCATGAAAATGAGGTCAAGGTCAGATGATACCTGCCAGTTGGACATGTACACCTTCCAGTCCTTCCATACACCAAATATACTAGCCCTATTGCTTATAGTATCACTATCGCTATCCCTATGTCGAGCTTTCTGCAACAAAAGTTGCAGGCTCGACAAAAATGGCTGGATCCGCCCCTGCATTTGCCATGTTGGAAAATCATACTACCTGTTATGTAAAATACTTAAGTAAACCAGTATATTTGATGTATGATTTTTTGATTTTTGGTGTTTTAACGCCACTTGAAAGCATTTAGGCTTTTTCGTGGTGGCCAGTTTTTATTCGTGGAGGAAGCCGGAGTGCCAGGAGAAAACCACCGACGTTCCATTAGGAGAACTGACAATCCTAGTCAATTAAGATTGAAGTCGAGTGTACCTGCACCAGCGGGGTTCGAACTCACAACATCAGTGTTGACTTGCTAGTGATTACAGTAGTAACTACTTAGACCATTGGGCCACTGAGGCCCCCCTTTGATGTATTAACGCAAACAGCTTTCAAAATTAATCATAATATCTTTCACTGGTTACTATTAACTTCTCAGAGATGCACATGACGAGACTTACCAAATCTTGTAATTTTAGGAGTTCTCGTCTTGTATTAGACATGGCATCAGAGAGTTCCATATACTCCTGTAGCAGATCTTCGTATTGAGCTCTGTCCACAGTGTTGCTCCCACTATCTTCTAACTCTGTACCACTGTCTTTGGCTATTAAAAATAAGACAAATTTATAATGACCATACGAATTTGAAATTCTTTACCCCAATAGTTGACCACAAATAATCAGCATGATAAAGATTGCAACTAATTAACATAACTTTTTATAATGGATGTAGATATTTATATCATTTAACAATACACAAGATACAGTCAAGACATTAATTTACAAATTCAAATTTTATCAAAATTTATGGAAAGCAATATACAGGCATGGTTCCAGGATAAACCTACACATATGCGAAGACGAGGGCAATTTGTAACGACCTTGACTACCCATCAGGCTACACATATACCCAACATTTCTTTTCACTCATGGTGACATAAACTACACTCTAATACTGGTTTTAAAGAAATTCTCTTTTAAATATATTGTTTCTCCTCTAAACATACCTTATTAAAGCAATTAAGTAAACAAATTATGCTGTTATGCAGTTTTCAGCAAAAGAAACAACGATCAATTATCATGATTATAGTGAAATCATGAAACACATACCAGTAATTCAAAAAGAACATCATTTGAATTTACACATATAAGTTCAAACATAATTTATTTATCACCAACATACTTTAAACATTACTACAAAAACATAGAAATAAACTCACCATAGACCTGGTCAGATGATTTACTTTTAGAGAGGCGACTTTCTTTTGGACTAGATGTATCAGTTATGCCAGGACTAAATCTTGACGAGGACTGTGGACTTTTGTCAGCACTGGCCCCATCGCCATCATCCCGACTGAAAACTCTAGTCCTATCACAGTTAAAGCTTTGATCTGAGTCACTCAAGTGCTCTGAACTACTTCCCTCATGGTATGTACGCCTGAAATGATATCAAAACATTCTTTTGACTCAAAATATATCTAGAGGACTTTCTTCTATGTCAATCTCCATCCGATATCGGTCAGTGAACTGTACCTTGTCCAAACAACTAGCCAACCATTCAATTTAACAACTATGTTGTTGAAAACTTGCCAATCTAAAATTTTAATACACATACTTTAAGAATGATCTCATCACCAATATATTTGTAAAGATTGTTTTACTTACTGTGGATTTATTTATTTTTTCATGGATAAAGAATTTGGTTTTTTTCGAGAATACTTGGATTTCTATTTGTTCCTGAATCTCCTTACAAACCAATCAGAAGTTTGTACCGATGAACATATAAATTCGTGGATCACCTAAACCCACGAAATCTGAATGAAAATTGGTATCCAAAGAAAAATAATGATTCCACAGAAGTCAAATCAATTGTGTTTCCTTACCTAGACCAGATCAACCAATGGTTTGGTGCAATATAACTAATATTGTTCCCCATTTTTTATTTTATAACTTTAATCACTAAACAGAATTGTCTCCCTTCCGAGAAAAAGTTGTTTTTCTGTAATTCTTGCAAATTTAATCCATATGCATATAAAAATCATGCAACTTATAACACTACTATTCTATAACTAAAGATCAAAACATCTTTAATTTTAAATTTTTAAAACACTTTTTACTGGCAAGAATACAGCTACCGTAATACATGTACAATCCTTAATACTATTTTTTAAGAATACATTTCTTAACAAGAAAGACTTATGCTTTCTAAAGGTAATTCTGTTTAACCTAACCTCCTTTTCAATATGTATAACTTTAAGTTTTGCCACCTTTTGCTAACTTGAAAGTTCATTTTCCAAATGTAAGCATATTTCTGAACAAGTAAATTGAAAACAATGACATCTGTTCCCACATGTACAACAAAAGTCAACAATTCATATCCATAATTATACCTGAAATTACATTCCATTCTAATACGATTAACAATATAAATTTACAAGTTATTTTTTCCACATGATAACTGTATTAAAAACGGCAAATACTTACATTCGCAAGAAATACCCATGGGAAAACATTTTAGTAAAACTTTATAATAACTACATAAAATTGACTAATATTTGACAGGTGTATATTTTACCTGCTAAAGACACCTATGACTCAAGTGTATACTACCACCCTGCATCCCTGTGACATGAAAATTATTATTTACATTGTGTTCCACATGACTGATCACAAATGTAAACAATGTTTCCCCAATGGCACAGTAACTGTGACAATGAGATGCTTTTATCTCTTTATGAATGATCTGTCTACTTTTCCATGTAAATCTATTATCAAAGTTTATGTAGTATAAATATATACTAAAGGTTAATTTCCTAAGATATTGTAAAAAGCTTCAAGCTGCGTTACACAGCATATATAACTTAGAGAGGTGAAACTCAATGTCAAAATGTTATCAATTATATAAACTTGTGTTTCCTACTGACTTGAAAAAGAAAAATGTTACCCAAGAATCCTTCAAGGAAAGAAAATGAGTTGACATTTCTACCTGCTAGTTGTGTTTTATCATTCTTGAGGTATCATTTTCATTAATTTTGTGGGTGAATGGAAACCGCAAATCTAAAGGTTCAACATAGCATAAAATTTCAACAGGCTTGTAAACAAACTTTTGCATAAGCACAAAATTAAATATTTTTGAAGCCACAAGTTTTCCCAATAGGCTTGTATGCAAACTTTAGCATGAGCACAAACCTAAATATTTTTGAAGCCACAAGTTTTCCCAATAGGCCTGTATACAAACTTTTTCATAATCACAAGTTTTTCCTATATCCATCAAAAATGATACATTTTGCACCCACGAAAGTAACTAAATCCATATAAACAATTTCCAACTTTTAATAATGAAGTAGCAAATTTGTATTTAATATACAGTGTAAATTGTATCATTTAGTACATCAACTCCTATACAAGTCTTACAAAGAGTTTAAAGTTAATGTTTTACATGTAATGGTACATTGTTTCATATAGGTGCAATAATACAATCAATACATTTAAGTATACACAGTAATAAGTACACAATTATATATACAATCAGCAGAAGCACACTTTATATATATACCGATCAAAAACGAAGTCTGAATATACCATATCATCTCTCCTCCTCATCTTCATGAATATATTTAACAATCCAGAACACAGAAATCCAAAACAACTCATATCTTGCACAAACTTTACTAATTATGCAATTTCATAGACACAAAAGAATTTCTAAAAATTCCTTGATTATCACAAGATGAGCCACTCTGCCAAAAATTTCTCCATCCTAAAACAGATTGTAGAACCTGTGATAAAGATCTGATACATGTAATAACACATTAATTAACTAATTAGTAAATGTGGTTAAGCCTTACCAAATTCTACACATGTATCTGTCTATGCTGTGCATCCCTTCATCTTTGTCCAGTTAATCTGATTAAAGATATCATGTCCACTCCAGGGAGTCCAGAGATAATACACTTAGCCAAGGGGATCTTGATGTGGAACTTTATCAAGCATTAAATAGCTATACAAAAGATCTCCCTTTCAGTTAAATATGCTACACCCCTCAGCTAACTTAATGAACTCTTCTACCGACTGATCGAGCCAGCCCAACAAAGTTTTCAAGGGGTGTTAAGTTTAATGAATGGATAAAAATATCTATTTGTATCAGAATCAACACTGGGACACACTAATCCTATTTAGATATGAGGTTACCCTATTCAGAAATCAATTATCCCAACAACATCAAAATATTGGATTGTTATTCCAATATTTTTCCACTTTTCATAATCAAATAAATCCTTAAACTATATCTGGTTTCAATAGTATATCAGCCATTAAATAAAACACAAAAATGATTATTACTTTATCATCAAATAAATGATCTTAGTTATTCAATAAATATTTGCATAACTTTCTAGTTACAAATCAATTTTCGTATGAAACATACCTCATTACATATATGACCCAATTTTTTAATGATGTAATTTAGTTATTAATTGATTTGTTTCTGTTTTCAAATTACTTTACAATTTATTTATTTATTTAATTTGGAAAAAAGATGACTGATAAAATTGTAGAATGCACATTTAACGGTCCATTTAAGAAACAAAAGATTTGTGATTTTTTTTTAATGAATGGTAATACCCCTCTTTTTATTATTACTTCACCCTCTTAGGATAAGGGTACTTTAATATATAGTTCCAAATGAAAGAGATATTTCTAGAACATCATTTCCACTGATATTTTTTTCACTTTTTGTTTCCACTGAAATAAGGGTATGAAATTATTGTGGCATTTTTTACAACAAAGTTTCCAGAGGGACGTCTTGTTACAATGTGGGTGGACAAATATACTTTGACAGTGTTTCAAAATTTAATTCAGCCCATTGGTATAGTATAAAGCAGGATTCCTATTCATATCAAATGAAAATTGTTCTTGTCTTATGTATAAATTAAAGATAAATTAAAGATTGTCTTAATGTCAAAATGTTATCAATTATAAAATGTGTTATTTCTACTTATAAATTGGTCTTAAAATTTTAATAATAATGAAAATAGTTATTGTTTATATATTATGATGGCAAACGAGACAGACAAAATTACACATAATTTCCTGATTATTTTAATCCTCTCTGTGTAAGGCTTGTTTCAAGGGAATTTGTCAAATTTTATACACATGGATTTGATAGAACCCTATTGAAGAATTAGATGTAATAGTGATAATATTGAGCAATCAACCGAGTTCTTGTAGCATGCATGTGATGCAATACAGAAAATTGCACATATGTATGCACTACCTCATAAACAAAATTGTAACAAACCTTGTGTAGGCTACAACAAACCACATTTCCTTTCAACCATCACACCATTGATAACTCCCATAATTAGCATGATAAATTATATAATGTACATATCAACCCTTCTCTGTATACAAACTTGAACTCTGACCTTAACATAAATGTCATTTTGTTTGTCATTTGAAGACAAAAAGAGAATCAATCACATTTGTCAATCTTTGCCTATCAAGTAATCAAAACAAATTCAATTCAACACATAAATCCAACACATGGATAAATCATTACTATCAGTCTAAGAATCTCATTTGAAGTTAATTACCAAGACATTTTCATAGCTTTATGGTCAGCTTAAATAAATGTTGAAGTCCACATATCAAAACATCTCATTTTTTTATTATTCTGGATGCACATATTTTATGTCATGTTCCATGGTATTTATATGCATCTTGTAAATTTTAATCATTAACACTTTAGATTTTTCTTTCAGAAATCGGAAAAAATCCTATTTTATTTCAGCATACAATGAAAATACATCAATTATATGCAATCTGTTGCAGTATTAATAAAACTGATACATTCCTTCAATAATTGACAATTTGAATATCGGTACATTTGCAAATCGAACAAGTCAGATGTAAAATTGTAGATTTATATTCATGGAAACTAAGTGGTCAAAGAACACATTCTCCTAATATATCAAACACTACCAGTCTGCACCAAAATCTTATCCGACAACTAAGTTGAAGTCCAATATTTCGATATTTTTCTAACAAGTCAAAGCAAAGTTTTTTCAAACAATTGTTTTATTAGACTAGTGGCTAAATGTACAGACTGCACTACAATTTCTCTCTCTATTTTACTTTTTCTTTTCACCTGTCTTATAAACATCACTGATATGCATGCATAGTAAGAATGTTTTTCATCTTCCTGTCTGATAAATTTCCTAATTTCATATCAAATATCAAAGACATTGTGTATATATGACGTTAATGAAGTATGTCCGTGACATGGTCAGGTGAATGGGTCAGTTGAGAGGATAAACACATTAGACATGCTACCTAAATTAATTAGGAGAGAACCACTATCTAAGAGCATTCATCTGTAAATATTCCATCATCTTTCAGTTAATTAAATCTCATTTTAGTAGACTTGTTGTAGGGAGTTAAATTTTCACCTTATAGACAAGACTACAAATAATTGATGGTGTAGATCACTTCTTGTAATGGTAAACAGAATTTATTGCTACACTGCAATGTCAGGAGTATTGCAAAAAGACTAAATATCTTTTCAAAAGCTGCATGGCTTCTTACCAGAAATATGTCTTTCCCTGTTCACAAAAATCTTTTGATTAAAAGAGAGGCGAAAGATAATAATTTTAATAAAATTAGGGATATTCAAAACTTTAAAAAACTAAAGACTGAGCAACAAGAACCTCACCCAAAACAGGGGCTGGTCTCAGGTGCTCTGTAAAACAGATTTCAAGGATAAAAAAAAAACTAGGATCTAAAATATTCTGTAAAAAAAAGAGTTGCCAATAATGATATTGAATACTCAGACACAAAAACATTTTGGATCTTGGGTGGTTGTCAGTGTAAATTATGCTAATAACTGATCAGAATTATTCAAAATTTGACCAAAATTGATGTTTCAACGCAAATAATGCATACTTAAAGTCAATACTTCATTATTTTAATAACAGATCTGCGAAAATGAGGTTACTGTGGATACATTATTATTCGTTCGATACCAATTTTCGCAGGTTTCCTTGGTACAGGTGAACCACAAATTTGAATATTCAACGAAATACAAATTCTCTATAGGCTTTGTATGCAGAGATTAGCAAAACCACGATATCAAATATCCATGAAAATGGTAAGTTTTCCCCAATCCACGAAAAATTGATACCCACGAAAATAAATGAATCCACAGTATTTTGTTTTAATAGTTATATCATAACTATTTATATGTGAAATTTGTAGTACTATAATATGGCTTGATTAAAAAAAAACATTGAAATCTGATGGCCAATACTAAGCCTTCATGAATTTACTCCTTTTAATGAAAATTGCCACTGGTACAATATATAGAATGTAAAAAACTCCAGTTCATTCTAGGTACATTTCTAGTTTGGAATTAATGACAACTAATCGTCAATTATATATTCTCATAATAAAGGAGTAACTTGGTACATTTTCTGTTTTTATCTTAATAATAGTTATTATCTGTGCATTTAGTCATATTAATAAACATGTAATAATCTTATTTTGAATATGTTGTAACACATTTATAAAAGAGTCAGTGCCCTGAACATCAGTCCTGTTTACAAAATAAATATCTGCAAAAAAAACACTTAAAGGCATTAATGCGGCCCCATTTATGAATAATTCCTTCGGCTTTTAATTAATTAAAGTTATTACAGTGATTTAGATGCTGCCATTTTTAGGGTCCACAGTGCAATATAACTTTTTTTTTTACATTACACTTTAATTTTACAACTATGCATGATAATTTTTCCATTCATGCATTTTTTTATATTTATTCCAATAATATGCAATATTGGGTTCTATTTATTTGTACAAATTTTGATAAATTTGGTTTCAGAGTCAGATTTCCTTTCTTCAGTTTTTTTTTATAATTAAATCACCAACCTGGGTGGGTTTTTTTGCCTAAGCAGTAAACTATAAAAATTAAAAAATATTTTCTATAGTTGCCATTTTCTTTTTTTAGAAAACACTAAATAAGAAAAAATACATTACATATAATTTTTCAAATTGTGAAATTTGTGGTAATTCTTACAAATCAATTTAGAAGGCTTATTTTTCTGTTTCATATTTATTCACTATTAAATATTTTTTACAAATGATTTCCAAAAGACTATTTATAAATTTTGACATGACATACCACAAGAAAACATAAAGAATAGCATTATTCATCTCTTAATATTTGTAAATTTTTGAAATTCTCCTGATTGTATTTGACATTAAGATTACCTTATTAGAAAGTAAATCCTAAGAACTACTGGTACAAATAATAAACAAACAGAGACCTGTTATTTGTTGTGATGTATGTTAGATATAGTATTTATGATTTATAGTTAGCCGACATGAAACATCCTGGGGTAGTTTAAACTCATATTATTAAAAGTTTTTATCCATCAAATTATCTTTTTTATTGTCCAGTGTATTACATTATCACCATTAAGCCTTAGGGCTTTTTCACAAATCAACAACTTTACCAAAAATAAAAATTTTCAACTATTATTTCTATTTTTGGAAATTTATTGAAATTTTAAAGTATTTCTTTCCTCTTTCTCATTTTTTGAAATGTTTATGCTATCCATTAAGAGATTTATTTGTCAATTAATGTGTCAAATTCCGAGTACCTTCAACAATGAATGGGCGGAACAATGCTTACTCCTTATAATTCAGAATAAAAAGGGTGATTAAGTTTCAGGTAATTCTTTTATCATTGTCACAAGAACTTGTACAAAAACACTTCAATTCTGTATATGACAACTTTAGCCTTAAGGATAAAGACAGAACTTAACATCTTCGACACCTGCTTACTCTTAACTCCATCATTCATAAATACTGTTCTATCGATAAGTTCAACCATTTTCTATGTTTAATTTTTCAGTCAGTTCAATCGTGATTCCAAACATATGTAGAGATATTTTTTCAATAAGTTACTATAATATTTTTTTCGGAGACTCCATCATCTACTGTAAATCCATAACTTATTTGCAATATTGTAGTTGTTGACAAATGGACCAAATTGGGAGAAACAAATGTAAATGCTATCAAAATTCAAGATGAAAGATTTCATTTTTGAGAAAAACCTTGCTATCATGTTGAAAGTTTTGCAAAAATTATGACATTGCAAAATTTTTCTGAATAATCAATATGAAAAAACTTAGTCTGAACTTTATACATACATAAACAATACAATGTGTTTTCACCATTCAACAGTTACCAGTGATATTAACCTGTATGTAAACAAGAGTTACCTACCTTCTATCACTATAATTATAAGATGATCTATTTCTTCTGAAACTATTACCAGCTTTTGCAGCATTCCTTCTAGCTTCTGCCAACGCTGCTGATGCTCCCTGCAAACAAAAACAACAACGTTGAGGAAAATTGAAAATAAAAAAAATTATGTGTTTGTCACTACACTCGCAAATTTTAATCATGCCATTATCATTCTGAAATCTTTGATGCTTTAAAAAAATAAGCAGATGTAGTAGGAAATATCTGCCATTGTAAAAATGATGTAGATATAAGCAGCTAGACAACCTTCAACAATGAATAAAACTTGTAACTCATAGTAAGCAATATATAACACGGACGTGGAAAAATGTTAAACAATTCAAACAAGAAAACCAATGCCCTGATTTATTTCCTATGATTTTGTAATATCTAAGGACAAATAATGCTTTAATTTGTTAATATGTTCAGTAAAAAAAACCTGTATGAAGCTTGCAAATGAATCTGTTATAAACAGATGCTTCAGATTTGAAGCAAATGTAAATCTTAAAACAATGTGACTTAGGAATACACGCACATCTTGCTATTATCATAATTATTACTGACATAAACTGACAAACATCTTTATCATTTCACTAAAATAAAGTTATACCCTGTCAATAAGTGTTAAACATAGAATCATGATATCACATGAGAAGAGTAAAATATAGAAGTTCTCACATTATTATAAGATTAATTCACATTAAAATGTGTATGGGGTCAACAGGTCAAACATTTTATAATTTGCTATGTTTTAAGTCCCTGATTGGTTACTTTTACTTCTCAGACTGTCAACAAATTGATGAAAACTGAATATCATATCAATTACAAAATTCCATCATGACATGTACATTGAGCAGGAATTTATTTGTGACGTAGAATTTTCACATTGAAATATATAAATAAATAATATTCACTTTATTTCAGAATTGAATACTCTTTTTGAGTGTAAAAGTGTTAACCAAAGCACCTTTAGTATAAACAACAAAATGTGTACCCGTTTAACACTTTTCAACTACCAAAAGAAGCATTCAAAATTATAATTACAATTTTATTCTGCAAATATGAAATTATGATAGATCAAATTGTGTAACTGTTGTTGTTGACAGTTGCATTTTATTGAGAAAATCAAAGTGCTTGTAAGCACTGAAGTGTAAAGATTGCCTTTATTTATCAGTAGGAAGTAAAATTAAATATTGCATTTTTTAATAAAGCATTGGTTGTAGTTGATTCAATCATAAACTACAATTCTGGACAATGGGAGATAACTCCAATTTAGGATGACTTTAACAATGACATCATTAATATTTTTAGAACAGCTATCAGATTTCTGCACCTTGCAAAAGTTATGTAATGTTCTTGACATGTGTAACATAGTTGAATATCTGAGCAATATATTTACATTGATAAATTTCTGTAAATGTTCATGGATAGGATATGTAGAATGTTATGATCAACAAACTATATTTTGTGTATCAAAATAGGAGTGATAAGTCTTGGAAGATTTAGATATCAAGTCAGTAATATAGGGTTTTGGAATGTCACATGATTGTTGTCAGCCAATCAAAATTGTATTACGGATTGGATTGGAAAACACAAGGAATATCACTATTGTCATAGAAATCAATTTAAAATTTGACTTGTGACAAAATAAACATAACATTGTATAAAAAATAATATACTTGACAGGAAGACAGCATAGCAAGTATATCTTAACAAACATCAAATCATAGTTATTAATTTTTTTGAGTCCCATACCCTTAGTGTTCATTTTTTATAAAAAAAAAAATTCTTTCAACCTGCTTTTGAGTTGATGGGCAGAAATTAATATAGATTAGACTGTTGGTTTTCTTGTTTGAATTGTTAAAATTTTTGGGGCCATTTATAGCTTACAGTTCGGTGTGAGCCAAGGCTATGTGTTGAAGGCCATACTTTGACCTATAATGGTTTACTTCTACAAATTGTGACTTGGATGGAGAGCTGTCTCATTGTCACTCATACTATATCTTCTTATATCTATATAATATATAGATTTAAGAAGATGTGGTATGTTATATTAAACTGCACAAACCAAAGTATGGAAAAGAAAATCCAAACAAATGGCATCTCTGACATTCTAAGGCAGCCAGAGAATAAGACATGAATGGTAACAACACCTCATATCCTTACCTGAGCTATACCAGTAACACTAGATCTCTTACTGTTGGATTGTGTGGAATGTTTGACACTTTGTGGTTTAAAATGGGCAGCTAATGCTAATATCAATCTCATAATAGACTTCAGATTGCCATCCACAATATCTGAAAAACATTTAATGACAAAAGTTTTATCACTAGTGTAAACATGTAGATTATAACATAATTTGGACACTATACTTCTACTACAAGCAGTTTTCTGAATATATATGGTAATTTTACTGTTTCAAGTAACCTTAAGATCATAGCTGTAAAAAATTTACTACTATCATTACGCAGCTAGTTTAATACTTAGTAGATTGAATTAACTAATTAATTCAGACCTGACCACTGCTTTAAGAACACAATGAGAACATCATCGATTAAATTTGTTATTTTCAGTCTAACAAATGGTAGTTAAGGTACCCCAATGAATACTTATCTTCTATTCATTGAATTATAAACTCAATTTTCTGTATTTAATTGCAAAAAATTTGGACAGGACAATTCGAATTTCAATTCTCCTTGTTCAATCACAGGACAATTTCTAATAAACTGTTGCCTCATTTTCTATGAAAAGTATTTCTGGCACTTTGATTCTTTCTAGTATATATAAATAAAAAAAAAATTTTTTTTTACTGGATGGATAAATTTAATAGTTTTCAATTTAGCAACCTAAAGAATTTTACCAAGATTATCTTTTATGTTTCTGTTATTTTTATTGATCTAATAAACATTAAAAAACTTTTCAATTTTATAAAATACATAATACATGTATTGTTATTATTACCTGACAGAACTGTGCATAATTCATGTGCATAATTCATCGGGAAATTGTTGAAAGGAAAGTAATTTGCATAAACTACAGAGTAATCCATGTGGTAATCAGGGAAATGAACAAGCTTATATGCAGGATTAATGAACCATGATGGGAATAAAAAAAAATTAAATTGTGGTAAAATGCTACACACAAATTTGAATTTTTATAATCTTGTCCGATTAACATGATTAATGTAAATTCAGAAATTATTGTATTCATTTATTATTGTGATTTTTGAAGATTAGACAAAAATGCCAGATTAATTATTGAGATTACATCATTTCAGAAAAATCTGCCTACATATACATGAATCGGATATCAGAATGCAGGTACTTGTCAATGCCATACAGTATTACTTATCTAGTCCCATTAATTGCGTTAATTAAAACATCAAAATTATTTCTGAATTTACATTAAATAATAAATTCAGTAGTCACACTTCATGCCCTTTTGTATTTGCTTATTTTTTTTTTCTTTCAAATAACATATTCAGTTTCCTGCTGCATTACCTTTAGGATTAGTATGATGCATCCTAATTCTGTTTGTAGTCATGTAATGTAGAATTCTTTCAATGTTCTCTCTCATTTCACTGTAGGTAGAGGGACAAAGATGGACACCACTCATGTGCTCTCCTCCTAAAACATAATTAACAAAATACATATTGATGATGAACAAGTGAAACTGTGAGCTATTGCTCACTGATGACACCCCACCCGCCCAGGAAGTTGTTGAGTTATGAATCTGAAAACGCATCACAGGGTATAGCTGTTTTATATACATTATGTAAACCCTGAAACAAAATTTCAGAAATCCTTTTGATGTAGTTCCTGAGAAAGATGCGACCAAAAATATTAATGGTACGGATGGAGGGACAGACAGATGGACAGACAAGGTAAAACAGTGAGTATATATCCCACAGTTTTAAAGCTGCCGTATTG
Organism: Mytilus galloprovincialis; assembly: GCA_037788925.1. Lineage (NCBI taxonomy): Eukaryota > Metazoa > Mollusca > Bivalvia > Mytilida > Mytilidae > Mytilus > Mytilus galloprovincialis. Next base: position 62,227,650 of record CM075333.1, read on the forward strand.
AGATTGAGAATGGAGATGGGGAATGTGTCAAAAAGATAACAACCCACCAATAGGTCTTCAATTTTAACATGTATATGAAGTTTCCCAAAAACAACATCAGTCCAGTACTGACATCTTGTGTGAGAAAAAAGTACTATTTACTATTGGCAAATCAAATATCCAGAATGTTCAAATCATTTTGAAGAAATGAAATGTCCCAACCTCCAGACATAAAGTTGAAAAAACAGATGAGTCTTGCATTTATTTTTATAAGACAACTTTGTGCACATTATATTTTGTTCACTAATGCAATGTTGGTGCACTAATCTTATATATACACCTAAGAACTACACAGCCAGCAACATGGATGTTCTAGTACATGCAGTTGTAAAATTCTAATGTCATTAACAGAATAGATGGTCAAAGAATGTTTACATTCTCCAGCTCTGTATTGATTTTTATCTGTATTACAAACTCATGAATCAATATATAATACACTATATAAATTTATCAGCAATTGGTACATTTTCTTTTGGATCCTTTGCCTAATATTTCTTGAGATCATGGATATGATGTGATACTCTTAAACTTGTATGAAGCAATGATGTCAAATACATAACATGTGGGTTGATGTCTACAGATTTGACAATGAATGCATGCAATTAACATGATTAACATTAATAAAACCTAACAACTATCTAAACGCTTTGAAGCAATTAAATAAAATCATCATAGATACCAGGACTAGATACAAAAGACTCATCAGTGACGCTCAAATCCAAAAAACTTTAAAAAAAAACAAATAAATTACGAAGTTGAAGAGCATTGAGAACCAAAATTCCTAAAAGTTTTGCCAAATACAGATAAGGTAATCTATGCCTTTTTAAAAGAAGTGTTTTTATCTACTGCCTGTAGTTTCATATTCAATTTAATGTTCACGAAACAATTTGTTAGGACAAATTGCTTATAAAAATATAATCATTTGATAATGGGATTTTAATTTTTTGATTCTTTGATTCGATTTTTTTCAGCTCACCCTATATATGGGGTTCAATAGTTATGTTTGCCTATACTCAGTTTCAACAAAAAATACCATTATTCTATACGTGTAGTCATGTACATGTATGAACACACATGACTTAATCATCTACATGTACATGTACCTCTAAGAGTCAAAATGTATTTTTTTCAAAAGATATTAAAAATAAAGGTAGACCTATTAAATTTCTTTTCAGCATTTAAGCACAACACTAAAGTAAAGCACTATATAATAACAAATTATAGCTTAGAATCTTAAAAAACAACTCATCTATTATATCATGTGTAACTAGATACATGTAATTTGATAAAAGCTTTACATTGTTAACTGTAATTTTCTGTCATTGGAGTATACTGTCACTAAGACACTGACTTTAAGTTTTCACCTTTTATGATCATTTACTGATCAGATTTACTTTTCAAAGTTGTTTATTTTTCAAAGTAAATTACAAAACCTTCACCTAGTTTTGAAAACCTTATGATTACAATAAATGGTGGTAAATCACTAGAACTTTATGTGCTAGTTGCAAAGAACAAAACAATTTAAAATAGTCAATCTCTACTAAATGTACTGTACAGTTTGTATTTACATTGTGTCATAGATCAAATTTATTTGTTCAGTATATGTTCACTTGTGTTAATGTCTTTTGATTGACTTACGCCAATTCAATTGATATTTTATAGTGTGTTTTAAGTTGTGATGTTCTAAGTCAGGAATCTGATGTTCAGTTGTTGTTGTTTGCTGATGTACATGTGGTTCTTGTTTTTTATATATATATATATATATATATATATATAGAGAGATTAGACGGCTGGTTTTACCGTTTGAACTGTTTTACACTAGTAATTTTTGGGGCCCTTTATAGATTGCTGTTTGGTGTGAGCCAAGGCCCTGTGTTCAAGACTTTGACCTACATTTTTTGTACATTTGTATAACAGTTTTTTTACAAGTTGCTATGTTATACTTGGATCGAGAGTTGTCTCATTGGTACTCATAACACATCATCTTATATCTATGTATACATGTATAGTAAGTAGAGAAAATGCTTACCAACTATTTCTATGAGCTCTATCATAGCTACTCCGTCTTTCATATCATTGCGTAGATCTTCGATCAGGCGAACACCAGGCTTCTTTTTCAACTGGGAGTTTACCCAAGCAACATATGCTTGTAGTTGTTGCTGAAATTAAAAAAGTTATACATGTATATTTATCTCCTATAAAATATGGCTTGTTCTAAAATCCTCATTAATTAAATTTGCAGAAAAATAAATAACTGGGATATGGCATTCAATTGACATATAATTATACAATAACAAGCAGTGAATATATACAAAATGTAACCTTTTTTTTTGTCTGTATATATATATATTCAGTTTTACTTCTTTTTTTAATTAGCTTTGCTTTTAATAATATCATTTTTATAGATATTGACAATTTGATGTATAATTTACTAAATCGCACAACTTTGACTCTAAAACTGATTAGTAATATAGATACATATGGTAAGGCCAACTAAAATTAATAAGTAGATTTTCATCCACATTTTTGAAAAAAATGGGGCGGGTGGGAGGATTTTATTTTTTAAATTTTATTTCATATGAAACCTTTTTGTCATGTGTTATTTATATATGCAAGTGTTATAATAAGCTTATATCATGTAAATACATCCATAAGGTATCGTGTATCAGACAATAACAATCAAAACCAAGGAGTAACCAAAGACTCATAAAACCAAAAGACATTTACATCAAGTTACAAATAATAAGTAGGAAACAACACGAACTCCACTAAAAACCAGGGGTGAAATCTGGTATACGGCACACGTCGGGTTATTTCTTTATTCAGTTCGGTAATGATGAAAGGTTGTTATTACTGAGGAAGAATATCACTGAGACATGATTTCTGACACACTTTTGTCATAATGGCCAGTCAGGTCACGATGGCGACCATTAAATTGCTTGAGTGATGACCTTAATTTGATTGATTCATAGCCCTGTCTTAGCAACTTTTGAGAAAGTAGTATTCCTCTTTCAACAAAATCAACGTACTTTGAGCTAGCTCTAGAGTAACGTATCAATTGAAACACATATTCTCCATATGCTGGTTCCGCTTTCTCAAAATTATAAATATAAAAGCTAAATCTAAATCTAAGAGCTTGCTATGAATTAATAAATTAAAAAAGCGTATGTTTGTTGATTTTTTTTAACTCAATATACGGTCACCAATCTAAAAAGTTCATGCTTGTGTCATTTTCTTTATTCCGGTCAAATGTGTTCCACGATTCTAACACTTTTGGGTTTCATTCACAGTCCAAATTATTTAACACAAAGTTATTGCATAAATAAAATAAATCCAAGGTGTTTTACTCACAAACATTTGCGTCATTTGTGACATACGCTACGGCGATTTGCGTTCTTTGACACAGAGTATTACTCGTAACCCGAATATTTCACGCCCTTCTCGTAATCAATCTCTATTCTCGGTAAATGATGTTGTCATCATAGATCAGCATAATATATCGACTTAATCATTCAGTAAGAATACTCTACGAAATAAGAAAACCAAAATTTGAAACAGGAAGTTTTACATGAAACGAAATTATCGACGGTTACCGGTAACGGAAATGAACCAAATCCGGAAATTGTATTTTTTTTAAAATAAAAAAAAAACGGGGCGGGAAGATTTCAGAGGGGCGGGCGGGGATGAAAATCTATCAATTAATTTTAATTGGCCTAACCACAAAAGATGTACTATATATAGATATAAAAATATGTGGTAGGCCTAGGTGTGCCAATGAGACAACTCTCCATCTGAGTTACAATTTGTTAAAAAGTTTTTAAAAGAAGACAAGATCTCATCTGAAGACTATAATTTTATCTAATAATTAATTTAAGTAGGACTTTAGTTGCTGTGTCATTCTGGGATATGTATTATAAGTATGTACATGTATGCTTGGGAAAATCTAGTGCCATGTTGTTTGCAATAGGGATATTGCTCCTGAGGAAACATGCTTATAAATTGTATATTCATTTATATAGAAACTACATTCCCTGTTTCCATGCTCAATTCTGCATTTGCATAAGCTCAAAAGGAAATAAGGGCATTTATCTTATTTTGAAATCTATTGTTTTGTTACTGACATGTTCCTGTTTCAACAGATTTGACAAAATGATTAATTATTATAGTATTTAAAGTTGCAATGATACATTTTGTAAATACTGGCAACTACTATTTAATTTAAATGTACTGTATCTTATAAAATTAATAAATTATGAAAAAGCAGTGTGTGTGCATAGACATAAAAGGAATAAATAACCAATAAATACAGTCATTTCTGGGTTGCCAACTGTTGAAAGGAATCCAATACAATGTAATAGCTATAATTTTTCATTAACTCATCAAGTTATTGATTTTTCTAAAATCTACTAAACAATGTGACTTTGAGGTACTTCATTACATTAATGAATTGTTCAAACATACTTCTGGTATGTAATTTATGCTAAGGCAAACAATCAAAGTGTATATACATGTACATTTACACGTACATAAAAGTTTTCAACTTTGTTTGATATGTTTGACCATGTTTGATAAAAAAAAGTATGAACAATTTAAAAGTTGTGAACATGCCCTAAATGAAATCTATAAATATTGACTTGATTTAATCTAATTATTTCCGATTAAACTACCTTGAAAAATATAACATAAAATCTTTGGTGCCTTTCTTTTGATATTTACTATGTTTAACGAAACATAACAAACACTAATAGGATTTTTGTTAAAGGACTAAAATACTTTTATCTATAACAAAAGAGGACAAACAACTTTATTTTCTAAACAAACATAACAGCCAGATTTACTTTCAAAGCTAATGGCAGGCCAGATTGACCCGTCTTAGGAATGAACACATTGTTCAAATTTTAAGACTCCATTTAAATATCAGAGTATTGTATTATAATATAATGTAGTGTTCTATTCCCAAACCATTAAAAAGTCCTTTAGGTTAGGGGGTTATCTCTTCTTGTCTGTCTGAATTCTAAAGGGAAAATTACAAAAAAATGATGTCAATCTTGAAAATATACTAATAAAATTAAACTAAGAACACTTTAAATACCTGTGTTTACTCATTTAAAACTCAAACAGGAAAGTGTTATTCAAGTAAAATGCATGTTCAGACACTTGCCGACAATATCACTTAAAGGCATATTGTTAAATTTTTTAATAATATTTTCTAAATCATGTTGAAAATGTAAAATTATCTTCCTATTCATAATGTTTGCAAATGTTCTCACGCTTTTCAGAGATTTTCCCAAGCATCAATTTGTAAGTGAATTAAAAGGGTACCATGTACAATACACTGTATTCAGTGTTATTAATTTTAAAATGACACCGGGATGATAATTAATAATTTTTCAACAATATCTCCAAACAGGTGTAAAATGAGGCAAAAGACCACCTGTGGAGATCAATCTCATTACTTTCTACCATGTCATTTGCAGCATTGTATACATATCATCAGAAATAGGACAATTATTTATCAATTTCACTTCTTGATCAATTCCAAACAATGATCAAACATTTAACCAATACAGCTGCACCTAGTAGATTATTCATTTGACCTGACTAAATGTCACTCCTATATATAGCATTAACAAATATGGAATTTTACCAAGGAATTAACTTATTCCTTCAATGTACAAAATATATGTCACCCTAATGTGTAAATATTTTCTGTTATTCTCATTTCCCTTGCAGATTTCAAAAAAAAAAGGATGGAACATTTTAGGTACATGTACATGTGTACAATGTATCTAGAAACAACACTTGTTTTCCTGTTTTCCTTATAAACAAGAATGTATCATATGTACAAGGTACATACATGACTACATGTATGCATGTACAATGACAGTAAATGTACATGTACAATGACAGTAAATGTACATGTACACATATAAGGATTAATTTTAACAACTAACAAATAAGAATCAAGATTTTATCCCCAAAGAAGATTTGTAAGATCAGTTTATAGCCAGAATTTCTTTATTTTGGTTACAACTCTAGAAACATTGTGTCTTCAGAATCAGACAGCAAGTTTGATCCCAGTTTTATACAATTAGTTTGTATTGGTTCACTGGAAATATTGTTATTTACAATTATTGAATATACATGTACATGTATCTATATATATATACAACATCTACAAAAAATGTACATATGTGTACAATGTATTTACATGTATATTAATAACTGTAAGGACATATTAACATGTATATCAACTGTAAGAACATATTAACCATGAATTCTGTGGTTTTAATCAATCTATTGTTTTACATATTTTGATAGAAACACTGTAATCATGGTAATATTAAATAGAAGTCACTATCTTTCTATGATGTAGGTCTTCTACAGACTACAGGTTTATAATTGGTGCATGTTTCATTTATCTATCATCGCAACTTTTGGAAATCCAATATTGTGCGAAATTGTTAGCTCCTTTACTACATTGTATATATATATATATATATGATCCTTCTATTTTTAAGAAAATCTCAAAAAGAAAGTAACAACCAGAAATGTTTAAAAGACTGCTATGTTGTTAAAACTTCTCACAGGACATATAGGTATGACCCAAATCAACTATTGCACTATATATGCTCCTTTTGAAAGCATATAACCCAAAGATGAAGCCAGAGTTCTGATTGCTCTAGTTCTTCATTTCTTAGATGCAAACTGAAAGCATTTACAAAATGTATACACTTGTACCAAATAGCAGCATATTTATCAAAATTTAAAGATTTTGTTCTGAAATCTTATTGTTAGTTTCATGGCATAAACTAATTTATAAAAATGAAATTTATCATTTACAAAAAGATCTTACTCTCCATTCCATCCATGACTTTGATCCTTCTTCGTCAGGTGACTTTGCAGGGGATGCCATATTTCCTCAGATAGATTTTACTTGTAGTGAAAGGATTGGGTGTCGAAATAGATGATAAAACACCATATTTCATTTCACATTGAGATAGATAATTTTAAGTACACAATATATAATACACAGAAAACAGGAAAAGGTTATGTGTTCCAAGGAAATGCCTTTTCCTGCCACTTCAGCCCAGACAGGTCTACTGTTGTTTACTGCTTACATATAAACAAACTATACAAAATTATAACTGGAAGCATGGAATCTTCATTTTATCACTGACGGGAAAATTAGATAAAAAAGAGTAATTTGATATTCATTCCAGGTTTAAAGGAATGTTCACAATCATATTCAAATCAAATCATCGATCCGTTGGTTATCCGACTCACATTCGAATCAATAGTCTATCTAAAATAAGGTTAAACTTCCAAAATTTACTCCATGTCAATCACAAAAACATATCAAAAGATTATCAAATGCAAACAAATGTTCCTGTTAGTTTTCATTCATTACATGTCACTGAAATACCATATTTTTTGTGTGAATAAAAATGTAAACAAATCATTCGCAACAACCTGTGTCCGAAAGATGGCGCTGTTTTTAATTTGATAATCTCCAAATAGAAAAATTATGTACACAAGATATCATACTTAAGGTGACAATCAGAATGTATAGCTTATCATTTACATTTCTTTTAATCGGATTTCAGTAAAACTAGAAAGGTTAATAGTTTCACAAACAATTTAGAGAATACTTTGCAAAGAGTGCTGTCTCGAAAAGATATGATAAATTTCCGCGTTTTTGCTTTCACGCGTCACCTTAGTCGTAGTTCTATGGGGGATACATTTTGTTTTCTTACTTTATTCTGCATTTCTTATCTTTTTTTCTTTATATTTAGCACCCCATTATTTTATTTTCTTTACTTTTTTACCATTTTTCTATTCATCCCCCCTCTATTCTCTATTTTTTGGATTTTCTCAGTGTTTTGTAAACCCTATCATGACCCTATTTTATTTTATCTTTATTGTTTAACCGAATTCTGAAGAAATTTAACAAGCCATGCATGGGACAATAAAAACCCTGTAATAATAATTATCTTTTCTTGTAGTATGCCATTTTCCCGAGAGAGAGAAAAAAATATCTTCATTTTTAAACTGTAAAAATAGCCGAAGACCCGGCATTTTTTTTTATCAGGAACTGTAGAATTAAATAATACAGATATGAAGATACAGTGTAGAGGGGGGATAGGACCTTTATCGGGACTCCGGGATCGGGTGTTTTTAAGCTCGGGATTTCAGGATTGACTCTTTCGGGATCCAGGAATTCTTTTTTTTTTTTCTGATTTCGGGACTTCGGGATATACTTTATTTAAATTCGGGACCTCGGGATTTCGTGTTTTTAAGCCCGAGATTTCGGGCTCAGGACCCCTCCTATCCCCCCTCAGTGTAAGCAGAAACATGCAATACAAGTCCCTGGTGTAAGGCAAGCAGAGGCACATAATTCAATGTTGTATTATATGTCTCTGGTGTAAGTAAAGCCAGAGGAAGTCCCGGCCGCTGGACTGATATATATAGTATATGTATACATGGTATACGAATAAACGTTTTTATTTTTTGGTTTTTTCTTAAAATCACATTTAATAAAACCGAACAAATAAACTGTCAGAAATACTATAATTATAGTAAACTAATACAGAAATTGACATTTTTGAAAACACAGAAAATTATAACATGTATGAAAGGGCAACGCACGTGCAACGTTTAGAGCCAGGGGTGTCAGTGTAAGGAGACACATATGAAGGTCTGGATAGAATTTACAGAATAGAGTATAATGGTCAAAAGGTGCAGATATTCAAAAATTAAGTATAGAGAAATATAGCCCAAAAAAAAAGTATAAAGAAATACAGGCAAAGAATGGAGAATAATGGCATACCCGTAGCCAGGGGGGTTCGGGGGGTTCGGACGACCTCCCCCCTTGAAATCAAATATAAGCACTGTTAAAGTCAACGTTTTTTTTTTCAAATTGTGACTGTTAAAGTCGAATTCATGAGTCCAACGAACCCCCCTTGGAAATTCCTGGCTACGGGCCTGACTGGGATGCCAGAATTTAAGAAAAATATAGAACATCTTACATATAAAAAGTAGAGATCAATGAGCAAAATGAATAAAGAAGAGAGACAAACGGTCTAACTCTTATAAATAAAGAATAAAGAAATGGGAGACCCACATATATATGCCCATAAGTAATAATATAACAAAATTTGATATTCGCCAAGTAATTGCTTTACGCGGCTTAATGCTTTAAAAGTTTTGATTTAAATAAACGATCTAAAAAACGAAAAATAATAACGAGAAATCTGACGGTGTTGAAGAGCAGGGGAAGCAACCCAAATTAAAATGTGAAAACAACTTGTAATAAATCGTTTAGGTTACAAGAGTCCTTAAAACCTTTAGGTTATCTACAAGTATCCCATTTAAATGAATAACCAAAAGAAAATTCAAGTAAATTCGGTCATAAAATGTTTACAACCTAAGATATTAGTAAACATAACAGAACTTGAAACGTTAAGAATTTCAAGCATCTAGCAATATCTATTTTGAAGAAATGTGTTCTGTAAAAGACAAACAGAATTGAGATAAATGTCCAAGTACTATACAAAAATACACAGGAACACAATATAATTCCAATAAAAACTGAAAAATCAACACTGAGTTTTATTTGAGATAGGAGGGTACACCCGGGTTACCAGTAAGGCTTCGTGACAATGGCATGGTGACTAAGTTTGTTCCACTCCATCATGTTACTCATTTTCAAATTCGTTGTTAACGATATCGAGACAACGACACCAAACATAGTACATGAAGATGTAAAAAGGGTTAATACGAAGTTTTTACTCAAGGATTTGTATAGTAAGTCTTACTACATGTATAGAAATCCTTGCAGCAATGCTTTATCAAAGACCCATCTTAAGTATAGAACAAACAGATTGGCGTATGCAAATAAGTTTTATGCTATAAACTTTTCTGTCTTTAAATTGTGAATGACAATGGGGATTGCGTTGAAGAGACATTCGTAACATCCCACTGCTGATCAAAGAGCAGAAAACAGCCCATTGCAACCATATTTTTTTTTTTGGGGGGGGGGGGGGGGATCTAATTAAAATATAGAACTCGGATTAGATTGCCACTGGGTCTTCTACACAGGTATGTCCGTAGGATGCAACAGATGTATACAGTGTTATTTTATTTAGTAATTGAAAGGGGAACCCATTAAAATATCCGATCCTCTTTCTTAACAACCAACTGAGATATTTTATCACTAAATGTCTCCCAACAACGTCCTTGTAGTAAATCAATTTGAGACGAGGAGGGAAACTAGCGTTGTTTTAAGCGTTATTGGGTGTTATAATACTTCAGGTTTAAGTGCCAGTCAGTTGTATACCTTAAGTGTATACATTTTGTACCATGTATACTTCGTAAGTCGTTATAAACAAACAAAATATTAAAAATCTTGAAGACAATAGAGGCTTTAATTTTGTTTTGTAAATATATCAAAATTCTATTAAAGAATGCACATGTTTTGTAAATATATTTTATAAATTTCCATGGGAAAGGTGGAAATGAAATTTGATTTTTTTTTTTTTTTTTTTTTATCTTTTAATCATATTCAATATCCGGTAAACTGAATTTGTATTTTTATCTTAAAATGCATTAATTTGACTTTACATATTTTCACCTGTATCAGTGAACACCTGTCGAGATCAGGTGGTCAAACCGGATCTCGATGTCTCCACTATGTTTCCTAGACAATGTTAGGACATCTTAATTGTGAGAATAACAAATCTTTAACTGATAATTATAGATAATTAAATAAATGGAGTTTTTATGTTGTCTACAGATAGTGTGTACATGAACCCGAACTTAATGTACATATAATGGACGTGTTTGGTAAAACGACCAGGGGTACTGAATAGGGGTAGTTTCAAAGAAGATATAAATAAATCAGTAGTAATACACATTCACACAATTGTTTAGTTTTTGACACGGTTATTTCGAATTATATTTTCATAGTATAAAGGACCACCAAAAATTACTAGTGTTATAAACCATTCAAACAGGAAAACCAACGGTCTTATCTATATAAATTACAAGAAACGAGAAACAATGATAAACCACATCAACAAACGACAACTACTGAACATCATATTCATGATTTAGGACAGGTGTAAAAAATTGCAGCGGGTTTAAACGTTTCAAACTTTTAATGGTACCAAACCTTCACCCTTATCTGAAACAATAGTGTAAAATCACAACATAGAAAGACACACTATACAATATCAATATGTCAAGATTTTGTCCACATGAGTCTAGTAAGCTATGTGTCTCACAAGCTATTAGATATAGAAACACCTTCTGCTACTTTTTAATATTCTCGACTAGTCTCGCTGACATTACAAGACTCTGGATAAATCTTTTAAAATAATGATACCAATTATTTGATTTTTTGATTTTTGGTGTTTTAACGCCACTTTCAAGCACCGGGTTTTTGCTTTTACGTGGTGGTCAGTTTTAATTGGTGCACAAATGGTGGAAGTAGACGGAGTGCCCGGAGAAAACCACCGACCTTTGTTAGGTTAGGAAGTGAGATTCATATGATAAACAATTCACTGAATCATGTGAATATTGTTGATAAATTCAATTCCCAATGAACAATTCTTTACAGGTTTAACATAGAAACACGAAATATTTAAACAATTTCATTGATTAAAACCTTGTTTTATTCTGACGCAAAAATAAACATACTTAAATACACGTGTATAACTATGTGCAGCTATTCGTGAAAACAAAATGTATTTGGCAAATTTAAAAAGTCGTCAAGAAACAATTTCTAGCTTTCAAACCACCACAATAATTGTTAAATATCGTTTATATAAAGGAATGGTTATAATCGCCGACATGAAACAGTTAAATGAACCGTAGCTTTATAATGGATAACTTTCAAAGACTCTTTATCTTTACAACTATTAAAGAATGTATCAATTATTTAAAACAGCCTCAGAAGCAAGGGTCAGACCATAAGAGAGTCATAAGACATATAACCTGAAATCATATCGATTCTTTCATTTATTATTTATTTTTCATTATATTTAATTTCTAAGTCAACCCGAACAAATTGTTTTTACTTTATTCCGTTAAGGAATTTGTATTGAACAATTAAACTTTCGACACGTACAAATAAAGGATTTAATTTAATACAGATTTTTGTATTACAATAACTTGCATGAGTAGATATTAAATATTTAATGTTTTAATTGTGTAAGCATACATGATCAATGATTAATACAATTATAAAACATTTGTCATATTTAAATACCAATATAGTAAGTTGCACTAGGCAATTGGATTAAAACATTACTAATTCCAAAAAATTATAAAAATTATACAAGATATAAACTTTGCATGGCCAACGTAATAACGTATATGAGTCATACAATTTCATCCGAACTCTCTCTCTCTCTCTCTCTCTTTCTCTCGTTCTTTCTCTCTCTCTCTTACAAAAAAAATGAATCCGGAACTATAAATATACATTTGGTCCAAGGATGTGAATATTATTACAGAAAAGTCCATGATTGGTCACAGAAAAAAGGAATAAAACCAAAATAAAATACGTATTTTTTTAGATATACATCTGTTAATTTTTTGTTACCCACCTTTTTCTGTATTACAGATTTGCCCGAGTCAGATGTTGTATTCCCACTCTGTAAACTCTCTAGGGTTGAACTAGAGGAATCCGAATCTTGTTCTTTTGCTGAAGATGTTGCCAGTGGTGACGGTGTCGACCCGCGAGAACGTAGATAACTTTGTGTTACAGATTTTACATCACTGTATATCGCTGGTTTTAATATCTTTAATTCTATTCCTTGTTTTACTCTCGGTGAAAATTTAGATTCTGGATTAATTGTAGAATTCTTATCTCCATCACTGAATTTCGATCCGGCAACAATTTTGTTATAATGATGATTATTATTTAAAATTCCATTACCTTTAAACATATTAACACCATTTCGTAAATCCACAGTATTATTTTGAGAATTTTCACATTTTCCTGTGATTTTTTTAGTTGAATTCCTGGATGAATTTAAATCCATCATTATAACAATTCCTTCATCTTGAACTGACCACGACTTATAAACTAATGAAATTGATAAGCCTCGATAATTTGTGGCATGTAGCGTTTGATATACGACACTAGCTATGGGTCAATGTAGTGATTATAAGGAGATGATCCCTGATAATTTGTGCAGGACGGCACAATGGAAAATGTTTCAACGAGCGTCGTGGGTCGGAAATCAACTGTGTAAGAGTAAATAAAGCGATAGTATCAATAAACTGGGGATCGCCACAGGAGATTTACTAATTATTTATACATGTTTTGTTGTGAAAGCAGGTTAACGTGTCAACAATAAACATCAATATTTTATTGGGGTATTCGTAGTACCATTTACAATAGGTAAAATAACCTTTGGGGTAGCAAAGGAGGGACTAAAGTGGTTCAAAGTGTTTGTTACTATTGTGGGATCAACCAGGTATATAAGCTTCTTATTGTCAAATAATAACAAAGAATTTGTTCAGGTAAAAAAAGATTGATTTCAACGAAAGACTCTCTAATGAAGGCCAAACATTTAGAACTACAATAAAAGACAAAAAAATAACAATGAAACTTCGTGTCTGATCATAATTTTTTTCTTTCTTTTGTCAATATTTACTCATTTTGACGGTATGTCATTCAAAACAAAAGATTGTTATATAGATTATAGAACAAGAGATATTTTTAATATCTTTAAACGAATAGGAAGGTGTTCCATACAACCTGCTGATATAACTGATGCATGATCAACAATTGTCATGAGTGACATGATGTTGAAAGGGATTTTTCAATCAAACCGTAAATGATCGAAAATAATAATCAAAACCATATTAATTGAAAATAAACCAAAAAATAACGTGTTTGTGTGTTTTGTTATTAAACTGCATACTAGTATCAAAAATTGTCACATGGTGTATTCATGTTATAAACCACCACCCCCCCCCTCCCCCCCCCAACTTAAAATGGTACGTTAAGTTTATAAGTGTGCTGTTCATCTTTTTATGTTCTATAAATTCTGAACTTTAGTAATATAAATTTCAACGTAGGAATAACGTATACCGTTTGACACCAAAGAGATTAGTTCAATTTTCCGAGTGAGAACTTTCCATTTCTTTGAGCAACATTCGAGCAAAGACTATACATATGCATTGGCGGATCCAAAACTTTTCATAAGGGGGGAGGGCGCTGACTGACCTTAGGATAGGGTTGGCGAAGAGGAACCTTAAGGGATCCTGCACTTGAAATCAACTATAAGTAACTATAAGTATGTCGGGGGCAATAATTCACTGAAAAACACATCAACAGATTTTTTTTAAATTATAGATCTTGTCGTGCTGATCATTTTTGCATATTTATACACTTACAACCTGGCTCCTAAAGTTTTCAGACAATTGAAATGAAATGCCAAAAAAATAAAAATAAACATTCTAGGGGCAATAACTCCTAGATAGACAGATTGTTTTAAAAGTTGAATTAAAATTAGATCTTCACATGCTGATAACTTTTCAGGTTACTCAAATCTTGAATATGAAAGTTGTTTCGAATTCTTCAATGTGCTCGAGCTTTTGATTTTACTAATTGATAAGGGAATTTTTGTTAACAAATTTCCTTGGAGTTCGGTATTTTTATTATAAGTCTAACATCTTATTTTTTATGCTGATCCAGGTTTTTTCACGTACAAATGCTCAAACACAGGCTGACAAATATTACTCCATTTTTCAGGGAAGAGACATTTTGTAGTGCTGAACCTTTTGCAATGTACACTTTAAAAAGAATAGCTCAGTGTACTTAACAGCCACCAACAGCTAGCTAAAAAAAATCAATGTCCAGACGGAATTACTTCAAAAAAAAGAATATCTTCTCCAAAAATTTCTGGTAGAATTTTTGCTTTTCATGCTTATCATGTTTGCAATTTACACATGTAACCTTTCTAGCTCCTTTAGTTTTTGGGGTAATAATTGCACGAAATGCATTAAAAACTCTAATGGTTAATTCTTACTTGTTATCAATATGAGACACTATCTGAAAATGTCTAATTTTTGGTATAGTAAAAACCAAAAAGAAAAGTCTTTTGAACCGGTGTTTTAATAGCTCAAATGAAAGAACACACATAGAGGATCTAGGAACTAATGTCTGTAATTCAAACAATTGTTAAATGTGGTAATAATTACAATTTTAAAAAGTAAACAAATAAATTCAAGTTTTTTCCTGTTACCAAAGTGAAACAATTCAAAAAGTTTCTAAAGTTTAATCATGTTTAACCCGGCCGCATTTTTGCGCCTGTCCCTTTGTTAGTCTTGTATTATTTTAATTTTAGTTTCTTGTGTACAATTAGGAAATTAGTATGGCGTTCATTATCACTGAACTAGCATATATTTGTTTAGGGGCTAGCTGAAGGACGACTCCGGATGCGGGAATTTCTCGCTACATTGAAGACCTGTTGGTGACCTTCTGCTGTTGTTTTTTTCTATGGTCGGTTTGTTGTCTCTCTGGCACATTCCCCATTTCCATTCTCAATTTTATTTATACGCTATAAAAATAGGTTCAATGCAGTACAGATGGACATCAATCGTGATCAAAGGAAGATAACTCCAACTCAAATTTATAAGTTGCCTACCTATAAATAATTTTAAATTCCCAAAGCAATCTTAACCGTTCAGTGCTCAACAATAGCAAGGAAATGTCAAAATCGTTAAATTTATCATTTCAGAAGCAATACCCCAAAAACAGTAGTCCTTTTCACAAAAAATCAAGTGTAAAATTAATCTTACGATAAAAATGTTTAGTTGATTTCGAGGTTGAATTGTTTAGGCATATTTTAGACTTGCGATAAATTTTACACTTTTTTAAGATTTTTTGTGAAAAGGGCTGCATGTGGATAGATTTCTTTAAAATTTACAGTGACGATAGAAGTTATTCTGATCATTTCTATTCTATCAATTTTTTTAACAACAGCTACAGTTTGAGAGATATAGCAGTTGAGAGGAGAAGATTTTGAATTTAAAGGAAAGTTGACGGACAATATAGGCGACGTACGAATATTAACGGACGTACAGCAACGAACAACAAACGCATCGACGAAGAACAACGAACGTACGGACGGCGGACAAAGGCGATGTACGGTCGATGGACAGTGGACGTACAATAATAAGTTAGAAAAAAAAACCATAAGCTTGTGCAATTCCAAAATATAAGTATCGACATTACCGTAAAAGAGGGTGGTAAAGGGGGGGGGGGGGCTTGCACGAAAAAAACGTGAAATAAGACATAATTTCACGTTGAACGTGAAATAATTTCTGTAATGAACGTTGCACGAAAAATAAATACTTTTATTTGAACCTTTTGTGACTGAGTCACTGTCTTCTTGTATATATTAACTCTTTGTTTTACTTAATATTCCCGATTTAGTAAACACATTTATGATATAATTGGTTTACGGCTTTTAAAAAAGTATTCCTTGACGATCCCTGCTAAGTGTTTGAATTTTATTTGAAAAATACCGAGCACGCAAAATAAGACTTTGAAAATCACAATGCACGTAAAATTAAATAAGCAGAACACGTTGAACGAGGCACCCGTCTTGCACGACTGAACGTCAAATAAAAAAGTAAAAACACGTTGAACGTGAAATAAAAATCGGCGATCACGTTGCACGAAAATAACCCTTTACCACCCTCGTAAAATGTGGATGTGCTGTCCTGTTTGTTAATAGTACAGCCACACGACCCATTCAAAGATCTGCACGTCAAAAAATGTAAAAAAAGGAACAACAGGGAATCGAGAACCATAGGCGGATCAAAAGGGGGGGCTGGTGGGCCCGGGCCCCCCTTTCGTGGGAAAAAATGGTTGATTATATAGGGAATCACTGAAGCATGACTGGAGCGGGCACCCCTTTAGGTCAGTCAGCGCCCCCCCCCCCCTTTAGGAAAAGTTCTGGATCCGCCACTGAGAACCCATTTGAAACTCGACTGGCTATAAGAGGGTGCCAGTATATACTGTTCCCAGATTGTATTTTTCGTGTGTATGATTATTCTGAATTACACTGACAAACAGAAATATGCATCTGTAAAATTAATTCGTTGTCCTTCATTCTTTCGGGAACTCTTTTTTATTATATCGAATCAAAATCTTCCAGAAAATAAAAACCTTACAGGTGCTCTGTAAAATACCCATTTAAATCTCGCGCCATTTTTCACTGATACATTTTGGCGGGTAGTGTTTTTGAATAAAATTCTTATAATGAGAAGCTATTAATTTGCAGTAGAAAATCCAACATTTTGATTGCGACTATGCAAACTTATTTTTACACTGATTCACGCAAAATATAAAAACAATAACGAGAAACGATTATTTTCAAGTTTGTTTTGGTTTGAAAAGTCGGTCATATAGCGCCACCTCTTGGGATTTCCCTACAATATGGCGCGACTGAGGTTCCCCGGTCGTCCCGGCTGTAGATTTGGCCGATTAGGTGTTAGATATGGTGCCGATGAGGCTGATAATTTCCAGGATCCTGTGTTAGCATGGGTTGCTAATATACACAGAGGGTTGCGACAATTCAGAGAACTATGCGGGGAATCTGACGAGGTAACTAAACTTGTTACATTTCACTCATTCAAAATGGCTTCCACCGATAATATTTACCGTTACAAACGTACACATTTCGTCCGATTTAATATATTGAAAGCAATTCCGTGCTCTCAGATATAGATTCTAGTAAAATACAATCTATAAGCAAATACATGCATATACATATTGCTAACAATTCTTTCGAATTGCAGAATTATTGGCATTTTTGGAGAGGTAATAATCCATTTTCTCAAACAGACAAGTCAAAATGGCTGAAGAAATGTACATTTCTTGCATCAGTCTTATTTATAGACTGTGAAAGTACACAAATTATCTTAGTGTTGATATTCATTTGCAGTTGAGTCTCTCATCATCATTCAAATTAATAAAAATACAAGTGATTAATTCTGTGTTATTTTTTAGTTCCATTCTTTTTTATAGATATTAGACTGATATTTTTTCAGTGGCATATATATTTGCAGGGCTGTCAAGTCTCACGCATGTTCATGCTTTTTTGGCGTCATTTTCCTTTGATCTGTTGTTTTTTTCTCTTTGATCTTTTCCATTTTGGCCAAATCTCATGCATTTGCTTCATGAAAAGTTGGCACAACTGATATTTGTCTGTTGTTGAAACATATTAACTTATTCAAAATAATGGTGATAACAAAGAGATTTAAAACTAGTGAACAAATTTGCTTCGTCTTTTTGTTTGAATTACCTCATTAAATTTTCATGTAGAATTTAGAACAAATTTTGTAGTTTTCCTGTTAGTTTATGACTTGCAGATTAAATAATTATATAAGTAATACAGTAAAAGTGTCCTATTTTAAAATATATATGTAAGCAGTCTTCATGCTTAACCACAATTCATACAGCATTGGCTTGTAAAATTGCTTGCTGGCTTTTAAAAAATTAAAATCACAAGTAAAATACTAAACTCTGAGGAAAATTCAAAACGGAAAGTCCTTAATCAAATATAAATACAGCTCAGGAAGTCAGAAGCAATGATATATCACCAATGAGAAATCATCAAAACTTAGTATAGTTTATATATTCAAAAAGAGTTGAATTTCTCTTATGGATGTGGCTTGTGGTATATTTCTCACTTGAATAGATATTTCTCTTGTAGAGTTAATAGTTATGAAAAAGTGATATGAAATTGAAATCAGAAAATATGTGTTTTGATTGGCTTATCCAGCATCATTAGTTTACATGACTATTTCTGAAGTCATTGATGTCTTTCAAAGGTTAAGACAATGTACAGTTTGTCAATGGCAATGGACATTTCTGATTTCTTCAATAATATACATGATATATGTACAAATGTAGTAACAAACAACTTGACACTTTTACCTTGTTTACCTGAACATCTTCTTTTTATCAAGTTTAATTTTATTTCATCCTGCTCCAATGTAAAAAAAAAGTTTCAAAACACCCTTTTTAAAGTTTTGATACTACAACAGGACATATGACATCATACTTGAATTTTCTAAAGACTAGATCAACTATAAGAAGATTATTTTTAAATTTTACACAAGAAGAGTGTTGTCTACTAAGATAAACAATCTGAGTTGCATATACAATGTACATGTATACAGGTTTTATGTTTGGATGTCTGCACTGGTTTACTAGTAGTCTGAGATTACTCTGACCTCTGTCTAACAACTGTTTTGCCAGACAAAGCTGGGGCCGTCTGTCAATACAGCTGTTGGACCTCAGAGTAATCTCAGACTAGTAAAAAGTCTAGTTTACTTACTAGTTGAAGTGGAACTGCTTTATGACTTGAATAATTCCTTTTACTACAAGTCTTAGTCCTGGTATGTTCAGAACTTTCATATTCTATGTAGGATATTTATTGGATTACTATTAGGGTTACCACTTCAAGTGACTTAGGTGAAATGTGGTTTTTGTTTTGTTTTAGAAACAAATTTATAACTTTAGATATGCAGCTGTGTAGTCCTTTAGGTGTAATACCACCATTGATTTTCCCCCATTAGTCTCTGTTAAATTTGCACTTTTCAAAAAAATGTGCAGAATTTATCTTTGTTTCAAATAAAGAAATACTTGGGGCATGAGTAAAGTTTTATCCTGTCCAGTACTATAGAAAAAAATTCACATAACATTTCATTGCATATACATGATATAAGAAAATAACCATAATTGGAAGTTAACCAATCAAATTTCTCCCCTTATTTTATCTGTGTACAAGGTTCAGTCACCATGTAACCTCAAGATTACAAAATTTTCTATAGAAATCCCAAATAAAAAAGAATGGTGTTTTGAAATACCCAAGACATATGTTTATGACACAGAAATGTTTTTACTGCAATAAAATGTAGGATTAATTAACTACAACTGTCAAATTCAAGGGAATATTTTTTTAGACCTACTTTCGTATACAACCGGATGTGACGTACTATGATTTGGTGGTATTACACCTTTAGTTATTACTGTACATTGTTTATCTGTGGTGTCTGTAATTTGAAATCATTGGGATAGAAACCTTAAAGTTAAACATAGTTATTAATTTTAAACTCTTTAGCGAGATGACATCTAAATAGAAAATTTGTCATTAAGAATTGTCAGGCAATAAAACCCTTGATGCACTGGAGTGTCCTTTTGAATGTGTGTGATGTTTATATTTGCAACACTATCTATATGGATCTATATATATCTATATGGCTCTATTTATAAGAAATTGTGGTAAGATTGCATTGAGACGACTCTCTATCCAAGTCACAATATATAAAAAGTTAAACAATATAATATTAGGTCGAAGTACAGTCTTCTACACCAAACATTAAGCTTTAAAGAGCCCCAAATATGATTAGCATAAAACCATTCAAACAAGGAAAACGAATGGTCTAATCTATATGTTTATGAACCACATCTCATGACCTGATTAATGAATTACAACCACTGAACAACAGGTTCCTGACTTAACACATTCTGGTGCAAACAAATGCAGCATGTTAAAACGTTAATGATATAACAGGTGCCACCCTTCAACCTAACCTGAAATAATAGTGTAACATATATAACAACATAAAACACACTATGAAATATCAATTGAAATGACTTAACTCAATCAATAAAACAGGTACATTGTACACATAACTGAACTAATGAATTTGATCTGTGACACAATAAAAATACAAAACTTATAAAAAAAGAGGGAGTGAGATGCAAAACAAAATTAGAGAGACAACTATGACCTTGCTTGGACAAAATAACGTACACAGTTAATAAAATTAATTTTGTTGTAAGGAGTACATAAATATCTTTTTCAAAATAAATAAATTTGTTGTTCATATTACTCATGGTACTAGAACAGAAGTGAAAAGGGATATGAAGTCTGAAGACTATTAGGCCACACTTAAAAATATTTTGGTTTGCCCAAACCCTACCCAAAAAAAGAAATTTAAGTATCAGATGTTTATTAGTCTTCATGCCTATTTGATTAAAAAAAAACTTCTTCAAATCAGGACAATAAAAGAATTTGAGTAGGCAGCTTTTTTCTGGGTAGGTAGCGTTTTGGCAAACAAACCTATTATTTATTATGGCCTTGTAGTATAATGCTCTCTGCATGTTGAATATACATTAACCCTTCCAACTTTGATCTCTCCTATGGATATGTATACTGTACTAATTTAAAAGTGGCCAAAGAATTCTGTCCAACTATTTAGAATAATAGATTATAGTTATATGTACAGTATGTGTACACATAATGTAAATTTTGTTATGTAATGTCTACAGTAGTTGCATAATAATTACAAACTAACTAATCAAAAGTCTCATCAAGACATGCTGTCTGAGAATTCTGATTAATTGATTAGACTTTTCTTAATAAATTATTAAATATGCTTTCAGGATGATGAGTTTCAAGGGTTTACTGCTCAGGATGTCAGAGCAGCTGAAAAGAAACTGGCAAAATATGAGGCAGACTTATACGGAGAGGAAGAGGAAACCCCTATTTCCACCGTTTCTCCTGACACTAGCTTTAGTCCAACATCAACCCTATGTATATCAACCAGGTTTACCAAACAGAGGGAGAGTATTGATAATTTACCTACGTCTGAAAGGACAAGGAATAGGCAAAAAACAGTGATTCGTCGTTCATACAAAGACTTGCTAACCAAAGGAATCGCTAAACCTACTAAATCTTATGTTATAAAGTCGCGGAAAGATTTAGTTTCACCACAAACAGAAACAAGGCATGCACTTTCATCTTACCACAAAATTCCAAAGGTTGTCTCCCCTGAAATGCGTAAATTTTATGAACAAGGTTACAGAATCCGATTATCTGGACGATTTAAGGGATCTAGAGTGATATTTGGAGTTGGTCTACCGAAGTATTTAAATATTGTGACTCGTAAATCATATGTCCCAAAAGGTTCCCCTTCTAGTTCTTTTGAGCAGATAGATAACAAATCACCAGAACAGTACTATCTGAAGCCATTCAAAAAGAGGAAGGAACGAGATAAGAAATTTACAGTTGTTAGTTCTATAGCAAAAAGAGGAAGTAAAAATATTGCCAAGTCATTACTTGACAAGGCTAAAAAAGGAAAAGAAGATCCTGCAGCTAAGAAACACAAAAAAACGGTGAAGAAAAAACAGTTTGTTTTACCAACACAAAGTTCAAGGTCATCAAGAGTCATTATACCAACCAAAAGATTCATAGAAGACGAAATTAGCCCAATAACCAAGAAAAAGAAAGAAAATCTGTTTGATACTTCGTTAACATCAAGCTTTAAACAACCTTTTACATCACCTTCATCACAGAAAAAAATGGACAAACTTACTATTCAGACAGACTTTCCAAGCACTGCTGGATTTGGCTCATTTTCTCCAAGTAAGAATATACCTATATGGATTTTTGTAAAATTGTACATGTTTAATATGTGAATTGATCTCTGCCAAAATCTTTTCCAACTACTAAATCCAAAAGCAATAATCCAATATTTTTCTTGTATCTAAAGAAAGCTATGCAAATATTAGTCAAAATAACATTGTAACAGTCTGGGGAATCGAACTAGGGGTTAACGGTGCAGACTGCTTTTATATTAAAGACAAACTTTTATATTAAAACAAGGAATTATTTGAATCTGGAATAATTTTGAATTCTGGAAAATTAATAATAAATTTATAATGAAAAATAACCCAACTAAATAGGGTTAGCCATGCGCGCATGGCTAAGGGGGGTTAGTTAGTTCATACTGAAATGATAGCAAGCATAAAATTAACCTTAGCCATGCCTGCATGGCTAACCCTATTTAGTTGGGTTAGTTTTCATCCTACATTTCTAATCAATTTTCCAGAATTCAAAATTATTCCAGATTCAAATAATTCTTTGTTTTAAATAGATTGACATTAATTCAAACATTTTGTGACATATATAATTCAATAAAATAATGGTTACAAAGCAATAGAGAAGGTCTTGAACAAAGGTACTCATAAGATAACATTAACTGCAATGAACTGAGATGTTAAACTTTGACAATGTTTTAGATTATTTGTCTGTGAACATATTAGCATGCTAATTATAGTTTTAAGAACTTGAAGATAGTTAATAACTTATTCACATGTATAAAGAGATAAAAGAAGATGTAAAATGAGTGCCAATGAGACAACTCTCCATCCAAGTCACAGTTTGTAAAAGTAACTATATTTATACTGCAACTAGCTATATATAAATAATATATAGTTGTGTTTTTTTCCTAAATATATTATAAACACAGCTATATTTTGTGCAATGTCAATTTCATCATGGAACACTTTCTCCACAATCAGGGGTTTACCAAGGGATGAAAATAAGTTTGACATTTGTGTTACAATTAAAAAAGCTATCATGATGTATTAATTTAAGCTGCTGTATAAAAACAATATTTGGTCAATGTCTTAAGAATATAAACTTTTTGTATTTGGTGTAAAACTTGGAGAAAGGGCTCGGTAGAACCTCGCTCTTCCACAGTTTCTCAGCCTCATACAAAAAAGTTTATATTTTTATGACATTGACCTAATATCATGAATATTGTTTATATATGTAAAAAAAATATCTATGTGTAAAAATAAATCTGTCAACTTAAAATTGCACTTTATAACATTTTTTCCTAGGCATATACAGAAAAGCAAGTCTGTTTGACCAGCCATTGATTACAGAAGGTAAAAGAGAGAGAAGACCAAGTCAAAAAGTAAAAATGGTTGAAGGAACAGAAAATGAATATAAAAGTCCTTTTAGATCTGATGATTTCAACGAGGCAAGGAAGGTCCATTTAACACCATCAAAACTTGGTCAAAGTTTGCATTCTCCAACATTGTCACCACCTATAATAATGGCACCCCCTAAATTTGGTAGCACACCATTCAGATCACTTACACAGCAGAACATTGAAGTAGAGGCAACTAAAAGAAGTGGACATAATATTCTACGGAAAGCTAAATTACAGCTAAATAGAGCAGCGCTTAATAGATCTAAGGCAGCATTAGCTAAATCATTGAAGAAAGAAATGAAGAGGGAAGAGAAAAACAAAAAGAGATTATCATTATATGAGTCTGATTTAGGTTATTCTACATATACTGGAGGATCTCAGACCTACATGGACAAAGAAGGTCCTGAAAATGATCCAGATCAAAACACAGGTAATGGATAAAACTAATGACAATTACCCTGATCAAATAGGATTTAGAAATCTTTAATTTAAAAAGAAAAAGTTAACTGTACAATATTTAAGGTTTAAAGACAATGATAGTGATTAGACAAAGCAATAATATCTAAGCATGGTTACACTTGATTTAGGCAGCTAAATATCATACATTTTTGTTAACTACTCAGTAGACAATTCGACCAGTGTGCTGCAGTTATTTTGTCTTGCCAACAAAAAATAATTTGTACAAAGTAGGTTTGAAAGTTATCTAACGCTTGTGACAATCGCAAATAAAGGCATGACATATTTAGATCCATGCACATAGATCCTAATGACAAATTCAAAGCAAGTTTATGATCTAGAGAATTGAATTAGGTATTTTAGAATAAGTATATAAATGCTACTCATGCTTTTATTTTCTTTTTCAGAAAAGATATATTCCTGTAAAGTTTGTGGAGTTACAAGTAATAGTAGAAACAATATGATAAGAGGTGCTATATGTAATCCTTGTTATAAATGGCATAAACGGGATCCGGCCTTGGGAAAAGAACCCTGTCAAAACAAAGGTAAATACGGCAATATCTTTCTATTCACAGATTATTTTACAAACACCCTTCTACAAATCTGGGATATGCAGATGAAGTGTTTTGGTTTAAATTTGTGTCCCAAAAATTTATTTCTAAATAGGAGTACAGTTTATTTAGTCATTCCTTGCAGGTTTAATGAAAATTAAATTTTTGGTTTTGGGTAAAAAATGCTTGAAATGCAATCAAAACCCTGTTACTGACAAATCTTCCAAGGTTTTTATTACTTTTCAGATACAAAAAATATAGGGTATTGATCATAACATTCTAAATATCCATGAAGTTCAGAACATTACTAGAAATTTTTCAATGAAATACATGTTGTAACTTGAGAAATTCAAGATACAAGGTGTAGGAATATTATATTATTATATCTGTTAGTCATCTTTACAAATTTGAATTATCTTCCTTTGTTCAGAATTTAAGTTGAATCAACTTTAATTTTACTTCCCACTGATAAATTAAGGCAATCTTTACCCTTCAGTACTTACACACACTTTAAATTTTGGTTTGTTATAATATTTTAAAGAATATTTGTGGATGTAAATGCTGGTTTCTGGCTCTGCCGACTATGAATTACTGCTGGCAAAGTTTCAATTTCAGGGTTAGATGGGTTTCTTCTATTTACTTTATATTATACTGCTGTTATTTCATTTTATTCGCATTGAGAATGCAGTCTCAATAATATGTTCTAATAAAAGTATAATTTGTTCTAATCAGTTTTGATTTTTTTTTTTGTCTTTGAAGGGACATGTGACAATTCTATACCAAACAAATCTTTATGCAGACCATGCAAATACAGAAAGGCATGCACAGTATATTTTACATCAGCAGGGAAACCAGTTCCAAAATTCAGAATAAAAATATCAAAACCTAGAGTCAAACACACTAGTCCTTTAAAATCTCCACTTAGAAGTACGGAAGGAACAAGGTCAATTGAAGACATGGTAATGCTCAAGAAAGAAGAAAAGAAACAGCCGACGTATCTAGAAATGATGCATACTTCTGTTAAGGAGCTTATGGATCTAGGTATGTTATTACAGCTGACATATATGATTAATGAAATGATAATGTAATGGGTAATGTAATGGTAATGTAATGGCTGTTGGTGAGACAGGGAATCTCCTAATTTTAGATTTTACTTTATTGAAGATTCCAAATAATATACCGCATTCACTTTCATTTTTAGCACCTGGCCCATAGGCCCAAGTGTGCTTTTCTCATCACTTGGCGTCCGTTGTCCATCGTCGTTAACTTTTACAAAAATCTTCTCCTCTTCATTTACTGGGCCAAATTGAACTAAACTTGGCCACAATCATTTTTTGGGTATCTAGTTTAAAATTTGTGTGGCGTGACCGGGCCAACCAACCAAGATGGCTGCCGTGGCTAAAAATAGAACATAGGGGGAAAATGCAGTTTTTGGGTTATATCTCAAAAACCAAAGCATTTAGAGCAAATCTGACATGGGGTATAATTGTTTATCAGATGAAGATCTATCGTCCTTGAAATTTTCAGATGGATCGGACAACCTGTTATTAGGTTGCTGCCTCTGAATTGGTAATTTTAAGGAAATTTTGCTGTGTTTGGTTATTATCTTGAGTATTATTATAGATAGAGATAAACTGGAAACAGCAATAATGTTCAGCAAAGTAAGATATACAAATAAGTCAGCAAGACCAAAATGGTCAATTGACCCCTTAAGGAGTTATTGCCCTTTATAGTAAATTTTTAACCATTTTTCGTAAATCTTAGTTATCTTTTACAAAAATCTTCTCCTCTGAAACTACTGTGCTACATTAAACCAAACTTGACTACAATCATCATACAGGTATCTAGTTTAAAAAAAATGTGTCCCGTGACCCGGGCAACCAACCAAGATGGACGCCATGGCTAAAAATAGAACATAGGGGTAAAATGCAGTTTTTGGCTTATATCTCAAAAACCAAAGCATTTAGAGCGAATCTGACATGGGGTAAATTTGTTAATCAGGTCAAAATCTATCTGCCCTTAAATTTTTAGATGATTTTTTCAATGACACTGTAACTACTGGGCCAAGTTTATTATCGATAGAGATAATTGTAAGCAGCAAGAATGTTCAGTAAAGTGAGATCTACAAACACATCACCATCACCAAAACCCATTTTTGTTGACGGTCATGAATCCATCTGTGTCCTTTGTTTAATATTCACTTAGTCCAAGGTGAAAGACACAGGCTCTTTAGAGCCTCTAGTTTTTATACGACCGCAAAAATTGAAAATTTTTTGGTCGTATATTGGTATCACGTTGGCGTCAGCGTCGTCGCCGTTTAAATTATCTATGAAATATTAAACTTGTAGCAAACATTTCTTTTTGTGTGAAGGGTTGTTCCAGAATGATTGTCATGTGGCATGTGTGAGGAGAGGGTATCTTAATACTTGGATTTCTTTTCTATTTAAATTTTAATGGGTAGTACCAGTGATAATGTAAGATAGATCGGCTGAATATAGGAAATTATCAATATAAACTTTGAAGATTTGTAATTAATATTGTTGTATATACATGTACCTCAATCTGGACAATGATAAAGTAACTTTTTTCGCAAGACTAAACACATGCTAAACTTAAATGTGTGTAATTCAAAGTAAATCAATTGTTTGTATTTTTTGTAGATGAGCCCCCTTCTCCATCGTCTCCTGTTCAACCAACAGATACGGGTGATCAAAGTGATGTCACCACTTCACCAGAAAGTCATACATCACCACAATCTAACGTTAGAGGTCCTCGTATCAAACATGTATGTAGGAAGGCAGCCGTTGTTCTTGGTAAAACTGTAGCTAAATTTCCACAGACTGAGTTGACACTTAGTGCCCTGCCCAAGGGAGAGAAGAAGAAATTACTAAAGCAAGATGAACTGGACAAAGCAGGTGGGATTAAAAAGGTGTTTTATTACTTATTTTACTAGTTACAAACAATATACTTTTATAAATCAAGAAAAAAATGTTTGTTACGTTTGAACCAAAAGGCAAAGTTAGCATTTTAAATGTCTCAAAAAAAAATTCCATGATGGTCTTTAAAGAAAGTTTGCTGGTCCTCACTTTTATTTCTTTTAAAAATCATAACAGTTTTTTGCTAAGTTTTGGTAGACAAAGCCTTTGGACCACCACTTTTTGAAAACTTTAAAATGTGACCAACTGCTTTAAATACTTGTATATATATATATATATATATGCGAAAGCAAATTCACAGATCTAACAATGTTGAGTTGATGTTTAGACGAGTTGTTAAACGAGTCTAAATTGAAAACTACATTCAAACCTATGATTGCGTTGGATAAAAACAGCAATTTTTATTCGTGTGCATGTAAAACAAATTTCGTTGTAGAAGGGTCTAAAAACAGCACAAACAACATTTTCCAAAAGACCAAAAAAGTGAAAAGTATAAACAAAACGCATATGACTAACAGATATATATTGGACCTGTTAGTCAAACGCGTTTTGTTTAAATATACTTCTTCAATGGAAAATGTTGCTTGTGCTGTATTTAGACCCTTCTACAGCAAAATTTGTTTTACATGCACACGTATAAAAATTGCGGTTTTTATCCAACGCAATCATAGGTTTGAACGTAGTTTTCAATTTAGACTCGTTTATATATATTGTTACTGATAATTGAGCTGATCTGTAACAATAACATCTCCATGCCTTATATATCATGTACTGTAGTAAAACTGACGAGGAAAGGTAACACACGGCCACCGAAAGCTTTATTTTGTGAAGCCCAGGTGGTCGTGTGGTCTAGCGGGACGGCTACAGTGCAGGCGATTTGGTGTCACGATATCTCAGTAGCATGGGTTCGAATCCCGGCGAGGGAAGAACAAAAAAATTGTGAAAGCAAATTTACAGATCTAACATTGTTGGGTTGATGTTTAGGCGAGTTGTATATACATAATGTACACAGCCATGTATCACCATCATTGCTGGTGATCTGCTGGTGATCCGATGGATAAATCTGTTGTAGAGTTGTCACTGACTCAGATGTACTTATTAATATAATTATTTTCTGTGACTGTATCTTACATTAATTTGTAGGATCCTTTACTATAGATAATTGAGCTGATCTGTAACAATAACATCTCCATGCCTTATATATCATGTACTGTAGTACGCCGCTAGATTAAAACTGATGAGGAAAGGTAACACACAGCCACCGAAAGCTTTATTTTGTGAAGCCCAGGTGGTCCTGTGGTCTATCGGGACGGCTACAGTGCATGTGATTTGGTGTCACGATATCTCAGTAGCATGGGTTCGAATCCCGGCGAAAGAAGAACAAAAAATTTATGAAAGCAAATTTACAGATCTAACATTGTTGGGTTGATGTTTATATGATCCTTTCATCCTATATTGATTCTTAAAATTCAAGAGTCTATCTAAAAATGAGGGTACTTTTTATATGGCCTTCCAAATACCGTTTCGATCCCTAACACCACTGAAGAGACATTCATTGTCGAAATCCGAATCTGGTGTACTAAAAAAATATTGACACCGTATGCTTGTGGTAGCATAACATCGTGGCCACAAATTATTTTATTTTCTGTTTAGTATTAAATTTATATTACGATCCATTTTGTTACACCTTGTGATCAATTTTATTTGGCAATCGCCAATGGCAGTCAGCAGGGTTAAGAACATCAGTTGTTCGACCTGTTAGTCAAATGCGTTTTGTTTAAATATACTTTTTCACTTTTTTGGTCTTTTAGAAAATGTTGTTTGTGCTGTTTTTAGACCTTTCTACAACGAAATTTGTTTTACATGCACACGTATAAAAATTGCGGTTTTTATCCAACGCAATCATAGGTTTGAACGTAGTTTTCAATTTAGACTCGTTTATATAAATATATCTTTTAAGACTGCCATACCTTACAATTATATACAATTTGAATTTAATTTATTTGTTTTTATTTATTGTTATTCATCATGCAACATTTAGAAAAAAATTAAAAGCTAAGTGATTATGCACCAACATTTAAAATTCCTAACTTAAATGTTATAATTCATTGATATATATCTAAAGTTAGTATCTGATTTATGGTACTTTTTAAATTTACAGGAACTGTCTGTGCATGTGTTGGTCTTGTTGAATTGTTGGATCTGACATGACTATTTTATACATAGCTATATTTTGGTTAGCAGATCTAGATTATCATTACATGCAGATCAAAATGTCTGATAATGCCAGAAACTATTACACAAAAAGCATAGAAACAGCAGTTGTACATGGGTCAGTCTGTCCTAAGATATAGGGAAACTCCATTCCGAGCGGGGCTAATTTTATTATATTTACTGACTTTTAATGACTAAAAGATTGTATTGAAAGGGAATTGGGTTAATATTCTCAAACTTGGCATCAGAGTTTGGTCCTCACAGGCCATGTGTGGTAACACAAACAAACTCTGAGACGGTGGGGGGAAGTCTCTGGCAGAGTTCTCTTTTCTTTTTAAGGGACAGGCCTCCCTGGAATCGGTTTACAATTAAATATTAAAAATTCTCATAAATCCAGTAAAATTCTAAACCTTCCAAAACTTGTTTAAGTCTAGTAGAAGAAATTTTGTCTTCAAAAAGTTATATCAACAGAACATAGATGTTTGAAATACTAATTTAAACCTATATTCTGTTTATTATACTATAGCGTATTCAGATGATGAGAAAACTATAGAAGAGATTATCCAGGATGCTGAGGAGGGACAGGATACTTTTATTAGGTCACCACCTGTCAAAGTTATACCTAAAATCAAAATGCACAAAACAACACCACAACCACACCAACCAAGTAGCCTGATGATGAAAAAAAGCAAGCGTAAACTAAGGTGCAGAAAATGTGTCAACTGTCTAAAAGCAGATTGTGGAAAGTGTCGATACTGCTTGTAAGCATCTTTTCTTTGTATTCCTGACTACTGTAAACCAACTTATTCTCGCGAATACTTATTTAGTGTTGGCCCTCCTTAGCCCATTTTATGATTTTCAAATTTGATTGATGTATTTAAATTAGGGATGTCAACTCGGTGAAGATTTACTAATTGATTACTCGTTGAATTTACCGAGCGATAATGAGTACTCGCTTGGTAAATCATTCACAAAATGGAAAGAAAAAATTATGTTTTTTTATGTACATGTATTGTGAGTCTTTTTCTTATGGTTGTAAAACCCTTAATATTATTACCTAGGACTAGATCATTGTCTATTGACCAAAGAATTTTATACCACAATTAATAGCTCATTTTCTACATGTACTAATTATGTAAATTGGTAATAACTTAATCAAGTAATTAATTAATATCTAAAGATGAATTATTACTCATACATCAGTATATGGAAATCGTAGAAAAACAGATTTAATGATCAGCAAAGGGTGATGATAAAAACTTACTGATACCTTTAATTATTATTCTGAGGGTCGACACAGGGTGAAAGGAATTTGTGTT
Organism: Mytilus galloprovincialis; assembly: GCA_037788925.1. NCBI lineage: Eukaryota > Metazoa > Mollusca > Bivalvia > Mytilida > Mytilidae > Mytilus > Mytilus galloprovincialis. The sequence continues at coordinate 62,258,985 of CM075333.1, forward strand.
TATTTAAAAATATTATCTTGAAACTTTTCCTGGAACATAGCGATTTTTCAATTTATTTTGTTTGGTAACTAACAGTTCTGCTGAGGAAAATATATGCTCTGACAGTACAGAGATGGGAGAGTGAATAAGATTAGTTAACAACGTAAGCCTTGGAAGAGTATGAATGTTTATATTTCCTACATGTAGCTTTTTTTGCAGAATTTTAAATGACAGTTAAACAGAAACATTTGTATAGTTTTTATTTCTATTTATTTGGCATTTTTTGATTATTGAATAATAATTTCCCGTGAGGCGCTCTCAAATAAACTTGTTTTTGTTTATAAACTTAAGAAAGCAATCACATTCTAACAAGAGACCAATTAGTTGGGTATCATTTTGGTAATCAACAATCGGTACTACCAACGATACACAAGTACTCGAGTACTTGTTGACATCCCTTATTTAAATGAGTAAAATCCTGTTTTTACATCTTCGCGACAATTTATATTTGGGTTATTTTTAAATCCCGAAAGACGCTTAAAATGAATAGCTTGTGTTTGTTGGTTTACAGTATATAATGTTTTTGAATGGTAGGTACGGTAAGTTCTGGTTTGAAATCTTGAACTTTATACATCAGTGTATTAGCTTAATAAAGCAAACAAACAAAAATATCTAATATAAATGTCCCAAGCAAGAACTAAAATTATCGGTATTAAATTCGTATATTTTCCCTTTGATCTTACTGCCTAATATTTTCGAGTATCAACGTACTGGCTGTATCACTGAAAATATAAGGCAATACATTGCGTGATGTCATAACTACCGATAAACAGAATAATAGGTAGTTTCGTTTTTGATACTGACTATAGGTGTCATACCACCAATTACTCCCTCAAATTTAGAACGTATGTGAATGTAGGCCTACTCGGACAAAAAAATAGTGCATTTGATGTCATTGTTCACCTAAACTAACCAACAAATTTGCAGAAATGAAAGTTTTGTTGAAAGAGAAATATATTAAGACCATTTTGAGCCAAAATTTACCTGTCTATGAGTTTGCATTAAAAATTGAGGATTAATGCGCTCCATAGTATACTAATTTAAGATTTCCAGAAAACCAGGGGTTATTTTTAGTGGTACCTCCTTTCGGAAGCTCTCTTCTTTCTTATATGATTTTGAATGTATGTTGAAAATTGGCATGCAGAAAGGTGACACCTGTACAATTCAGGATATACCTAGTTTCTATGAAGTTAAACTTAAGGTAAAATATTAAGAAAGCTGTGAAAATTGCAAAATTTGGTTGAACAGATAGGGACTTTTAATTGGTGGTATGACACCTGTATCATGTGGAATATCTTAATTTGCCACTAATGGTCGATATTCCACATGATATAGTCAGTATCAAAAACGAAACTACTGATTATTATGTATGTATAAGTAAATAATATAATACTGAGACAGATTATTAAAAAGGAGAACAACACAACAAATCTAACTACAATGTATAAATCAGTAAAAGAAATTATTTAGAGCTGTTACCAAGAAATTTAGTCTAGATAGTTTCTAGAAATTAAGGGGACAGGTAAGTTGTCATGTAGATATGTTTTTCATTGAACATCTGGTCTCTGTATCAATAAACTTAAAGTACAAAATATGCACTCAAACACCAACTCAAGTATTTTGGTTGATATCTGACATGTCTGAGTATTTGTACAATAATATATTTAAGTTTAATGACTTAGAGCTGATATTTTACACCAAGAAAAAAAATATCCAAAGTTTATATCGAAAATGGGAAAATAAAGCATCGATCTCACTGGGTTTCAGATTTCACTCTCTTCTTTACAGAAAGTAGGTTTAATCATAAGTCAAGAGCCTTTGAAGCCCTTCTGTGATTAAATTGTTGAAAGTACAATATCAGCATGTTTTAAATTTATAGCATGTGTTTGCAGTACATTATAGCCTTAAAAAATTCACATGAGGTTTAAAATACAATATTTACTATCAATTGGAATTAATACATGATGGGTTTAAACACTGGAGAGCACTCAAACAAAATAACCTATTCATAAAACAGCATAAAACATCCAGTCTATTTTCATGAGTGAGCTTAATCCTTAGCTTTAGAACAATTAGGAGATAACTGTATTGTATTTTAAGCTCCGACGGCATCATTTGGGGATTTGATGGCCGCAAATTAAGTTTACTGGCGACGCATTAGCGGAGACAGTAAACGGGTTTTTGCGACCATCAAATCCCAAATTGATGCTGTTGGAGCTTAAAATACAATATTGTTATCTCCATTCTAATGAAACTGACAGAAAACACATTAAAAACATGTATTTAAAATCTGTCATATGCCGTCTGCGCTTGTGCGTACGTCCCATTGCATAAATTGTCAATTGAATGATGCCATGTAAGAAAGTGACGTTATCCAATCAAAATGAACGTTACAAACGTTGTTGCATTAGAATCATAATTTAATGAGCTGGAAATTTACTTTAGAAATGTATCACTTGAATCATGCCAATACCAAAGCACTTGTAGCTCTGTGAACCATACCATCAGTAGCCATTTGATCTAACAGCAGTATTACTGACCAAGTTACAAAAACTGTCCAAAGTCAAATTTGCATATATATATATGGGAGTTGCAGCTTAAGCTAAAAACAAAATTCTTAATGTTATGGAATCCAATCTAGTTTAAAATATATGATATAGCCACAAATTTCTAAAATATGAATTTTTTTTTGCAAGCAAGCAGAGTGAAGTCCCAATATTATGAAGTTTCATTGCAGACAAGCAGTATGAAATCCCCATATTATGAAGTTCATTGCAGACAAGTAGTGTGAAATCCCCATATTATGAAGTTCATTGCAGACTAGCAGTGTGAAGTCCCCATATTATGAAGTTCATTGCAGACAAGCAGTGTGAAATCCCCATACGAAGAAGTTCATTGCAGACAAGCAGTGTGAAATCCCCATACATGTATTATGAAGTTTCATTGCAGACAAGCAGAGTTAATGGCCTATAATATGAAGTTACTGCAAGAAAACATTAAGCAGAGTAAAGTCCCATGGCCCATATAAAGTTTAATTGTAAGCTAGCAGAATGAAGTCCCCATACATAAAATGAAAATGAAGTTTCATTGCAAGCATGCACTGAAGCACAGTGAAGTCCCCTTTTAAAAATGAAGTTTAGCTAGCAATCAGAGTTAAGTCCACATGTAATATGAAGTTTTGTTGAAAGTTAGTACTGAAGCAGAGTTAAGTCCGTATAATATGAAGTTTTGTTGAAAGTTAGCACTGAAGCAGAGTTAAGTCCCCATAATATGAAGTTTTGTTGAAAGTTAGCACTGAAGCAGAGTTAAGTCCCAATAATATGAAGTTTTGTTGAAAGTTAGCACTGAAGCAGAGTTAAGTCCCTATAATATGAAGTTTTGTTGAAAGTTAGCACTGAAGCAGAGTTAAGTCCCCATAATATGAAGTTTTGTTGAAAGTTAGCACTGAAGCAGAGTTAAGTTCCCATAATATGAAAGTTTGTTGAAAGTTAGCACTGAAGCAGAGTTAAGTCCCCATAATATGAAGTTTTGCAAGCAAGTAGACTCAAGTCCCCATAATATTTAAACATTCCATTGCAAGCAAGCAGTCTTAGTCAAATCCCTATATTTCCATATTATGAAGTTTTTATTGCAAGCGGTCAGGACATTGCCAGCTACAAGAATTAAGAGACAACACATTAAACTTTATAAATTTAAGAGACTCAAACAGTTCAGGTAAACATAACAGCGGAAGAAACTGAGGAGCATCAAAAACCATAAGTTTATTTGTTGGACAAAAGACAACACCCATGAACAAAACAAAAAAGGGATTAAAGACAAACTGAAGTCTTGAGAACACTCCACAGAAAATCAAGGGACTGGATTACCTTACAGTATAGCGAGTAATTTTTCGCGGGTGTAAAATTTCACCATTTTCATTCATAAGGTAAACAAAATCTTTTGGCCGATTCAAAACTTTTATCAATACCTTTGCATGTACACTTTTAATTTGGTGGAATTTATTTTGGCTATTTTGTTTTATCTGCGAAAATAACCTGCTATACACTATGTGCTCCATGATGATGAGATAAATGAAATACATAAGCTGCATTAAGTAAAGTCTTGGCACATGCTATTGGGTCAGCTATGGCAGATAAAACATAGACATTTATAGCTTTACTTATAGACATTATTTAACAGCTTTGACATACAATGACATAGTTATAGGATGAACATCATAAAAGTGTTATGTTATAATCAAACTTGTAGAGAATTTATGTTGAAAATTTCAGAAGTTTGAATGGCAAAACATGAATCAGGTGGTAAAAGAATGCCTTTGGAAAATTCTCCATATTTCTGTATTTATCAAAACTGGTTCTACTGTTTTAAATTCTCTGTACTAACTACACACTCAAATATCTTATGTGTAAGCTTCATATTTAAGCTGGGTCCTTTAAGATATCATGTCCCAGCTTAAATATGAAGCGTCAAGGGTGAATGTACTGGAACCTTTTTGTGGTAGGGATGTGAGACAATGAGTACCCTACCTTTTCATATATCTTGAATATGCAGGGGCGGATCCAGCCATTTTAAAAAGGGGGGTTCCCAACCCAGAGTAAAGGGGGCAATGCATTGATCAGCAAAAAAAAGGGGGGTTCAAACCCCCGGAACCCCCCCTCGATCCGCCAATGATATGCAGTATTTTATATATAATCTGAGAAGAAATAATGACTTCTGATTATCTTAGTTTATATAGATACAGATACTTATGATTCAATCAACAACACTATTGTATCTTTCATCTTAATTTCTCCACCTTAGGGAGCTACCATATTTTATGGGGGGGGCTAGGATGAAAAATTTTGTCCTGCATTTTTTTTTAGCTGTAATCTCTGTCCTGCCTTTTTATTTTTCACTCTGTTCGGTCCTGCATTTTTTTTTTAGTTTTTCCTGACTTTTTTTTTTTGCAAGTGTCTCATCCTGCCTTTTTTTTTTACTCAAAACTCCTGTCCTGCCTATTTTTTCAAATTTCATCCTAGCCCCCCCCCCCCATAAAAATCAAACGGTAGCTCCCTTAAGATGAATATCAAACTTGAAAAGGTTACGTTTTACAGAGGTGGTTCATCATTAAAACTCACTACTGAGTAAGTTGACCCTTGAGCATTATATCTGGGGCCCTTTATAGCTTGCTGATCTGTGCAAGCCAAGACTTAGTATTGAAGACTGTACTTTGACCTATAACTTTTTCAAATTATGACTTTGATGGAGAGTTGTCGCATTGGCACTCATACCACAGCTTCTTGTACCTATGTATACTCAGATTGAAGAAAAGAGATGCAGTTTTAGTGGCTGATCCAGAACTTTTCCTAAGGGGGGCCTGCTCCAGTCATGCTTCAATGATTCCCTATATAATCAACAAAATTTTTCCCACGAAAAGGGGGGCCTGGCCCCCCAGGGCCTCCCTGGATCCGCTTATTCGTTTGCTTACTAGAGGACCAGATAGTGCAATTCTAACATTTTTAGGCAATAAACTAAGTAAAAAATTTTACTGTAAGGTAAGCTACAAAAGCTATCCTGAAACAAAATATGCAACATAAAATGAAAACCCTTCATGAATATTTGAAAGCCACTTAATGACATTATAGGACAGTAAATTTGAAAGCAAAATTAATGTATTGACAACTTACAGAATTAATTATGATCTTAACTACAAAAGTAATGCCAGAAAAAATGTCTTCTGGATAAGAGATTCTTTCAATATTTATTATTTCGGAGGGCACCGGCGGGGGAGTTCTTTAGGATAAATGGTCAAGCACATATTGCATGTGTAGATGATGAAAATGTTTATAAATTTTTCTTTTAATAAGTATTTCTTTTCCCTCAAATTTCTGCTTCTTTCTTGAATGTTTGTATAAATTATTTATCTATTCCTGGTTAATAACATTCTACTTCATATATGCAAAATAATATTCCTCTATATATCTACTATATTTTATTATTCTTAAAAATGATAAATTTGTTAAATAGACTCTGCCTTTCACAGGTCAGACTGTCTTGAATAACATTTTAAATAATTTTGTAACTGTGATTCAGGACTGGATTGAAATTCGTTTTGCTTAAAACTTTGTACGAAATGTAAACAGATCGTTTCTTGGTCGCCTAAGCGTTTGAAAGAAAGCTCTAATTTCAAGCGCAAATTCGACATTGAGTTAATGGCATGTTTGCCACCAAAATTTTCCAGTTTGGATAAATGCTTATTGTTTCAAAAATATGAAAACTAGGTCGTCGTAAGTAACTCAGTTCTAGAGATTTTGATATTGTCTAAGCTCGTATTGCGTTTGCACTGTTGTCAAGTTGCAAATTCGGTGCAATTAACTTCCAATTACGGATCGATATCTAACCGAATTTTGCTGGCTATGCAAGATTCACTGATGCATGACGTTACCGTTAACCAAAATCAAAATATTTTTCGATTAAATTGAATAAACAAACTTTTAACATCAAAATATAAACCGTATGATGTTCAAAAAAGCGTTTTTACATGTTAGTTCCTGGTATAAGGAAATCACTTGTTTCTTTTTTGAAACGCCTTCATGTCATGATTGAGTATTAATTGATTGATTGCACCTCTATAGAGTATAATCAAGAGAATAGCACAAATTTAGATATACTAATTATCATAAAAACCATTGCTAAGTCTGCTATTCTTAATTTAAAAACTTATAAACTTAAATAAAAGCTAAGTAGGCGTGCATCAATTAATAGCCATTTAAAGTCTGAAGCATCAGGCTAGTACTGTAAGCTTACACAAAACTTTGTTAATGCACATTTTAAAAAAAATGATAAAATATGGTATTCTGACGAGTAGTTGGATGTGATTTCGATGCAGATTGCTCAATTCGGGTACATTACTCATCTGACATTAGCTGAATTGCACCAAAGAAAATTGTCTTCCTTTGATAATTTTAAAAGAAAATTAAATCTTGGTTATATTCAGCAAAACTTGCTTATTATGTCTTCAAATTTTCAAATTACACTTTAATCATGTAAATAAATAAAAAAAAAAGAAACTAGAATTTCATTGAAAATTCCAAGGGAGATAATTTTTTATAACAAAGTTAACTTAATTTTTGGTTCACACAGAAATATCAAGTACACAAGCATATATATATGCAATGAAAAAATTAAGATTATATTATTACTTTTATTTTGAATTAATTAAAGTAAGAACTACCTGATTTCTTCTGGTAGAGAATTCCATCTGAATGACAATTATTCATACAGATTCTCAGACAGATTAGTCTGAAACTAATTAGTAGTCATGAAATTATATCTATTATTTTGTGTTTCAGTCAAATTTAATATACATTTTGTAACAGATGGTGCTTATCAATTCACTATTTAACCCTTTCAACGCTATACAAGGCATATACCGCGAATTCGAGTGGGAAATATGATTTGATCGGTCACAGTGTTCTCACTAAGGTGAGTCCATGAGTCCTGGACTCGTCAAAATCTGTCTGGACTCATCATTTTCAAAACTAGTGAGTTCACAGATGCATCAAGATAGATATATTTTGTATAAACTAAACAGTTAAATACAAATATCATCATTTTATAGCAAAAGTTTAAAAGTAATCTGAATTTAATGTCATTTCATTGCTCTGTTAGGCCATGGAGACTAAAATATTACATTATATTGCAATAAAATATCTTCTCCTGGCTGTTGGACTCACCATGGCCAAAAATGACGAGTCCCTGGACTAGCCTTCAAAAATCCTTAACGAGAACCCTGTCATAACGAGACGTTAAAAAAAGGGGGGAAACAGAGGTTGACTGAAAATTTTGAAGACTGAGCCATTTATTTGTTCCATGATTACATTATACATTGTGCATGGTGCAATACGCTACAGAATTGAGCAACTGGTGTCTATTATATAGCAGCTAAAACAACAAAATAAATGAAGACTAAGGCCGTTTTTATTTAATAAGTTGGTTTACGGACATCAGCCCAAAAAACTTCGGGTAGGAGGAGGGGAAAAAAATAAACTTAAACTAGATCTTTCAAGTTTTTGTTTTTTTACTTGGTTTACGGATATCAGCCACAAAAAAATAGGGTAGGAGGAAAAAAAAAATAATTTAAACTTGATTGAAAAGACTTATTTATAGTTCTGTAAAACTTGAAAAGCCTTTTGATAATACCTTTTATTCAGCATCTTTTGTAGGTTTTGTGGAATTAATAAATGCGACAACAAAAACACATCACATAGAACAAGTCAATATTAAAAGACAAAGGCAAATCTAAGAGCATATTGCATGTCAACACCTATAAGGACAGAGCATATCAGACAGTATTTAAAAGTATAAACAGAAATTTACTGTCAGGAGCCTGTAATTAGTATTGTTTGTTGGTGTGTTACATATTTGTTCATTTTTTTTAGTACATTTTTTTACATTTAATTAGGCTGTTTGTTTTCTCACGTAAATTGTTTTACATTTGTCATTTTGGGGCCTTTTATAGCTTATGCGGTATGGGCTTTGCTCATTGAAGAAGGCTGTACAGTGATCTATAGTTATTAATTTCTGTGTCATTTGGTCTCTTTATGAAAAATCATCTCATTGGCAAACACACCACATCTTGGTATTAAAGTTGATAAGAACGTCCACCGGTGTAGTTTCAGGTGTAACGGTTCCATTGTCATTTATTTTGCTGTGGTCACTACTGCCGGCCCTTATTTCTTCAATCACAACATTAAAGTTTTCTAATTGTTCATTAATGACTTGACCTATGGTTTCATGACGAAGGCATTTCACAAATTTTTTGTCTGATAATATTGAATTGTTTAGGACGTCCACATCCAGATGGATGTACACTGGTTCATTCATAGTAAACAAACCATGCCCTGATATCGTCTGGTTCCTAAAGGGAAGTCAGGGTTTAAGGATGCGCAAACACGTGAACAGCTTACCAGTCACGTTTTCGGTGCACTGGTTCACGATTTTTTAATGCAGTAATAGGAACCAGAATTACGAAACGTAAACACAAAAATACTGTTTAAAATTTTCTTAGTAAATCGATAAATATGAGGTCGGCGGAAATAATTTTTAAGGGCAAATGTGCGTTTATTTTTATTTGAATTAGCGAAAATTCGTGTCGGCGGATCCGTAAACCAACTTATTTAATAAAAACGGCCTAAAAGTAGTTTTTATTCAAAACTCAACACAAATGTAATAAATTACACCTATTACCTGTTAATTACCTGAAAATACAGGTAACCTGATAAAAAATTTACTGAAATAATTGCCTAACATTACAGTTCATGCTCTCCTTAGCATTTTTCGTGCAATAGTTTTCTCTGTATCTATTATAATTAAAAAGATACAGAAGTCTGAAAAGGAATATACTGTTCTTATGAATGAACACAAAAAAAATGAAGCAGCAGCAGCCATTTTTCTACTTTTTTGTGTAGCATTGAAAGGGTTTAAAAAAATCTCAGCCATTGACCCAAGTTTTTGCATGAAGTTTTATAATCACAGTACATTTGTACTTGAATCTTTTAGCTCTTGCTGAAATATTTTCCATCTTCTTTGTATTTATTTCTGAAAGAAAAAAGGCAAAATAATTGGCTAAAATTTAAATTAGTAAAAGAATGAAAAATAGTTATTGTGTTCAGTTCACTCAACTGAATACCAATACACTTTTAAATGTTTTAAAACTGTTGGTCAACTTTATATTGTTCGCACTTCTAGTACATAGTGAGTAGTACTCAACATACATGTTAGTGCTTTCTCTGGAAACTTTCCTGTTAGTAATTGTGTTAAACTTTTCATACTGCATTTTGTGACAGTAATATCTTAAAATCTACTAAGTCGCTCAATACTTGTAGCTACTGGATGCAGTTTCTGAATGATACCATAAGTATTAACTCAGATTTTAATGATTATGCAGCATCTGTACAAACTTGTATAATCATGTACTTTTACTTTCTTTTTGGCTACTTGTTATATAATGTTTAAGTGATACAACTTGTTGTGTATTATACAATGTACATACAGACATATATGGATATCTATAAAAAAAAAATCTCTCTTTTTGAGCTGTTTGTTATTTCATCAACCACACTTGCATTAAAATGCATTAGATTTTAAAAAAAATATATAGATTCTTTATCTACATATTCTTTAAGAACTTAAATAGATCTCATTAATCCCTTTTAGCTCACCTGACCTGAAAGGTCAAGTGAGCTTTTCTTATCACTTGGCGTCCGTCGTCTGTCGTCCGTAAACTTTTACAAAAATCTTCTCCTCTGAAACTACTTGGCCAAATTCTACCAAACTTGGCCACAATCATCCTTGGGGTATCTATTTTAAAAAATGTGTGGCGTGACCCGTCAAACCTACCAAGATGGCCGCCATGGCTAAAAATAGAACATAGGGGTAAAATGCAGTTTTTGGCTTATAACTCAAAAACCAAAGCATTTAGAGCTAATCTGACGGGGTAAAATTGTTGATCAGGTCAAGATCTATCTGCCTTGAAATTTTCAGACGAATCGGACAACCTGTTGTTGGGTTGCTGCCTGTGAAATGGTTATTTTAAGGAAATTTTGCAGTTTTTGGTTATTATCTTGAATACTATTATAGATAGAGATAAACTGTAAACAGCAATAATGTTCAGCAAAGTAAGACCTACAAATAAGTCAACATGACCAAAATGGTCAGTTGACCCCTTAAGGAGTTATTGCCCTTTATAGTAAATTTTTAACAACTTTTCGTCATTTTTTGTTACTTTTCTAAAAATCTTCTTCTCTGAAACTACTTTGCCAAATTTAACCAAACTTGGCCACAATTATCATTGTGGTTTACAGTTTATAAAATGTGTCCGATGACCCAGCCTACCTAACAAAATGGCCGACATGGCTAAAATTAGAACATAGTGGTAAAATGCAGTTTTTGCTTTATATCTTTGAAACTAAGACATTAAGGGCAAATCTTTCAAGATTTTAATGTCCATCAGAATAAGATATATCCCCTCACAAATTTTCAATTGAATCGGACAACCTGTTGTCGGGTTGCTGCCCTAAAATTGGTGATTTTAAGGAAATTTTGCAGTTTTTGGTTATTATCTTGAATACTATTATAGATAGAGATAAACTGTTAACAGCAATAATGTTCAGCAAAGTAAGATCTACAAATAAGTCAGCATGATCAAAATTGTTAGAGGACCCCTTAAGGAGTTATTGCCCTTTATAGTCAATATTGAACAACTTTTCGTCATTTTTGTAACTTGTATGAAAATCATTTCTAAAACTACTTGGCCAAATTTAACCAAACTTGGCCACAATCATAATACTAGGGTAACTTTTTTTTTAAAAAGTGTCTAATGACCCTGCCTACCAACGAAGATGGCCAACATCTGTAAACACATTAACAGGTGAGCGACACAGGCTCTTGAGAGCCTCTAGTTTTTTAATCTCATATTGTAATTAAAATTATTGAGGGTTTTAATGTTTATGCCCTTTGGGTCCCATAATTGGAAATAAAATGTCTTCTTCTTGAATTAAAAACACATTTCATAAAATTTGATAGCTTGAAAAATTATTTTGTTTTAGGGTAGGGTGGTACTGGTACCACTCATAATTTAATTATGCGCCTGTCTTAGCGGGGGCATACAGTTTTACCCTTGTCTGTACGCCTCAACCAGATGTTATTAAATTTCTTCACAATGCACAAAACACAAATCAAGTTTGAATTTGGTTGGCAATTTCTAGAGTCATGCCCCTTTACCTGATAGAAAGTTTCCATTCTCTAACTCGAGTTTGCCTCCACCAAACGCTATGAAACTTATAAACAATGCTTATAACCACAAAACACAGATCAAGTTCGAATTCATGTGGCTTCTCTTTACCAGTTCTAAGAGTTATGCCCCTTCACAAATGGAAAAGTTGCTGAATTTTTCGTATCTGTTCTGTACATGTAACTAGTTTGTCGCAACAAATGTTATCAAACTTTTATACAATGCTTATTACCACTAAACACAAATCAAGTTTAAATATTGATGGCGTCACTTTTACTAAATCTAGAGTTATGCCCTTTGCACATTGATAAATTGCTGAATTTTTCTTTTCTGTTCTTGAACTTTAGTATGCCTCAACCAAATGTTTTGATACTTATACATAATGCTAAACAGATCAAGTTTAAATTTATATAGTGTCACTATTATAGTTCTAGAGTTATGCCCTTTTACTAATGGAATAATTGCTAAATTTTTCGTTTCCTTTCTCAAATTTGCCCAAATTAAATGTTATGAAGCTATAACTACAAAACTTGGATCGTGTACAAATTTGGGTGGCATCACTTTTACAGTTCCTGAGTTATGTCCCTTTATAATGATACATGCAAGTTGGGGCATCATATTCCCCATTTATTGGGTGTAATTTAATTTCAACATTTACATTTAACTATCAAAAGGTGACACTTTAATATCTCTATGTTAACAGTCTGGTAAATAAATTTTTAATCTATATTATATAGTATTTATGTTCATAATTCTTTTTGGGAATAATTTTATTGAATTATTGTTTTATCATTATCTTATTTATTAATTTTCAGAGATAAACCTAAGTTTGGTGGGAGAGGTGTTATGAAACAAGCATGTATGTAAGTATATTTTCAGATTTTAAAGCTTATGGACTAGATTGAGTTGTAACAGTTATGTTTAAAATCCTGCAATATAAATTGACTTTTCCAATTTTTATGCCCCACACAGGGGCATTACATTTTTCGGTCTGTGCGTCCGTCCATCTGTCCTGCTTCATATTAAAGTTTTTGATGAAGACCAATCAACTTGAAACCAAGTACAATGTTCCCTATGATATATATGATCTTTCCAATATTAATGCCAAATTAGATTTTTAATCCCAATTTAATCCAATGAACATAGAAAATGATAGTGTGATTGGGTTTTTGCTATACTATGGACACATTGAAGTTCTCAATACTTTACCTTACTTAACCTGAGATGCCAGTGAGTAATTAAAACACTTCATCACAGCCAACTGTAAAAAAGGTTTTAAAGTAATTCCTGAGTTAGATGGACATTGCCAATAGACTAGTAAAAATCAACCTGTAGACTTCATAAATGAAATTGTAGTTCAAAAGAATGAGTCAAGCTAAGCCTAAATATGCACTGTACTTTACAACAAGATTTCAGATAAAAATGATTATTACATGTACATTGTATGCATTTTCTAATTTAACAGGAAGAAAAATTGTTTAAGTCCTCATTTCTATAAAGCTGGTACTGCACTGGTGGCTTTAAAAGATGACCAGCAAGGTAACAGTAATCCTGGACACAGTTCTGAAATGAATAACAACAATGGTAATACTGGTAAATCCTGTCTAAATGTGCTAGGGAGATTTGGACAGAAAACCAGAACAACTTCCTCAACCTATCAGGAAGCAGATGCCAATAATGATGGTTTGTCAGACAAAACACCAGCTGCCATTAGTCGTCAATTACAGTTTGGTGGAAATTCACAAGGCACCCATCATCAGTTATCAAACATTTCAAGAGCTTCCAGATCACAGAGTACTGGTCGACTTTCTACCAAGGTAGAGTATTTATCACATACTAAGTTCTTGTACTCATCGTAAGTGAAGAGGCAGTGGTAATGCCAATAAGACAACTTCACCAGGGACCATTTGTCATATCATGACTATAAGTTTTAGTACAGCCTTCAACAATGAGCAAAATCCATACTGCATACTAAATAAAGTATAAATCATTTAAAGGAGAAGACATAATTTATGCACAAAACAATAAAAGAAAAAAATTTAGCCCTTTTTCACAATATGTTTTCTATTTTGCCTTGTAAAAGCACAAAGATAAAAGAACTAGTATTTGTAATATGCATTTTAACCACTGTAGTGTAAAATGAAATACTGAATACAATATATGAGATAGAAATTAAAGTAGATGGAAAGAGACAAAAAGAAGATACCACTATTTTGGGGAAAAAAATGGAAATATTGAAGCAGTGATCAAGGTTACTCTGGTTGGACACCTGGCTGCAACACTCGCAAATAAAATTGTGCTAAACACTTGATAAACTAAATATTAACCTGAAGGTAAGAGATGAAAGTGAGCAGTGATAGCATAAATAACAATGGAGATTACATCATGACTTGTTTATAAAAGATGGGAGAGCACTGAATATATGCTTCCAAGAAAAGTTCAAAATTACATCACAGATAAAAAGATCAGCCATTAAGGATTTATTCAATATTTGAATTTAATAAAATATAACACTATATTTGCAATGAAAAAAATTATAGCTTATAAATAGAAAAAAGAATGTACATGATGGGCTGTAAAATGAATATGCTTAAGTAATTTTTAAACTTACACAATGTTATTTCATGTTTTATGTTTCATATATTTTCAGTTACCACCAATGCCAGGAGGGAGAAATGAATTATCATTAACTCAGCGAAATAGAAATACTTCTATCCGGTGGTCAAGTCTACAACCAGAAAACCAGGCTCAGCATCGTGTTAAAGCTGATTTCAAGGTACTTTGATTTAATAATGGAGTCTATCCCTCTGCAAGCAGATTCAAGGGTCTCTTGTATATATTATTAAATGGTTCCAGTGTTTTGTGCTGTTTGCCAAGTTTACTTATATCAATCTTAACTTCATTCTTGATGCAATATCCATTGATGGACTACATACAAATAATAAGCTATTATTTGTTTACAATTTGTTTTTGTTGTTGTTTATTTGGGTAAATATAAGGGCTATTCCAGAAAGAAATGTAGGGGGGGGCGGGGTTGGAAGGCAGTTTTTGTCAGCACCCGTCACCCAGACAATTGTAATAGAGAATTATACTGCATTATAGTGTGAAAAGTTGCTCTGATACCCATCACCCATGTATTATTAATATAATGTGCCTTCCAACCCCCCATACATTTTTTTCTGGAATAGCCCTAAGTAAAAATGGGTATTTACAGAGATGTTTGTGTATAAACAGGTATGGTAAGAATGTTATATCATTATATTTAGGAATAATATTGCTATTCATTGTCTTTGTAACATACGTATAAACTGTTTAATGTCATATTATTTGCAGGAAATATACAATGTGTGGTCAGCTTGGCAGTTTGGTGTATCGTTGACAGTGGCCAATCCATTATGCTGTAGAACTCTTTGTTTTCTTTGTGGAAGTGCAGGAAAACATGAGGTAATTCAAAGGGAAAAAAGTACAGATAGATGAAAATTATATTTCTATGGACAAATTCTGCATTCAAGACATTTATATTTTGTTGAACAATTTGTGATTTACATTTACACACGCAAAATCATGTAAAATTAGCTCTTAACAAATAAAATGAATTCATGTAAGTTCTATGATTATTATATTTGCATTTGAAAATAAATTTATTTGTCAAAATTTTAACATTTTCTGCATTAAAGAGTATTCTCTGACTGGTTTGATTAATATTTTTTTAATCATAATATTGTGAATATGGAAGACAATAGCTCTTTGATAATTATCTTGTTCATTAAAACAGAAAGTAAATTCTTATTTAAGAATATTAGATTAAACATAATTTTAGTCGTTGTTGGTAAGTGTCATAACTGTATATTTAACTGTTCTACTTTCAGTTTTTTTACTGCAATGTTTGTTGTGAACCTTTTCATGAGTTCTGTTTAGATGAAAATGAAAAACCATCGTCAGATAATTTAGAGAACTGGGTTTGTCGGAAATGTCAGTTTTGCACTGTCTGTGGACAACAGAAAAATGTAAGTCAGCATTGTTGCATTTTTCAGTAAATCTTTTAAAAATGTCAGAACTTCATTAAAAGTATTACATTTTAAATTTATAGCTTAAAAATGGTTTATTTGTGCTATCAACAAGGAGGGGGGAGTTAAATAAGAACAGCTATGGCTTGTTGAACATCAATTTGCAAATCGAAACATGATCGGAAAATAAAAAAAAATTATTTCAAGAATTGTGTAATATTCAAATGTATAAATGTGAATGAAACCATGTTTACACTTAAAACCTTGTAGAGTATGGCTCCAATTTTAAAGATATTATGTAGTGTCTTAATTGAAGTTGGGGAAAACAAGTGCTGTTCTTCTAAATTAATGTAATTTCTTTGCATATATTTTCATTTTGGGGACAGATAAATAATTCCAATACTTAAGCTCTTCATGTTTATTCTTATGTTTTACAGCTATTGAAATGTGATAAGTGTCAGAATACCTACCATCCAGAATGTTTAGGTCCAAATTATCCTACAAAACCTTCAAAGAAGAAAAATATATGGGTAAGCATATGATACAAGTCAAAGTTCTTTTGCAATAGTATCTTGATGTCATGAAATATCTCTTGTGTATTATTATCTTGTTACAATCGAACCTGTTTGGACAATATTTTTTCTGAGAAGTGTTTATTTGAATTTTTAATGGCTCTTAGTAGATGTAAACTAATGCTGTTTGCCACTTGATAATTTTTTATGGTAATATTCTTTATAAAGCACAAAGGTGTCAGTATTCACCTCAGAAACTTACAAAACCTTTGAATAGACTTATTAAGAAGGGATATAATTACGATACTGTTGTCAAGTCATTAAAGATTGCATATTTTGGCGTTAATATTGAGTCACTGATAAGGTCTTTGCATCGGAACTAAACACATTTATTCAAAAAACAGTTGTTGGCATGACACGGGTTATGTTCTTCTCATATATGTTATGATGGTATGATACTAAACCCCAAGTCAGGAGCCTCTGGCCTTTGTTAGTCTTGTATTATTTTAATTTTAGTTTCTTGTGTACAATTTGGAAATTAGTATGGCGTTCATTATCACTGGACTAGTATATATTTGTTTAGGGGCCAGCTGAAGGACGCCTCCGGGTGCGGGAATTTCTCGCTACATTGAAGACCTGTTGGTGACCCTCTGCTGTTGTTTTTTATTTGGGCGGGTTGTTGTCTCTTTGACACATTCCCCATTTCCATTCTCAATTTTATTCATCCAAACAGCACATTTAAGATGTATTCAGTATATATAAAACAGACTTAGATTTCATGGTCGGTTAACTTTTAGTAATTGAATTGCTATGGGATAGAATATAATAGAAAACAAAATTTAAAACCTTTTATTTCCTTTTAAAAAATAGATATATGAAATTCATAGACACACACCAAATGCTTCATTAACATAGATATGAAGAAGTCTGTACAAAGTCTTCACACCACTGTATAATATGTATTTAATTTTCCATCTAATAATTATTTTAGATTTGTACAAAATGTGTAAAGTGTAAAAGTTGTGGTGCTACGACTCCAGGATCTGCTAGCAATGCAACATGGACCTATGATTTCCAACTGTGTCATGTTTGTGGTCAGCTGATGGACAAAGGTGAGCTCAAATAGGAACATGGGTGAATAATTAGGAACAATACATAGGCAGGATAATCTCACAGAAAACCTGTCTTGTGGGCATCATTTACCTATTTCAATGTCTTATGCCGAAAAGAAAAACAAAATGAAAAACTCTTGCACGGTATATTTACCTGAGAGATGACCAATAATAAAGACAACTGAAAAAGATGGATAAAAACTTATATATTCATTTATTTATTCATTTTAAACTGAATATCTGTTTCCAATTTGAATAACAAAAGTAGAAGAACTGCAATAACATACATGAGGTTATGTTCAAATCTATTTACTTTTAGTTTTTGTTTACAATTTCCCTTTATTTGAGTTGGAAAAAATTAGGGGAATCCATGGGAACTACTTCTGTTGTGCTGTTATGCCCCACTTATGATAGTAGAGGGGCATTATGTTTTCTGGTTTATGGGTCTGTTCGTCCGTTTGTCCTGCTTCAGGTTAAAGTTTTTGATGAAGTTGAAGTCCAATCAACTTGAACCTTAGGACACATGTTCCCTATTATATTATGATCTTTCTAATTTTAATGCCAAATTGGAGTTTTGACCCCAAAATTATGGTCCACTCAACATAGAAAATGATAGTGCAGGTAGTTTTTGATGAAGTTGAAGTCCGATCAACTTGAAACTTTGTACACATGTTCCCTATTATATTATGATCTTTCTAATTTTAATGCCAAATTGGAGTTTTGACCCCAAAATAACGGCCCACTGAACATAGAAAATGATACTGTGAGTGGGGCATCCGTGTACTATGGACACATTCTTGTTTTAATTAATATTTCTGCATTGATTTATTATCAGTTATGAGGGAGTTAAGGCATAAGGTAGATGAATGTAAGGCAGATGATTTAAACTATGTCAAATTGGTGTGACCTAGATTTTGTGGTTGAACAAGTAACAAGTTTTTGTATTAAACATTATTTTTAAATTATGTATAATTTCATTTCAGGAAATTTCTGTCCAATTTGTCATAAGTGTTATTCTGATGACGACTGGGATTGTAAAATGGTACAGTGTGCTAAATGTGATAGTTGGGTCCATGCTATGTGTGAAGGGCTTTCAGGTATGTGTTGAATGTGATAGTTGAGTGCATTCCATGTGTTAAGGGCTTTCAGGTATGTGTTAAATGTGATAGTTGGGTCCATGTCATGTGTGGAGGGCTTTCAAGTATGTGTTAAATGTGATAGTTGGGTCTGGGCCAGGCCATTCATTAGGAGGCGGTACCCGGTACTTTTACCATCCTATGATATTGACAAGTACCGCCTAAATGTAGGAATTTTTATATAAGATATTCATGGAATAAATTGAAAAGTACCACGTAGAAACGAGGAAAGTACCAGTCAACATGAAAGATAATGAAACCACTGCTGGGCCATGTGTGGAGGGCTTTCAGGTATGTGTTAAATGTGATAGTTGGGTGCATGCCATGTGTGAAGGGCTTTCAGGTATGTGTTAAATGTGATAGTTGGGTCCATGCCATGTGTGGAGGGCTTTCAAGTATGTGTTAAATGTGATAGTTGGGTCCATGCCATGTGTGGAGGGCTTCCAGGTATGTGTTAATGTGATAGTTTGGTCCATGCCATATGTGAAGGACTTTCAGATATGTGTTAAATGTGATAGTTGGGTCCATGCCATGTGTGAAGGGCTTTCAGGTATGTGTTAAATGTGATAGTTGGGTCCATGCAATGTGTAAAGGACTTTCAGGTATGTGTTAAATGTGATAGTTGGGTCCATGCCATGTGTGGATGGCTTTTAGGTATGTGTTAAATGTGATAGTTTGGTCCATGCCATGTGTGAAGGGCTTTCAGGTATGTGTCACATATAACATATAAAAAATGATTGAAACAATTAGCTGTTCAAACAGCAATTTTCTTAAGGTTGGTAGCATGAATCACCAGATTCAGATTAACGTCTTTGAGAATTGAGATAGTTGGGATTTTTGCCTTTGATTAATCTATTAACTGACAATGATGATATGAAAGTGGAGACCTTGCTATAGATAGCTTAAACATAGAGGAAAAATATATACGAGTCAGGACGATATGACTGTTACCTTAAATATATATTTCAGAGTTATTGAAACCTTAATCTGTAACTATGGTTTAAGATATGTAAGCATCTTCTAAAACGGTGAATAGTTGTATATATTAAGGAAAAAGGCTGTTGTGTATGAGCTTTTTATACAACTGCAAATTTTTTGGTCGTATATTGGTATCACGTTGGCGTCGTCATCGTCCGAATACTTTCAGTTTTCGCACTCTAACTTTAGTAAAAGTGAATAGCAATCTATGAAATTTTAATACAAGGTTTATGACCACAAAAGGAAGGTTGGGATTGATTTTGGGAGTTTTGGCCCGAACATTTTAGGAATTGGGGGCCAAAAAGGGCCCAAATAAGCATTTTCTTGGTTTTCACACTATAACTTTAGATGTTTAGTTAAAGTGAATAGAAATCTATGAAATTTTGACACAAGGTTTATGACCACAAAAGGAATGTTGGGATTGATTTTGGGAGTTTTGGTCCCAACAGTTTAGGAATTAGGGGCCAAAAAAGGGCCCAAATAAGCATTATTTTTGGTTTTCGCACAATAACTTAAGTAAAGTAAATAGAAATCAATGAAATTTCAAAAAACAAGGTTTATGACAACAAAAGGAAGGTTGGGATTGATTTTGGGAGTTGAGGTCCCAACAGTTTAGGAATTAGGGGCCAAAAAGGGGCCCAAATAAGCATTATTCTTGGTTTTCGCACCATAACTTTAGTATAAGTAAATAAAAATCTATGAAATTTAAACACAAGGTTTATGACCATAAAAGGAAGGTTGGGTTTGATTTTGGGAGTTTTGGTCCCAACAGTTTAGGAATAAGGGGCCCAAAGGTTCCAAAATTAAACTTTGTTTGATTTCATCAAAAATTGAATAATTGGGGTTCTTTGATATGCCGAATCTAACTGTGTATGTAGATTCTTAATTTTTGGTCCCGTTTTCAAATTGGTCTACATTAAGGTCCAAAGGGTCCAAAATTAAACTTAGTTTGATTTTAACAAAAATTGAATCCTTGGGGTTCTTTGATATGATGAATCTAAAAATGTACATAGATTTTTGATTATTGGCCCAGTTTTCAAGTTGGTCCAAATCGGGGTCCAAAATTAAACTTTGTTTGATTTCATCAAAAATTGAATAATTGGGGTTCTTTGATATGCCAAATCTAACTGTGTATGTAGATTCTTAATTTTTGGTCCCGTTTTCAAATTGGTCTACATTAAAGTCCAAAGGGTCCAAAATTAAACTAAGTTTGATTTTAACAAAAATTGAATTTTTGGGCTTTTTTGATATGCTGAATCTAAACATGTACTTAGATTTTTGATTATGGGCCCAGTTTTCAAGTTGGTTCAAATCAGGATTCAAATTTATTATATTAAGTATTGTGCAATAGCAAGAAATTTTCAATTGCACAGTATTCAGCAATAGCAAGAAATCTTCAATTGCATAGTATTGTGCAATGGCAAGAAATTTTCAATTGCACAGTATTGCGCAATGTCAAGAAATCTTCAATCGCACAGTATATTTTCAATTGCACAATAAATAGCAAGAAATTTTCAATTGGAGTTATCTTTCTATGTCCAGAATAGTAGTTGAATCAACTTAAATCATTGTTTTAAACAATATACAATGTATCCCTTTTACTACCAACTGATAAATTAAAACAATCTTTACCATTCAGTGATAACAAGCACTTTATATTTTACATTTTAATATTTTATGATGTATTTAAATGAGTAGTTATTGTTGCAAACTCCATTAGAAATTTGAATTGAGATCAGTTTTGGAAAAAGGGAAAGGGGGATGTGAAAAAAAAATGGGGGTGGGGGGGGGGGGGTAAATTTTTCTCATTTCAGATTTCATAAATAGAAAGAAAATTTCTTCAAACATTTTTTTGAGAGGATTAATATTCAACAGCATAGTGAATTGCTCAAAGGCAAAAAAAATATTTTAGTTCATTAGACCACATTCATTCTGTGTCAGAAACCTATGCTGTGTCAACTATTTAATCACGGTCCAAATTTAGAGCTGAATCCAGCTTGAATGTTGTGTCCATACTTGCCCCAACTGTTCAGGGTTCAACCTCTGCGGTCGTATAAAGTTGCACCCTGCGGAGCATCTGGTTCTATAATAATTCAAATTCACAAAACTTTCAGAATGATTTTCTTGTATTAAAATTTGCTCCTCTTTTTGGACGGGTATGGGATATTCTTCAAAAAGATGAGATTGAAGCACATAGGGCTTTATCTAATTATCAATTCTGAGCTTGTTGTTTTTTTCAGACGAGATGTATGAGCGAGTATCATGTTTACCAGATGATGTGCATTATATTTGTCGGATGTGTGCAGGCCACAGAACTCGACATTGGGAACTAGTTTTACGGGACGACTTTATAGCAGGGATTAAGTCTATATTCTACTCAATTTATCATGCCAAGTGTTCCAAAGTCCTGGAAATCGAAGATAAGGTGCTGTACATTAATTCAGTTGTTGATTTATTTTGAATTTATTTATGTGCAAAGGGAACTGAACTGAGCAAAATCAAAGCTATGATGTGTAAAGTTTGTTAAGAATCCCAAAGAAAGAGAATTATTCCGTTTTAATTCTTACATGTATATTTGAATCATTGAAAACATTCACATTATACAATATAAATATGATTTAAATTATTATGCACACAGTGCAGCAGAGGAGGCATTAAGTGTTGCACTAATCTATCTATACGTACATCCCAAATTGGTTTCGTCTCCAACTCGATTAGGGGCCTCGGTGGCCAAGAGATCTAAGTAGTTACTACTGTTATCACTAGCCAGTCAACACTGAGGTTGTGAGTTCAAACCCCGCTCATATAGGTGCACTCCACTCCAATCTTAATTGACTAGGATTGTCAGTTTTCTTATTAAAGGTTGGTGGTTTTCTCTGGCACTCCAACTTCCACCACCAAAACAAACTGGCTGCAAAGAAATAGCCAAAAAGTGGTGTGGAAAACACAAAAGATAGAAAAAAAATCAAATCCAATTTAGTATGCCTCAACCAAATGTTTTAAGACTTGTACACAATGCATTTATCTTAAAAAACAGATTCCGGTTGAATTTGGGTTGTGCCACTTTTAGGGTTCTTGAGTTATGTTGTGTGACATTTTAAATTGCTTTGCATGTACCCTTTATATGTATATTTTTTTAATGTATGTTTTATTAACTTTTGCAGAAACCCGACAATGAAAATAAAATAATTGTAGATGAAAGTAGTAATGACTCCTTGTCCAGTAAGGAGGTCAGTTCTGATTCAAATTCTGTTGCCATGGAAACTGACAAAACTTTAAAATTGGATACAAGTGCAAAAAGTAATAATTATTTGACTAACCGTGAAAGAGATATTTCTGTGGCAGCTTCTGATAACAGTGATAGTAAAAGAGAAATTGTTGCTATGGAAACTGATAATAAGGGAGATAATTCTTTGTTAAACTGTGATTCTAAGGTTGTTAATGTCTGTGATAAAGTTTCTGAGAGTGATATTTCTGCTATAACAAAACAGTTAGATGAACCAGATGGCAGTAAATCCTATGTTTTAAAGAATACTGCCGATGTAGAATTATTTATTAAGAATTTAGAAGGTTTAGTGAAGAACAGAGCATCTTCAGAACAGCAATCAAATCAAACAAGTACAATTCATGATCAGACTACTGACCAAAATTTAGTTCAAACAAGTGCAGCCTCTATTATTGAACAAAAATCATTACAAACTGCAGGACCTAATCCTGAACAAAATTCAATTCAAAGTATAGTAACTTCTGCAGAACAGAAATCTTGTCAATCTAGTGTAGTGACTATTTCTGATGACAAATCTTTACAGAATATTACTGAATCAATAGCATTACCAAATACTAGTCCAGGTATATCAATGGAATTACCAAGTGTTGGTCAGAGTATACTTGCCGAATCAAACGCTTTAATAAGTGTTGGTCAGAGTACATTGACCGAATCAAAGGCTTTACCAAGTGTTGGTCAGAGTACATTGACTGAAGCAAAGGCTGTACCAAGTGTTGCTCAGTGTATGTTGACTGAATCAAAGGCTATACCAAGTGTTGGTCAGTGTATATCTACACAAACTCCTACAGACAATCATAGTGAAAAGTCTATACGACTGAGTGTAGATAGCAATTCAAGTTTAGCTAGTAGTAGTCAGAGCATTGTAGTACATAAAACACCGGAAAAGAAAGGAGCTGTGGTACGATTTGCAGCAGAAACCATTCCAAAGGTTGTACCTACCAGAAATTATCCTAAAGATCTCATGACAGTCCGACAAAAAATTATAGACGGAGGTTATATAAATGTGGTAAGTTGAGTCTTTATAAATGTTCTCGTTATATAAATTTGATGATCTAAGTCAAATACTATTCACTATAATGCTTAATGCTAAGACCTAAATTAATATAATTTTTGTTTCCCCAATCCTGACCCTGCCAAGCCAGGTGTGGGTAGGTAGGTAGGGAAATAATATTATTTTTTCCAAAAAGTTGGAACAATATCGGTCGATCCAGAAAGCCTGAAAATTGTAATGGATAAAATAATATTTAACTTAGTTTTTACAATAAAATGTTATTGTTATGAGTCCGACCATTTTTGCAGGGTCGGTCGGGATTGGGGAAACAAACAATATTTTATTTGAGGCCTAAAAACTTTGTCCTTGTTGGACCATAAGCAACATAACCTGTACTCTGTCGACAGAACTGTTGCTCTTTGTTTGAGTTTGTAAAGATCTGTTTTTGTCGAGCCTTCGACTTTAGTCGAAAAAGCGAGACTAAGCGATCCTACATTCCGTCGTCGTCGGCGTCGTCGGCGGCGTCAACAAATATTCACTCTGTGGTTAAAGTTTTTGAAATTTTAATAACTTTCTTAAACTATACTGGATTTCTACCAAACTTTGACAGAAGCTTGTTTATGATCATAAGGTAGTATCCAAAAGTAAATTTTGTAAAAATAAAATTCCGTTTTTTCCGTATTTTACTATAAATGGACTTAGTTTTTTCTGCGAGGAAACAAAACATTCACTCTGTAGTTAAAGTTTTTAGAATTTTAATAACTTTCTCAAACTATCCTGGGTTTGTACTAAACTTGCACAGAAGCTTGTTTATGATCATAAGATAATATCCAGAAGTAAATTTTGAAAAAATAAAATTCCATTTTTTCCATATTTTACTTATAAATGGACTTAGTTTTTTCTGCGGAGAAACATTACATTCACTCTGTGGTTAAAGTTTTTAGAACTTTCTTAAACTATCCTGGGTTTGTACCAAATTTGGACAGAAGCTTGTTTATGATCATAAGATAGTATCCAGAAGTAAATTTTGTAAATAAATAAATCCATTTTTTCCATATTTTACTTTTAAATGGACTTAGTTTTTCTCCAGGGAACCATTACATTCACTCTGTGGTTAAAGTTTTAAAAATTTTAATAACTTTCTTAAACTATCCTGGGTTTGTACCAAACTTGGACAGAAGCTTATTTATGATCATAATATTGTATCCAGAAGTAAAATTTGTAAAAAGATTACTCAGTTTTTTCTGTAATTTACTTTTAAATGGACTTAGATTTTCTTGCAATCATAAAATAGTACATGTAACAAGAGGAATATTTTTATTGATTTTTTCCCTCATTGTTGTTGAGTCTGCAATTTACAGCAAAAATAGGCGAGACACTGGGTTCCGCGGAACCCTTACAAATTTTTTATTTTATTTATATTTTAATTTACAGAAAAATACTTAAATTTGGAAAGTGAAATATTAAAACCAATGTACTTTTTACTATTTTAACAGATGGTTTATCTTCACTGTTTAAAACATCAGCTAAAAAAATATACAAGTATATTTTACCCAGCTCGAAGATACATTGCAAAAACTTGATTGTCCATTAGTTCAGCAAATATTTTCACACTTTTCTCAGGAACAACAGAACAGAATGACTTCATCTTTAATTTGGTCAGTGATAAGTTGTGGGAGATGACGCTTGTTTTCTGATACTTAAATAATTTTTTTTATTACAAGTAGAGGATAACAATTGTAACTTCTTATTTGATAATGAAGGTTGCATACTTGAGCCTCTAATTGCAAATTATACAGATGACAAAATAAAGAAAAAAAACTTTTTCCGTATGAATATGATACACCAAAAAATATTTATTATAGAAATACAGTTTTTTATTTGACAATTCAATGTCTCGGTCGATACTTGTTTATTACAGGAAGAGTTCAGTGAGGACATAGCATTCATTATAGAGTCAGCATTAACAGATACAGAAGAAAATAGTGTTGTCAGAAAGAAAGCCATTAATTCTGTTAGATCCATATTTGTAAAAGTGAGTAAAAAAATTTTCTTTTAAAGGTAAACTCATAAATTTTAATTTTGATTACAGTATTCAGTTTTGTAGCCATTTTTAGAGCCAAGAAAAGTTTTATATGCCACAGAAAAAAGTAGATAGATTTATGGCAAAGATAAAATTCTTTAGACTTATTGTAACTATGATTTAGATTTTGTTGTGTTGAACTTAAGGTGGTACCCAACACTTTCACTAAAATTAATTTGGCTCGTTTAATTTTCATAAAATTTGGACAATGTATTTACTTTGACCCTCCTACAAATATATAAAAATTTCAAAAATTTTGAACCAACCGTTTTGTCAGAAAAATTACACTGGTTATATAGCAGTTTGACAAACACCAATTTTGATCATTGAGAAGCTTAACATTCCCTTTACAACACAACGTAATTAAAACGTTTAGCTGACTTTACAGAGTTATCTCCCTGTAGTGTTAGGTACCACCTTAATCAATCCTTAATGAGAATATTGTGAAAATATGGTATATTTTTTGGGAACTAGATGTGCATTTTAACAATCAATATCATTGATGATCAAGGCCAAAATATTTGAAAATCCAAAGATTATTAAAAAGAGGAAGAGCTTTTTCTAAAATAATTATATTCTTGTTACAGCAAATGGAGAAATGTTTTCCCTGGTACAACGTTAAAGCCTGCAGGATGTGGGAGCATAACAGATGTCTACCTCAGTATGTAGTTATGTAGAAAATAATCATACAATATTCCAGCATGTATGGAAAAGTTATCAATTATGGACTTGTGTAAAAGTTCTTAGATTTGTTGTGTCTGAACTCCCATTCAGTCACAGTTTCAGTAATTAATACTTGCACATGTCTTCGCTATTTAAGATTATATTCTTTATACTGATCACCTTTCACTAATACATGTAGTTTTCAAAGTCCTGCTTGTTAAATCTTGCAAAGTAGTAGTGACAACTATTTATATGGCCCTTAGAATTATGATTGTGTTATTTCCCTTTGAATTTTAAACTCCTAGGTAATAGAAGGTGTTCATGTGAATGTTTGATCCATTTAAGATTAGCACACTGTGTTATACTGAATATCCATATTCATTTCAGAAACATGTTGCCAGATGCTGTAATTCCACCGTTTGAAGACCATACCTATGCACAGTGGTTAGAGAGAGAAAGTCTGCCATCTTCACCACAGCCATCACCATTCAAGAAAGTTTTAGATACGCCTGTTAAGAAAGTTCTAACAATAGGTAAGGGTGAGGGGAAAATGAGGTTCTCATCTACATCAACTCAAAATTAATAAATATTGTCTCAAAAAATAAATAAATCCAAATATATGACACATTGATTATAACCTGTAATTTTGCATAGTGGACTTTGTATATTCTACATTTGTATGTACTCCTTTCTTGGATTGAAAATGCTTTGTTGCTAAATATTTGTTAAACTTTTAATAATCTGTTGTAAAAAATAATCAACATCCTTTTTTCATCAAGTGAGGAAATTAATGCATGATATATTTCATTTTCTTTCTAGTTGATCCAGAAGAGGAGGGAGAGAAAATTTTATCATCAGATCTGGCCGACGATGGACAAGACACCAGGAGATGTATACTCTGTTGGCATTATGGGGATGCTGATCCTAATGTAAGTTCATACAAATAGATAGATCTTATTATTGAAAGAAATAACTCAGAAAATAAAATTTTATTAAACTGTTTTAACATTCATTGTCTGCCAGACATACATGTAAGTATGCTGTTTCCAATGGCTGCATCATCAACAATGTATTAGTTTGTGATTAGGTCTAGTTTATGATGCAGCACAAGTGGTAGGTCAATGATATTTGTTATGCTGATGTATAAGAATTGGCACATCTCGTTGCCATGGAGATTATTTGGCCCTGACCCGTCAGCCATGGTCTGTTGACTTTGAAACTTTTGCATAGTTTACATGTATTAGTTTGTGATTAGGTCAGTTTATTCCGAAACCACAAGTGGTAGGTCAATAATATTTGGTATGCAGTTGTATAAGCATGGGTACATCTCATTTCCATGGAGATTGTTCAGCCATGTACCTTCAGTTATGGTTCATCGACTTTAAATATTTGCATAACTTTCCTGTTAAAGTATTGCTATTTTAATTTCAACATTTGCATTATCAAATGTACAAAAAGGTAAGACATATCTTTGTGATAACAGTTTTTGTATTGCCTTGACAGTGTCAAAAAGCGAGACTTAGGTATGCTGTTTCCGGCGTCAGCAGAGGCGGCGACGGCGTCAACAATGTATTAGTTTGTGATTAGGTCTAGTTTATGGTGAACCACAAGTGGTAGGTCAATCATATTTGGTATGCAGTTGTATAAGCATTGGCACATCTCATTTCCATGGAGATTTTTTGGCCCTGCCCCTTTAGGGATGGTCTATCGACTCTGAAATTTTTTCAAAGTTATCTGTCTTAGTTTGTGATTTGGTCATTTCAAGGGGAACCATTAGTGGAAGGCCAATGTTAATTGGTATTCAGTTGTATAAGCATTGGCACATCTCAATTGCATGGAGAATATTTGGCCTTGCCCCTCAGTCACAGTCTAATGACTGAAACTTATCTTAGTTTACATGTATATTAGTTTGTGATTAGATCAGTTTAAGATGAACTGCTAATGTTAAGTCAATGATATTTGGTATGCATATTTATTGGCATCTGCAAGTATCGTTTCCTTGGAAATTATTTAGCCCCACCCTCTTCATGGTTCATTGACTTTGAAACTTTTTCATAGTTTACAAGTTAATGTTTGTATTTAGGTTTGGGAACACCTTACAATAAGTCAATGATATTTGGTATGCAGTTGTATTAGCATTGGCACATCTCATTTACATGGAGATTGTTGAGCCATGTTAGTCAGTCATGGTTCGTTGACTTTGAATATTTGCATTACTTGTGTAAGATGTTAAGTATTGCTATTTTGATTTCAACATTTGCATAATCAAAATTACAAAAAGGCGAGACATATCTCTGTGATAACAGTTTATATTTTTATGTTTCTCTTATTTTCAGAAACCTTCTTTAAAAAGCTTTGATAAGTCTTAAAACTATATATAATTTTTTTAGAGAGAGGGAAGGTTGTTGTACACAGGTCAAGATGATTGGGTCCATATAAACTGTGCCTTGTGGTCAGCTGAGGTTTACGAGCAGGGTCGGGATGGATCATTACAGAATGTTCATGAAGCTGTGTCAAGGGGCAAAAAGATGGTAAGTAGTTTTAAGAACTTAAAATGAAAAGGTGCGAAGAGCGAAAGTAAAAAACTGTACAAAAATATTATTTTGACAGCTGCAAATAATGATCAAACATCAAATTTTTCAAATATTTTATGTTTAGTATTCATTTTATTGGTGATCATCATGCCAAGACAACACAAAAGTCCAAAAGAATTATAACCAAGTTTCATTACATACATTTTGAATTTTATATAATAGTTAAACTGTATTATTCAATAATATAATTCACTCCTTTTGAATTTCGTAGATAATTAATTTGATCTTGAAAATGTCTTAAGGTTGACAACAGATTTGTCCCATATGCGAGTGTCTTTTCAGATGTTTGATGATTGAACCCTACAAACAAATATATTGAAGAGATATCACCTGCTCATGCTTAACAGGGAATAGATAAAATATATGTAGAAAGCTTCCTGATGATGCACATTTATTTGTAAAAGGTGTGGGGATATACATTTTGTGACTTCTAACAGTTCCATTTTGTAATTTTTTTTTAACAATGGAACATTTATGTTGAAATATATTCATTTTATTGCAGAAATGTGATATTTGTCAAAGAGCAGGTGCTACAGTTGGATGCTGTACCAGAGGTTGTCCTGCCAATTACCATTTTATGTGTGCTAGAATGGATGGGTGTTTGTTTCAGGATGATAAAAAAGTATTCTGTTCACCACACAAGGAAAAAGTTGATGGAGAGGTAAACACTAATGTTTTTTAGCACTGTTGTTATTCATTGGGCCATTCCTGTTAATTTCTGACAGGTGGGGATGCATGGGGAGATTTTTTTTTATACCTATCAGAAAAAAACATCACGAAAAGCTACCTATCAGATCTATGAATTATGACCTATCAGATGTAGAGTTTCTGTTCATATTGGGTGGATGGGCTTTCATGGGAAAAAATGACCCTATCAGAATTTTTTATTGCAAGGATTGTACCCATCAGAATTTTAAATACAATACCAGATAATGCATGATATGAAACTGTCTACATTCCAAAGTACCCCTAAGATCTGACATAGGTATTTTTTGTAACCCCTAAGATGTAATTATTTTTAATCATTTACTGCTACAAGACCCTCAGAAATTTTTGCGTATAAGTGTACGTGTCAGATGAAAAACCCCAAAATTTCACCCCTAAGATGTATAAATTTTACACACCTCAGAAAAGACCATCCATCCCCCTTTATCAGATATTACCTGGAATGGTCCATTGTGAGGGCATATTCTTTTGAATGCTTGATTTGAAATTGGAATAATCATTTTTTGGTGGAAGAAGACTTCAAGTCTTCTGAAGGCCAATGGTGCCGACTTTAAAATCATTGAATTCTCCGTATGCCGCATTCGTTTCTGTGTATTACAATTTCATAACAACTTCTGATTCCTGACACCGATTTTTACACATGAGTAAGCATCTGAATCATTTAATTCGTAAATTAGGATTGAAAAACAATCACTATCGTAAATATGTGCCCTTTTATTTATGTAAATTATTAAATTTCATCTCATCTACATGAACGTTATTTGTTTACTTGTAACCGGATGTTTTTACTGTAGATATTTGAAGTACGCATGTGTGAATTTGGTATCGGGACAACTCGCCCTGTTTACATGTTCGCCCTTGAAGTTACGAATTTGCAGACAAGAAGATTTTGTTTTTAATAAATAGAAAGGATCTATTTCTTATTAAATTGTTTTCTTTATTCATTGTTTGCCTTTGTCATGTGAATTAGATGCCCTTCTACTTCAAATGGTTTGAATCTATTTATAAAATTATTCAAGACTCAGCTGACAAGAGCAGTACGTTGCTGTTGGGAGAATTTTGATTAAACTCTAAATGCTCATAGAATAAGAAATATAATCTAAACTGAATGTACCTCCTTCTGAATAATTTATTGCAATATCAATATAAATCCCTTTTGACAAGAGAAATCTGACTTTTGTCAGAAATATTTGTTTCACATGTGCAAAGGTAATCACGTGTGGCGGCCATATTGGTTTGTTTACAAATATGTGAAGAAACCTCTAGAACCATGACCTAAACATAAATAGTCTTCCGAAAACGTAAACTTTATGCAATACTATTTTATCAATCATGATTATTTTCATAAATTTAAATTTGATTATTTAAAGAAATAAAATTATAACAATTACGATTTTAGATTAGAGATTCTGCACAGACATCTATTTATTATAACCAAATTAGTTTACCTGTGTGAAAATGTAAATAATGGTCTAAATGGATGTTAATTTGTTTACAAAACAAGTAAAGACAAACTATGGATGGAAGATAATAATTCACATAAATATTTCATGACATTTGATTTATTTTAATAAATATAGGATTTAAAAAATGCAAGTGCAAACAAAAAAACAATTTATGATTATTGCTATATACTTTACACACTTCTTTGTTATATTAATCTTAAGATCTGTATACTTTTTGGTTTTTATTCAAAATTTTATTTTAGTGATATTTAGTTTTTTTTTAAGAAGAAAAAGAGGGGGGTCATATGTCTCTCCGTATCTCAAAAACAATAAATGGAACAAAGCAGCCTGGGTTAGTGGGGCTGCTTTTATGGTAATTCAAATTACCTTTTATTCACCTTCTTCCACCTCAGAGCTATCAGCTCTTTGATTATGCTCCATTCATGGGCAAAATGGTGCATTATGTTTTCTTGTCTGTCCGTCAGACTGTCCGTGCGTCCCGCTTCAGGTTAAAGTTTTTGGTCAAGGTAGTTTTTGATGAAGTTGAAGTCCAGTCAACTTGAAAGTTAGTACACATGTTCCCTGTGATATGATCTTTCTACTTTTAATGCCAAATTATAGATTTTCCCTATTTTCACAGTCCACTAAACATAGAAAAAGATAGTGCGGATAAGGCATCTGTGTACTGGGGACACATTATTGTTTTTGTGTTGCACTAAACTGGTTTGGAATATAAATCCACAGGTTTACCAGATGACCACTTACAGTTATTTGATTGATTGATTGTTGGTTGCTTAATGTCCAGTGGCAAATATTTCATGCATATTCAGGAAGAGACACTTGAAATAAAGCCTGAAAAGTTTACCATTAATTAAATGCAAAGTACAGGTATTTATATAATAAAAAGAAAGAAATTTTTGTATAAAGCTAAACTGCCAAACAGACCTTCTGGAATTTTACATATACATATGTAAAAATCTCTGGGAAATGTCTATACACAAATTTAACCTGCAAATGGGTGTTTTATAGTACCTTAAGAACCCAAAAGATGTACCTCTGATATAATAATCACTATCTTCATTAAATTAAACTCAGACCACACTAAAAATTGATTGACGTTTATGCCGACAGAACTTGGGTGCTTGGAAAAGAAAACTTAGGACAAATTTTCCACACAATGTTTATAATTGTTAGTTACATTATAAGAATTAATTGAAACACTCAATCTGTATCATTCCTTATTACTGTTGACACTTTATTTATATTGAATTTTATTAAATTTAAATCCTAGCTTGTTATGAAAGATGAGTTTGCTGTAATGAGAAGAGTATGTGTTGATAGAGAAGGCATGAAATTTACAAAGAAAAGTTGGACAAAGGGTCTCACTACTGCTGAAATCAACATTCTTATAGGTGAATTTAACAACTTAGATTTAAAAGCTTTATATAAGACAAATTTATTTTCTTACAAGAGAATCAATGTTGTATTACTAAAGTGTTATTTTAGTAAACATGCATTTGTATAGATCTATTTAAGAATTAACTTAACAATTTCAGATTGTAAATGTATTGAATATAGAATAAAAGATGTGGTATGATTACCAATGAGACAACTCTCCACAAGAGATCAAATGACACAGAAATTACAACTATAGGTCACTGTATGGCCTTCAACAATGAGCAAAGCCAATACCTGTTTTACTTTCCACAGGATTAGTTTGTTTACAGCAGCCTTTCTTTGCTAGATAACATTTTGAGAATAATGGGGAGATTTAGTCCCACCAATTTGAGGTCAAATTAACCTTCTGAAGATGAATGAAAGAATTCTCTTTTATGAAATTTAAAGAAAAAGGAATGACTTTAAAAAAGTATTTTAGAACATTGTCTACACATTCCAAAATCAACTCTGATTACTTTTGCAATTCACCCGATTTGTAATATGTTTGATTGTAAGTCTTAAATGTAGCCATTAACCAACCATGTTTTTTCCAGGATCCTGTACAATAGAGTCATTAGGATATTTGACTTCATTATCTGATTGTAAAGGTGTACTTCTTCCTGTTGGATTCAGGTATGTATGCTTATGTCAGTGAAGTTTGCAACCTAGGGGAGATTAAAAAGTCCAAAAAATATGTTAACACACACAAACATACAAGTATAGAGAGAGATCTTGGATAATCTATATTGCAAAAACTTTCAGAAATTTTGGCATCTTGTATAACTTTCTGTTGTTGCACAATCAAACAAAAATATAAGATTAATAATTGCTTTTTATGCCCCACCTACGATAGTAGAGGGGCATTATGTTTTCTGGTCTGTGCCTCCGTTTGTTCGTCTGTGCCTCCGTTCGTCCGTCCGCTTCAGGTTAAAAGTTTTTGGTCAAGGTAGTTTTTGAAGAAGTTGAAGTCCAATCAACTTGAAACTTAGTACACTTGTTCCCCATGAAAATGTAAGATTAATAATTGCTTTTTATGCCCCACCTACGATAGTAGAGGGGCATTATGTTTTCTGGTCTGTGCCTCCTTTCGTCCGTCCGCTTCAGGTTAAAGTTTTTGGTCAAGGTAGTTTTTGAAGAAGTTGAAGTCCAATCAACTTGAAACTTAGTACACTTGTTCCCCATGATATGATCTTTCTAATTTTAATGCCAAATTATAGTTTTGACCCCAATTTCATGGTCCACTGAACATAGAAAATGATAGTGCTAAGTTCAGGTTAAAGTTTTTGGTCAAGGTAGTTTTTGATGAAGTTAAAAGTTACATCAACTTGAAACTTAGTACACTTGTTCCCCATGATATGATCTTTCTAATTTTAATTCCAAATTAAAGTT
Source organism: Mytilus galloprovincialis (assembly GCA_037788925.1). Classification (NCBI taxonomy): domain Eukaryota; kingdom Metazoa; phylum Mollusca; class Bivalvia; order Mytilida; family Mytilidae; genus Mytilus; species Mytilus galloprovincialis. The sequence continues at coordinate 62,293,156 of CM075333.1, forward strand.
TTGACCCCAATTTCACGGTCCACTGAACATAGAAAATGATAGTGCGAGTGGGGCATTCGTGTACTATGGACACATTCTTGTTTTAGGAAATTCTTCAAACCACAAATTTTAAAATGCAAGTTTTTATTTTGGGGAAAACACATGCCTCCCGAATTTTCGCAAGAGTGAAAACATTTAAAATATTTCTGTAAGGCCAAATAAAAATATATGTGTGGTTCCAGTAACCCTACTTTTTCGGCTTAAAAATAGCCTACCCTAAAGATTTTATTGTCATTTTTCTTTAAGCACTGTTAAAGTCAGAATGTTGCTCCCATAGACTCAATGTGAAAAAAAACATAAAATAAAAAAAATCCATACCTACCTACCCTAAATTTTTTTCAGATGTAACTGGAACTACACATTCTTTTTTATTTGGCCTAATTCACAGTAATCTTGCAGCACGATCAAGCAAAATCAAAAAGACATGTAGAGTTTAACATACAGTCTTTTAACAATAGAAAAGAATTTATATGAATAAGTATGTAAGGTTTTGAACAGTTGTTTAAGACAGATCATTTTCATGCATGACTATTTACACTGAAATATGGAAGGGATAATAGTTCGTGAGACAGCAAACCAACAGTTTCAACGTACTGTTTTAATAAAACATTATTTTATTGTATTTGATAAAAGGTAGCTTTAAGAAATTTTTGAAAGCATACTGTATAGAGGGTTAACTTCAACTTCGTACTTGTTTGGCTTTATAAATATTTTGATATGAGCGTCACTGATGAGTCTTATGTAGACGAAACGCGCGTCTGGCGTACTAAATTATAATCTGGTACCTTTGATAACTAATTATTTTCGCGGGTGTAAAATATCGTGATTTTTATTGAAAAGTTATTATAAGGTATACAAAATATTTTGGCGGATATTATTTTTGCAGATTCAAAATACCTTTGCATGTGTCATTTTGAATTGGCGTAATTTATTTTGGCGATTTTGTTTCTATCTGTGAAAATACCCTCTATACGGCTATTATTTCTATGACTTCTAGTTTTAGTATTAAGTTTTTAAGCCTAATTGTTTGCAATGATATTATATAAAAAAAATGTTTTTCATTTCAGTTGCACAAGAGTTTACTGGAGTACCAAGCACTCAAGGAAAAGATGTGTATATACCTGTAAGATCACAGAATTCCGACCGGAAACTCCAAAGACTCCTGAGGCCACGATCATGGATATGACTGTCATACACGATGTCAATCATCCAGATTATGTCCCCTTGTCTAAACTCAATCTTCCAGGCATTGATCTGTTTCCACAAAAAGCTAGGAAGAGGGCTAGCATTATAGAGTTGACTGATGACGAGTCTTCTGTTTGCTCCAATGAATCCTCACGGACAATATCTGTCTCAAGTCTTGACAAGACACGATCAATGTCAGTTGACAGTGAAGATCCACTAAGTTCATCATGGCCAGTGCCAAATAAAAAGCGGAAAAATGACCCATTACCTGTTAATTTATCAATGCTGTCTCCAACAACTTTGCGTCTGCTTAACAAAGATCCAGAAAAGTACAGAAATGAATCAAAAGACCAAAATAAATCAATCAACAAGATCTCACCACCTTCTGTGGCCATCATCAATGACAGTCCCCTGGCAGAGATTGCTAATAGGTTAAATAGTGCTGCAGCCAGAAACAGACAGAAGAGCGAGGAAAGGACAATTGGTGGAAAGACAACAATAGTTATTCCTGATCGTCCAGCTAGCGCTCCCACATTACCCAGATCTAGGTCAAACTCTTCTGAACGTCTCATATCACCCCCACGACTGTGTTCATCTCCAAAATATCTACCTCAAGTTCCTGAATCTGTAGACACTTGTGATAATGATAAACAAGAGGCTCCCATGGAAACTGACAATTTTGATTTAGACAAAAGTTTAGAACCTCTTATTAATGAATTGTCGGGTGAGGAAAATGCTTTGATTGTAATAACGGAGGAAGGTCAGGAATTAACTGAAGAGGATTATGCCATGATTGCAGAGTATAGCAGTGAAATTCAGAATAGTTCTGGTGAAGTATCCACTGAAATTGAAGTAAATAAAAACCATGAAATGACTTCAGAACAGGTTAATGAACCAGATAAACAAGCTGATCTATCAAGTGTAAGTTGCATCGATAGTGAACTTCTCAAAGATGACCAGCCTTCAACTGAATCAGACAGTACAGTCAGGTCAATTAAACTGTCATCTAATACAGAGATTGTGAAAAGTGGCCAAGAGTTGTCAGTACAGAAAATTTCTGCAAGCATAGATGTAGAACAAATCACAAAACCTTCATTGGTTGTTCAAGTGGCAAATAGTACAATTGAGCAAGATCAGTCTGATCAGAATAAAACAGTGAATAAACCTGGGAAGGAATTATCTGAAGTGCCTGTTAATCTACTGGACCAATCAACATCAAGATCTGGAGAAATGCAAGCAATGGTGTCCGCAAGTTCCACTGTGAAGAATATTGGTAATTATAATTATAAGAAATATAATGTACAGCTTTGTGTTGTTATCCTTGGGTGAAAATATCTTTTATTATTCAACTTTACCTAGTATATAAACCACTACTAAGAAATCACCAAAAATAACCTTGTTATCATATTTGGGAAACTGCATGTGGGCAAATAACAGTGAAATTGTGAAAGTAGTAAAAATTCCCCTTTTTAGCTCACCTGGCCCTTTTCTAATCACTTTGCGTCCGTCGTCGTTAACTTTTTCAAAAATCTTCGCTCTGAAACAACTGTTCCAAATTAAACTAAACTTGGCCACAATCATCATTGGGGTATCTAGTTTAAAAAATGTGTCTGGTGACCCAGCCAACCAACCAAGTTGGCCACAATAGCTGGCGAAAAAGAACATAGGGGTAAAATGTAGAGTTTGGCTTATATCTCTGAAACCAAATCATTTAGAGCAAATCTGACATGGGGTAAAATTGTTTATCAGGTCAAGATCTATCTGCCCTGAAATTTTCAGTTGAATCAGAAAACCTGTTGTTTGGTTGCTGCCCCTAAATTTGTAATTTTAAGGAAATTTTGCTGTTTTTGGTTTTTATCTTGAATATTATTATAGATAGAGATAAACTGTGAACAGCAATAATGTTCAGTAAAGTAAGATCTACAAATAAGTCAACTTGACCAAAGTGGTCAATTGACCCCTTAAAGAGTTGTGGCATGTTTATAGTCTTATTTTTAACAATTTTCATAAGTTTTGTAAATTTTTACAAAATATTTTCCACTGTCACTTCTGGGCCAATTTCATTATAGATAGAGATAATTGTAAGCAGCAAGATTGTTGAATAAAGTAAGATCTACATTTGCGTCCGGCATCGTCGTTAACTTTTACAAACATCTTCTGAAAACTACTGGTTGTGCTTTCACTGCATTGGTTCTTTTGTTTGCTGTTCTAATTAAGACCTTAAAAAGGGAAGCTTGTGCAGAGCTAGTTTTATTTGGTCCTATAATCCTCTAAAGAATATATTTTTTCTTGTTTTATATAATCATGATAATTTTGATATTAAAATATACTTGATATTAAGAAAATCTTGCTGATGCAGAGAAAAGCAGTCACCAATCAATTGATCTAATAGAATCCAACTGTCTTTTATGATTAATATTAATGCTTGTTTAAAGGATATTTCCCTCTATTAGGCCTGTATTTCTGCTTTAGGTGAACAATGTATTTAAGATAAAAGAGATGTGGTGTGATTGCCAAAGAGACAGCTATCCAACAGAGACCAAATGACGTAGATGTTAGCAAATAACCTTGTTACCGACTTGTACAGCCTTCTACAATGAGCAAAACGCATAACACATATCAAGCTATAATAGGCCTGACAACAAATTGTAAACCAATTCAAATTAATACAAGTACGGTAGGGAAAGTAAATACTTCAATTTACTTGCATAAAAGTTGTTCCAATGGAAAAAAAAAAAACATGAGCAGTCTACCAAGTTAATGCTTTTACTTTGTTTCATCAACCTCATAGAAATGATGATGAAAGGGACTTATTGAATACCCGGGTGACTAGACATTGCTTTTGATGGTTAGGGAAAAGCAACTTTTTTCAACTTGTCCCTGAATAGTGTGATCTAATATTTAATGGCAGAATACTTGGGGTATAATATGTTTTGATTAAAGCAGTTGTTTTTTTTTTTTTTTTTTTCAGGACAAGGAGAACCTGTAACTGGTTTGACATGCAGTGAACAGGATAATGGTTCACAAGTCACCAGTCAGGAGTTACAAGACATAGGTCATACAGAAACTGAGAAAAGTGGAAGTATTTCTTTTGTGTCGAGTGAAATAGGATGTCAGACAAATACAGATTTGGCTTCTGATAATGAAGAAGTCATGGAGACAGATGTTAAGGTGAATAAAGCAGTAAAAAAAGATTGTCCTGTCCTAGAAAAAGTTGATAGTTCTTCAGAGGAGAGTTCACTAGAGAATATTGATGATGTGGAACTAATGCCAGTTCTCACCATAGAAAGTCCAATGAAAGAACAGTTAAATGTTTCCATAGAAGATACAGAAAATGCTAAGAGAATATTGAAGAAAGATGATGGTCAGAAAACTGATAGTGTAGACATGCTATCAGAAAATGAAAAATTGAAAACCAGTACATCAAATGTAGACTTGAAAGAAGACATTTATGAACCACCAAAAAATTTTGCTATGAGAAACTCTGAGACATATATACTGCACGAAGAAACTGGTGATTTTATTCCTAAGGTAGATTCACCTATAAAAGAAGTTATCTCATTAAGTTCTGAAGATGAGGTTGAAAATGTCAAAAATAAAAGTAGACCTCAACATGAAAGTACAGATACACACCAGTGTGCACCATCAAAGGATCGTAATGTATTTGAAGTTTTAAATTTATCTGTTGAATCTGACGAAAATGAAAAGCAAAAGACGGAAATTCTCAAAGGGTTAGGATTAGAAAGGACACCTTCACCAAAACGAGAGAAGCAACCCCGTAAATCTTATCCATTACGTCATAGACAAATATTCAGTGATGAAGAATCACAAATGGAAGAGAAACCTTTGCATGACAAATTAAGTGAGAAGATTAAAGCTGAGAGTCTGGCGAAGAGCACTCCAGGGGAAGAAGGGCCATTCAAATGTCCAACATGTAAACGACATTATAGAACAAAGGAGAGTTATAACATGCATGTTAGTAGCTGTGATTTTGATATTAGTAGTACTACAGATGAAGAAGATGAACCTGAGACTACCTCTAGGGGAGGGAGATACCCAATGAGAGGAACAACCATCGCACAGACTGTTGTTAGTCAGGTTGATGAGCAAGAACGAAAATCTATCACAAAGAAACCTGGCAGGCCTGGTCAAAGATTTAACATGTCACCAAAGGTTGTACTGGATCGTTTATCACCATCACGATGCAGTATTCCTCTAAAGACATCTAGTTCTAATCTGAAAGAGAACCCCTCGAGGACTACATCGATTAAAAGAGGAAGAGGAAGACCTCCAAAAATTGCTGTTACTCATCAAGATGATGAACAGGCTGAAGAACTTTCAGATTCAGTACAGGAGAGTGAAGAGTTAACTACATCTACAGTGATTAAAAGAGGAAGAGGAAGACCTCCTAAAATTGCTGTCACTCCTCAAGAGGATGAACAGACAAAAGAACTTTCAGATTCAATGCTGGAGAGTGAAGAGTTAACTACAGATGCAAATAAGGAAAAGAGAAAAAGGGGAAGACCTCCTTTACATAAAACACCTGAAATAAAGTCAGGTTCATCACAGCAAAGTTTAGAATTGTCATGTCCAGAACAAGACACTGAAAAGAGAAAGAGAGGCAGACCTCCTTTACACAAACTGTTGGAAAGTACTGAAAAAAGTGAATGTTCAAATGACAGTACATCGTTGTCTGGACAGTCTACACCTAGAGGTAGAGGACGTCCCCCAAAATCATCTTTAGTTCAGTCTAAAATTAGTAATATAAGAGATAAGTATAGGAGACATCAGCGATCCAAAAGTGATGGATTGATAGCAACAAAAAGGCACCTTGACAGCTCAGAAGTGTCTGATAATCCTTATGCAAGGCAATATTTGTTCAAGAAAACAAGCCTTAATTACAATACAAAACAGAGTCTACTCAGTTCCTCTAAAATTTCCAGACGATCTTTGCAATTAATGTCTCGTAAATCATCAGCTCAGACTCAAAGGAGACGTCACTTTACCGATTCAGAGTCTATGAACATGAAATCTGTTTCTAAGAGAAGAGTTAGCAGTGCTTCATCATCTTCTAAAGATTTAGATAAGTCAGCTAATGATCAAGACTTAGAAAACATGGAGAAATTAGCTAGTCTGGAAAAACAAATAAACCGCAAAAGAGGTAGACCAAGGAAGAAGCCTTTGTGTTTTAAATCTGACATAGAGGTTGATCTAGAGAAGCATGATCATTCTGAAGCAAAAGAAGTAGTTTGTGATGAAAAGGAGGACAAGATTAGCAGTAAAGATGACAAAGAAGACGATAAAAGTGACATGTTTGGTAGCACAGAAGTAAGAAAAAGTGACGAGAAAGAAATTAAGAATAAACAAGAAATAGAAAGTGAAACTGACAGCAAATCTGAGGAAATCTGCAGCAATAAAGATGTCCAAAGTGATTCTGATACTAAGTCAGATATATGTAGTAAGGTTGACAACAAAATTGAAACTAAAACTGAAGTTGAAAATACATTGGATACAGAGGTTGATGGAAAATCAGAAATAAATTCAGATACTGCAACTCTCTCAGATCAGGACATGAAAAGCGAAGATATATCTGAAATGGAGGATGCTTTAGATAAAGAGATCAAACAAGAAATACTTGACGAGGAGTATGTAATGGACACAACTGAAGCAAAGCCTGAGAAAGAAGTCATTGAAAATAAGGATGTAATGCCACAAGAAGTGAAAGATTCTGAACAGAAAAATGTATTGCCAACTGAAACTCCATCTGTTTCTGTTGATAATTCCCATTGTAAAGATGACCAAAGTTCATCTGTCAAGACTGTATCTGAAATGTTAGGTTCTGCTGCAAGACCTCTTGTTATTGATGATGATGACGATGATCAACCTGTGAGAGAAGCTAAACCCAAATATAATAAAGTAATAAGGAGACGTGAGAAGACACCTAGAAAATCATTTGAAGATGAAAGTAATGTTGCCTCTTTGAAATCTTCTCCTGCAGTCAAAGCATTGTCTCAGTTCTTGGCACAGAAAGAAAAAACTCCACCCAAAAATGAACCTGTGACTGACACAAAAACTGGGCGAAGTGCCAGTTCCTTTCAGGAATTATTAAAGGAAAAGCCATCAAATGTTCAGGCCCCTCGTTATGACTTAATTAGAAAATCATTGAATGAAACAAAAAGAGAATCTCCTCAACAGTCAATTCAGGCTAGAAGGGCTTCAGAGGAGTTGAAACACAGTCGAGATGTTGGAATAGGTACCAGTTCACCAAGGTCTCGTCATTCCTCAGGGCATTCTACTGATGAAAGGAACATTTTCCAGTTGCTAAACAAGGGTTCTCCACCAAAGTTAAATATTGGAAATGGTGGTTCTTACAATGCAATAAAACCTGCGACAGAGTTTGGTCAGTCTCAGCAGCCATCTGTTAGAGGACCTCCTCCCTTGATGACACCCTCATTAATTGGTATACATAATCCTAATTTAGTCAGTAATCCAGCACATTCACTGACAGCATTCCAACAACTTCAACAGAACATGCCACATGCCATACAACAAATACAGCAGATGCATAGTAGGTCAACCCCAGCTATAATACCGTTAACACAAGCTATGTCGGCACAGATGGACATATCACATGTAAGTGCTGAGAGACCAGTTCCAGCTCCCTTTGACATGAATCTGCACATTAACAGAATGATTATGGAAACATCAATGGCAGCAGGACCAATTCATCAGAGACAGGTTCTGCAACAAATGATATTGAATGAGTCTGCTAATAATGGAAAAACACCTGAAACACAGCAGACTTCTCAAATAAATACACAAGCTATTCCGAGTCCAATCACAACTCCATCAGGTTCATACAGCAGTTCTGGTCAGCATACTCCAGTATTTAACTTGCCCACGCCACCACAGAACCAAAGTCCAACAACTCCTGTATCTACACCAAATAAAAGTCCTGTATTATCAAGGACACCAGATTTATCACCTGGTTCATACCACAGTGTAGGTCAGTGTGGAATTAAGCAAACTCCTATATATAACCTTCCACAAAACCAACAAAGGCCAACAACACAAGTAACTGACCACGTGAAAAAACCACCAGCTAATAGTAAACTTATTCCTTTGACACAGTTGATGGAAGCAGGTCTTCAGTCTAAATTAATTATACCAAAAGTATCCATTCAATCAGCATCATCATCTCCAGATAGTCTGCAGCCATCACCACTTAGCCAACTTAGTCGTCCATCTTCATCACTAGCAGTAAGTCGTCCACCATCAACGTCTCCAGTCAGTCTCCCCCAGTCAACATTGCCTTTAGTTCTACCTCAACAGAAACAAGGGGGTGCCAAACCTAATACTATTGTACGCATATTTGTGGATGGCAAACCAGTTGCCTTGACTACAGATCCAACAGTCCTTCAGGATCATACAGCATTGTTGAACAAACTGGGCGGTGGTCAGATTCAGAGTGGAACATATTCTGTCACAGTATCGGCACACCGTGTTCCTTCGACCAATTCAAGTCCCGTGAATACGAGTGGTGCAAACAACCAGCTACCAAGAGTTCCAGCAATACAACCTATAGTACCAATGTCCCAAAATGATCAGTTCACTCCATGGAAAGCACCAGGAAATGTTCCTGATTCTTCAGGCAAACAAATGACAATTTCATCTGCCATTAAAGATGCTTTGGATAGTCACCTAGTATCAAAACTATCTTCTAATGAGGTTTCTCCTTCAAAATCAAACCAAGTATTATCATCTCTCTTAAGCAGGCAGAGAAACTTAAATCATCATAGCTATTCTAAAAATTCAATATTGCCTAGAAATATGCAGGAGCTGATAAGAAGGTTACCATTACCAGACAGACCAATATCTTCCATATCGGTGCAACCGAAGGTCATGACCTCTTTTGTGAAAAAACCTGATGGTACCATTCAGAAAAAGACATTGGTCAAGCCAATGATTGTGAATCGCAAAAGACCTGCCATCAATCCAATCAACTTGTCAGGAAATTCTTTCAAAAAGCCTATGATATCAACCTACCAAGAGAAGAATGGGACTGTTCAAGGACTACTGTCTAAAGTTTATATGAGAAAATTGGTGAAAGATGGATCCCCTAAACCAAAGATGTCCGACAGCATGCAGCAGACTACACAAACTGGTCATGAATACTTCAAACGAAGAGGTAGAAAACCCAAGGATAAAAATTTGATGAAGAAAACACCTAGAAAATCTAATATCAGCAAACCACATGCAGGAGGTAAGTTGAATAACATATACACCAAGAAAAAATGTATGAGGCAATATGGACAAATTGTGTTTAATACTCTACTCAAAGTTTATATTTGAATTGAAATAGAATGACTCCATCCCTGTTAATTCACACAAGAAAAACATATTGTGGCTTCCAACACGCTCATACATGTTTTCCTGGAATAACCATAAGAAAATTAAACTTGCATACATTTACTGTGTATCAGAATATTTTTGTTGATGTCCTTCAAAATTTGGCATATGCAAACATTTCGCTGTTTCACATGCTGATGAAATACCAATAATGAATACACGTAAAATTACAAAAATACCAAACTCCAAGAAAATTTAGAATGGAAAGTCCCTTGAAATATCAAGTGGCAAAATCAAAATCTCAAACATCATGCAAATCAGAATATCTATGACTTGGTAAAGGCATTTCAGACCAAACAAGCTCAATTATTTGTCTTCTTAACGAATTTTATTTTTTTCTGAATGTACTTTTATGGTTTAATGAACTTTTAATCTATCACTGCACGAAATATGTTTTTTCTTACACAAATACTTATTCTCTATAATATAATTTGCAGGAAGATCCGCCCATCCTATTATCCATGGTCCAAAAGAGGTGACATCCTTGCCTCAGCCAGCCTTGGAAGAGGAAGTGACAGAATCCTCAATGTCTAGCTTTATGGAACACCAACAACGAGTTCAGGAAAAGGCTGAGAGGAAAGATAAAGATGGAGCCCACCTTATGTTTGAGATCACCAGTGATGATGGATTCAGTTGTAAAGCAGAAACCATGGAAGGTTAGTAAAAAGATTGACTGTTGAAGAGTAAACCTGACTGTTGCTTTAAATTTTAAAATGAACATCAGGAATCTAATGTTCAGTAATTGTGGTTTGTTGAAATGGTTTAAGTGGTTCTTGTTTCTCTTTTTTCATACAGATTAGACGGTTGGCTCCGTGTTAAAGATTGTACTTTGACCTATTACTTCTACAAGTTATTACTTGGATGGAAAGTTGTCTCACTGACACTCCTACCACATTTTCTTATATTTAAAGCTGACGGCCAACTCTAGGTGTGAGATTGTTCTCCGTGTGCTGAAGACCCATTGGTGGTCTTACACTTTTTTCTGCTCTGATCAGATTGTTGTCTCTTTGATACATCCCCTATTTCCATTCTCAATTTTACATAAAACTTGGAAACTCTTCATGCAAGTTCAATTTTTATCATCTGTTCAAAGCAATTTGCATTTTCTGTTTTTCAGAAGCTTGGCAGCAAGTTACAGAAAGAGTACAGGATGCTAGAACGACTGCAAGGTTGAAACATTTATCTTGTGCAAGTAAGTAAGGTTTGATATGTTTGTCTGTACATGATAACATGATTTCTGTACCATTTACTAAGTTGTGCATTGGTTTAGGAAAATGTTTGGTCTTTTCCAGTATTTGGGAAGGAAATGGATACTTTATTTTACAATGCATTAAATTTTATTTGCTTATGTCCTTGACTTTTTACACAGATATTTAAAACAAGAACTATCTTTAAAAAAGGTATCCAACATATTTAAATTTGAGTATATGTTTAAAACTATCATTTCGATAACCTTCAGAAGCACAAAGATACCATTTAAATAACTTTTTCTATGTTTGTGTTCAGTATTCTCGGTCCTCGTATCTTTCTGTTTACATTCACCAAAACCCCGCGGAAATCTCACATGCGTAGGTGCGTTCTAAAAGTCGTGTACATTCGTACAACAAAGTTTACATTAAACATTATATAATTGTCCCGAATAAACAGCTGTCACGGATGCAAAGAGCTATTGGAGAAACAATTATTTTAATAAAAATATAAATCTTTGTAAGATCTAGTTCAAATGTTTATAGTTTTTCACTTGCTTTCCATCACGATGTAATTCACGTTTTTTCAAACACAACCAAATCACCCACCATGACAGCATTTTGTCCAATCACAGAAAGGATTTTCGAGCATGCGTATTCTGTTGCCATAGTTAAGCGTCCTTAAGTTCAAAGGGCACAAACCGAAACTATACTGACTACGTCGGGGGGGGGAAAAAATCATTTTTCAAATATAATTGATATGCTGGTGATGAAATATAAAAAATATAGATAAATACCTTACCATTATTAGGGATAGAAGTTTTAAAAGATGGAAAAAAAATGATCAATCTGAAGGAATATGATGAAAATATCAGCCTTTCAACGCTGACAAAAAGTTACGTCAGATATATTGACCGAAGGAAAATCATGTAACTCTGTAAAATCCATTTCAGGTGTACATGGAGTAAATATGTTTGGAGTGAACCACAATGCTGTACTGTACCTGTTAGAACAGTTATATGGAGCACAGTTATGTCGTAACTACAAGTTCAGATATCAACAGTATACTCTCACTGAGGATGAAGAGGTAATAGTCTTTAAAGCAGTATAATTGTCCTTTGAAATAAATATATGTAACTTGCTGTAGACATTGATGCAATTGTATAGTTCTATAGTTTTTCCTGTTTTGAGGTATAAAGCAAAAGATTGAGAGGAAGTTCTTTGTGGTTTTAAATGATGGTTATATATATTTGAAGAAGAATCTGTGAAAGAATCGTCATGCGTGTCTATGTAGACACGAGGGGAACTAAGCTCTATACAATGTAATTCAAGTTTTTAAACTGAATAGTCTGTAAAAAGTATTACTTATAATTCTCTTCGAACCCCCAGTCTTTGAATAATTTGATACTTTCAAGATGAGATTAAGCTGAGTATGATAATACCCTATTCATGTGGTATATAAATAAAAATTTATTTGTCATACTGCTGTTATGGGGGAGATTGGTAGTCTGTAAGCAGAATCAGATCAATAACCTCAAACACTGTAGACTTTTATGAGGGTGGTAAAGGGGGGTGCTTCCATGGAAAATCGTGAAACAAGCATCGAACGAGAAATAATTTCTGTTATGAACGTTTCACGAAAAAATAAAGACTTTGATGTGAATCTTTTGTGACTGAGTCACTGCCCTCTAGTATATATAAACTCTGTTTTACATAATATTCCCTATTTTAAAGTAAACACATTTATGATATAAATGATTTACGGCTTTTAAAAAAGTATTTAACAATCTTCTGAACTTTTAAAATGCAAATAAAGGAACAACATCATAGGCCATCCGCCTGAAAAAAAAAATTCTATCAATTTTTTTCTTGACAATCCCTGTCTAGTGTTTGAAATTAATTTGAAAAATACCGAGCACGCAAAATAAGCATTTGAAAATCATGATGCAGGTAAAATTAAATAAGCAGAACATGTTGAACGAGGCACCTGTCTTGCACGACTGAACGTCAAATCAAAAAGTAAAAACATGTTGAACGTCAAATAAAAAACGGCAATCATGCTGCACGAAAATAACCCTTTACCACCCATTTTTGTCGAGCCTTCGACTTTAGTCGAAAAAGCGAGACTAAGCGATCCTACATTCCGTCGTCGGCGGCGGCGTCCACAAATATTCACTCTGTGGTTCAAAGTTTTTGAAATTTTAATAACTTTCTTAAACTATACTGAATTTCTACCAAACTTGGACAGAAGCTTGTTTATGATCATAAGAAAGTATCCAGAAATAAATTTTGTAAAAATAAAATTCCATTTTTTCCGTATTTTACTTATAAATGGACTTAGTTTTTCTGCGAGGAAACATTACATTCACTCTGTGGTTAAAGTTTTTAAAATTGTGGTTAAAGTTTTTAAAATTTTAATAACTTTCATAAACTATCCTTGATATGTACCAAACTAGGACAGAAGCTTGTTTCTGATCATAAGATGGTATCAAGAAGAAAATGTTGTGAAAATAAATTTCCACTTTTCCGTATTTTACTTATAAATGGACTTAGTTTTTTCTGCGAGGAAACATTACATTCACTCTGTGGTTAAAGTTTTTAAAATTTTAATAACTTTCATAAACTATCCTTGATTTGTACCAAACTTGGACAGAAGCTTGTTTATGATCATAAGATAGTATCAAGAAGAAAATTTTGTAAAAATAAATTTCCACTTTTCCGTATTTCACTTATAAATGGACTTTGTGGTTTAAGTTTTTAAAATTTTATAATGTTCTTAAACTATCCTGGATTTCTACCAAACTTAGACAAAAGCTTATTTCTGATCATAAGATATTATTCAGAAGTAAGTTTTGTAAAAAAAAAATTCACTTTTTCCGTATTTTACTTATAAATGGACTTAGTTTTTCTTCCAGTTAACATTACATACAGTCTGCAGTTAAAGTTTATAAAACATTTATTAGATTCATAAACTATCCTGGATTTTTTTACCAAACTTGGAAGCTTCTTTCAATCAAAAGACAGTATTGTGAGGGAAATTTTTATTGATGTTTTTCCTCATTTTTGTTGAGTCTGCGATTAACAGAAAAAGTAGGCGAGACACCGGGTTCCATGGAACCCTTACGAAATTTTATGTTGTATGTTATTGTTAACTGATCAAGAAAATAATTTTGATGTTTTCCATAATATTGACGAGAGTTTGATGTCTTTTTTTAAATGTCTTTATATTACAGGAACCTGTAGTGAACCCAACAGGATCCATCAGATCAGAACCCTATCAATCTCGTAAAGAGTTTGATATCTTCAGTTTCCTCATGTCTCAGTATAGAAGACTGCCAGAAATGGATTTGTCAGATGCTAACAGTGAAATGAATCTTAAATCACAGAGGTTTGTTCAGTTTTTAGTGTTAAAGTATTGGCATTTCCAAATCTTTCTGGTGTTCCTGATACTATTTTTATTTTCATGGATTGAGGAAAACTTGTATTTTCTTGACTGTTTGATTTCATGGTTTTGCTTTATAAGTCAGTATATATTCTGATGGTACATTTGAAATTTGTTGAACATTTAAAATCTTGGTTTCACTGTACTAACAAAATCCTTGAAAATTAGTGTCCAACAAATGATAATGAATCCACTGTAGTTTTGAATATTATAAAGTACTGACACATTGCAAAACGGAAAAAGAATAAGATTTCGAAACTGCCAAAAAAAATTAATTTGTGAAATTAATGAAGTTGGCAGAATGTATTCTAATTTAAAATTTCACAGGGTAATGTATTAGTTAATGAAATAAGATATATTTTTTGCTGTCATTCATTGAATCAAAAGCAATTAAATGTTTTATTTGATTTCATAATATCCACTTTGTTAAACAAATATAACTTTAAAGGGAAAGGAAAACTTATACTTGATCTTTGAGACAATTCTTATTGATTAATTTGATTGAGTGGAAGATTTCATTGGCATAATACAGATGAGGTCATACCTAGATGTAGATGAAATAACCTAATTAGGGCTATTCCAGAAAAAAATGTATGGGAGGGTTGGAAGGCAGTTTTTGTCAGCACCCGCCACCCAGACAATTGTAATTGAGAATTATAGTGCATTATAGTGTGAAAAGTTGCTCTGATACCCATCACCCATGTATTATTAATACAATGTGCCTTCCAACCCCCCCCATAAAGTTGATGAATATAATTATTTCAGGAGAGCTACCAGTATGGACTTGCCAATGGCAATGAGATTCCGTAAGCTGAAGGAACATGCTAGAGAGGCTGTTGGAGTATACAGGTAAGTTAAAATATAAATGGATATCTTTAATTTCAAATACCATTCAGTTTCACAGTAATAAGTAAAATTGAGCTGGCCCCTAAATAAATATATACTAGTTCAGTGATAATGAACGCCATACTTATTTCCAAATTGTACACAAGAAACTAAAATTAAAATAATACAAGACTAACAAAGGCCAGAGGCTCCTGACTTGGGACAGGCGCAAAAATGCGACAGGGTTAAACATGTTTGTGAGATCTCAACCCTTCCCCTATACCTCTAGCCAATGTTGAAAAGTAAACGCATAACAATACGCACATTAAAATTCAGTCCAAGAGATGTCAGAGTCTGATGTCAGAAGATGTAACCAAAGAAAATAAACAAAATGACAATAATACATAAATAACAACAGACTACTAGCAGTTAACTGACATGCCAGCTCCAGACTTCAATTAAACTGACTGAAAGATTATGATTTCATCATATGAACATCAGGCACAATCCTTCCCGTTAGGGGTTTAGTATCATACCATCATAACATATATGAGAAGAACATAACCCGTGTCATGCCAACAACTGGTTTTTGAATAAATATGTTTAGTTCCGATGCAAAGACTGAATCAATATTAACGCCAAAATATGCAATCTTTAATGACCTGACAACAGTATCGGTTCATCTTTAATATTTTTCTATGAACTTTCCGTAGCTAAGGGGGTGTCAAGTTTTACCCTTGTCCTTCTGTACATACCAAAGTTGGTTTCTGTTCTCAAACTGTAGTTTGTCTCAACCAAATGTAAGGAAACTTATACACAATGCTTTTTCCCATAAAACAGACTTGAGGAAACGATGATAGTCCGTCGGAAGGGGACGATAGATGGCTGACCCGTGTTAAGAGAGAGCCATATCTCTTGCATGTTAAAGACACCCTTGTAGATTTCGAAAAAGAGCAGGCTAATGCTGCTACAAGGCAGCACTCGCACCCGTAAAGTGGAAAGGGATTAATATAAGTTGCAAAACTTGTTTACCAATCCACTATAATTAAATATGTTTAAACTAAACTAAACATAAAACAGATCATGTTTGAATTTTGGTTAATAACTGTTCTAGAGTTATGTCCCTTTATAACTGTATGATATGCAAAGGGGGAATCATCTGTGACCCATTTATTTCATATCTTGTTGAGAGAATTCAGCTGTCTGTCTGTCACGTTATATAGTCACATATCTCAATAAGATTATTTATCTCTGATTTGTGATTTATAATTTTAGATCACATATCCATGGCAGAGGTTTATATTGCAAGAGAAAAATTGACGCTGGTGAGATGATAATAGAATACTCAGGGGAAGTAATCCGTGGTTCACTGACGGATAAGAGAGAAAAGTATTATGAGGGCAAGGTATGTTTGTTCACTGTGTTTCTTGATCCATTAGTTCAGAAATATTACATCATAAATCAATTGATGGATTGTATCCTGCTTTCACATTTTAACTATTGAATGAATGACAAAAACAGGAAAACATTATTGACTAATGACAAAAACAGTAAAAAGTGAGATCTTGTAAGTTGCTTTAATTTGTTATAAATGGGAAGCTCTAATTTTGCTACAATCACAACTTTTTCCAACTGTAAGAGGTATTGTTTGTGTTAAATTCATGTCAAAGATTCAGTGTCCTTGTATAATGTATTTGAACATGCGGAAAGTATGTGGTGAGTTCTGTAATATTCTTTTATGTTTGCAGGGTATTGGATGTTACATGTTCCGTATTGATGATGCTGATGTTGTTGATGCTACTCTACATGGAAGTGCAGCAAGATTCATTAACCACTCGTGTGAGGTAAATATAATATGGTTATCTCAAAAATGCGAGACTTATACATAAACAAAAAAATTGTTCATTGATAATTACAATTTTTTTCTTCTGAAATTATCCAAATGTGACATGCTAAAAATACATATATATATATATATATATATGTATATACAAGTCTAAATTGAAAATGTTCAAACCTATGATTGCGTTGGATAAAAATCGCAAATTTCGTTGTAGAAGGGTCTAAATACAGCACAAACAAAATTTTCCAAAAGAGTGAAAAAGTATATTTTAACAAAACGAATTTGACAAGCAGGTTGAACAACTGATGTTCTTATACCCTTATATATTGAATTATTTTTTATGATTATTTTGCAGCCTAACTGTTATTCGAAAGTGATCCAGGTTGAAGGGAAGAAACATATAGTTATCTTTGCCATGAGACAGTAAGTATAAGGAAACTTATGTTTTATATCATCTGTGCACTCTTGTTAATTTCTATATTTTGAAATGGCTACGGCTTAATTATAAATAAAATAATAAGGGAGAATGTACTATACATACGAGAAAAATTCAACCCTTGGGATTTGTTTCACTATCAGCCTACAACTTAATTAAAATAAATAGGATGTCCCTTCAAAGGTTGTTTCCCAACTTTGTTAGTTATTGGTCATAATGTAAAAGGCATTTATGTCCTTGTAAAGTGTTATTTTGTGGTTGCTGTAAATAAAAATAACACTATACAAAGAGATAAAGTTACTTTTTCATGCCCAATATTTTGGTGTTTTACTCTACAATGTTTTAACAATTCAAAGCATTCATTATAGCTTGCTTTATGTATGGTCATTTATATATATACAATGCAGTATGTGTATGTTGAAGGCCCTGTCGTGATCTAAAGTTGTCCACATCCATGTCATTTTGTCTCTAGTTGGCTATTAAATCATTATTTTAAAATGTAATCTATTTCACATTTATGAACAAATAGCAAAAAAAGATATGTTGCACCTTCTTAATGATATATTAATTTTACAGAATAAACAAAGGAGAGGAACTCACTTATGACTACAAGTTCCCAATAGAAGAAGTCAAAATTCCATGTACTTGTGGGTCAAAGAAATGCCGTAAATATCTCAACTAGGACGATTGTTTGCTGACCACGGGAAAAAAGAACTCCATAACTTAGAGCTTGTACAAAGAAAATATCAAGAATGACCATAAACAGAAATTTGATCAGAAGATGGAATGTTAGAAAAATTGTGCCATGATACTAAATAAAAGGAAATCCTATAGAACTAGCTTACTGTGATATTGTTCTGTAACACAGATATTATCTAAAGAGTAAATAATATTGTATTGGAACAGAATTATTGACAAATCTCCACAATGTGTTCTATCTATCATTGATATTATAAAATTCTATATTCAATTGGTTTGTAATATGAAAAAGGGGTATTATTTTTCTTTAATTTATAACTCTTCAAAAACTATGTTGAATTAATAAAATCAAGATTTACTACTAATCATGTTCCAGAATAATCCCTATATACTAACAGAACCATATTTGAAATTTGGGTACCATGAGGTGTTAAAGATTTTGAAGACTGAGCATTTTGAAGTGATTAACTAAAGACCTTCTAATGAGATTAGATAAAATATTTGAGAAGATAGAGATAATATTTTGTTTCGTCTTTGATTTATTAGATTGTTTCCAAAAATAATACAAAACATATTTTTTTTAACAAACTGGTGACATGACATATTATACTACTATGCAATCATTTTATGCAGTCGCCTCAATCAATTTGTAAATGTTTATTTCCAATGAAAGACTGTTTGTCAATCATGTTCTGACCATATATGTAGAAACTAATATTAGGATGCAATTGTTGTAGTAGTTCTACTAATAGTTCTGGACAGTATGGTTTCTGTATTTAATTGTTTAGAAGTTAGAATTTTGATTCAAAAGTCTTAATGAATTTACAAACAGATTTTGATTGGATGAGAGGTTTGATTTAAAAAAAAAGAAAAGAAAAGGAAATTGTTATTTTGATGTAAAACATTACCAGAATATATTTTTAATTGTAAATATGTAATTACGATGAAGTGTAAAAATGTACAGGAGTTGAAAGCAACCAGAGATGTGCTATAATTACATTGTTCATTGATATAAGGACATCATTTCACAGGGTCATGTGTAACAAAACTGAAAATTAAACAAACATATCTGATCATTAAGGGTTGGAACATATTCATATTTTGTTAAAGGGTCAGTTTTCATACTGTTACCATAACATTTGTATTTGTGCCATAAAAAATTACAGGGTAAACTACTATTATTTACCTTATATTTGATAAAATTTCAAAAGTTTTTTTTTTTTTTTGTCAAACAGTCTTCATGTAGGTTGACTTGAACCCACATGTTAGCCTCTAATCATCTGTGTCCTTCATGCATAAAATGAGGATTTTTTCAATGCAAAATTATTTCATAATTTAAGAAATGTAAAACTTTGT
Source organism: Mytilus galloprovincialis (assembly GCA_037788925.1). Classification (NCBI taxonomy): domain Eukaryota; kingdom Metazoa; phylum Mollusca; class Bivalvia; order Mytilida; family Mytilidae; genus Mytilus; species Mytilus galloprovincialis. The sequence continues at coordinate 62,312,577 of CM075333.1, forward strand.
GAGATGATGTCCTGAAATGTGAAATAAACCTCAATCATTCATAGCTATTATCTATCTACTGTTACCATTGTTTACATTTTATACATTTACATACACACATATATTTATTTGTTGTATATAGTTTTATATTTTTTGTGTTTTCGAACAATGAAAGGTCTCCTTTAGCAATTGAATACTAAAAATAAAATTTACAAATTATGGTATTTAATATGGACTTACTTTGTTTTTATTGATTCTCCTACCAGACTGGAAATATAGTTATGTAGGGCAAGGTGTCTTTTGAACCAGATGCAAAGAAAGTATTAGTTTATAGCTATAGCAGATAAGTACAATTGTAATGTATAGAGATCCAGATACATAGCCTTTTATTTGAATCACTTTTAGTGCCCATTATTTACTCAACAAACATGTGCTTGCTTTATTATTAAGGAAAGTTAATTTTGGCAATATGTTTTTGCTATTTTGTTCAAAAAAACAAAAACAAAAGATATGAGAAATATTGTTTTTTATGTCCCATTTATGGGCATTATGTTTTCTGGTCTGTTCGTCTGTCCTGCTTCACAAATATTTCACAGGAGTTCAAATCAGTGTGAAGTGGATGTAAGAAATCATAGGCAACATTCAGGCCTTCATCAATGACAAAACACGATACTGTTAAGTCGTCTAAAAAGGCCCGACATGAAAAGTGTAAAACAATTCAAACTAAAAACCAAAATGTCAAATTATACATAACAAAACGTTTTACAAAATATCAAATATGAGTAGAGACGTGTACCATCAACAACCACTAAACTACAGGCTCCTGACTTGGGACAGGCACAGTAAAGATAATGACAGGGTTTGGTATGATGTCAATGAGACAACTATCCAGAAAGAGACTAAATGACACAGAAATTAACAGCTACATGTATATATATATATATATATGTTGAAGGAATCATATTATCATAATAAGTCAAGAAAAAATACTATAATAAAATAAAGTCTTATATATCATTATTACCATTTTTTTACAGGTGAAGTACAGGTAAAAATGCAGAAATGTATTTATTTTTTATTGGAAAAGTAATGCACAAAAATGCGGAAACATAAAACTGGATTTTTGCTAAATTTTCGGAAACGTAATACGCCCAATTTAACTAAATAGTTTGTAATTAGTTTTCAAACAGATTTTAAACATCCTACTAATCAATCTTTTGATCTAAAAAAAAATTTGACAAAAGTTTCTTTCATTAAAATTAAAATAACGAGTAACAATTATGGTTCTTTATACCTTGATTAAAGTAAAACTCCATCTTAAATTTGTAATCCTTTATCTTCCATGCAATTACTTTGAACACACAATTGTAATAAGTTTATTGTAAATCAGCATATAATATAATGCTGTAGCATCAACAACATATATAATATAGTAAGTGACATAATATAAATGAAAACAGAAAGCAAAGTAATAACAAAAAGGAACTAGTGGCTCTAAAGAGCCTGTGTCGCTCACCTTGGTCTATGTGCATATTAAACAAAGGACACAGATGGATTCATGACAAAATTGTGTTTTGGTGATGGTGATGTGTGTTTATAGATTATATTTTTCTGAACACTCGCTGTGAACAATATATCTATCTACAATGCCCTTTGCCCAGTAGTTAAAGAGAAAAACATTTTGTTAAAATTTACCAAAATTTACAAAGTTTATGAAAATTGTTAAAATTGACTATAAAGGACAATAACTCCTAAAGGGGTCAATTGACCATTTTGCTCATCTTGAGTGACTTATTTGTAGATCTTACTTTGATGAACATTCTTGCTTTTTTAAGTTTATTAATATTCAAGATAATAACCAAAAACGGCATAATTTCCTTAAAATTACAAATTCAGGGGCAACAACCCATCAACCAGTTGTCTGATTCATCTGAAAATTTCAGGGCAGATAAATCTTGATTTGATAAACAATATTACCCATGTCAGATTTGCTCTAAATGCTTTGGTTTCAGAGTTATAAGCCAAAATCTACATGTTACCCCTATGTTCTAGTTTAAGCCATGGTGGCCATCTTGGTTGGCTGGCCGGGTCATCGGACACATTTTTTGAACTAGATACCCCAGTAATGATTATGGCCAAGTTTGGTTAAATTTGGTCCAGTAGTTGCAGAGGAGAAGATTTTTGTAAAAGTTAACAGACGACGACGAACGCCAAGTGATGAGAAAAGCTCAGTTGACCCTTTTGGCCAGGTGAGCTAAAAAACCAACATATTAAACAAATAGTACCATATATTATATACTTTATCAGTTGTGACCGTAGTTTCCAGTTTTCATTTAAGACCATTTAACAAACAACAAAGTTGTAATACCAAAGTTCTTGAACATGTTTCAATAAATGATAAACATTTTGACATATTAGGCCAAGAACAATAATATTTAGGCAAAAATCTTAAGCGCAAATGTCTATAGGCTAGACAAATCATTACAAAATGATATTCATTTTCAATAGCTTTCATATTACAACATTGACTGTCTCTCATTACGAGGCAATTATTATATCTACCAGTTTCAATGTTGAGTTTAAGTGAACCACATCTAAGTTGTGTTAAGAGTCTAACATTGACATCAAGAAGAAAATTTTATTTTTCCAAACAAAAGTCAATTTTGAACATTTTCAAAATCTCCATTTTTCACAATCCAACATACTAGAACGCTAGCTTTGTGTAAACTGATCATAGAGGCGTAGTTTAAAAACATGATATGAAAAATTACATTTTCTTGGTTATACCATAAAAAATTATAACCAAGATCATTTAACAAGGTACGAACATTTGACGCCCAGTTTGTTTTACCATTCTCAGCATCATTAACTTAGCTGCGTCAGTTCGCATGTGGAATATATAAATACGTAGCTACGTCAGTATGGATGTGGGATGTATAAATACGTAGCTACGTCAGTATTGATAAGGGATATTTAAATACATAGCTACGTCAGAGTGGATGCGGGCTGTATAAAACCGAAGCTACGTCAGTTTGAATGTGGCATGTATAAATACGTAGTTACGTCAGATTGGATGTGGGATGTATAAATAAGCAGCCACGTCTGGTCGGAAAGGAGACGTGTATTCGATATACTTATTAAACTCATTTATAAAAAAATCAACACTTTTGTCCTTATTTTTAAACAATAATTTTATGTTTCACTTTGAATTTCCAACCCTTTAAAATCATTTTATTCTCGCTCAGGATAAGCATGAAATATTTGACACGTGATGTAAAGATAACAACAACCAATTATTTTGAAGATTTCAATCATTCATTCCAGTTTTTTGTCTGTCGTACGTAGTACGTGAGACATATAAGGATTACTTTCCAGCGAAGACGGTGGCTATGTCAACTATTGTATTTAATTACATTGTATATAAAGCTTTATATTTCAGAGGTAGAAGACACTTTGCTTCACGGTTATATGCAGATAAACTATGTTACAAAGTTTTGGTCTGTCATATGTCTATTGTCACTCAATGGCCTCATTTGCATGGTTCAGTGGTGACTGCATGGGAAAAAATATGGCATTTTGTCATGTGAGTTTCCTTCTATATTTGGTGTATGGGAATCTTGCAACGTCTACATATCTCTCTGAAAGAGCTCAACTGACCTCGGCCTCATTTTATTGATCTGTGATTAAAGTTGAGTTGCCTGATTATGTCCGTTTCTCAGATACTATTATATAAACTGCATGGCGACTATATGTAGTGTATGGAATGTTTGTAAGGGGTACATGTCAGTCTTGCAGGTAATGTCTGTCCACGACCTCATTTTCAATATTAAGGGCATACGATACAGTTTTTATCCCGTATTTACAGTTTAATGAAAATTTCCATACAGGCTATTTTTTGCCTGATTAAACTAAATATGTAATAAAAAATATTCCTTCATGTGCTACTTTTTGAGTTAAATGAGGTCGAATTTTTTTGTTAAATAATTTGTAATTTCGGTATTTTATAAGTATCCTAAAAAATTTTGCATTTTTTATTCAGAAATAACTCATATTTATCAAATGGTCATGAATTGAGAAAAAAAACGTAATTTTTTGCTGTATATTTATCAAAATTAAAAAAAATGCACTACAGTTTTATGAAATTTGGTCCACATAATCTCCCTGCAAAATGAAACAAATTGTCGTTTTCAAAAATAAGGGTCCATGCATTCATTTTCAAATTAAATCAGTCGAAAAATGCATTTTTTCCCGATATGTCACAGTTTGACGTCGCGAAAATAAAATTTTACGTTATCAACGTCATTACCTCCCCTGTAACTGTATCGTATGCCCTTAAGGTTTTTTTAAACGGCCGTTTATATGTGACGTATTATGGTATACCGTTGTTTGCCTGTCCGTCTGTCTTTAACACTTCGGACACTATCATTTTCATAAAACATTGGTTAATTGTTTATATCTACCGAAGTAAGTTTTCTTTCGATTTACAATGATGTAGGCACAATCACATATGTACGTGACGACCTTGAAATATTTTAATACATTAATTTTATCTTTCCTTTATATCAAACACGCATTAGAAAACATGCATGTGCCACCACAGGATTAACAAAAACGGCATTAAGATTTTAAAAGATGGCTATAAATACTGCTGCACTATTAAGAAACACTATTAAAGGATATATGCCATACTGGTGCCATGCCTGAGGAGTCTGGATGAAGGTCTCACATTTTTTTTAATTTTTTTTTTTTCATTTTTAGAAGAAGAAAAAAAAATGTTAATCATTTTGCCTATTATCTTTGTCCTCCACACTTTAAAACCCAATAATTCTTTGTAATTTATTCTGTGCTTTTTGTCCATTATTCTCTGTTCTATAAACCCCATCAAAACCCTCATAAAATGAAAATGGGAGTGTATTAGTACATTTTAATATTTAAATAATTTAAATGCATCTTTTGGTTGATATCACTTGAATTGCAACTATAGATAATCTTTCTGACCTATATTTCAGTCTAGCGGGTTTACACCCGTAAATGTTCTAATCACTATTTTGGGATTATAACGGTGATAAAGGTGCGGATTGTACCTTATATTGTCGTTCATTTCTTAAAAAAACATCCAAATATTAATGGTAAAGAATACATAAAATATATATTCCGGTAAGTTCTTCGCCACATTTTTGACAAGGAAAAAGAAATTAGCGAAGAACAAAGAAACATAAATGTGGAAAACAGACCTCATACATGATAATCTAATTTCAAACATATGCTATGAAAATGCCTCCGTTGGAATTCTGCAAATATCCCATAGAGCAAATTACATGATGCTTGATATTGGTCATTTGGTATATGGCCATGTTCTAAGCGACACATACATGAAGATCATAAATTAATTTGTTGAATGAAATCAAATCTTAAACTACTAATGGGTGCCGTAGGAGGTCTAACGGATTTTTAAGCGAGGATTTCTTGGCATGTGTTACCCCGCTTGGAGGACATTTTTCTAAAGACCGCCAATTCACCTTCCTATAATATTGGCCATCTCTTCGACGAAATGTACCTTTATTCATATTCGGCAGATTTCGACTTTCATTTTGTTATGTATCTGAATTGGAAAGTCCCGTAAATGTAAATAGTCGTGCACAAAACATACATGATCTTTCCCTAACAAAATTAATCACAAAATCTGTACATAGATATAGGAAGATGTGGTGTGAGTGTCAATGAGACAATTCGCCATCCAAATAACAATATATAAAAGTAAACCATTATAGGTCAATGTACGGCCTTCAACACGGAGCATTGGCTCACACCGAACAACAAGCTATCAAGGGCCCCAAAATTACTAGTGCAAAAACCACGTTTTTAGAGGTTATCATGCTTCTATTATTCATTTTAATTTTGGTCAAGGGCTTTCCTAATTTGATTGGTTGACACCCATAAAGGCTTTCCTTTGATAAAAATAACCATTTAATATGTTCAATTATTCAGTTGCGCGATGAAGTTAGACCGAGATAACGGGCTATCAATTTGAGCTATCACTAGAAAATGAGGGTTTGCTAGATAGTGCTAAAGTCTCGGGGTGATCCACTGGCGGATCTAGAAATTTTCATAAGTGGGGGCCCACTGACTGCGCTAAGAGGGGGCCCGCTCCAGTCACGCTTCAGTGATTCCCTATATAAGCAACCAATTTTTTTCCCAAAAAGGGGGGGCCCGGGCCCCCTGGGCCCCCCCCTCTAAATCCGCCTCTGTGATCATACATTTCTAGACCCAAAACAAACCTTATATACGTGTCTTAATTTGATCCCCATAATGAACCATTAAACAGCATAGTTGCTTATTGTTGAAGGCTGTACGGTGACCTATAGTTGTTTATGTCTGTGTTATTTTGGTCTCCTGTGGACAGTTGTCTCATTGGCAATCATACCACATCTAAAATAGTCATTTCATGGTATTAATTCACAAATTTCGAATTTGCATAGACAATATAAATGTTGAGTTCGTATGGACAGTCAAATGCCAAATAATAAAAAAAGGAAAAGAAAAGAACCTAGATTTGCAACTGGGAGTAATAGCGGATAGCACCCCTCTTCGCCTTAATTGCCATATGGTAACGGCAGTCATTTTATTGAAAATTACAAAGTCAAACAACACGCATACAGTTTTGTAAGTTTCATTCAGTTTGGTGCATCTTTTAAAGACAGATGCCACATAGGCACATGTCATGTTACATACTCATATAGTTTATATTGGGTTTGGTGAAATATTCTCTTAGAAAACGCAACTTTTACATATGTATTTCACATATGCTCAAATGTTTTGACTTTCCTCCGTTTCCATGACAATGGCGGCAATTTTGGAATTTCTTAATACTGTCTGCACATTTAGTCTGTACAGGTCACGTTCTCTCTATGTTTTTGTTATATGTATGTCTATTTGTATCTACAGAGTTAATCATTTTCAACTTACTTTTATAGTTCGTTCTTATGTTGTACAGTTACATCCCTGTTCCAGGTTAGGGAGATGGTTGGGATCCCGCTAACATCCGCCACATTCTGTATGTATGTGTCTGTCCCAAGTCAGGAGCTTGTAATTCAGTCGTTGCTGTTCAATTGTTGCTGTGTTACATATTTCGTTTTCGTTCATTTTTTTTTGTACAATTTTAAGCCGTAGGTTTTCTGGTTTGAATTATTTTACATTTTTGATTTCGGGGCCTTTCCGGCACAGACTGACTATGCGGTATGGGCTTTACTCATGTTGAAGGCCGTAGTACGGTGACCTATAGCTGTCAATTCCTGTGTCATTTGGTCTCTAGTGGAGAGTTGTCTCATTGGTAATCATAGCATCACATCTTTTTTTGTAGCCTATGTTTTCCGTCTTTTCTTTGCCACGGTACATTTTGGAGTTTAACATTTGTCTTTTGCATATGAATTTCTGAGATGAATTTAAAATGATGAAAATTCTTTTTCGCCCTCGAACGCAATCTGAACATCGCGGTCGTTCAACTCTCTGAGTTTGAACTACAAAGCAACAGTGAGACCTTGACTCCTATGAGTGTGAAATCGTTAACCTCACTTGTATAGTATAAATATAAATTAAGGGTTAAGATCAAAAGAATTACAGTCATCTCTTACGACAGTAACGTATGAACATTTACTTTTTGTTGACAAAGCAAAAACCCTCTTTTTGTATGGACATAAAGCTTTGATTCGACGACCTACGTATCCCGTATGAATCACACTTAAAAGAATTGATCTTGTGAACAAGGGCGGTATGAATAAAGAGGAATTTCCCGTCGGAAGTGCCTCGGTGTGAATATAGATCAATTGTTCTATTTATATCATTGATCAGCTGATGCAGCGTACGAATAATGTCTTTATTCCGAGATTTTACACATTGTCATTAAATTTTGGTGATCAAATAGTCAAGGTAAGCATATAGTGTCTTAATTGAACCGGATAAATATTTTGTAAATTTTATTTAAACATGTGTTCTTGTTTTCTTTTTCCTTAGCTGAATTTAGGTCAAATAAACACATATTTTAAACGAAAACACCATTATTCACAATGGATGATGATGATGATGACGGATGGCTGTAGTACGTCCAGTGGCTAATTAAATACATATTCAAGACAAGAAGTTAAATTTATACAAATATTAACATTGCCTTGACACACTGAGCCAGATTTTTTTCGTCTTTTCAAAAGGTAACTGTACGTATTCAAAGCATTTCAATGGAGGTGTTTGCAATAATTTATTTAAATAAAACAACGATCTTTTATCTGTTGGTATATATTAATAATAATTCATTTGCTACAGTTTATTAATTTTGTATCCTGGCAACGGTCCAAAAACAAATTTCATATCGGAATTTGTGTAATTTATTGAATTTTAATTGATTACACCATATCGATATCCACTTGACCATGCTGACCAAACATGCATACATTACTTCCTTTTCAAATATTCAAACAAATATTGATTGTCAGCAGAAATTCCAGGTACTGATTACATAATATATTTCGATCGTATTCGATTTTGCTTACTAATTTATCAATATTGATTTGTTGGTCCATATATATGTCATCAACTTTAATAGATTGACAACCAGTCTGTGTTCCGTAATTATAAACTGTATATATATAACTGTATTTTTCAAAAGTATCAACAATGTCAAGGAGAAATTATATAATTTTAACTAAAAAAAATTGAAACTTTCAAAAAATATTGCAGTCTGAGTATGTAAAATAACAAATTAGTGATAACAAAATTCTGAAAAAGAAATGGTGTCATCAATTTTAAAAACTTCCCTTTAACGATTAATATAGGTTCAAAGTCTTGGGATATTTTGAACGAAGAGACTTATTATAAGTGGCGTCACTATAGCATGTAATAGTTTGTAGAAATTTTAATCTTCAATGGTCTGTCGTTTTAAAGCATAGATGTTTGTTTACGTATAATCGGTTATTTACTTTTAAAATATTCTTAAATTGTACACGGCCTATATCCTTTATAGTGGTCAAAAGGAGATAACCCTCCTGTTGGATTGGTAAGCATTCATTATTCAAATTAATTTGGGGACGGATGAGAGATGATGAACTTGTGACCTTTTATTTTCTTTACAAATTTACAAAACTGTTGCTTTTCTTATTTGTGTGATAATTCTTCGTGAAATTGAATTGGAATTTTATAAAGGACAATCATGTTTGATATAAAACGGCAACTGCAGAGTTAGTTGGGTGTTCTGTCAAGATTTGCGAAAAATGCAGTCAAGCAAAATTTCAATGCGGATTAGAGTTTTGTTTGCGGAGAAGTTTAGGTAATTTAGTCCTGTTGTTCGTTACATGTTGTTTATTTTTAGAAATTAAAGGATAAAACGAAACGGAGGTGCGTTAAACTAAAACATGTAGTTGTATTCTATTTAAAAAAAGAAGATTTATTAAGATCCATTAGGACATTTTCTATAAACAGCAAAATCTGGTCTCGACCGGAACGTGAAATGTATACTTGGATGACGTGAGTAAGCAAGAATAATCAAAGTTAAGCGTGAAGTAATCATAAATAACATATTACCAAACTTCTTTAATCGTTTTGGAGTTACATGTATTTAAATAAATCGTGCGTAATATTAGTTTTTGAATTAGTTTGAACACAAAATATTAATTTATTAGATTAGATTATTAAACTGCTTTTACGTTTAATAAACTTTGCTTTTGTAGAAAATATGAGTACTTGATGCCCCTTCTATTATTTGTTAGTGCATAACAATTCTGAAATCGTTACCGAAAAGAAAAGCATTATTTTTAAAATCCAAATCCTGTTATACCTTTTGTTGCAGATCCACTTTTTTTCCGGATTATTCAGTTTGATTTTTTTTTAGTACTAACTATGTCGCACTATTGTTTTAAATTACACGGCAGAACAACCCTTTCAGTTCCATCATATACATACTAGCCATAGAACTATGACTATTATATCTATGGTCCCACATTGTTTGGACGTCTGTTTTCTGTAACGATGGCTATATCCTGTTTGTAGTTTACGTATGTAGTTTTATTTTTGAAGCGAATCATGCATGATACCATCAAGCAATGATGGCGTGATACCTGGTAACATTGCATAATGAAGAGGTAGATGAAAAAAATATCGAATAATGATTCAATCTAGATCAATTTATTACGCGTACTTATTTAATCAATATTCCTGATGGTGTTACAATGTGACTAATACAGCATCACGTTTGTTAGTGCAAATCACCTGACTTTCATTTGCTCAGATTTTAACCATAGCTTTGGAATAAGATTCCAAGATTTAATATAAGACTAACGTGTATTAATTGGGATGACCATTTGGTTGTCAGGTAGGCCCTATTTTTTTCAATATTCGAAATTTAAACATATTGATCGACATTTTTGCATAATATGTTAAGGTCTAGAGATTGCATATTTCCGGAGTTAATGTGCCATTTGAGAATCTAAAGAACCGTTTATGGGTTTGTTCCCCAAATAAATGGAACAGTTAAATTCATTCTGAATTATCCATAGTTTATCAAATCATTGACACACTCGACTAGGTCTCGCGCCTTTATAGCAGAACGCACGGAAAACGAGTACATGTATGCATAATAGGACAAGCGAGGTTACATGGATGTACTAATCTATTTAGGACAAAGAGGTCAAAGTGGTTCTCTTATTTTGTAGTTAAAGAGGAGAGAAAACAACTTTGACCCCCAGGCCAGTAGCAAAGAATTTCCAAGGGGAAACATGTGAAGTTGCTCTATATCTATATCTGTTCACACCTATAGACTAGTCCGAAATATATTCTATCTATTTTAAGATAACCTATGATATATAAATATTTACTCAGAGTTTGCTGATAATTCTTCAAGGATACAAACTGTCTCACATTAGGGTCAGTGTCCTATTAATCTAAATTTACATGTACATACACATTGTAAAAATGCACGTTTAGGCCTATGGATGACGTTTTCTAAAACGTACGCAATATAATTATAGGTATACAAGGACGCAATGAATATCTTTAGTCAGCTTTTGACTTTGGTTAAAGATTCATCTCGCCGATTTACCTTTCCTAGTGTTGCTTTTGTAAATTCTTTATATTTCAATCTGGGAATTGCATTCTTTATTCAAAATGTGTACACAAATTATTCTCCATATACACATTGGGAAATGAAGAATCCCAAAGTAGTTCATATCTTAACATAAACATATGAGTCAACAATTAAAAAGAAACATGTGGAAAATATGCATCCTTAAAATCCATTAAAAAGGCTTAAGTCGCAGCGAATTTATTGTTCATGTTCATCTCTTGTGTAGAAAAAGAGACACAGCAATTTGTGAAATAATTTTTTTTTAGACAGTAAAACGCGAAAATAATTGAAATTAATGGAAAACAAAAACATAACGGATTTTGGAAAAAAAGGGCCGTCTGAAAAAAATTGTCCTGTCCCCAAGTACCTATGCTTTAAGATGCTAGTATTGAACATTTTACCGAACCTAGTCGACAAACAAATCACTGTAATATTTAAACAAGGTTAACTATATTAATTTATAGTTCACTGTATATTTAATGACATAATTAAGTATTTATGAATATTCGATTTCAATTACATAATGCTATTATGCTTTCAAATAATAATCATGAATAGCCCTGCCTACGAGATTAAAGAAAGCAAACACCCCTGGGTCTACATCAATGTATTACAGGTCTAAGGACAACACTGCCATATCTTATCTCACTACAACGTACACATTTACCTTAAAACTTGACTTAGTTCAGGACAAATATGACAGTTATCTGCTTATACAATTAAAGATGTAGGTCCGCGGAATGATAGCTGATACACTACACGTCAATCAGTGTCGTTTTTCGACACCTATCTTGACAAGTGACCATTATGACCTTTTAAGTACAAGGGGGTCAGTAAATATGAAATTTAGACACGCAATTGGGCATTGAATTGTTTGGTCTTCTTTTACATAATTACAACAGATTAAATCCATGTGACTTAAATTCATGGGACTTTTGTCAATGCATAAGTAATAGTTTGTTCTAACGTTAACATTTCCATTTTAAACCATAATTTACATATTATTTTGTTTGCCCCCGACGTAACCGGAGGATACCACTGTCCGTCCGTCCGTCCGTCCGTCCGCAATTGTTCTCTAGCTTAAGTTTGCCACAACTTGTACTTGAAACTTATACACAATGCTTATTACCACAGCACATCGATCAAGTTCGAATTTGGGTAGTGTCACTTTATAACGTTAAATGCAAGCGGAGGCCTCATATATGTCACATGGACACATTCTCCATTTATTTTATTAATACTTTGTCATTTATGATTATTTTACTGATAGTCGTCCAACAATTATACTGTTTAATAGCTTATCGTATCATATATAAACCTGCATTATGTTAATATATCTAAATCTTATTATGTATTTCAAAAAATACCCGAACGTCAAGAATAAGGCGAATGGTATTACTTGGAAAACGATACCAAAGGGACATTCGATCTCATAAGTCTAAACTAAACTGACAAACTTTCTTGAAAAACTGGCAGTAAATACATAAATGCATGAGTACATGAACATATTCTAAAACTAAAAAACACTTGTTCAAACTAGAGACAAGGGAAGTTTACCATTCAATTGCGGACATACAGATGAGGTACAGATTTGTTTCATATAACAAACAACGTCGAAAGTTGTTTTAGCTTTCTGCAGTCAGTGGCGGATCCCGAAATTTTCATAAAAAGGGTGCCTGCCTGTCTAAGAGGGGCCACTCCAGCGATGGCTCAGTGATTCCCTATATAATACAATAAACGAAACACAAAGGTGGAGGCGGGCATCCTTCGCCCATAAATCCGCCTCTGGCATTTATAGATACTTCTCGACTTCGAAATTACATCGGCATCTTATTTTTTCCCGCGGAAAATCAGAGTATCCATGATTATGCTTAGTTTTCAACAAACTCAGAGTGCATTCACTTAAGCTGGTCTACGCTGGCCATCCCAAAACATTTCAATTTGCATTATGCTTGAATGTTGTTTTTCTTTACCCCTATCTGTATGTGGCAAAACCTTACTGAATTTTGAGTCTTCAAGGCTATTCTACTTCGTTCTTATTTGGCCTTTTTAACTTGAGATTCGCGCTTTGCCAAAGAGTATTTTGTAGATGAAACGATCATCTTGCGTACAACATTTTAAGCCTGGTACTAGTATATTAAATGAGTTCATTTAATTTTCATCAATTGTCTATCATTTTATCAGAAAACTCGAAGATTATCAATTCTGAAATATTTGTCTACACTCGTCCTTGCACCTGTTCGATCGAGACTTGGCATTTTAATGTCAACGATCGCACGTCATCTTCTTATGCTTTCTGCTTTATTTATAATCTGAGATGTGCATATAAACCCCGAGCGCATTTTTGAATGTTTACGGTACTGGCTAATTTCAAAGGTAAAGATTTTCGCTTGATTTGTTTAGCTCCATCTATAAATAGTTTCCTCGTAGTTGAATTAATAAATGTTTCTAAATAACTAATTTTTTTAAGGAATCGTTTGTTATATATATAAATAGTGCTAATTCATTTCCTTCAATTCATGCCTCATTAAACATACTGGTTAACTGACATGAAATGCTGCTTTACTATTTCAAAAGATGGATCTGACTTTCACGCACCTATAGTTACTGTTTTTCCTTGTCGCTAAGATGTGCCCCTGTTAATGCGACGGCGACAATGCGTTAATTTTCAGAAACCAATCCTTCGCTCTCGGCAATTTGTCCTGCTTGACAAATTATACTTATATCATCTTTAGACTATCAGGATCTCGTTTTGTATACTGCTATCCATGCGCCGCCACCTGTTCCCGGCATAACTACTTGAAATGCAATTACATCTTTCTTTTCAGCTTAAAGACATAAGTTAAATTAGTAGTTAATGTTTCGAATATTTCGTCTATAGTATTTAACATGTTTAAGGGGGTGGTGGTGGTGGTGGTTGGGGGGGGGGGGGGGGGTGGGGAGGGGGCAATACCAATCAGGTTTTAGTATATTACTACATCGCTTTTCTATTGAATGGAGACCTCCTCTTTATGCCACTTTAATTAGAAAATCAAAGGTATTATACATCCATTAAAAAAAATACAACAATATCGGACTCCAAGGGAATTTGAAAACGGAAATGAACAAGGAATAATAATAATCTAAAACAAAGATTTTATGTGGGTCTAATTTCTTCAGAGTAAGGCCTTGTCTCATATCTAATTTTGCCAAAAATAACTATGCGTAAAAGTGATAGTAACATTACAACTAACATTTCTGTTCTAAATTGCCAAGATTGTATCATACTATTCATTCATCTGAACAACTAACACACATTTCTGTACTTCAGTAGTTTTTTAGGGAACAGATAAAGACTCTTTATTTTACCGTTATTCTACTGCATGGAATCTAATCGGAAGTACCTCGACTGATATTCGAATATATGATGACTTGGTGGTTAATTCTGTTAAAGTACTTTCAGATACTGTTAGATTTTAAGAGATATTAATTTACTTCCGCTTTTTAAAGCAGGTTGTATGTATATAGTGCTGGGGAGTCCGTCTGTCTTTCCGTGCGTTCGTTCTTCTGTTTTCCCTTCCGTCCGAATTTTGTTACCCACAACTGCCCCCAAATCGCTGGACAGAATATTGGGAAACATTCACCGATTCTTACTAGCACGAGGTACTTTTGCACCTTATATTTCTTCATCTGAAAGATTTTTGGGGTTCACTTTGAGATAGTTGTTATAGTTGCTTACATCCACTTTATTTGAACTTTGGTGAATAGATGTCTCATTGGCAATCTACTACATATCTTTTATATTTGAGGGAATTTGGCGTTCATTGCAAACTGTTTGAGTTTCCATTTCCCCCCTGAAATAAAATATTAACAGATAAAGTTCTATTAGACTTGAACCATCTCTTCGATTGAGAATTTTATCAGTTGCACCTGTATGGTAGATTAGATCTAGAATACTATGCTTACTATATATGAAGGCGGAGTCCAAAGATTATCCAAATATGTGACTATGAATATATAATATTTATTTAAAAGTAATGACACATATTATTACAAAATTGTATTAAGCGACTGAGTAATATGCCACTCGATAGCTAGCACTTCACATTAATAGGATAATGTTCAAGTGTATTAGTTTAATACAAGTGGGTCTGCCGAGTGTAGTTTCTTTTTGTGGATCGTTTGTACACACAAGGACAATGACTAAAGAGTCCAAAATCATCAGAAGTCCGAGATAAGAACTTATACCTGTCAGTTTTGGTTAATAAATAAACATATATATATATATATAATATAAGTATGGTGTATTATCTTGTTGTTGATATGTGATGGAAGCTTTTAATGCTTTACAAGTGTCAACATATGAATATATTTGCCTTGACCGCTGGGGAACTATACGTAAACAACACGGACAGTAAACATTTGCTATCTATTTCAGAGGTTTTGCGGTCATTTATTCAGAATGAAGGGCACTTGAAGACCGCCAGACCAAAACAAGATTTTTTAGGTATGTGGTAGGATAAAATCACGTGACAGATTGTTTTGTATCTAAGTCAGTGACATACTAAATGCATTTTACATAAGATTTATGTTTTATATATTTTTAGTCCTTCAAGGACATTCGGTTTAAGGCTAATAGAGTATTAAGTTTATCGCTGATGGAATGCTTGTTAGTATGCCTATCAACACAGATATATAGTCTTAGTACACCGCACTTCAAAATATTATTGGAAGCATAAAAACTAACGCGTTTTGATTTACTAATCACAATCTGTTCTCACGGCAATATTGAAAAATAATTTACTATTTTCGCCAGATGTCCTTTCTAGATCGGTTTCCAATAACATCATCAATAAAACATTTATTTGTCAGTCAGTTGTGAATTTTATTTTGTTCAATTTTCCCGCGAGAACGGATAGCAAGAAGTACATTATAGTAATGTTGATTCCTAGTCGGGTAAACTGTATAGGAAACGATATTATTTCTTATGCAGCAAAAATACTGCAATCTGATTGGTTAATTACCCCGGTGTAAATAACACCCTACCCTGGTTCACCCCGGGATAAATAAAAGTTTGCCAAAAATTTCAGAATTTTTTATTTTTTTTTTTGCCAAGATAAAAAGAAAAAAAAAAAACAAAAAATTCAAAAAAAGAAATTATCAAAATAAAATTGTTTAAATTAAAAAAAAAACAAAAAATTTCAAAAATTTTAAAAAATATTTAAAAAATTTTTTTTCCAGAAAACTCAGAAAAATTTTTTTTCTGACTTTTTCCAAAAATTAAGTAAAAAGTATTTTACAATGCGCAGCAACATGGACATTGAAAAATGTTACACTGTAAATTTTTCATTACCATTTTTTCAATTTTACATCCTGGTTTCAAAATGAGTAAAGGAAATGTTCATAAGAAATAAATTCGTTATCTTGGTGTAATCAGGGGTGTACGGAATTTTACACCGTTGTTGAAAATTCATACACCCATTCGGCTGCGCCTCAGGGTGTATGAATTTTCAACAACGGTGTAAAATTCTGTACACCCCTGATTGCACCAAGATAACTAATATTTTTTAACGTGGTTCAGAAATATTAAAACTCTCGTAGCTATCTCAACCTCGAGATCTCAACGCTAAACTCAATTACTAGCAGATTAAGAACCAAGAAGCACTACAAGTAAATATATAAATACATATACGCATCATTTGATCGCAATGAAGGTTGTACTTAATTATTTGCAACCTTCACACTGGCATGGTAATACATACAGTAAATATAGACAATAACACTATTCGACCGGTAATAATGTTTTTGTTTATGTCGTAAAATATATTATTGTTAATATTTCTTATGTTTCCACAGTGGGCATTCATCTATAATCGAGGACAATTAAGTCCTTAGGAAAAAAATGACGGAAAATGGTAAAGTTCTTGAAGTTAAGCGAGTGGAGTCAGAGGAGTCCCTTGATGAAGGAGATTTGGAGGATTTCATCCCGACACCCCCAGATGGCGGATGGGGCTGGATGATAGTCTTAGCTTCGTTGGTTTGTAACATCATCGTGGACGGTATTGGATATGCCTTTGGAGTACTGTTGCCAATATTCGCTGATTATTTCTCAGCACCCAACAGCAAAGTTGCTTTGGTTGGGTCCCTGTTATGTGGAGTTTATCTGTGTGCAGGTAATTTAAATTGATACTTATGATACAAGACAATACATTTATGTTATATCAATTTCGAATATGATATACGGTCTAATAATGAATTAAAATGTATAATAATTGAAAGCAACACGTTTAATAATTTCTTGCGTCCAAAGCGCTGGATTAACCTTCATCAGGAACGCTGAAATCCAATCATTTGAAATCCGATGATGTAAAAGTTTGTCTTGTTAATCATATTGTTGAGCGCCATTGTATGCTAGTACATTCTTATAAAAATTAAGAAGGGAATCAATCTTAACTTTCGAGTTGGATTTTGATTTTAAGGTTTATTGAAAAAATAGTTATAAAACAAAAATTACGAACTCCGAGGATTATTCAAAACTGAAAGTCTGTTGTCAAATGGCAAAATCAAAAGCTCAAACACATCAAACGAACGGAAAGCAACTATCATATTGCAGACTTGGTATAGTCATTTTGTTATGTAAAAAATGGTGGAATAAACTTGGTTTTATAGCTATCTAAACCTCTCACTTGTATGTCATCCTTCCACATATCTTCCATTATATTGACAACGATGTGTGAACCAAACAAACAGACATTATAGGTAAAAATGTCAAAAATAGGGGTAAATCGGTCAACATTGTGTTATAATCTTGATCACTATATGGGAAAAATATCATCAAAGAAAAATGTCACAAAGAAAAAAAGTAAAAGTAATATTCATAAAGACAAATAAAAGAATAATGTAACACGTTTTTAAGACTATTAACAATGCCAGTACCCAGATCCAATACTTCAAGCCCATCGTGTATTATTTATGAAAGTTATTCGGATGATTATCAAAAAGGTCCTGGTATTTTTAGATGAACCTTTTTACAAAAGGACGAGACGTTCTTTGACATACCTCTGGTTCGTCAACTTTCTACTCAGACACTGGTGACGTTTAATAAAGTCTGAGTAGCAGATAAACTCATCATAGATACCAGGACTAAATTTAGTATATACGTCAGACGCGCGTTTCGTTTACTAATCAGTGACGCTCGAATCCAAAAAAGTTAAGAAGGCCAAATAAAGTACAAAGTTGAAGAGCATTGAGGACCAAAATTCCTGAAAGTTTTGCCAAATACAGCTAAGGTAATCTATGCCTGAGGTAGAAAAGCCTTAGTATTTCAAAAAATTCAAAAAATTGTGAACAGTAAATTTATAAATATAACCATATCAATGACAATTCATGTCAGCACAAAAAGTGCTGACTTCTGGGTTTGTGATACCCTTGGGGAAATAACTGCAAGCTCGAAAATATTGAATAAGTTTGAAAATATATATCCGATATGCAGGGGAAGATGATACATTGCTACTCAGGTGGGGGAAATTGATAATTACAAAATTAAAATTGTTTGTCTATTCTATACACTAATTTGACTTAAAAATATTACAAAAAAGATTACTTAAGCTATGTATAGGCTTTTTCGTTGTTAGGGTTTTTTTTCGGTTTTCCATAATATCTAAACAATTACTAAGTGTTTCTGCTCAATCCAACTTTTCAATGGCTATGTACAAAGTAAATGAATAGCATGTATTTTTTTTCACAACTGTCAACGGTTCTATCAGCCAAAGATAGAATGTTACATAAAAAGATTCAAATGTGGCAATAATAACCTGAAATAAGAGTCTTTCCTATAACAAATCAAGTTTCTACCCTTTATTTTAAGCAGAAACACTACTGGTTTAAAGGCACCTATGATATCACATATGGTCGTGTAGTATATTTGTTATGTTTCATGTCGCAATACTGCATAGGCAGACTAAGAGATAACCGATTCTGGAAGTTTTAAATTTCTTGTCTGTTTTGTAGGACCGATAGTGAGCGGGCTTGTCAATAAATTTGGATGCCGAGCAGTCGCTTTCACAGGAAGTATTGTCGCATGTGGAGGATTCCTGTTGGGATCATTTGCTCCAAATTTAGATTTACTTATATTATTCTACGGTGTTTTTGGAGGTTAATATTGGATATTTTTATTAATCTATTTTTATTGAAAAATACTTATTACTGCAAGTTACTATAACCTTAAGATTGTGTTAATTTTAATATAGATTTGTTTTATCTTTAAAGATGCTGAAACAATTATTTTCTTATTGAATACACAATAAAATTGAGAATGGAAATGGGGAATGTGTCAAAGAGACAACAACCCGACCAAATAAAAAACAACAGCAGAAGGTCACCAACAGGTCTTCAATGTAGCGAGAAATTCCCGCACCCGGAGGCGTCCTTCAGCTGGCCCCTAAACAAATATATATACTAGTTCAGTGATAATGAACGCCATACTAATTTCCAAATTGTACACAAGAAACTAAAATTAAAATAATACAAGACTAACAAAGGCCAGAGGCTCCTGACTTGGGACAGGCGCAAAAATGCGGCGGGGTTAAACATGTTTGTGAGATCTCAACCCTCCCCCTATACCTCTAACCAATGTAGAAAAGTAAACGCATAACAATACGCACATTAAAATTCAGTTCAAGAGAAGTCCGAGTCTGATGTCAGAAGATGTAACCAAAGAAAATAAACAAAATGACAATAATACATAAATAACAACAGACAAATCTATATCCTGATTGTTATACCGTTTATTTAACAAAAAAAGTAATACTACAAAAATATTTTGAAGTTTTACAGTATGGAACTACTTTTCTATTGTTTTAAGTTGCAAAAGGACAATGGACAAATTTTCAGCATGACTTTGATATCTATATTTTTATTTATAATAATCATCTTTAGATAACTATACTGTACAGGTTAATGTTTGATTGTTTTCGCTATTGTATTTCGATACTAGGGTTAACCTGCTGTTATTCAAAAATGTTATTATGCCTGTTAGATTAGTTATGCTTACTTGATTAGACATTTTCAGGTCTTGGTTTTGGAATGATATATTTACCATCTATTGTAAGTGTTGGCTACTATTTTGAGAAGAGGAGAGCTGTAGCTACAGGTATTGCAGTATGTGGCTCAGGTATTGGTACCTTTATTTTCTCTCCGCTGAATGATTACTTGTTGAAAGTCTTTGACTGGAGAAACTTATTATTCTTACAAGCCGGAATTATTCTGAATTGTCTCGTTTGTGCAATGTTAATGAGACCGTTAGAGCCAAAAAAGAAAGTGAAAAAGGTGATAACCGAGGATGACAAGGACGAAATGCGCCATCATTTCAAGGTCAAAGCTCAAAGAAACCGGAGAATCACAACGGAGTCAGAGTCTAGTGTTCAAGACCTCAAAACATTTGCCAAATTGAGAGAGGCAAAACTTATGAGAGAAAATAAATTGAACGAAGAGGAATCAGACATTTGGTCAGTTCCGAGTGAATTTTTTGTCAAAGGAAATCCAGAAAGCAATCCCAGTAGTCCAACCGGTACTCCGAAAATCATACTATCCCCCAACGAGTCTGTGCCCAATGCAGAGTCGTCCATCAGATCGTCCATCAGATCGCAGACGTCTAATACAGATAAGAAGGTGACAGTTTCTGTAGACGACAATACAAAAGAATCGCAACCAGATATACAAGTAAATCGGCCATCCAATGGAATAGCTATTGCTGCTTACGAAGTTCAACCATTGATAGAAAATGGCTACACGAAAGTTAAGGAGAAAAAGCCAAAACTGCACCCACCTGCTGGTTCACAAATGAGGATAGGATCATATCGAGATATTGTTGCTCATAAAGAAGACTTTGCTAGACCATTGTATAAAAAAGACATATTTTACAGCGGAAGTATCGTTCATATCCCACAATTTCGTTCTCAACCCAATATTGATAGCTATGTAACTAGTATTACATCAATTCCAGGTGTGTCAGAGGTTCCAAAAACATCAGTATGGGATCACTGCACATGTTTGCCAAAATCCGTCGTAGACACATTGAAAGAAATGTTGGACTTTTCCTTATTGTTGGATTTAAACTTTGCTTTGTTATGTCTAGGAAACTTATTTGCCATGTCAGGATTTTATGTTCCTTTCACATTCCTCGTTGACCGGGCTCAGCGCCTAGGAGTCCCTGATACAGAAGCAGCTTTCCTTCTTTCAGTTATCGGTAAGTATGCAAAATATAACAGTTATAATCATTCTGAGTAAATATTGATAATAAACAAAAAGATGTCGTATGGTTGGCAATGAGGCAACACTTTCCACAAAGACTGAAGAATGTTTTTCTTGAAATGAGCTACGTGAGTATAGAAATTTTGGCATATACACACATTAATGTGAGCAGAACCTTATATGAACGATGAAAAAATGCACTTAAATGTATTGACTTATATTACCGTCATAAAATTTAACTTTTACTAAAATATCAACCCATCAACACAATATCTCTCAAACTTTTAGTTTTAAAGATATTTCTAGACAAGGACACTCATTTTATCAATATGTAAGAAATATAACATTTTGTTTTAAAGAATATCGTGTCATATATAAAATACAAAAAAAAAGATTTTGTTTTGTTAATGATACGACTACCCATTATAGATTAAAACAATTATATGTCACCAAACGAACTTCAACAATGATCAATTTTAAACCATTAAATAAGCATTTAGAGTTCCCCTCTCCAGAAGATTTAAAAAAACCTAAAGGTATTATTTATGTACAAAACATAAACGAAATTTTTTTTTTTGATAGGCAACAACCAACGACAAAAACTGAATATCTCTATCTTGTCATTCTTTCTCCATTTCCATTTTCAATTCTATGTTTCGACATAACGAAAGCTTTGATACTTACTATACAAATTCTTCCTTTCAACTAGTAACTACTTTTTTCTTTTACTCCATAGATATGGTTATACATTAATTTCAGGTATTGCCAATACCATTGGTCGAGTTTTAGCAGGTCTGTTGGCTGACATGAAGAACGTCGATGCTCTTATAATCAACAACGTGGCCCTTATTATCAGTTCAATCAGTCTGTTCCTCCAGCCACTATGTACAACATATGAACTGTTGATTGTATTCTCAGTTGTCTATGGATTGTGTGTTTGTAAGTCACTTTTTGTATTAAAAACACATTTTGCTGGAAATGATATATAGAAAAAAAAAGAAGATGTGGTATGATTGCCAAATGAGACAACTGTCCACAAGAGACCAACATGACACAGATTTTTTTTATAGGTTTTTTAGTTTGTACGTGAGTTCCACTTTTGTATTCATAACTGCTTCTGAACAAATAGGAAAAAAAATGATGATTCTATCTAATTCCGTCTGGATTTACCTTCATCAGGAAGGCGCAAAGCCGAATATTTGAAAGCCTAAAATGTGTAAGAACCGAAGCAGTCGAAGAGTGATATGACTAAAAGGGACATATTAATAAAGGCAAAATCCGTCTAAGGTCTATTTCGCGTTGGGAGTTGAAAATTTATGAATCTATGAATGAGGTTCGATTGTTATCGTCCTTTTTAAGTTGAATTCAGATAAATGAAAAAGAAATGTAACGTTTGCATGAAAAGTGTTCCAGCTAGTAAGGGTCTTAACACGTCTTGACTAATATGTATTTGATCTCTGTCTGTACAGGATGACATTTGCACATCATGTTTCATTATTTCGGAGTTTTTTGGAATTACGTGGGCTTTTTACCCCTGATAACATTTGATGAAAATCTGATAATCTTCCATTAGTATTACCATATTTTATTGGTTGAGAGTACCCATTTGATATCTGCAACTTCTACAAAACCCCTAATTATAATTTGTTGGAATTTTCCCAGCATTTTAACCAAAGTGTGTGATTTTGCAACTTCTTTTTGTTTTATCCACACAACTTTTTTTAGGGGGGGGGGGGGGGGTCATCAGCAGAGAAGACTTTCTAAGTTGCAAATGTATCTAATCCTATTGTCATTTTTTTTTGACAATAAAATATGTTTAAACAAAGCATCTCATAAACTTTTTCATTCCTTTATGTGGGATAGAGACAGCCTTTTAAGAGGAAATTGTTTTACAAAACCAGTGTTTATCGGCTCTATTGGAAGTTAAGTTTGTAAAGACACTGAAATGACAACAAGAGTACATACGTGAACAACAGTTCACTCGCAGACACACTAGTTTTTATTTGGTGCATATTCTACAAATGTAAATGTTTTATTTATAGCTGCTTACATCTCACTGACATCGATTATCTTATGTGACCTACTGGGCCTCAGTAAGCTGACAAATGCTTTTGGTTTGCTGACATTATGCCGTGGTATTGCTGGTATATATGGCCCCCCTTCGGCAGGTTGGTAGAATATTTTAAGTCTTATAGTTTAATCACAAAAGCATTAGTTTCTCGGTTTTTTTCACGCGTGAATAGCGAAAGCGCGATGATTATTTACTTTTTTTTTTAATTTAGTTTCCTTTTCCTTTAGCGATATTAGAAGTCAAATGACATTAATATTTGTCATATACTAAATTTAGTCCTGGTATCTATGATGAGTTTATATTAACATTGTTATCTCAAAATTACTTTAAAGTAAAACTAAACATGTTGAAATAAGGGAAGAATTAAATCCCTGGTTTTACCTTACCAATGATAACTGCACTTTTAAAAAGTAAAAAAAGTCGATTATAAAGTTCTGAATCAAAATAATTATATTTTGCAGGCTATGTATTTCAATTGAGTGGCAGTTATGATGCATCTTTCTATTTTGGAGGTGGAATGTTTTTAGTAGGAACTTTATTCCATTTAGCGTTACACTTACCTTGTGTTAAACGTAACAATACATTAACACATGACACAGAAATGGACTTTATGGCTGACGATCCTTCGGAAGAGCCAGTGGCGGTATAGATTATAATTCCAATTCATTAATTTTACTTTTCTCAATTTCTTTGTCAATTGTCACCGAGGAACGATTTTATTAATGATATTTTATAATTATCATTGTTTCTTTATTAATCCAGTTTTCACTAGAATGTGGTTTAAATGAAGATATAGAAAATAGCTTGTCTTTTTTATTTTATTCGTGCTGAATTGTCTTTTAACTTTATTTATATAAGTTCACGTTTCCTACATGCTTTACAATCATACATTCAATCAGATGTCAGCGAACCATGCTTAATGTTTTAATTAATTACTTTTTCCTGCTTTAAATGCATTTGATAACAATAATTGTCTCCAATGAATATGCAGTAATGTGAATTGAACTGATTGTTTTAAATAGAATTGCTAAAGTAAGGAGATGAGCCCCCTTACTTTAGTAACGCATATAACTCGTTAAATGTGTAAGGCGTTTGGAATATATGTAATCAGTTTTAAAAATAGGTTTCATTTCACAATTCAGAAACTTGCATTTGTTTGTTCTTTGTTTCAATTTTAGTAAGCATTATTTCATGTATTCCTATTATTTTCATATTTGTCCGTGTAATGCAGTAAATGCCAATTAATGTTCATATTTGTTATTTATAATCAAAGATGAGTTTTTGCTTCATGATTGTAATTACAATACTATTTGAATCATGATTTTTGTATCTTTTTCACATATTTAGATCCTATACTTTGAAATTTTATCAAGATATATCAGTTCTTAGTTAATGTTGCTCTTTATTTTATTATTGTGAGTTGCAATAATTCTTCAATTGAATATTTATAAGTTGTTTACCTTAGTTCAGCTAGAACTACAATACGAATATGAATATATTTGTGTGTATTTTGTACATGAGTTGAGTTATGCATGTGTATATTCTATTTAGAATTTGTATGATAATTGGAAGGATAACATGTAAGCAAGAATAGTATATATGCACATATTTATATAATGTTGAATTTGAATAATATGGTATATATATTTATCCGAAAGGATGTTTTCATTTTACATTTGTATAAATGTGTTTTATTGTTTCCTTTTGCAAAGCTTTTTATTTATAAGGACACTATATGATGTGTTTTCATTATTTTTAACAATATGATTATTTATAAGCTATTTTTTTATAGCTGTGTTTTCCTTCCCAATCTTATATATAAATATGTCAATTTTTTTATTCTTCTGTGAAATGAAATCTTTATTTAATGAAAGAAAAATAAATGACAACAAAACAATTATTCAATAGTTATGGATTATGTTAACAAATCTATACTTTCTAAGTCAATCATGTTAACGCAATATTTATACAACATCAATTATAAAAGACGATTTAATATGTACACTATATATAGTTTGGTTCTTCAGACTTTTTAAAATACCAAATATAAGTCACATAAAACAATACTATATCATAAACAATGCATGCTTTACTGACTTGTTTCGAATATTTAAAGACGAAAAGCATTGGTTTATCTTCTGACCATAAAGAGCTTGGAGTGGAGAGTAGAAATTCAAGTCGGATGTAGACAAAACTGATAAAAGATACCACCAGGCTTATAAAAGAGGGACGAAAGATACCAGAAGGACAGTCAAACTCATAAATCGAAAACTATCTGAAATTTAATTGTGAATGTCAGACGCATGTTTTCTAAACAATAACAGTGACGTTCAAAACAAACAAAAGTTAAAGGGCTAAATAAAGTACGAAGTTAAAGACCAATTAGATCACAATAGTCGGAAGGGTTTTGTCAAATATATCTAAGGTAATAAATTCCGGGGTAGAAAAAACCTTACTATTTCGAACAGTTCAAAGTTTTATCATCTGTACTTAAATTGACTGGATATAAGTTATTGTCTAATGTATTCTCAGCTCGTGTACGACTGTGAATATGAATACCATATTATAAAGTAGATATTGGCTTCATTGATAATTATTAATTTTAAGTCTGACCACTTATGATATCCCACTAAAACAATGATGCTACATTTTTATTACGGGTGATATCCATTTCTTGCTTTTTTAATGAGACAAATTTTCTAGTAAGTTTCTTCCTTTGAATTTATGATACATTTACAAATATAGTATATCTTTATTTATAGTTCATGTATATATTTGAAATTCTTATATTTATTGCGTTTTTATATATTTGGTCAGTTCGTAGATATATACATCTATCACCAGTTTTAATATATTCTTGCGTGGCATGCATAAAACATTTAAACACATTGGAGCAGGATATGTAGTCATTATGTTTTTTTCCTGTGACTACAAGAGATGTCGATATGATTATAAAGAACAGTAGAACTGTCTTAGTATGATGTACACAATATGGAGCATTTGGTATTTCTTATATTTTGTTTAAATGGAATTTGACTTTTAGTGAATACTTATTTATATACAGGAGGTCGTAGAAATATCTGTGTTTATTAATCATCGCTTACACAAAAACTACATACGATCTTTAATCCACATTTATCATCATTCAAAGACTTGTACAAGAAAAAAAACTTATTTTTTGCATTAAATGTTGAAAAGTCTACTATTTGTATATTTATAAAATGTTTAGTTTAAGCTATTGAACAATGCCAAGCTTATCTTTGGTATCATACTAAATGTCATTTGTAATATAAGAAATACATTTTTTTAATTATAAAATGTTGACTTTTGCGATATATTTTATTTTATTATTGTAATAAAAGATGAAGAGAAAAATATCTTGCATATTTTCAAACGTTCTTTTTAATAAAATATATCCTTTTTAACAGAATTTATCTATCTACTAATGCTACTTAAAATATCATATTGCTGTTAAGCACATATCCGTTTTGTGATAATCTCTATATTTAAGGAATAAAGCTTTCTCAAAAGACTTTAAATGAAAGCAGTTGTATGATATATTTTTCACAAGGTACAATAACTGTTCGCGACAACTG
The DNA here is from genome assembly GCA_037788925.1 of Mytilus galloprovincialis. Classification (NCBI taxonomy): domain Eukaryota; kingdom Metazoa; phylum Mollusca; class Bivalvia; order Mytilida; family Mytilidae; genus Mytilus; species Mytilus galloprovincialis. Next base: position 62,339,560 of record CM075333.1, read on the forward strand.
TGAGAATGATGTAAAGGTAGAAAATTGTTTAAAAAACTTAATAAATTGTATGCGTCCAAATTGCTTCTCAGGATCTGCATTCATCAGAAACGTTCAAAGCCGAACAGTATAAAGGCAAGGATGTATAAGAACTGAAACAGTAAAAGAGCTATATGACTAAAAAGTCAAAGTCAAAAGATTTTTGTTGAGTCATGAAATCAAACTAAAACATACGAAATTTCATTGTTCGAAGAGCTTCTGTTATTGATTAAAACTTGACTGTTGAGGGTATAGAGTTATAGATTTTTTGTGTTATTAAAATTTGCTGTTACAAAATGATAGAAATTATTATAAATTAAGGAATGTATCTCCCTCATGCAAAGCTCTGATTTCTTCTACGGATTTGGCTATACTTTTTGGACCTTTTGGATTATAGCTCTTCATCTTTTATTTAAACTTTGGATTTCAAATATTTTGGCCAGGAGCATCACTGAAGAGATATGTATTGTCGAAATGTGCATCTGGTGCAAGAAAATTAGTACCGTTAATTTTATTATGGTATTCAGCGATGTATAAATGTTTTTAATTCTTGACATACAAAAGAGATTAGAGATCTAACAACTCTAAAGGTAAGATAGCTATAGAAGATGGAGTTGAAACCCCTGATTTATGTGAAAAGCTATCAATCAAGTTTGAAAAAAAATATGCAAAAATTCATGATAATTGCAAATGCAAATAGTAGAGGAAAAACATGATTTGTACGAGATATATTTGAAATTAAAACTTATGTGAAATAAGTGTAACAGCTATAGAGAAAACGGTCCGATATAATGTCCGACATTTAAAAAAAAATATGTAAATCAAAAAGATACCATATTCAGCTCATTTTGTTAAGAGGGAATCGTAGCCAGTTACCTAAGTAACCTTCACGACTAAGGTTATTTTGTACAGGAATTATTTAGGAATACCACTTTCTATGAGAAAAAAAATATACCAAGAGGGCAACCAAAATACAAAAACCTAGAGAAAGGTGTGCAAGATTTCGTAAAAAAAAAAAAAAAACACAAAAGACTCGCAGCAGTCATTAAAACCCCAAACGGAAACATTGAGCAACGCAAATACTACAAAATGCAAGAAAGAAACAAAGGTGCCCCTTTAAGGTTGACAGCTAGTATTTTGTCGCCAACAATGACCCTTAGGTTGCAATAATGTCGTAAACGATGAAAACCGAAAAAGTAGAAAACGAAAAATACCGAACCCAAAGGAAAATTCTAAACGGAAAGTCCTGAAGCATATGGGTAAATCAAAAACTCAAACACTTCAAACGAATTGATAACAACTGTCACATTTTGGTACAGGCATTTTCCTAACGTAGAAAATAGTGGATTAAACCTGGTTTTATAGCTTGCTAAATATCTCTCTTGTATGACAGTCGCATTGAATTCCTTTATCTTGACAACGATGTTTGAACAAAACAAACATACAAAATAGGTAAAAATTTCAAAAATAGGTGTACACAGTCAGCATTGTTTTATAATCTTAATCACTATGAAAACATGCAAATATGTCAACAAAGATGAACTAAAAGGCATAAAGACAAGGCACTTTAACAATAAAGAAAGACAAGAATACAAATAATATTATAGCACAATAACACTGTGACAGGATATAAAAGTTCCCAGTGAAATGGATATTGTCAAAAATGGAATAAACAGTGAAAGTAATAATTTATAAAGACAAATTAAAAATCAATTCTTCAGAGAACAATTGAAGGTCTTTCCACCTCGATAATAAGAATGAAATTTAAAAAAAGATGTTAGAAAAGGTCACCTCAAACTGATATAAAAAATAAAATTAAGAGGTATATGCAGAAGACTTAATTGTTTTATAATGAACAACAAAGAATTTAAAGCAAAGGTCAAACCTAGAACGTCAAGTTGACCTTTGACCTTGACCTCAATTTCAAGGTCATAGGTCAGTGATCTCAAATCAAAAGACCCCAGGTCAATCACTTGTATGGTTGTGGAGAAATACCGATTTCAAATACAAAAGGGGAGAAAACTCTTCGACTTAAATAGGTTGAAGTTGCCCCTTATTGTAAACAGTAATTTGGCAAACACATCATATCATTAACTGTTACAGTTTCTTTCTAATATAGATTACAAGCAAAATCTAAAATTTAGAATATGACCTTGACCTTCAACCTTGACCTCAATTTCAAGGTCATGGATTAGTGAACTCAAATTGGAAGGTCCGAGGTCAATCACTTGTATGGTTGTGGAGAAATAATGATTTTAAATATATAAGGGGAGAAAACTCCTATAAGAGTTAACCAAAACACTTCGACTGAATAGGTTGAAGTTGCGCCCTATTGTAAACAGTAATTTGGCAAAAATATCATATCATTAACTGTAACAGTTTCTTTTGAATAACGATAACAAGCAAAATTCAAAAATTTATAACATGACCTTGACCTCAATTTCCTTCAAATGGACCAAGGACTTTATATCAAAAGACTGTAGGCCTCTACGACTTATACCGTATGAATTTATCCAACATATCGTCTATCTTAAATTTTCAAAGGGAAACAACTCCCATAAGATGTCTTCCGATCACTCCAGTCAAAATAAAACAAAACATTCTTAAGAGTAGACGAACAATTTGTTGAAAACAGTTTGTAAAAATCTTTTACGGTTTTAGAGATATAGCGATAACAAGAAAAAGGGGACGCGGGGAGATAACTCATATAAGAATAAGTGTTCGGTCACACAGGGTGAGTTTTGAAACCCCCATTACTGTACAACATCATTGGCCAAACATCCATTCGATATGTTGTAAAACGAAAAAGCATCTCAGACGGCAGAAGAAAAAAAAAAAATAGTAATCAGAAGAAAAACAAAAGGTCTTTCCACGAAAAGTGGAAAGACCTAATAAAACAATATTATGTCACACGTTATTTAGACGATAAACAACGTTAGGATCTAGAATCTATACTTCAAGACCTTCGTGTATTATTTGTGAAGTTGATTCAGAATAATTAGCAAGGTCTTGGTATCTTCCAATGATTTTATTTTAAAAGGACAAGCCGTTGTTTGATTTACCCCGGGTTCATCAACTTTCTACTCAGACACTGGTAACGTTTTACAAAAGTCTCAGTAGCTGCTGCAAGCTCCTGAATATCCAATGAATTTAAACGATTTTTGTCAATCGTCATCAAATCTCTACTTTTCATCTATTTTAATTGTAAATATCAAGGCTTCAAGAAAGAAAATCTACACTTATTAAGATTCAATTCAATTAATGATATGTATTTTCATACTTTGCATATAATAAAGGTTATTAAACCAGAGATGGAACGCCTATTTTAAATAGAACATTATGTTATTGGTGAAAGCAATAATGAAATGATATATGTTTAACTTTTATCTGTTATAACTATCTACCTTTTAATGTTTTTCATCGTTGTATTTTCATGTGGATTCCATTTTTACATAAAATTTAAGGTAAACATATATATTAAAGTTTCCTAAAATAATAAAAATCAACATTTACAATACTCTCTTAATATACATAAATGTATGTTGCAAGTAGTATTTTTATATGTACAGTTAAACCTGCTTAAGGATGTACTTTGGTGAAATTTAAAAAATCAAGAAATTAAAATTGATACCACATATCAAAAGAGCACTTGTTAAGAAACGAAATAAGCTAAAAAAAAAAACTGATAGGCCATGGAACTCCTTCTCGAGATATTTGAGTTTTAAAAAATGGCGGGAAAAGGCTGACTCGGACTTTTACCTTACATTTGCATTGGTTTTATTTAGGTCTAAATTCAAATGAACAAAAATCAAGAATCTGCTTTAATTTTGGAAAATGGCCTTTTATAAGCTATTAAAGTCTTTTATGTAAAGAAAAATGGGTGTTATGGGGCAAAATATTTTACCCTGTATTGATGGAAAAAAACCAAGGAGTCCAATTTAAGACCAATTTCCCAAACCTCACCTAAGTACATCCTTAAGATACCACTTGCATTAACAAACAAAAAACTGTGTTAAAAGACCACCAATTTTAGATCCCTCTGTAGTACATTTCATATAAATTGAACCTATATTAAAAAGACCACATGTCTCAAGAGACCACTTTTTTGCTCTCCCTTAAGTGGTCTCTTAAAACAGGTTTGACTGTATTTCATTATTAAATCTAGTTCAAGGTGAATCTATATACTAAAGTTACCTGGTTACCTGAAATAGTAAAGATCAACACCACGAAAATTGATTTACAAAATTTTTATATACATAAATGTGTGTTGCATGGAGAACAAAAATAAAATTATGATATGGATGTACTGTCAAGTAACAGCTGATATTATCTATGAACGTTGATTATTATATATAGGTTTTATACATTACATTTTCTTCATTTCATTTGCCATGTTTGCATGTATATATCAACCAGAATAAATCAATTTTCGTAACATGTACAGGATGAAAGTGAAAAGTTAAGACATAGTGTGACGAATTAGTGAAAGGGATAATACGACATGTATCAGCATATATTGAGGGTAAGTAATTCGTATAATATAATTTATAAGTGCTTGCTTTTCCCAGACTTTTTTGTATTAGAAATAATTGATAGATAGTTATTTCAAACTTATTTGATCGCAGTGTTAAATATGTTGGGACACAAGTGATTTTAATGTAATGATTGCAGGTCACTGATTTAATGATCATGTAGTAGTTCGTCTTTAAAACATGGGTGGCTGCATAGTTTTAATCACTAGCGCTTAATTAATTTCAAAGAAGAGCTTTTCTGTATTTACATTCATCCGGAAAGCAGAATATTTGAAAGCCAAGGATGTCTAGGTACTGAAACAGTTAATAGCTTAAATAACCAAACAGGTCGTAAAAGATATCTGAATCGGTCTAAGGTTAATTTTTTAGTGGGGTCCGTGTTGTTTTAGTACCACATTTTTTGACATTTTGTTCACGCATCATTATCAATATAATGGAAATTGATACGACTGTCGTACAAGTAAGAGGTTTAGCACTTTAAGACCAGGTTCGATACACAATTTTCTAAATTTGAAAATGCCTGTTCCAAGTCAGGAATATGACAGTTGTTGCCCATTCGTTTGATGTGTTATCATTTGATTAGGGACTCTCCGTTTTGAATTTTCCTCTGAGTTCAGTATTTTTGTGATTTTAATTTTTGCCTTCAAGAAATAAATGAAAGGGAGTTTAATGTCAAAGTTATTTGTCTGTAGTGCTAATATGTTAGGACACAGCTGATTCACTCTTTTATAAAGTTTATTATTGCAGGTCACAGATTTAATGATCCTTTTGTAATTCATATTTAACACATTGGTGGTTGTTTATGTAGCAACTTTAGTTTAAAAGTTGTACCATAAATAAAGGCAACAGTAGTATACCGCTGTTCAAAACTCATAAATCTATGGACAAAAAACAAAATCGGGGTAACAAACTAAAACTGAGGGAAACGAATTAAATATTAGAGGAGAACAACGACACAACATTAAAATGTAACACACACACAGCAACGGACTAAGCATTAGACAAAGTCCGATGAGAATAACCAATATAACATCAAAACCAAATACATGAATTTGGGATAGAAAAGTACCGTAACACGTCTTATAGTAATGTGAATTCACACTCAAATATAGGAGAAAACAAACGACACAACGTAAAAATATTACACACACAGAAACGAACTATGATATAACAATGGCCATTTTCCTGACTTGGTATAGGACATTTTTTAAGAAAAAAATGGTGGGTTGAACCTGGTTTTGTGGCATGCCAAACCTCGCACTTTGATGGCATTGTTAGGGTTTTCTGCTTGTGATAAGAACATCCTTATTATATAGAACAATTTATGCTATTGCAAACAGTAAATTTTATCAAATGAATATAAAAGATTTACATGATTAAACTGACGTCTTAACTAATTACAGAAAAGAAAACCCGAATACATAATACATTGAAGACCAACACAGAAAATAGACACACCTGACTCAGTCCAGGCCTGAACGCAAAAAGTCATAACAATGACGTCACATACGAAGTGGTGAAAAGGCACAATATTACGTTACGCAGACATTTGAATTTCTGAAACAACACCAAAATGACGTCATATTTGAAAAATTATATCTAAAAAATAAGATAGAAATAGGATTGATTTAAGATTATAATAGAACTAAATACTGATATTACATTAAAACACAATGCACATTGCAATACTAATTAATAGCAACTAACTATATAATATATATATGTCCGGTTTGTTTTGAATCTAACTTTAAACATAAAAATCGTACAGATTACGTTGAACAAAATCAAAATTAATGAATGAAGGCGGTGATTAATTTTCTTTACCATAACACATGAATTTAATAGAAAAGACGTCAACCAATTTGACAAAATCCGATGAAAATTACAAATATAACATCAAACTAAATACATAAATTTGGGATAGATAAGTACCGTAACACGTCCTATAGTAATGCGAATACACACTCAGCAAATCAGTCACAATCGGGAATAAGTCACGTTTGGTAATTAAAAGATTAGACGACGTAATGACAAACCACGATCTACCACGTGGTAAAAATTTTATTGAAAAAACATTGCATGTGATTTAAAACATTAATGAGTCGATGAAATTAGAATGCTCAACGAAATTTGGTAAGAGAATAAAGTATTGTTTAAAAAAATACATATTATATACCATGATACCTTTGCAATGATAGACAGCTAAAGAGGATGAATCAAGCAATAATTATGTCAGGTTTATGGAACCAATTTACATGGAGTTTTCATTGACGATCAATCATTTTGACCTCGAAAATAACCATTTTAGAAATATTTTTAATATATATGAGAAAGAAACTATACACTTGCTTATATTCTTTTTTTTTAAACAAATTGTCCATGAATACATATAAAAAGTTACTTTTTGAAACAATTGAAGTCCATGGTTGATCAAATGAGTTCCTACCCCCAGCAATAGATTAACATAGCTGTATTTGGCAAAACTGTTTGAAGTTTGATCCTCAAAGATGTTCGACTTGCTTCAGGGTAGATTTTAGCAATGTATTACGAAAGCTTTTTACCATATACGTATATTCAAATATTTGGAGACCTAAATTTACCCCCAGGCATAAATGACCATAGCTGTATGTTTTGGGGTTTTTGATGCTATTCGACTTCGTATTGGATTTTGCATTCCCACTGTTCTTATTCTAGGGACACCAAGACTAATGTAGACGAAACGTGCGATGCGTCAACATGTTCAACTTTGTACTTATTTGGCGTTTTGAACATCTTTTGATTCGAGAGTCACTGATGAGTCTTTTGTAGAAGAAACGCGCGTCTGACGTAAATATAAATTTTTTATCCTGGTATCTATGATGAGTTTATTGGCGAACCTTATTGCAAGCCTGGTATATTTGATGAGCGTTAACTACCACGATATCGATGCCACTTCTAATACATGTATATTCCTTAATGGTTTCAACAACCCTAACGCCATCAATTTTGTGTTGACAAGAAATACATTGATACGTTGATTTTCTGTTTATAGGTTTTTCTACCTCATGCATATATTGCCATAGCCGTTTGCAGCACATTTTTCGAAAATGTTTAGTTTTTAATTATCTTCAACTCTGTAGTATTTGGTTTCAACATCTAATGGGGTAATGGTTATACCAAACTTCATTGTTTCCGAGGTAATAAAGAAATTATTTATATTTTTTACCAGGTTTAAAGAGATTTAACAGTAAAATACACCTGGTTGTAACATGACTAAAAATTTTCCTTCCTTTATTGCACATTTAAAAGACTACCCGTATTTCTAAAGACGTAAAAGATTTTAGTTTTCTGAACAATTTCTATTTATCCCCATTTATCTGTTTATAGATCTCAGATATTTAACAAATCAGACCAGACGAAGTTTATGCAAAAAGGTTCCATGTTTCGATATATTTTCAATTATTTTTTACAATACAGTTCTTGTACACATGTCGTCAAAATGTAATTTATACACATTTGTATTCGAAGTTAATTGTTAACGTACAACGAAATTAAAATAGTGGATAAAGCATTTCCTTACAATAGATCAAGCATTTCTTGAATGAAAGAACACCGACATTAGTAAATTAGTGGAAGGTGACACATTAATTGCCATACCTGTAGAGTCCCGCATACCACAAGGTTCCGTCCTATCACCCCCTACTTTTGCCTGTACCAAGTAAGGGCTATGCATATTGTTTTCAATTCATTTGATGAGTCTGAGCTTTTGATTTTGCTACTTGATGAGTGACTTTCCCATTAGAATTTTCCTTGGAGCTATTTTTTTTTTATATAAACGACATGCTTTTGGGGATTCAGTCAATCGTAGGACAGTTTGCTGATGACACTATTCATTGCTTGACAACATCAGTCTTATCAGATGCCGCACACCTAGTAAAGGGACAACAGCAAACTGGCTTAATGGGAATCGATATGGATCACGAATTTCCATACTTATAAATGTTGCGTACCCAAAACCCCAAGAAGAGAGGTCCATCTTAGTAAAATTTCACATTACATGGCCGTAACCTTGAGCATATTACATAAACTAAATACCTTGGTTTTACCATTTCATCATTAGTAAACACATATAAAGCACCATCTGCCCCAAAGCCCACAGAACTATCAGTTTTCTTAAAAAGTAGATGGTATCCTCTCCCAAAAGGCAACCAAGAAAAAGCCTACATAACCTTGTCAGGCCTACACACTTTTTATTATTAAGAGTTTTAATCTACACTATACAAAGGTTAATATAACTGATCGATTGTTAGTCGTTATATCTAGTGGCAAATAGTTTATGTATGTTCAGGACGAGAACAAATTAACAACAACTCGGCACAATGGGTAGCTCATGTAACAGAGTACACTGCACAAAGAAGGTATGGGAAATTTCGGCTGCCACTTAAAAATTAGGATATATTAGATGGAGACAGAATTTCCTAGCAAAATTCTACGCACAAAAGAGTTGTTGCGAGAGTTCACAAAATGCCAAGATTTAACGTCCCCATTGTGACCAGTCGTGGATGCGTACTTGTACATTCCGCTTAGCCAACCGGACGCTCATCTTTTTTCGAGGATTATATTTAACGTCAGAGGAGTTTCAAAATTACAATTATTCATTTCCCCACCCTCCCGTGGTGGTTTAGGGGGGTAGGGGGTAAATCGTTTTGGGATAAGATTAAATGTCAATGAGATAGCAGCCCAACAACAATCGGGCAAATCAAATTTATTGGGTTATAAAGAATTAAGTATAAATAATAATACAACTTTGGATGCTACATCCTTAGCAATTATGAAAAAAGAAACGCTACACTGTTTAAAATTCCTCTAATTTAGGTCCCAACAATAATATTTTTAAGCAAACCCAACATGTTATCAGAGTGTTATATAACACCACGGTAATTGCTGTTATACGTAATGTCTGTAAAAGTAATTGGTATCTATTTATCAGCGTCCTTGAATATTGAACTGAAAATATATATGTAATGATTTTCCCATACGTTTAGATTTTGTGAGGATATCCTTCACTGTGGTAATGATAATTACACAGACGAGCTTACAGAAGCTGAGATCTACATAAAGGTAGGATAAGTAGTACACACGAATCTTGTTTATAGGTTCTTGATTGCTCTCGAATTATTGAAATATCATAACTTATTTATTGTATATTTTCATCTGCTCGAATACGTCACATCTGTAATACTTATTACTGATATATTATTTAACAATATTAGGGATCTGATTATGAGATATCTATCGCCCAACTGGTACCCCTTAAACATGAACAGTCTTAGAGCGCAGGGAAACTATCGGTCATCTTCTGGTTAAGTTAATATCAATATTTACTTTACATGAATGTTTCATAAAAATACGTTATTTTGATTGGCTAACAGCAATTTCGCGTCATTCTGTAATTAACCTGCATTTAGAAATTAAATGCAACATACATTTTGACAAGAGCTTCCGAAATAAGGCCACATATAAATAGATGAAAAACTTGAAAGGAATCGGGTTTAATGATACTAGCAAAAAGGTAATAATAAGAATTTGAATTGAATACTTCTTTTAGTAACGTTATAGGGTTTTAAAAGCGTTGACCGTGCGCACTTTTTTCAGAGGTCTTCAATTCTTAAATGAAAATGTCAAACACATGTATTATTTACAAGCATTAGCAATGCAACATTCCCGTAACAATTACGTATGAATTTATTTCAACCCAAATTCAGTCGATAAAAAGGTTCAGCTTTCCTTTTATGGACATTTGAGAATGTAAATAAACCAGACAAGTTTTTAGTGGACGCCAATGTTGAATGACAAGTTTTTAGTAGACGCCAATGTTGAATTTATTATCCAAATGATCCGCTTAAAACATCCGAACATGCAGGTTATTGTCATTCCTTGCTGAGAAAAAATCAAATCATTTGTCAATCAAAATAAATTTCGTGTTCAATATTTATGTGACACAAATATAAATATATGAACCTGTACAACCACGTATTTTCGTATCCAGAATTAAATTTGAAAAAAATCCAAACTACGTGTTATATCTTATTGACATCAGATTTGTAAGATTGGCGTGTACTTCAAACACGAAAGGACGTTATGAGGCGAATAATTAGGAGGTGTCCGCCATTTCCCTATCTTTAATTTCGAAATTCTTAGACCATTTTTCTCTATCATTTATTTATTTTCACCCTTGCTTCCTTTTTGTTTATTTTTGGCAAATTTTCTTCTTTGTTTTATTTTGCACTTTTCCCCTATTATTCTCTATTCCACTCAGAACCCCCCCCCCCTTTTTAATTACAGATTGATTTAAAAAAAAATCACGTAACATTTAATCACAAGAATAACAAAAAATTAAGTGCACTGAGTTATCGAGCGACTCTTAATTGTTTTTTTTTTTTTAAGTCAAAGCAAATAATGTAGCAATACGTTGAAAATTAAATTGAAAAATAATTGTTGTACCCCCAAACTGATAGTAAAACTATTTTCAGAAACTGGTGAATTGGTCACAAACCTTCGGACAGTACACGAAAAAGAATATGACGTTAAAATTTCACTAAGATCGGACACATTCAATTTAAATTATTATGACAATTATTGTTCACGTGCACTTAATTTGATAAAAGAAATTAATAATACACGTATCCATTTTTTGAAAACATACGATAGAATATAAGTTAAGTACATAAGTAATTTGTTTTATTTTTCAAGGACTTCAAGAAATCATTCATACAAGTGTATCTATTTTTAAATTTTTAGAAAACATAAGATTGTTAGGTGAAGGTCGAAAACTTAAGTACATAAGTTATCTCTTTTATTTTGAAAAAAAAAGGAACGATGACTCATGTAATTTTTGTACACAAAGGAAAGAATAGATCATCCGTTTCATTTTCACAAGAACCGAAAGGAATGACATCAGCAAACTATTTTAACTGTTAGAACGTTGGGCTTTAACAGGAAAACTTTAAAATACTTAAGAATTGAATGCTTCTTTTTGTAAATACTTGGGGTGTAAAACCATTGACCTCACTACATTTTGTATGAAGAGCGGAAGCATTATTAAAATGTGCACACGGTCAACTGTTTTTCCAACCCTTAAAAATTACTGAAAGTACCATTCAATACTTATCATTACTTATTTTAGCTATGATCTTGAAAATTCGATTTATTTCAAGTTTTTCTTTATTTTTTTTTAATCTGTGCAGGTTATTGTGGAAGCTAGTGTCATCTTGAAGGTAAAATGAAATAATTACATTAGATGTATGTTTCATTATAATACGTGATTCTGATTGGCTACTCTGCAATCTCGCGATATTCCTAAAGCAACTCCATTACACAATAAATTTGTTTTATCAATTATGATGACACGAGGTCCCACAATAAAGTGCACAGGTAAATTGAATAAAAACTTGATAAAAATCGTGTTTTCATGATCCTAGCTAAAAAATGTAATTGTAAGTATTGAATGCTTCTTTTAGTAACTTCATTGGGTTGTAATAGCGTTGACCATGCGCACATTTTTAGAATGAAGCGCTTCCAAAATGTACTTCGGTCAACGCTTTTACACCCCAATGAAGTTACAAAAAGAAGCAGTCAATTCTTAAATAATAACATTACATGCAATACGTTCTTTTGATTTGCTAACAGCAATCTCGTGTCATTTGGAAATTAACCTTATTTTCAAAATAAAATGTAACATTAATTATGATACGACCTTCCACAATAGATCACAATAAAGTGCACGGGTAAAAAAAAAAGAGTGACGTTCGTTTGACTTGTGCGGGATGTATAAGTACATAGCCACGTCTAATCGGAATTGGGACGTTCAATCCAATGTCTTTTATAAGAGAGAAAGAGAAAACAGAGAGACTCTACCAGTTTAAGAACCATGATAACAGCATAGCAATATATGTCCTTAGGTTGCACGTATTTTCAAAGCACGTCTGTCCCTATTAACCATAACTTCATATTCCAGTGACAGTTCAAATTTCCCGCCTTTAACCCCGATCTACACACTACCTTCCAGCAACTATCTATTTATTCCCGACTTGGAAATGCGTGAAATATTTTTCTTTGCACAAACAGCATGTTAAATATTGTATAGAATTAAAGCTTTGTTTGAAGAAAAGCAGGGGCGGATGCAGCCATTTACAAAAATGGGGTCCAACGCAGGATAAAAAGGGATCCGCCACATTAAGGTGATGACAAACACTGACATCAAAATTAAGCATGCACTTACTAGGTAATTTTGGTCCAATCAGGAGCCTCCTTGGTGGTTGTCTTAGGTACATCTACATCTACATCGTTGAAAAGCAAAGGGTCTAAGACCCATCACGCAAGTACTAATTAAGTCATTCAATATGGTGCTCATTAAAAACATATTTACATGTGATATTAAAATCAAATGTTTGTTGCGTGACTACTCTGTTAAATAAGATGTGAGGCTATTCTTGAATGCCTCTGCATCTTCTATATTTAACAGTCTTATTGGTAAGGTATTCCAGTCTTTGATGGTACGTGGAAAGAAGCTGTATTTGTAGGTGTTTGTTGAAATTTGAAGGTTTCTAAATTTACTTTGGTGGTATATTGCCGTGTTGTCCTGCCTTGTTGTTCTACATAATCTGGAATATTTATGACTATTTTATTATGCAAAGCTTTGTGAAACAAGCAATGCCTTTTTATTTTCCGTCTAGTCTCTTATGATGGTAGTTTTAGCTTATTCAGTAGGTAATTTTTGAATTAAATGTTTTGTTTCTATAAGAATTTGTTTTCAATGTCAGATATTTGGTAAGCAGTGTAAACTCTTTTCACTACATGTACAGAACTGTTTGAAGCTTGTCATCTTATTTAGACATGTTTCTGTTGTTGATCAAGAATACTTGAGATGTATTGTTTTCCCCCCATTATTTTTGGTTGCTGTCTGATTAATAAATATCGTGCATCTCACTATGTCAATTTATTTCTGTTTGTACCTCAGCTTGTAAGTTTAAATGGTTCCGGTACAATTCTAATCTAAAGTATATTTTAAAATGGTCACTTGGACTTTTACACATCTGACAATTAAACCAACACTGAAGAGGGGCGTCCGTTTGGCTTTGCAGGATGTATAAATATGCACTAAGTGTAGGGAAAGTGCAAACCTTTCTAAATATCAAGGAAATCATGCAACATCTCTTGCAAGTGTACTCTTGATATGCCACAAAATGAAGGTATAAAGAAAAATGCTACACGACCTCATATTTTCAAATATATGCAACTTATGAACTATAATGTCTATTTCTCGAAAACTGTAGAATTTAAATTTAATATAATTAATGGTAAAGGTGATAAAGTTGAGGCGTAAAAGGAGTTACTGGTTAGTAAAAACGTCATATAATGTTCCCACTGCCTACGTTACTTTAAACTAAATCACAGAAACTTAGTTAGCTGCCACAATCAAAAAAGTAAGAAAGATAGCTGATAAAATGTTGAAATGTGACAACGCAATTAAATATATTTAAAAAAAAAAGTTGTAAATATCAGTGTGACTGAAAAGTGTGGTTATGTGCTTGAAAGAACCACATGTCCTTGAAAGAACCACAGCTGCATGTACATCAAATATTCAAGACAACTTTGACTTAATATGTTATTTTAAATGATTTTATACTTTTAAATTTCTTTCCACTTGATGGATTTTAAGTCTAATAATCTCTTAGCCCATACAATTTTCTAAGGCACATAGTCACTTGGTTATGCATGTTTACTTTCAGCTACGGTAGACATCTACACATTTTGATATGACTGTCGAAAACTACAGCTGCAGGTATGTGCTAACTAGGGTATTTTATAATTTAATATTTTTTTGTTAATCTCAATATTTTAAAATCTTTCAAAAGACAATTTCAAGAGTAAAACATATCTAGGGTAATTTATGCTTATTGCTCTATTTTGTATGTCACGTTTTCGTTATCATGTACTTATATGTGATCACTCGTCTAGCGTTTTTAATCGTGTACTACGATCTATCTCAAATATCGTCTGTTAAAATTCTTTCTTGTCATTTTAAAAACTTATAAATTTGAAACTACTAATTGTGTAAAGGTTTACTTTAAGATGACGTGTTAGAAGTTACCATTACACATCAAAGAAGTGTTTAAATGAATCACTTCATAAACGACTCTTGCGTCAAATTATGTCACCAGACCAAATAGGATTAAATAATAAAGAGAATCATAATATGCAATATTTGAATATACAATTACAATTGACCTTTTTACTAAGGTAAATGACATATAAAAGAATAAAAGCACCCAGCTGTTTATGTTTCCTGTTATGTTCATATATTATTGACAATGCATACAGTCAGTCAGCAGCATAAACGATCATTGAACTCGGATAATCTGTAGTGTGGATATAAGGGAATATACACAGATTTAAATATGTTTTAACTAACTAAGTAATGGGGTAAGTTAATACTCAAGATATTTTTCCATACCGTGTAGTTTCATGACTTTACGGTATCGTGATTTCTCATTGTTGAGAGCAGTGCGATTACCTGTGATTGCTTACATCCAATTTATTTGGACATTGGCATTGACAGTCACATTTCATCGTTGTCTCATTGGCAATCACACTTCATCTCATTATTTTACAAGTTTCGTAATTACAGTTCGATGTGATTCCTATGTAAAGAAAATCACAAAATCTTATTTTTTTTTTTCATATTGGACATGATATTGTAATATCATATTTGATTGTTGCTTATAAAGGTAAGTCTATTTATTTAGACCGTCGTACTTTTGGCATATGTTTCTATTGTATATGTTAATTTGAAACATCGTCTTACAAACATTTTAACTGCTCTTCCAAGAGTGGACTCAGGAGGAAGTTCCGCGAGTGTGAACCCCTAATTCTTCTGATCTTTTACAAACCAACGCAAAATATATTTGAATTCAATAACCTCTTTTTTGTGGTTGAACACCTTGTACATTCTTTATGGATAATCTTACCCGCGCGTCTTTGATAAGATTCTAATTTACCCACGGGGGGGTAACTTCGATATTTTCTTGGTAGGGGTGTGCCATTTTTGCCTCAAAAAACGTACCCATTTTAATATAACATTCACTGAAATTCAGTACCTATAGTTATATAAATATTTAAGAAAGAATGACCTATACTTATATAACGTGAATATTTAAAATATGACCCATGCTTATATATAAGCACTAACTCACCGGGGTTCATTTGGGAACTTATTTGAAAGCACTTTGTTTGAAAGGTGAACTTTCAAAATGAATTGATTTAATTTAATATAATAATTGACCATTAATAATGTATGATTCTCAATAGCATATTTATATATGATATGTAGATCATACCCCGAATTAATATATAGTTATCAAACGTAAATGCATTTTAATATAGAATGTCATTAAAAAGGAGGGTCATTTTTATATAAAATCTCGCAAAATTATGACCCATATTTTTGGCACATCCCCGTATACCAAATAATAGGAAGTTGACCCCCCGTGAATTTACCTCTCCTTTTTGAAATAGAAAGATTAAAAGAAACCTGAGCAGAGTTGTGGCTTATAATATAATGAATGCCGTCCAGGAGTCCAAACGTCGAAGACCCAGTTTTCGGACAAAACCCTTTTTTTTATTTATTAACATATCTTCGCTGAACTTGGTTTTATAATGCCTCACGGAAGTGAGGAAGACCCCTAAAAACGTCAAGGTTACAGCAGCTATTGATAGACTGGTATTTTAGGAAAAAATAAGCTTTCATGTTCCCAACTTTTACTACATTTGTTTTGACAATGCGAAAATTTTTTTTAAGAGAACTGCAACCTTTTGAGTTTGATGTCACCAGGTCACTAGGTCAAAGGGTAGGTAGCACCAGCAATTGATAAGACTGTTACTGAAGGTCAAAGTCACAGTACATAAAATATTAAAAAACCGAAAATTTGGGAAACGAACAACATCATTTAAGCGATAAATAAGATCTTTGGCTGAAAAAAAAATATGTTGTAGTGCATTGGGTCGAAACAGGACGGAAGCGTATTAGCGCCACACATTTTTTTTTTTTATTTTTCTTCTTATGTTTGCGTTATAACGCAAACCTTTGCGTTATAACGCAAACCTTTGCGATATAACGCAAACCTTTGCGTTATAACGCAAACCTTTTGCGTTATAACGCAAAGGTTTGCGTTATATCGCAAACATTTGCGTTATAACGCAAATGTTTGCGTTATAACGCAAAGGTTTGCGTTTTAACGCAAAAGGTTTGCGTTATAACGCAAACATCTTTATTTCAATTATTCATTAAGTTTTGTATATATGTCCGTCTATCATTCATTTCGGATGTGATTTACTAGTAGATAAAAAAAGAAACATACATACAAGGCCAAATCATTATAATAAATATGCATAGGAATAATGGAATAATTGAAGTGCAATTATACATAAATTAAGACTGATTTGTGCATCAGAAAAGTATATAATTTAACAAGAAAATAGATATAGTATATAGTCATATTAAAATTGAAAGATCAAAAATAATGTCATACAATTGTGAAACCTCCAAGTCAAATAGACAAAATGATCTTTCTGCTTTAAAATGAATTATTAATAAGGAAACATTTTTTTTAAATCTCAGAATATGATCAAGATTCTTTGATAGAAAGTCATTGAATTTTCATTTCAATATAGTGAAGTATTTTTAAGATGCTTGGGTAGCAATTTGAAAAGAAAGAACATAATTTTATTAATAAAACATCTTCATTCTATACATTTATTGCCAAAGGGTAGCTTGTTTGAATGTAACCTACTTTACACAGTTCTCAAACGAGAGCTTACTTTGGAAGTATATTTATATTCGGTTATAGCTATATTAGCAGGGTTGATTTTTTTCTTAGGTATAACCTCAATTTACTCAATTTTCTTTGTAATATATATACTAGTAGTAACTTGGATATCGTTTTTGGGGACCTTTATAGTTTGTTGTTTAGTGTGAGCCAATGCTCCGTGTTGAAGACCGTAATTCGGCCTATGATGGTTTACTTTTACGAATAGTGACTTAGATGGAGAGTTTTCTTATTGGCACTCATACCACATTTTCTTATATTATTCTGCTCATTATTAGTCATTGATATGATCTAATTATTCAAGCAGTTTACTTTGCAATTACTACAAAGGTGATCAATTTTATTATATCCAGACCATATAACCCCGCCACATTATTTATGTATGTGTCTGTCCCAAGTCAGGAGCCTGTAATTCAGTGGATGTCGTTTGTTTATGTGTTACAAATTTGTTTTCGCTCATTTTTTTACATAAAGCCGTTAGTTTTCTCGTTTGAATTGTTTTACATTGTCTTATCGGGGCCTTTTATAGCTGACTATGCGGTATGGGCTTTGCTCATTGTTGAAGGCCGTACAGTGACCTATAGTTGTTAATGTCTGTGTCATTTTGGTCTTTTGTGGATAGTTGTTTCATTGGCAATCATACCACATCTTCTTTTTTATACACTATTGATTTTCATGTAATTTGTTCTATTAAGATCTCGGTTATTTCAGAAAATTATAGATTGAAATATGAGCAAAATATTGTTTTCCATCATCTGATATTAATTGTCAACAAAATTAAAAGTCTTCATCACTAATACACAAATGCAAACGGTTTCTTTTACAGCCAGTCCATTAAAAAGCTTCTGAATTTTTATATTAAACAAGATTTTGAGAGTATATAGGCACTGCGTGTGATTCTTTGTTAAAGCAAGTGAATCAAACAAAATCTCTCCGTGGTAAAATTGAAATTTAAAATCAGTCACAGTAAACAGCCAACCATCTGTTTATAATATATGCAGTTGATAGCATACATGGTATAATTGGATCAGTCATGGGATACTTTTAGAATATAGATAATATCTAAATAATGTTCCCAAGTGCAGCGTGTTCTATAATGAATTATATAATACGTTCCGGGCACTAAAGTATATATTTAATAATTATAAAAACCTTATATGGACAGCTGTACTTGGCATGTTGTCACCTTAACCTGGTACAGATTTCAGACACATTTTTTTAAGTTCATGGTGGGAAAATTAGTGCTTTAAATATAAGAAGATCGTAAATTCAAAATTACAATTGAAAGGTAAAAGCTTATTTATGAGGGCATTGTGTGTGTGATATCTCCGGATGATTTTAATGTATCTGTGATACTGTAGAATTTATAACCTATTTTGCAATCACAAATATAACAGATAAGTTATATAATTCAATTGACACAAAAGTATTTGAAAAATAGCTTTATTTATAACGGATGTTTAAAAATAATCATACTGTATGTGATAGGTGGGCTGATAAGATTGTCAATTATTACAAAATAAGCATAGTCATATAAACTAATGTCGTTTTTTAAAACCATGTCTGTTTTTATCTTTTCCTTTTATTAGAGTTTCTGCTTACACTCAACCGAGTATGTGAAGTAGATTTCCTGACCAAAAGCGTCTACAAATCAATATTCGTAGTTTGTGCAAAAAAATATGGAAGAAAAAGAGAAGAAATATAACGAGGACTTAGATGATGAGGATCTAATCCCGACACCCCCAGACGGGGGGTGGGGCTGGATGGTAACATTTGCTTCGCTAGTTTGTAACTTTATTGTCGATGGAATTGGTTATGCCTTTGGTGTTCTACTGCCAATATTTGCCGAACATTTTGAGGAATCGAAAGGAAAAGTTTCTTTGGTTGGTTCTCTATTGTTTGGTGTATATTTGTGTTCAGGTAAATATTATTGTACATGTACTAAAACGTTAATCAAAAGAAGTTGTTTCAATAAAAAATGAAAATGTGGTATGATTCCCAATTAGACAGCTCTCTGTCAGAGACCAAATGACTTAGAGGTTAATAACTATAGGTCATCGTACGGCCTTCAACAATGAGCAAACCCTATACCACATAGTCATTGATAGTAAGCTATAAAAGGTTCCGAAATGACAAATATAAAACAATTCAAACGATTTAACTAACGCCTTGATATATGTTGAATGCAATAAACGAGAAAAAAAAAATGTCACTGTGAATACACGTATTTCATTTCAAGTGTTCGAAATACGATTTTGTTTCGATGATTTTAAATTTAGCATCTTTATATTTACGCATACTAAATGACAATGCACTCTGATTTAACATCCTTGACCTGTGCAGGTAGGTCTTTATTTAATGTTTGATAAAACATTACTATACTAGGACACATACTTTGCAAGGAGTCACGTACTAATCTGAATAGTTCACAGACCTTTAAAATGCGTACTAAGTACGAACGTCTACAGAAATAAACGATGAGGAAATGGTAAAAACAAAAAAAAGATAGTCATGAGCATGGAAGTACTTTATTGACTTACATAGTACTGCCATGTCACGAGAAAATATAAACTACTAGAACTTGAATTAATAAATATTAAATATTTTCTAATCTTATTTGCAAATTTCATTCATATATGGGTCAAGCAAAAAAGACATAGTACGACAAAGTATTGACACATTAGTCCAGAAATACAAACAAAATATAGTTATGATAACGTTATTTTTGATAGATATAGACTTCATTTTCGCAACTCTCAATCAAAAGAAGAGATCGAATTCTATAAGGGCAATGATATATAGTACTTTATTTTAAGCAACAATTAATTTTGCTCATTATTTTTGCTAAAACGGAATATCATACAAATAGAATATATTGTTATTTTTTGTAGGTCCCATAGCCAGTGGTCTTGTGAATAAATTTGGTTGTCGTCCAGTGACAATTGCAGGAAGTATAATAGCCTCGGTTGGATTTTTATTAGGATCCTTCGCTCCTAACCTTAACATACTTATATTGACATATGGAGTTCTTGGAGGTAACATTCTGCGTCTATATCGTTTAACAAAATAACAAGACACAGTCCAAACGAAACAAAAACTCACGTCGGATGTAAAAAAACACTTTCTTCATTTATGTTTGTCTGATATTTGCTTTGATTCTTTTTACATATGTTCAAATGCATGTAGCCTTTTAAACGTACCAAATCTGGTATAAGAAGTTCCGCCATAACTAATATAAAAATGCTAAGAAAAATCATCAACCTAATAATTTGTACCCCAATACGACAATACGTTGCTTAACTTTTGAAGATAGGCATACTTGTGCAACAATACAACAATCAGACATCATTTTTTACTCGCGCGTTTTGTCGTTGCCTAATCTGAACTGTATTTGAAACTCGTTTCAAAATGTTGACGAAAGTAGAGTCGCCCTTGAACAAAAGACAAAAAATGGGAACACAAATAATGAAAGGCAAATTATATTGCAAACGAAAAATAAATGAACAACACACACTTGAAATTCAAAGTAAAAGCAATGAAGTTAGTAATTTTTATAAAAAAAAATGGTGATTACATTTATTTTGAAATTCCTCCTTCATAGGATTGAAAAAGCCAGTGAATAAGTATGGGTCTCACATTCACAGTTGAGCCAACTTGTTTTCACGTTTTTAAACACAATACAAACAGTTGTTAATTTCTGTGTCATTTTGGTCTCTTGTGGAGAGTTGTCTCATTGGCAATCATATCACATCTTCTTTTTCATATTGTGAACAAGTTTTACAGAGGCAATTCAAATTCAGATGTAACGTCGTCTGCTTTTTATTTGCTTAAAACTTACAAAGTGCGTTAGAATTTTATATTTACAGACAAAACAATTCATATAGCATTATATTTTTCAATATGATGATTATGAAATAAAGTTACAAAAAATGAATAGCTATGATTCAACGAATATATAGATAATCAGATTTGAATTTCATTTACATTGTATCGATAGTCATACTTGTTTCACAATGGTTGCCGGTTTTCGAAATGAAAGTTTGTAGCAGCACAACGAGGCACACAATTTAGCAAAAAATACAAATCAGATTGTGTAAAATGAACCTTCTGTAAACAAATGTAGATACATGTATATGTAAAATTGTAATTCTGTGCACGTATTATTTATGTTTTACAGGTCTTGGTTTTGGTTTGATCTACTTGCCATCTATTGTAACAGTCGGTTTCTATTTCGAGAAGAGACGTGCACTTGCTACGGGAATCGCAATGTGTGGTTCCGGAATCGGGACATTCGTATTTTCACCGTTAAATGACTATTTGTTGGGACTGTATGGTTGGAGAAACTTACTTTTTATCCAATCTGGAATAATTTTAAACGGTGTTGTGTGTGGAATGTTAATGCGGCCACTGAAAGTAAAACCCAGAGGGCGAAGAAGTAAGAACAATACACTAAATAAACATTCAAAACAAATGTCTGAGGAAAATCGTCAAAGGACAGAATCGGATCCAGATGTTTATGAAAGAAAAATAATGACAGATTTGCTAAGCAAAGACCCATCTATAAGGGCAATTTCTAACGGCAGAGGGTCTTTACCGGAAGTTCATTTTGTAAGCACTAAAAGTAATGAAAGCAATTCAAATATGAAAGAGACATACCAACCTTTGATAATAAAAGAAATTATTCCTAGGACAACCCGAAGTAGAGCTGATTCGCAACCCTCAGTGATGCAACACAGAATAGACTTTGCAAGACCAATGTACAAAAAAGATATTTTCTACAGTGGAAGTATAGATAGAATACCACAGTTTAGATCTCAGCCTAATGTCCATAGTTATGTAGCCAGTATAACATCTATTCCGGGAATAGACGAACCAGAGAGATCCTCACTTTGGGACAAATGTACATGCCTGCCCAAAACTGTGACTGATATTCTCAAGGAAATGTTAGACTTTTCATTAATGTTGAAAATCTCGTTTTTCATGTTGTTTATAGGAAACATTTTTGCGTGTACTGGATATTTTATTCCATTTAGTTACATAGTGGACAGGGCTGTACAGATGGGTATTTCTAGTTCTAATGCTGCTTTCCTGCTCTCAATAATGGGTAATCATTATTTTTAATTATGCTATTAGAAAATCAAGTTGGCCTTAAAGAATACTTTCGCCCAAAACCTGCCAATGAGTAAGATTAAAATGATAAGTCTTTTTTTTCTTAACATTCACAGAAATACTAAGCATAATTGCACATCGAAAAGTCTACAGCAAAAATCTGTTCACACAATACTCATGATAATCAAACCACGAAGATCATTCAAATTAAGGCTAAAGCACACACAACAATAGCTATGGGTATCGCATGACATACGCAAGAAGCAGTGTTCGGTTGCTTCGACAGGGTGAACGTCTCCTGCTATGTGTGTCTGATCCGCAATGCTAATCCACACTCATGCGGGAAGGAAAAATTAACACAGAAAATGTAGCGCTTAAACTGGTGTTCCCGGTGAGCAGTTCTACCGGTTTCGTGATATAACGTATTGACAACAGTTTAATAGGAATATTAACAAAGAAAAATGATTATAACGTATATATATATATATAAGAAGATGTGGTATGATTGCCAATGAGACAACTCTACACAATAGACCAAATGACACAGAAATAAACAACAATAGGTCTTATCGTTCGGCCTTCAACAATGAACAAAGCCCATACCGCATAGTCATTTATAAAAGGCCTTTGAATGACAAATGTAAAACAATTCAAACGAGAAAACTAAAGGTATAATTTATGTACAAAAAATGAAAGAAAAACAAATATGCAACACATCAACAAACGACAACAACTGAATTACAGGCTCCTGACTTGGGACAGGCACACACATACAGAATGTGGTGGGGTTAAACATGTAAGCGGGATCCCAACCATCCCCTAACCTTGGACAGTGGTGTAACAATACAATGTAAGAACGAACTATAAAAATAAGTTGGAAAAGGCCTAACTCAACAGATGGATACAAATAGAAATACATCTAACAAAAACACAGAGTGGACGCGGCCAGGTACTTGTATATCCCAACAACAAAAAGACAATAAGTACAGATCTGAGAGTACTTGCATATGTTTATTTATATTGCTAAGTTTTTCAACTAAAATGCTGAAGTTGATTATGAATTATAGAAATGGATAAAGAGATTAACAATTGAGTATCCATTTTCTAATTTATCTTTCATGCAGGAATCACCAACACCATAGGAAGGGTCCTGTGTGGATTTCTCGCTGATCTCAGTTTTGTCAATCCATTAATTCTGAACAATGCAATGCTAGTACTAAGCGCTGTCGTCCTGTTTATGGAGCCACTTTGTACAACCTATGCAATGCTGGTTGGATTTTCTGTCATATATGGTTTATGTATAGGTAAGTTTACATCAATAGCATTTATTTTGATAATGTCGACCGATTAGTGTATGAAAACACGAGGTGTTCAATATTACTGACATATTAAGGACGAAACCAAATTTTACAATAACAAGCTTGCCTATATAAGAGTTGAAGAAGTGAATGGGGGATTTTGATGGTCAGTGGAAATTTATCTTTGAATATAGCGTGTGCCATTTTACCCACGCAAATCTCGATGCGTACTTCAATCCCTTCTAAAAATCTTACATGAACTGCCAGTAACCGAAAGCAGTCCTCCGTCGCCTTTAGAATTGTTTTTGAAAGAACTGTCCCTAACTGTATTTATATATCTTACAATTTCTGAGAGAATCTATTTTTCGAATGAGTGTTCCAACATATCCAATGCTTAATTTAATACAACTGTTTTCAACAACAATGATGTTTTGTTGTTTCCATTGTTTTAGATTTAAGAATGTCGAACATACCGAGCATAACAACAATACTAATAATTTGTTATTTACTTTGTTTTGGATTGGTACATGTCGGACAAACCGGGCAAAATAATGATAATAATATGTTGTTGACATCGTTTTAGATCGGTAAATGTCAAATCACATCTACAATTAGAGCATATGGTCATTCTAATAAATGTTAATGGTTTTCGTTTGAAATTGTTTCACAATTTAAAAAAAAAAATGGATCCATAAGTGTCGTTATACAATGTTTCCAATACGTTGCTTACCAATTTTGAAAGAGAAAAAGTGAGAAAAAAACCATCCCAAGATATACAGATACATAACCATATAATTTTTATGTATGTGAAAAATAACACCTTTATAGTCAGCTGATCACTGTATTTATCTTCATATCTTCTTTTAACATACTTCAACGGTTGACTGAGGTATAATTATTTGGCCAACAAAACTTCTCTTTCCGCCATAAGACAGCTGCTATGGAGACAAATGCGACGACTGGCAGTTCTTATTACAATTTTTTCTAAAGGTTTCCCGCATTTTCACCAGAATTCATTGGAAAGGAAGTTTAATCGCCGCCATGTTAAATATTCTTCGATTGTCAGGAAACATACCTTATATACCCTGCAGTAATTTTATCTAGGGTTTGGAATCGCATTGTGGAACGATAACCAAAACTCTCTCCCTGCATTGACTGATTTGAATTATCTCCCTTCTTTGATATGTCGTTTTCGTGACTTTGGAAAGTCTCTTTGTTTAAAATTTTTAATGTCGACCGAAAAAGTTTATCTTTTTATTTGCAGCTGCATATATTTCCCTGACTTCTCCTATAATATGTGATCTCCTTGGAATTGGTAAACTGTCGAATGCTTTTGGTCTACTCATATTAGCCAGAGGTGTGTCAGGCATATACGGTCCTCCTTTAGCAGGTAAGTTAAAAGGCAAAATACAGTTCGTTTACGATATGGTTTAAATTTCATCTACACAATTCCATTGTATTTTCAGTTTTGTTTAATTTGATTATATATTTTAACGAACAATTTGCTGCAATGATCAAGTGGTCTTAAACAACCAATTTTCCCTCTAAATTTCAAACATCTATGTAAAATAGTTGAAATATAAATATATATACAATTCCGTCATGTATCCATTTATTTCACGTTTTGTATCTATGCAATTCAAATACATGTTTAATCAGACTATGAAAGTGTTTTACATCATTTAAGACTAGTATACCAAATATTGTTTTCAGTTTTAAGGCATTAGTGATCATTCCAATGATCTATAATTGCTTATCGGTTACGTACTTTGTCATTCTGATGGATTTTTGTCTCAGTGAATGTGGGCATACCACATCTCCGTACATGTATAAATTATTATTTTTTGAAAATTAACCTGTAGTCTTGTTTTGCAGGTGCAGTTTTCCAAGCAACAACTAACTATGATGCTTCATTTTACCTTGGGGGAGGAATGTACTTATTGAGTGCAGTCTGTCACATGGTGTTACATTTTCCATGCATTAAAAAGGACGAACAAAGGAAAGAATTGAACATAGCATGAGCATACCACACTGGATAAATGATATTCTTTATTTGCACAAAAAAGAATTTAGATCTCTAGTCTAACATCGTAAATCACATTTGTTAGGTCACGTGATGTGTTTATAGAATCACGTGACTAACATTCATTTGCTCAATATCGTTCAATATAGTTATCCTGCGAGAAAGAAATCCGAGGTCTAAACGTTTAATTATGTTTCTTTGGCTTTAGCCATTGAACAACGGACTACTATATATTATCTGTTTTGATTTCTACCTTTTTTACTGAAGTATAATATATTATGCATAATTATGATAGAATATAAACATATTTGGTTTTTCGTTGGAGTTGTGTCACATTTAGTCATGTTGGGACCGTTTATACATGACTTTACGGCATGGGTTTGCTCACTATTGAATGTCATTTGGTGACCTTTAGTTGTGTAAATCAAGGCCATTTCGGGTGTTCGATAGTTTTGTCTCATTGGCAATCATACAAAATCTTATCTAATATTATATAATGTAATTCATATTGAATGTTATAATTCTATGGATTAATATGGTAGCATTATATTAATGTTATTTTATTAACTTAAATCAATCTATTTACACACAAGCGTAAAAGAATTAAAAACAATACAATGAACCCCGAAAATGTACAAGTCAGGTTATGTATGCATCATTCGTTATGCGACTAAAAAATCATTCACAACTGTAGATGTAAAGACAGAAAAAAAGCTAATATGCCTCAACAATAAGAAATGAAATGAATGTACACAGTGCGATATATCTTTTTCTCTTTCTCACAATATCACCCGATGGTGGGTTTGTGTAACCTATAAATCATGAACATAGAGAACCTATCAAGGGCCAATAACAAAGAATGAGCCAGAGAAAGACAGACAAAGAAGAAAAATAAACATACAAATAGTTATCAAAGGTACCAGGATTATAATTTAGTACGCCAGACGCGCGTTTCGTCTTCATAAGACTCATCAGTGACGCTCATATCAAAATATTTATAAAGCCAAACAAGTACAAAATTGAAGAGCATTGCGGATCCAAATTCCAAAAAGTTGTGCCAAATACGGCTAAGGTAATCTATGCCTGGAAAACAGTCTACATAGTATGTATGCGGAAACTTAAGATTTTATTATATTTCGAGTTTTTTTGTCCATTTATACTGACTATTTTTGGAAAATCACTCTAAATTTCAGTCTTTTCTTGTTCTCGAAGCTCCTAATTGAATTTTTTTAAGATGAAAAAATATACTGTTGCAAATTGTTAGTACCAGATAGATAAAGTTTTTAAAATTTGATACGATGCAATTCTATAATTACTTTAGGGATTAATATTATATCACATTTACAGATCATTGATGTAGTTGTTTTTGCTCATGGATATATGAAGATATGGTATGAGTGCCAATGAGACAACTCTCCATCTAAGTCACGATTTGCAAAATAAAAACCATTAAAGGTCAAAGTACGGTCTTCAACACGGAGATTTGACTCACACCAAACAGCAAGCTATAAAGAGCCCAAAAAATTACTAGTGTAAAACCATTTAAATATGAGTTGTTAGCTTCAGATTTGTATATTATCTTTTGTTTTTCGATGCTATACATGTGACATCATAAAAATAATTTGTTCATTAGTTAATCATACTACAATAACTAATCCGAACTGACCGTACAGCCTGTTACTATCACATAGTATTTATTCATTATTCATAATGGTCGATAAACGTTGTAACATTTACTCTTCATTATAAGAGATAGATGCAAGTTCTAAGGTCGTTACTGCAAGTACACATTGTTTATGCAGTCTCTATGTATGTATATTTTTATTTTCTGAGAGCTTTCAAAAATGTTATTTCAGTAAGAGGAATATTTTCAATTTCTAAGTAATTTAGTATTATGAATTAATGAACATAATATATTATAACTCTTTACGATTCAATGTGCACTAAATGTCAACCATCGTATTAAAGATAAATGGTAAACGATACAGAATATGTCATCGTAAATCCAGAAGGCACAGGTCAGGCGGTGTTTTTTATTTATGAAATAATGGTCATGTTTCCAAATAGTTTTATCATGATAATATGACTTTTTAATCCTTAGCGGTATGTATGCTGGGTTTCACACAAATATACGACTTTCCAAAATGGTTAACAAAGGTACCAGGCTTATAACTTGATACGCCAGACGCGCGTTTCATTTACACAAGACTCATCAGGGATATTCAGATCAAAATTTAGAAAGCCAAAACAAATACAAAGTTGAAGAACATTTATGACCCGAAATTCCTAAAAGATGTGCCAAGTACGGTTACGGTAATCTATGCCTGGGATAAGAAAGTCCGTATCTTTGTAAACAGTAAATTATGAAAATGACAATAACATTGATACTCATGTCAAAAATAGAAGTGCTGACTACTGGTCTAGTTATACCCTCGGGGACAAAACGTCTGTCACGGAATAGAAGTTCCTTCATAATATAAGTTCAAAAAGGCAAAACATATTCTGGAATATTATTTCCACAGGAATAAATATTACAGTATATATTCCTTACGAAATAAATGGTAAAGAATATTTGTTCCAACAGGAATAGATGGTATGACAATGTTTATAACAAAGTTTCCATTGAAACTTCTGTTAGGCGGAACCAGCAAAGATAAACTATTCAAAACAAAATTTCACTTTCTACAATTGAAGAAACGGTTCTTTGAGTAAAAAGACTCCTACGGAATTAATCCAAAGGAATACGAAATTTAATTTTGTCCCCGAAATAAAATTAATGATAGTGAAAAAAAGTGTTTCTGTTGAGCTAATAGCAAATAGATACCTTTTCGTATATCTTCTACGAATACAGCGGAATATCAAGTTCGATCAGAAATTGGACACATTCGAAATTGGAAACCGAGACAAATAAATTCCAAATAAATCAAATATATATGGAAACGATATAATAACTAGCCAAGGGAGGTAAATCAAAATTACTCCTATTTGTTCAAGTTGTAGATTTGTAAATTCGAGTAACTTTAAGGCAGATTTTCCGAAAGCAACAATTCTATTTTATGACATGGGTTATTTCTCTGAAGCAACGAATAACAGAAATGTTAAATTCTATGTCAAACGTTTATGAAATAAAAAAAAAACTATTGAATAAACGAGTCGGTAGTTTCAGTTCATTTATCACCGCGTTGTTTTGGCACTAAAATCATAAAATATAAAACAAAAGACATTTGTATAAAACGTTTCAACACCGTACGCACTTTGTTCATATTTAAACTTCAACTATTTATGATGAAATATAATCAAACATTTACGAGGAAATCCATACTGGAGTATTTATCAAAGTTTGGTCCTCAATGGTCTCAAATGTCGTACTTTATTTTACATTTTGACGTTTTGATTCGAGTGCCACCGATGAGTCTTTTGTGGACCAAACGTTTGTCTGACGGCCAAAATAGTTCGACTTAACAAAGAAACACACACTTTTGTGAATAGTCACTCTTAGATTGACGCCTGTCCTTGTCTTTGATAAAAAAAAATGTGTAATTATTTGAAGTTATTTTGGGAATAAATGGTTTTTTTAATTCTAAAAATATCCTATATATGTTTAGTATAAATCATGTAAATAGAATATGTACGTTGTATATATACATGATCGTAATATTTTCATAAATTGTTTAAATGTGCATTGTCTAGACAGAAATATTCATGATTCAATATTTATTAATACATATGTGGACAAATATTTCATAAAGCAAATGAATGTTCAGAAAGATAAAACATTAAATAGTTTTCAAAAACCATTTTATAGTATTGTGTTCGAATGAACAGCCTCGTACATACAAATAGTATATATGCTTGTATGCAATTTTTAAATACGTTCAGAGGCGGATTTAGGGGGGGCAGGGGCCCCGGGCCCCACCTTTTGAGAAAAAAATTTGGTTGCTTATATAGGGAATCACTGAAGCGTGACGAAATCGGGCCCACTCTTAGAAAATTTCTGGATCCGCCACTGACGTTTAACCAAACCAGCCTTTAGAAGTCCATGATACACTATCACACTTGCAATTGCATTAAAGATCGTTATAACTCATCTGTTATTCTTATTACTTTCTTTCTTAAGGTGAAGAGTTTTTACTGAATAACCATTGTCCCCCTTTCAATAGAATAAAACGCTTTGTCAATAAGCTGATCAGTTCAACCATCCTTTTTCAAAATTATTCATTGGATTATAATTTTTATTCTTAGCCAAAATTCTTTTTGGTGGCTTTAATGCATTTTCCATATAAATCTGTAACTATTTGGTAATGCTATTGAACAGTTGATGATTTCCCTATCATAGCTTAAATTCGGATGAAATTTCCTTAGATTATTTGATATTAATATTGGTAAATTGAATACATCAAAAACATTAACTAACATGATATGGCAACCACTTGAGAAGAATTTCATTTTATAGAGGGATTTAGACCCTATACCCCAAAAGAGTTTGTTATGCCTCTTCCTTTCGAAATTTGTGGCCATCAATGCTCTTAAACGTCATACTTTACCTGGCCTTTTGACATTTTTATTCGAGTGCCACCGATGAGGTTTTTTTTTTTTTACGAAATATTCGTTTGACCTTAAAAATTATTGGCCGAGTATCTTTGATGATCTTTTTTCTATCAGTGTCACATCCAGCCGGTGAGTGATTTGAATTTATTTTACAACAAAATGATTTGTTTTGTGATTTAAACAAATAAGATGCACTTATATGGCATTTGTTGAAATGGCATACGAACCTTTCCCTTTGGGAAAATGGAAAGCAGGCAATTTTTAAAACATGCAAAAATAAAGGCAACAGTAGTATACCAGTGTTCAAAAGTCATAAAAATATTGAGACAAGACAAATCTGGGTTACAAACTAAAACCGAGGGTAACCCATCAATTATAAAGAAAAATAAAAGAACAACAAGGACACTGAAGTGCAACAAAAACAAACGCAACAGATACGAGCTAATTGATAACAACTGCTATATTCTTGACTTGGTACATGACATTTTAAGAAAAAATGGTGGGTTGAACCTGGTTTAAAATGTATCCAAAATTGTATCAACAATGTAGCTCTTGGGCTTTTGAACTGTTGGAAGTTCCCGTTGCAAAACTTCTTCAAATACGAATTGAAAGAGAAAAAAAATCAGAACAAGACAGCCATGACCTAAATGCACTTTAAAACCATTTGTAAAGCCCTTGTCATACATGTTGACCTTATTGATCAGTTACCTTTTATGTTTATTGTGTTTTGTTACGTCATAACATTGGTGTCTTTGTTCTCCGTTTATTTCATTTGCTAGTATTACATGTATTTTAATTTTAACTTTATATAACTGTAATTGTGTAAAGCAATCATTTTCTCCAAATCAATACGACATGTATACATGGAAAACCAAATAAAGTTGAGTATGAATAAGTTATAAATATAGACACTGCAAATAAAATTTATTTAATCAGTTGTAATATTAGTTTATCAGTTTACTGACTTGAAATTGGACTTAAATAAGGTAGGATGAAGATAGGGGAAATAACTGAAATATTAAGCATTTTATCTAAAAGGGATGAGGCTGGGAGAACATTTCTCTGCGGTATCAAGATCAGGGTAAAACAAAATGCTGTATCTGAAATATAGTTTCATTTTCGTCCAGTAGAGTTACATGTTCTTTCATATTTTGAAATAAATGAGAATGTTATTTCGGCTTCAAGTAAAGCGCCTGTCGGGGAGGTCATATAAAAGGGTTCTAAAAATTAAGGTCAGGTCTAAAAACACTGATACAACCTTAGCAATAACAAACAAACTACTACATTCGACCTTTTTCATATTTTGTTTTGCATATTTAATATATAAAACGGTCTTATAATGAAGCAAATAAATAAAATTACAAGTTTTTGTACAATCTGAAAAGTTTGATAGTGAATCAAAAACTTGAAAGTGTATAAACTGTGTTGGCATTTCCTGCAATGCACACACTACCCTTCACTAAGGTAAAATACTATTTTGAATTTTTGTTATAGAGACTGTCAAAGATCTGCATTTTACAAGCTTAAGCCACCATTTTCTGCATAAAAAATGCCTGTACCAAGTCAGGAATATGACAGTTGTTATCCATTCGTTTGAATTAGTTGGCTTTTGATTTTGGCATATGATTACGGCAATTCCGTTTTAATTTTTATCGGAGCTCGGTATTTTTGTTATTTTACTTTTGAACATAAGTAAATAACATAATGAATGACATAAATTTAGTCGACAGCTGTTTACCGATGTTTTCATAAATCAACCAAGAAGCTAAATTCAGATCAAGATAACAGACAAAATGTAAGGCAATTCAAAAAGGAGCTACACCGGATGAGTTGACGGGGTAGATAAATAAAGGCACAGTAGTATACCACTGTTCAAACTCATAAATCCATGGACAAAAAACAAAATCGGGGTAACAAACTAAAACTGAGGGAAACGCATAAATATAAGAGGAGAACAACGACACAACACTACAGTGTAACTAACACACACAGAAACGGACCAAGCATCAGACAAAATCCCACGAGAATAACAAATATAACATCAAAACCAAATACATGAATTTGGGATAGACAAGTACCGTGACACGTCTTATCGCAATGTCAATTTACACTCTAAAATAAGAGAAAACAAACGACGCAACGTTAAATTGTAACACACACAGAAACGAACTATAATATAACAATGGCCATATTCCTGACTTGGTACCGGACATTTCTAAAGGAAAAAATGGTGGGTTGAACCTGGTTTTGTGGCATGCCAAACCTCGCACTTTAATGGCAATGTTAAATATAACATAGAAATGACAACATAATATTACAGGACTACAATACAAATAAATAGAAAAACGTATTAGACAAAGAAACACATGATTAATGAATAACAAAAAGCATCAGGTTTAAAATTTAATGCGCCAAAAACGCGCCTCGTCCACACAAGACTCACCAGTGACGCCCAGATATAAAAGATCGAAAGCGAAAAAAAGTACAAAGTTGTACAGCACTGAAGATCAAAAGTTGAAAAAGGTTGTGTCAAATACGGCTAAGTTTTTATGCTTGGGATAAGAACATCCTTATTATTTAGAACAATTAATGCTATTGCAAAAGGTAAATTTTATCAAATGAATATAACAGATATACATAATGAAACTGAAGTATTAACTCATTACATAAAACAAACACGAATACATAATGAATGACCAACACAGAATAGACACACCCGACTCAGTCCAGGCCTCAACGCAGTAAATTATGAAAATGACGTCACATACGATGGTGCAAAGGCATTAAAAATTACGTCACATACGATGGTGAAAAGGCATTAAAAATTACGTCACATTTGAATATATGAAATTTCTGAAACAGCAGAAAAATTACGTCACATATGAAAAACTATATCTCAAAAGTAAGATAGAATTAGGATTGATTAAAGATTAAAATAGAACTAAATACTGATATTGCATTTAAACACAATGCATATTGCAATACTTATTAATAGCAATTAACTATAATATATATATATGTGCAGTTTGTTATGAATCCAACTTCATACGTAAATTATCGTACAGATTATGTTGACCAAAATTAAATCTAATAAATGACGGCGGTGATTAATTTTTGTTTCCATAACACATAAATATAATAGAAAAGACGTCAACACATTTGACAAAATCCGATGAGAATTACAAATATAACATTAAACATTTAAACTAAATACATGAATTTGGGATAGACAAGTACCGTAACACGTCTTATAGTAATGCGAATTCACACTCAGCAAAACAGTGACAATTTTCATGTAATACATGTATCAACCGTCATAAAAATCCACACGCAGTCAAAATGTAACAAAAGATACAACCTGTAAAATTACAGATAAGAAATCTTTTCTAGTACTTAATGATATAAGACTGTGAAAGCATGTCAGATGTGAGTTGAAGCTGTGAGACATATTGTATCAGACAATCGTGGAGATTGTAAACCTTACAATTCCAGTCGTTTTTCCTCAGAACTCTGTGAAGCAGTTTTGTGCAAGGAGCTCAATTCAAATGAAGTCGATATATTGTGTATATGTTCAAGCTTAACGTTTCAATAGAGATATGTAAACCCCATACGATTAAACAATCATCTGTTACTGCTTAGAAATGGAAATTTGATAATTGAAAAGTTGAGGCCATCACCTTTGTCACATATTCTAGAAGTCATGCATATGTGTCTATATAGAGAATAGATCAAAATAAAAAGGAGACAGTCTAGTTTCGACAGCATCCTTTATCTTAATTTTAATGTGAATAATGGTTTCTGACCGATCTTATCAAATTTCCACCGTCGTAATTATAATTCAACCAAAGTCTCAATATGTGATTCAATTAAGAATAAGGTTTAGCAAATTAAAGGATATCCATATCCGTCAGTTAAATTTTTGTCTAGTAATGCACATTCTGCTTTTGAATGTTAAACATTTAAGCATGCCACTCTAAACCAAATGTTTTACGCTTCCATAGTTTACTTCTCATGTGTAGGAACAGTCTGTGCTTTCTAGCGATTTGCAAGATTAAATTAAGTCTTTCCTTCTTCATAATTTCGTAAGTTAAGCAAACAACACTTGTATGCCTAAGTATCCTATGTATCCTTAGTTTTCTATGTAGTATCTTGTGAGCTGTTGCTTTTCTATTCGTCGTTTTTTCTTTTATACGGGAATTATCTTTCTTTCTTCGAATGATGTTTTTCAATGTCTTCTTGGTATGTTTTTTTTATTTTCGTTGATGAAAAATCAATGTCGGAGCATATCTCGCGATATCTCGAGTTGACTTAAGGGAAGGGAATACAGTTTTAATTTGGATTTAACACTTTCGTTTTTGATTGATTATGGTATCCATTTTGCAAGTCAGTTATGACAGTTGTTTTCCATTCGCTAGCTGTGTTTTGGCCTTTGATTTTGCCATTTGATAAGGGACTTTCCGTTCTGATATTTCCTTGGAGCTGGTTAATTTTGTAATAATACTTTTTCCCATTCAAATTTCATCTTACCTACATGCATATGCCAGTTTTAACATTTGCTGTAATAAACCATCTGTTTTCTTTGTGTTGACTGTCATTTAATTCCACAAATCTAATGTTCGTGTTTGCGGACATTGATTATTACCTGAGTAGTATGATTAGTTTATAACGTCTAGTTTTTGCAAATGCAACTTTCTTTCCATATATTACTTTTTGAACGTCTTATAATGACCTGAACTTAACCTGGACTAAGCTTTTATTCACAATTCTGTTCCCCTGGAAGCTTTGTTATAAATAATGCCATAATAGTTGTTTCTGTCGAAACAATTATTCTATACTATTCAGTTCGTGACAAATACTGTGATATTTGTTGCAGTGGAAATAATATTTTAGAATATTTGCTCCATTTGGGATTAATATAATGAAGAAAATTATATTTCATGGCAACAGGCAGGTCTTCATTTGACAGTTTCTTACCATCTGGCCGGATACACGTATTTTGAACTGAATATGTAAAACTGTAAACAACTCCTCTTTTCATATATGGTATAAGCTTAAGATTTCGACGATGGAAGCCGTCAATATAATTGTCAGACGAATCAGAATAGAATTCCAAAACTTTGATAAGAAGTGTTCATTAACCATGACATTATTGTTATGTGGTTACTTTGAACAGCTTACAGTTATTCCATGATGCTTATTCTGACTAAGTTGTCTTATAATTTGATTCATTCTATGTTATATCTTCATAGTATTAGTTAAATTTTAATCAAAGTCAATGCACTGTTTAATTATATTGTAAACTCTGTCAAGTTCTTTTACCATGGTTATTGTTTTAGAAAGGATCGTTTATTTAAAAACATACATAAACGACAATCAGTAGATAGATAAGTAGGTTCGCTTGTTTTGGTAATACAGTAATAGTATCTTAATTCAGATACATAGATTGTTTTTTTCCTTTCTATCATAATGATAATCATAGGGTCACCAACTTCGTTTTTCGCTGACCCTATGACTATAATCTCATCGTACATACCAGGATTACATTTTGTACACCAGAAGCTCGTTTCGTATCGCAAAAGACTTATCAGTAACGAGCGAATAAAATATTAAAAAGGCCAAACGAAGAACGAAGATGAAAATTTATAGATTTAAATTGAAGATCTGATTTGAAGAGAACTACGAAGGTATTTCGCCGATTTTATATCTGATCTATTCAAATGTTTTCAAACTATTTATATATATTCATATAGTATAAAATGTTGAGAAAAAAAAGCGATAACGTTTTTCTTTAATGGCTTTTCAGTTTTAGTTTAAAATGCCAAAGTTGTATGCAAAATGAAACCTATTTACTGTACCTTGATCTTAAGTTATGTGAACAAAAACACTTTTAAAAAAGTATGCAATATATTGTACATTCGTTTGATGTGTTTGTGCTTTTGATTTTTGCCATTTGATTCGGGACTTTCTGTCTTGAATTTTCCTCGGAGTTTAGTATTTTTACGTTTTTTGTACTAGTCAAAATTAAACTCCTGTTCAACGTTTACATCACTGAAGAGACATGTATTGTCGAAATGCGCATCTGGTGCAGAAAAATTGGTACCGTAAATGTTATTACAGGGTCGTCCGATCAACTTCTCATTTTTTCCGATTTGAAATAATATTATTGTTGTTATGGTCAACAATACAAAACATGATAAACTATGCAACCTTTTAAGACCCAAGACACTCAATCAACCAAATAACCATAAAGTGAAGCGTGTCGCCCCAGAACATCCGTAAAATAAAGATGATATAAATATACATGTATGTAATTAATCTTTTGGATATGTATATGCAGCAGAGAAAAGTATCTACTTAATTCAGTTTTAAGATATGAGGAATTACAGAGAATCTAGTATTGTAATGTGAAATCGGTCATAATTCATATTCAGTTGGTTAAATGGTCGTATATATATATATATATTAATAAGCATGAAACGGAGTCAGTGACTTACAGTTTGTTGGTTTTCATAATAATCTACTTATATACTTACATTAATTAAATCTTATGATTCAAAACAAATTTTACTATAAAAGAGGATATCATGTTTTCATTTATCTTTATTCATATGATACATGTATGTTTTACGGAAGATATTTTTCACAGATACTCAACGTAATGTTATTGATGTACATTAAACAAATTTAAATGAATTTGACAGAAAAAAGGATATTGCACCTGTGTGTTTAATTTTTACTAGGAAAACGTATTGTTAGTAATATAACCAAATACGTTTTATGAAAACGAAACCTGTTATTTTTTTTACGATTTGGAAAGTGAAATGGATAACAACACATAATTAAAGTATTTGTTCTGGACAAACTATCTCGGTGTGTATATTATCAGCGTATCAAATACGGTCCATGATGTAGCATTATTACTGCATGTTATATTGGAATACACATCACTGTTCATGGTAGTATTATCTATAGTTGT
The DNA here is from genome assembly GCA_037788925.1 of Mytilus galloprovincialis. NCBI lineage: Eukaryota > Metazoa > Mollusca > Bivalvia > Mytilida > Mytilidae > Mytilus > Mytilus galloprovincialis. The sequence continues at coordinate 62,376,930 of CM075333.1, forward strand.
TACGAAAAGGTAAAGAAAAATTACGATTTGAAATACCGTGTTCTAAAAAGCAATTAGTTTTTTTTAATAAATCATAAAATTAGACCATTCATTTTTAGTTTAAAGTTGTAAAAGAACTATGATATAATACAAGTACAAGATGTGTTTACAAAAGTATCGAATTCAGCGGTAAATTAGAAATGGACGAAGTCCATAAAACCTGGTAAAGCCAAACGTTCGACTATATCAATCAACGGACCAATTGGAAAACAGCTGTCTTACGGCAGTGTTCATAATTTGATTCCTGTAGATTCGTGGATACATGCACAGCACAAACTGTTTGGTTCTTGGTCTTGCGTCGTCTAAGTTTATTTATGTATCTATCTCAATGGGTCGTTTTTAAGGTAGCCCTCATAACAATCAAAATGGTAGCATATTTATGGTGTCTACATCGCTAGTGAACTTTAGATCATTCTAAACGACTGCGACCACAAGGTAAACAAGTTCTTGAACACGCATTCGACTTATTTGGATATACATTTGCCTATAATTACATTAGATGTATGTTTCATTATAATACGTTATTCTGATTGGCTAATTGCACATCCCGTGCTATTCCTGAAACAATTGTATTAGACAATAACATTTATCATTCATGATGACACGAGGTCCCACAATAAAGTGCACAGGTAAATTAAATGAAAACTTGATATAAATCGTGTTTTCATGATTCTAGATAAAAAAAAATGTAATTATAAGTATTGAATGCTTCTTTTTGTAACTTTATAGGGTTGTAAAAGCGTTGACCGTGCGCACATTTTTAGTATGAAGCGCTTCCGCGCTTCATACAAAATGTACTTCGATCAACGCTTTTACACCCCAATAAATTTACAAAAAGCAGCATTCAATTCTTAATTAAAAGTTATCAATCACTTTATAATAAAGTTATAATAAAAATAAATAATATTATATGGTTGATTGTAGCTTAAATCCACCACGTCTTTGACAAATACGAAATTCAAACGATACACTCCGATGTAGTTGAATTTGAATTTTTAATTCTTTGTTAGTATGTATTCATTTGAATTTAGATTATGCACTTATGGAAACGTATTATGTTCGGTGTATGTATATTTTCAGATACACATCACCAGGCTTCGTGAGTCTGAATTCAAAGTTTGGAAAGCCAAAATATTATAAAATCAGACCTAAAAATGTAAAGAAACAAACAAAGCAATCCATATTATGTCAACTTTTTGATGATAACCATTATATATTATATGCACAGGAAAATTACAGACATAGCAATTGATGCTCAAAACAATTCATTTGAGAAATACAATCCTTATTCATTTTCCAATTTTCGAAAACCTTTGACAATTTCATAGCTTAAACATGTAAACTATATTAAACAACATCGTACAATACAATTGTAAATGTTTTTTTTATTATTTTAATTAATTGGAATTATTGAGGGTGGTGTTTAGCGTCTGCAATATTCTTGGTCATCAAATAAATAATTCATGTGATGAAACTACGACAGTTTAATCGGTGGTTGTGATATGGCTATGACAGAAGACGGTTATCTATAAATTTTCACGTTATCACGACTATTGCACCCACAAGTACATCATAAACTATTTACTTTCTATCCGTATATAAATTGTATGAAATTTATGAAACTTTAAACAGAGGTTATCAAAACTGGTATACATTCTTTTTCAGTAAATAAGAATATAACACTACATGGATAAAATCTCTAAAGGAGAGAACAATGAAGGAACAAATCTGAACAGAAAAAATGTAGACGAACGTTTAACTGCTAAGCCCCCGGACGGAGGATGGGGTTGGGTCGTGGTGTTCAGTTCACTGATGTGCAACATTCTAGTAGACGGTATAGGACTTGCATATGGTGTACTGCTACCTAAATTTGCAGAATACTTCCAGACCTCCAAGAGTAAAGTATCTCTAGTTGGATCGTTACTGATAGGAATGTATTTATGTGCAGGTATAATGTTTTATTTTTACAGCAGCTTCAATTTTCTTGAAATACCCTTGATATTAAAGAGTTTTTTATCATTTTATTTTTAGATATTAAACCTTCTTAATATTGGTTTCGTTCTGTATACTAAATTTCTTTAAAAATTGGAATGCCAATGTGTATTTATATGGAGCATTTGCTGAATATATCTTGGTAGTATTTTTGAAGATTTGGGACATCTGTTGACACACTGTGCATATAATTTAAGTTATCACTACTTGGTTTGATTTTTTATATGGCAATTGACTTTTAGTGTATTTTAAGGCAACAAAAAACATCAATATTGAGAGTGGTATACTATCTTAATCAACAGTGTAGTCATATACTCTGTTTCTGTGTAACATTAAATGGAAAATTCAGAAGGTTGACATATGTTTGGATATGACTGCAATGAACGCTTGGTCAAACTGGTCAGAACTAGATTAAATGCATACAGAATTTTAAAAAGGAAGATAAAGGTGGATTATATAAATGAGATGAAATTTATTGGGCATCATTTGACAACTTATCTTACTATAAACAACAGTATACAATCATTGCAAGAATAAAATAGGACTTTTTATCCATGAAAGGGAATATAAGTCATTATAGAGATATTTAAAAATATATGTACAAACGATCTGCGCTACTAAAGGATTAAGATATGGAAGTGGTTAGAGCTTATTTGTTGATATGCCCATATTTCTGTAAATTTACTGTTTATAATTTCTTGAATTATTCGAATCACTAACGTCTTCTACTCCAACTCTACCCAGCTAAAAAATCCTGAAACCGTATTTGGCACAACTTTTGATTATCGGTTTTGATGCTCGATAACTTCGATTTGTTTAAAAATTCAAACTGTTTGAAACTGAGCGTCAACTTTTGTGTTAAATTTTCACTTCTGTTTAACAAAACTCAATTATGTCTACACAAAAATAAACACAAAAATGAATTTTGAAAATTCAATTTTGTGTTTTTTTTTTTGTGTAGACAAAATTCAATTTTGTGACAAAAATGACTTTTGTGACACAAAATTGACTTTTGTGGTAAATTTTCACTTCTGTTTAACAAAACTCAATTTTGTCTACACAAAAATAAACACAAAATTGAATTTTTTGACAAAATCTCAGTTTTGTATGCAAATTAGTTCACAGAATCCAAACTAAACTAATTTGCATACAAAATTGACTTTTGTCGCCCAATTTTCAAATTAGGTAACAAAAGTAAAGTCTGTGTTACAAAAATGAATTTTGTCATGACAAAACTAACTTTTGTCCATTGAAAGATAATTTTGTATGACAAAATTTAAATTTGTAGTATGCTACAAATGTTGTTAAACTGAACTCATTTTTGTTGAACAAAACTCACTTTTGTCCGTACAAAACCACAAGAGTCCCATTCGGCGCCCTGTATAACGCGCGTCTGGCGTACAAATTATAAAATATTTGATTAGCATTTAGAAGTTCATAATATTTACATTACGTGTATTCTATTCTCATTCCAAATCGGAGTTTTATAATACATAAAAAGGTCAACATAAACATATATACAAATTTTGAATATCCATTTATATAAAAATAAGTATAACAAATCAGCTGTTAAAATAATCATAGGATTACCAGTATCAAATAATCCTATTTTTATCTGAATGGCCAATGACCATATTACTTCTCAATTCAGTAATTTGTTTATAAATGGTGTGAATAACCCTGATATCGGACAATGATAAACTATATAAATAAAACCTATTAACATGTGACTCACTTTTTTGATTGGCTAACGTGCCTAGTAAAGTTGTCTGACATAACATCATTTATATCTCGCACGAATTTACGCGCATTATTATACCGCTGTTCGATAGTCATAAATCGATTCAACTGAAACAAAGTTGGGTCACAAACAAAAACCGAGGGCAACACATCAACTATAAGAGAAAATAAATGTGTTAATAACTGCCATTTTGCAGCCGTGGTACAGGACATTTGAAAAAAAAAGTTGGTTGAACCTTGTTTTACGGTTAGCAAAACCTTACGCTTATATGGCAATGTTAAAAATGACAACACTAAATGACGAAATACATTACAAATAAGTACAGGAGCACATATATGTGACCCGCCATGACATTTGCAGGCTTATGGAGGTAGAACGTCATTGTTAGAAAAATTATAAACATGATACATATCGAGATTCAATGAAATACGTATTGTGAAAAAGAGATAAACACTTTCCTTGGCTTCTTTTTTGCGGACGCCGAACTATACATCATATATAAGATTTGAAGAAGTTTTAGTTTATCGTTTGAAGTGAAAAATATTTGAATCTACATTTCAAATTGATACAAAAAAAAAAATTTCTGCTCTATAGATTTCCTTTAATAAATGAAGTCTGAAATATATCCATCATAAATGCACCGTATCAAATGCATATAAGAGAACACCTACTTATAAACTGTTACGCGTCGCATACTATGTAAAGAGACATGCATAATAAATCTAAATTAAAAAAAGGGAATTATTAAAGCTTACTTTGACAAATTTTAAACATATTTCAACAAGTTTAAATTACATGTTCTAAACTAGAGCTACAAACAAAACAAAAATGCTCTGCTCTATAGATTTCCTTTCATAAATGAAGTCTGAAATATATCCATAATAAATTCACCGTATCAAATGCATATATGAGAACACCTCAAAAACTGTTACGCGTCGCATACTATGTTTAGAGACATGCATAATAAATCTAAATTAAAAAAAAAAAGGAATTCTTAAAGTTTACTTTGACAAACTTTAAAGTAACTTCATTTCAACAAGTTTAAATTACATGTTCTAAAATAGAGATAAGAATTGTTTGTATTTCAAATTTAAGTCTTTGATATTTTATTCAATACACTATTCAACACCACTAAGAGCCAATAAATACAATAATTTTGTGTTTTATAAATTAGTGCCTTCAATAAATAAAAGTCGTCATAGAACAGTCTCATTTTCATACCGGTATTCGAAATGACTCGTTGCTTTTACGACAAATATGTCATAATAACATGACTAGATCCTCTAGATAAATATACAAAAAGCAAATTTTAGACAATGTACCATCCTAAGCCTTGAAGTGGCTAGTCACATATAGTTAACGGCGTTTTTCTCACAATGACTTTCTACCTCCATAAGCCTGGATATGTCGTGGCTGCATGGTCACATATAAGAAATGATTTATTTTGCAGAGATTTCAAAACAAACTATTGATACCTTTACATAAAAAAAAACCTGTATATAACAACCTTTCGTCGATTTTTAAAGACGACAAATCAAGGTGGATCGCGTAAAAATAACAGCGCATCATATTCGAATTATACACTATAATTATTCAAAGAATAAATCAACTCCAATCAAATTTTGTATGGTGCTTGTGAGTGAAAATGAATGAAATAAAAAGGGAAAGTGTAAATTAGAAAAAAATCACTCTTATCCCAAAACAAATAATAAAATAAAATAAAAATAGGTAATATATAAAGGAAACAGTAGTATACCGCTGTTCGAAATTCATAAATCGATTGAGAAAAAAAAATCCGGGTTACAAACTAAAACTGAGGGAAACATATCAAATATAAGAGGAGAACTACGACACAGCAGAAACACTAAAATGTAACACACACAGAAACGAACTATAATATAACAATGGCCATTTTCCTGACTTGGTACAGGACATTTTGAGAAAACAAAATATAACTGAAAAGACAAAATAAAAAAAAAAAAACATAATTGTTACCAACATCGCGCAAAACTTCAAACTATAACCCTTTTATGAATGTTTTACACATTTATCTTTGTCAAATGCAATATATTTTGAGCAGTTAAAGGAAAATCTTTCATAACAGCAAAGAACACAATCTACGAAAGCAGACTATTTTCTTGTAAAGCTTTGCAATGGAGTTCTGTACTTAAAAGATCTTATTTTTATGGAATATCAAGAAGTATAATACATTTTAATTATATATTTCAAATTCAGGTCCAATAGTTAGTGCGTTGGTGAACAAGTTTGGATGTCGTCCTGTTACAATCGCAGGAAGTATAGTGGCTGCCGTTGGTTTTATTGTCGGATCATTCAGTCCAAATCTAGATATACTTATACTGACATATGGTGTTATCGGTGGTAAGTCATACCGGTGAAGTTAGAATCTCGATTTACTTATACTGACATGCCATATGGCTTTATTGAAGGTACGAGTTTCGATATATTCATTGTGAAATATGGCGGACCTTTCAGTCCAAATCTTGATCTACTTATACTGACATATGGTGTTATCGGAGGTAAGTCATACCGGTGAATTTAGAATCTTGATATACTCATACTGACATATGAGATTTAAGAGTTTCGATATACTCATACTGTCAAATGGTTATATTTGAGGTGTTAGTCTCGATAAATTATACTTATACTAATATATGGTATAATTTGAAGTTCAAGTCTCGAAAAACTTATACTAATATATGTTATAATTGGAAGTTAGAGTCTCGATATATTTATACTAATATATGGTATAATTGGAAGTTAGAATCTCGATATACGTATACTAATGTTTGGTATAATTGGAAGTTAGAGTCTCGATATACTTATACTAATATATGGTTTTATTGGAAGTTAGAGTCTCGATATACTTATACTAATATATTGTATAATTGGAAGTTAGAGTCGCGATATACTTATACTGATATATGGTTTTATTGGAAGTTAGAGTCTCGATATACTTATACTAATATATTGTATAATTGGAAGTTAGAGTCGCGATATACTTATACTAATATATGGTTATACTGGAAGTTAGCGTCTCGATATACTCATTATAATATTATTAGTTACATAGTGTGCTAGTGACCTAATACGGTGTATATGGAATCCCCATATGGAATTTACTGACCCCATATATACCGTATTACGTCACTAGCACACTATGTAACGAATTTATCTTACCGACTATCTTATGCCTGGCATAATCTTACCGATGTATCTATTAATGACTTGCTGCCATTTATACAAAAGCCGTTAGGTATACATCACATTCGCACGAAACTTTATTCATTACCCCTTTCAAAACTTCATTCTCTGTTCAATTTATGTTTGGAATCCACTGTTACAAACCCTCATTCAAACCAATACAAAATTACAGCTATAATTTCGGATATTGCAAGTCACAGACTTTTCAAGCCAGTCCGCATTGGAAAAGATGAAAAAGAGAAAAGATCTTTTCTTAATCTTTCCTTTGCCAACAAAGGTATCGATGGCGTCAACTTAGGCAATATCCTTCATCATAAATTAGTTCAATCGGAAATACCTCCTTATTTCAAAGACAAGTCTGTACCAATCATTTCTTATACCTATACCAAACCTATTGCAACTAAAATTTTCAATTACAAACACGTTTTGCAGGATCTCGATATTGACGACTTCAAGTCTAAACCTCCTGATTGCACTTGTGCTAGTTCCCAATTCATATATAATCCTGCTGGCCACGTTATTACCGGTGACCTCAACATTGTTAATAACACTTCTCTACGAAATGTGTTATCGAAAGGTCCGAAATATCGTGAGCCTAAATCCATCAATTGGAAATACAACTTTAAAATTTTGATGGATTCAGTTGAGGATTATGCGAGGCAATGGGCTAAGCGCGAGAAGGAAGACGTAGACACTCTTTCCGAATGGATTAAGGCAGTGAGGTCGTTAATACAAATCAGAATTAAGAAACTGAATGGGTCTATCAATGCCCATGCTACGTCAATCTTTAAAGACCCAAATGTTGCAAAACACCTATCCTACCTCCATGACAAATATGTTGTTGTCCCCGCAGATAAAGCCCCAAACAACATCGTTTTTGTATGTAAAACTCATTACATTAACTGCTTGATAAACGAATTAGGTATTGACAATTCACTTGGAAACTCAACATATACCCTCACGACACTTACCAAAGAGGAAATCCTGGATAATCATAGGTCTGTTCTGTGTTCCTTTGGAATTTCAACCAAAGATGAAGAACTGGATCTGCCATCACTGTATTGGATACCTAAACTACATAAGTGTCCTTAAATCAACGGTATATTGCTGAGTCTTCCAAGTGCTACACGAAACCTCTTTCTAAATTATTAACATCTATTTTATCAGCAATCAAAGACGGGCTTCAGAGTTATTGTGAAACTGCCTATTCTAGAGGGGGCGTGAATCAGATGTGGATACTTAAAAATTCCAAAGATCTTTTAGAGTACATACAATCTAACTCTCTTTCATCTTGTAACAGTATTAAAACATTTGACTTTTCTACTCTGTACACTAGTATTCCACATTCCAAACTAAAAGACAAATTGAAAGAGTTGGTATTGCTTTGCTTCGTAAAAAAGAATGGCCAACGTAGATACAAATATCTTGTCTTGGGCAGGGATAAATCCTACTTTGTAAAGGATCACTCTGATTCGAACAAAAAATTCTCTGAAACTGATATTATCAAGATGCTTGATTTCTTGATTGACAACATATTTGTAACGTTCGGGGGACGTGTTTTTCAGACTGTCGGCATTCCAATGGGAACAAACTGTGCCCCTCTACTTGCCGACTTGTTTCTTTATTATTATGAGGCTGACTTCATGCAGGAACTTCTTAGGAAGAAAGATATCCTTTAACTCTACTTTTCGCTATATAGATGATGTTCTTTCACTAAATAATTCAAAATTTGGTGACTATGTGGAACGCATCTATCCAATCGAGCTAGAGATAAAGGATACTACAGATAGTTACGTCGGCCTCATATTTTGACTTACATCTAGAAATTGACAATGAGGGTCGGTTGAAAACAAAACTTTACGACAAAAGAGATGATTCCAGCTTTCCAATTGTGAACTTTCCATTTCTAAGTAGCAACATTCCAGCAGCACCTACATACGGGGTATATATCTCCCAGTTGATACGATATTCCCGTGCTTGCATTTCCTATCATGATTTTCTTGATAGAGGGTTGCTGCTCACAAGGAAGCTATTAAACCAAGAGTTCCAAATGGTGAAGTTGAAATCATCCCTTCGTAAATTTTACGGACGCCATCACGAGTTGGTTGACCGTTATGGAATAACCGTTTCACAAATGATATCGGATATGTTCCTTACATCGTAACTACAATCCCCTTCCCTTTCATGAATGTGACCTACCGAATTAGACCATTTACAGGATTTGTTATCACATAAGCAACACGACGGGTGCCGCATGTGGAGCAGGATCTGCTTACCCTTCCGGAGCACCTGAGATCACCCCTAGTTTTTTGGTGGGGTTCGTGTTGTTTATTCTTTAGTTTTCTATGTTGTGTCGTGTGTGCTGTTGTTTGTTTGTCTTTTTCATTTTTAGCCATGGCGTTGTCAGTTTGTTTTAGATTTATGAGTTTGACTGTCCCTTTGGTATCTTTCGTCCCTCTTTTTTAACGTGTAGAATTTAGACTTGTGATCTATCAAAATGAGCAAGCCAGTTTTCAATACTTTAAGCATTAAGAAACTACTGCCATTGATCCTACAAGAACAATAGCCAACGATAACAACTTGTAAGGTTTAAATGTGTTTATTGAATTTATTTCAATCTTAATCATCAATTTCTTCGTCTGTTGAAATGTTTAAGATTTTTTCTCAGTTCCGTTTTATCTTTATAAAGGGACGTAACACCACTACTTACCGTGTATGAAATAAGCCCCGCCTCCCTACTACCTAATATGGAATATAAAGGGACGTCACTCCACTACTAACCGTGTATGAAATAAATCCCGCCTCCCTACTAACCTAATATCAAATATACACGGTCTTCACGCGGACGCTTTTAACCAATAACATTCCTAAAAATGTATAGGAGGTAAGATAAATGGTTTTATTGGAAGTTAGAGTCTCGATATACATATAATAATACATGGTATAATTGGAGGTAATATTCTCCATATAAACGCACTGACTAATGGTGTTATTGCTGATAAGGTTCTCAATGTACGCATTCTGACTGGTAGTGTTATCGGAGGGAAAAGTGTTCATATCTTTAGGTAAAAGCCAATGTTTACATGTTCAGACAACTAGAAACAAAAACACTGTAGATCTTCCAGTATAAAATTCTAACAAATAAGAAAAGATAAAAAAAAATAAAGAACACAGGCACACAAAATCAAACAAATAGACATATGATTGAAGTTAAAAATTTATAATACTATATAAGTTAATAAACAGTATCAATTACGAGAAACAACGACAAAAGGGATACACAACAATTGCAAAAAAATAATCTGTAATATTTTTTTGACTATTTTGGAATTATATTTTCAGGGTTCGGTTTCGGAATGGTGTACCTACCCTCAATTGTAAGTGTGGGATATTACTTTGACAAAAGGCGCCCCCTTGCAACAGGTATTGCCGTGTGTGGTTCCGGGATAGGTACTTTCATATTCTCACCGTTATTGGAATATTTGTCAGAAGTTTACGACTGGCGAAACTTGCTACGAATTATGGCTGGAATAATCCTAAATGGGGCAGTTTGTGGGATGTTGATGAGACCAGTTAAATCTACGAATAACCGAAATATGTTGGAAAGTTCATCAGATATTAGCTCAGATTCAGGAATTAAACTTGACAAGAAAAGGCTTGACTCAAGTTCTGATGCTAACTCCGATGTAACGAAATTCGACGAGAAAAAACCTGAAATCGAAACAGATATCTATAGTGATACTGTAAACGAAGAGTTTTCTAAAACAGGAATTCACATTCGGGAAGTCCAACCCTTTATTCAAATTGAACGGAAACCAAATGTTCCTCGGATTAATAGACGATCAAGTTCTTTGAATGATTTATCGCAGTTTCAGAAGTCTGAACACACCGCTTATCGCGATCGAATGAAGCAAGTGAAAGTACATGACATTATATACAGTGGAAGTATGTTGTACATTCCACAGTTCCACTCACATCCGAATCTTTTTCATGCACATTCATTATATTCGATCCAATCAACGTACTCACAAAGAGTCACATTCTGGGACAGATGTACCTGTTTGCCAGACTCCATTCTGAAGATATTTAAAGAAATGTTAGATTTCTCTTTATTACTAAACATTCCATTTTTATTGCTTTGTATCGGAAATATATTTGCATGTACTGGATTTTTTATTCCATTTTATTTCCTAGTCGACAGAGCACTTATATTAGGCATATCGAATACACAGGCAGCTTTTCTTCTTTCTATAATTGGTAGGTAATTTACATACCAGTAGTTCAAAATCAATGACAAAAGATTATAGCTGTTTCTCGAATTGTATGACGATTTCTGAAAAGGGAAATGTTCATGTTGTCACGTTATTCTGTATTTTGTTTTAAATATTTATTTTACGCATGTTAAAAAGGTATCCCTGATGAGTTGCTGGATGGGGTTTACAGAATAGAGAATAATCCACAAAGAGAATGAAGACAAATAGGCAAATAAATTAAGAATAAAGAATAATGGGGTGTTAAAATATATACTATACAGAATATTGGGCAAAATAGATAAAGAAAAGAGAAAAATGGTCTAAATATTAAAGAATAAAGAAATCAACGACCCGCATTGAGACCTCAAATATTGTTATAGCAGTTTTAGTTCGTTTGCTGTGTTTCTCGCCGAACAAGTCTTTATATTATCTTTTTTCCAAATGATATTTCACAATGTCAAAAAACAGATAATTGATATAACAATATGTGACGTCTAAATGCGGGTCCTTGATTTCTGTTTTTCTTTTTTTTGTTTACATTGTAAAATATTTCTTGAGTTGGGAATAATAATATAAAGCTTTGTTTGACGAGTGAGCACAGTAAACGAACTTTAATTGCTTATGATTGTGCCATACAGTATGTATTTTGCTTTTACAAAAACATATGCAAGTACAATCTGTTTTTCGATTATCGAAGTGTAATTGTACTTATAAGTAGCTTCTGATTTTGTTTAAAAAAAAGATGAAGTAGATTTTATACTAGCAAAGTTAATTCATACTTAACAAATTTGAATTCACAAAGCTGAGAAAAGCAAAGTGCAAAGCAGGTTAAAAAAAGCTAGGAAGACTGCAATGATACAAGCATGATTGTGCATATTTTCTTGTTCAATTTTGTTTTAATTATTTATTTAGTACTTGCCTTTACATAAAACAACTAGAAAAGCTGATAAAAAACTTGGAATTACTCTTACTTGTTTATTTCATAGGCATAACTAATACAATTGGACGACTTCTGTCAGGAATGATAGCCAATTTGAAGAACGTGGATGCTTTAGTTGTAAATAATATAGCCCTTTTGATAGCATCTGTGACTTTATTTCTGCAGCCACTGTGTACAGTGTATCCTGCACTGGTAGCCTTCAGTGTTATATTCGGTTTAAGTGTAGGTAAGATCATGCATTTAAGATATCTAAGATGACTAAAGTAATTTAAGTAATTGGAGCACAGCAGAGATTTTGTTGTTGGTCTGTTATTTCATTAAAGTATACAATGCGGTATATGCAAGATCTCGTCGCTGTATGGACCAAATTTCATGTCTATTCGTTAAATGTGTTTTTTTTACCTCGATCATATATTGAACAATATATAGTTTAGCTTTAAATTTATTTCGAAATATGTTGCAATTCTTAATCAGATGTACTTCAATGTGGTCATGTATAAATCGACATAAACACTACTGATAAGTTGTAATTTATATTTGTTAAAGGTTTCATTTGTTTTCGAAACAAGTTTGCATTTTATAGCTTGAAAAAGTCAAGCCTAAAAAACTATTTAAATATTTCTTTATTATTTCAGCTGCATTTATATCTTTAACATCTATCATACTGTGTGATTTACTGGGACTACATCGACTTGCTAATGCTTTTGGTCTGTTAACTCTTGCTCGTGGAATAGCTGGCATAGCAGGACCACCAGCAGCAGGTATAGACAAATATATGAATAAGAAATATGAAATATGTTGTTCACTTATTCAAGTCGTTATTTCGAAGTTTCAGCAAATATTGTCCTTAAATAAACAAATATGACAAACATGAACCAACAATTAATTTATCTTTCTTAAAATCAGGATATTACATTGGTTTAAAAGTAAAGAACTTAAAGTTAAATATTTAAATTGCATCCTCTGTCATTGCATGCATGAAAAGTTCAATGAAAAACAGGGTCAGCAGAAACCCTCAGAAACTACACATAATGATGACATATAAACACAATTAAATCAGTCCTTAAATTTGTTAATGAAATGTAAGGAGAAGTGTTTCAAAATAGTATGTATAAACGTTTTTGTCACATTCTAAAAATCTAAACTAGGACAATTCTAACAGTTCTATTCTATAGCTGATTCTGATATCTAGAACAGTATTGTTCAGTTTTCTTTCTTTCTTTATTTATTCATTCCCGACAATAAACACTTCAAATAGCTAAACCTTAAATGGAAAATCATTTTTTTTTTTACTTCTTTTGTCGGCTCTTTATCCTCAACATATCTTTGCACAACTGTTCAGATTGTAAGATTAATTACAATATGTATCTTCAATATTTCTTTTTTTGTCTTTGCAAACTGCATGGGAAAACTCTAAAGATGTAAATCAAACGCGGTTAAAGGCTTTCTTCGTCTTTATGTTTGCTTCATGTTTTCGATTATATCTTCATCATTTCAAACAAAATATCATCGGATATTGTTAATAAATTTTTAGGATTATGTAGTATTGTTAATGTTGTAACCCGGATTTGTTTATATTGTAACCCGGATTTGCTAGTGTTGTAACCTGGATTTGTTTTCTCTCAATCGATTTATGACTTTCGAACAGCGGTATACTACTGGTGCCTTTATTTATCAAATTGTTAGTAAATAAACTCATCATAGATACCAGGACTAAATTTTGTATATACGCCAGACGCGCGTTTCGTCTACAAAAGACTCATCAGTGACGCTCGAATCCAAAACAGTTAAAAAGGTCAAATAAGTACACTACGAAGTTGAAGAGCATTAAGGACTGAAGTTCCTAAAAGTTTTGCCACATACAGCTAAGGTAATCTATGCCTGAGGTAGAAAAGCCTTAGTATTTCAAAAATTCAAAATTTTGTAAACAGGTAATTTATAAATATAACCATATCAATGATAATGCATGTCAGCACAAAAAAGTGCTGACTACTGGGCTAATTCCGTTTTATTTTTGTTGTCGGTTTATAAGTTTACGAACTGTTTACAAAACCTTTGACAGTTCTATCCTAGAACTGATTCTGATAGATATCTAATATCTAGTGCAGTATATCTCAGTTTTCTTTCTTTCTTTCTTTCGTTCGTTCTTTCTTTATTACCTATGGTACTGAATTAAATATGTCCCAACAGTTGTCGGTTTATAAGTTTAGGAACTGTTGTATACCAAAAAATTACATAATAAAACTAAACTACATATCTATCAGTACATAGGGTTGTATCATTTCAAATAAATCCAGTTATAAAAAACACTACATTGGAAACTTATATGTTCATTATATAGGAATTCAGAATATGCTTTAAACTGTTTGAAAGGGAATAGTAAAATTGTCTTAATAAATTCTGCAGCAGGAATACATAATGATTGAATTCATGAATTCAATGTATTATCCTGTTCAATTTGAATATCATTCCTGAAGGCATCATTTTTATTCATTTTTATTCTCGTTTTTGTTTTTGTTTTTTTATTTGGTGCCTGTTACAAAGAGAACAACCAATCAACAATATTAGTAAACCTTTTTCACTTATAAGGATCTGAGTTGTGCCTCTTTGTCCGGCGAAGATCACTGAATTTAACTTAATCTAAATGAAATAGAAAATCACCAAATTAAAAATCTTTCGGCGCCCCAAATTTGAAAAAAAGCATGCTTAATACGAATAAATGCATATGACGTATGAAAACATATTATCTAACCATATCTTGAAATGTACGAACTGCATACAAAAAACCCTCTCAAAATATAAACCAAACACGTGCATATCGGTTAAAAAATTATATACATTTTTCTACTATAATAGCCGTTTAATATATATACTAGTTCAAGACACAAAGCTTATACTTTTGTTATCTGACCTTTTCCTTTTTATGTACGCAATACAAGTCATTAAAGACGATTTCATTGAGTGTGTAGGCAAAGCTAAAATCTTTGGTTAGCTTGCTTGTTAGCTGAACCGTGAAGTCATTTTTTCGAAATAGCCTAGTCCAACAGACAGATAGATTGATTATCTATCGGACTCGTCTACTCTTAAAGGAGGGTAGTTTACCTAACCTAATAATGACTTTACGGTTCAGCTAGCAAGCAAGTTAACAAAAGATATTACCTTTGCCTACACACTCAATGTAATCTGCTGTAATACTCTAACAAAACAGTTAGTAGGTCAAATCAATCAGAGAGCCTTACAAACTCTAAATTCTAAAAAAAAGTCAAGTTTAAGATATGTATGTCTGGCGTTAGAAGAGCATTTACACTTTATTGAATAGAAAACCTGTTTAAAAAATCACTGGTCAGCACAAACAGGCTGTTGATACCCTCGGGATGACTCGTCAAACAGGGGTGGCATCGAGCAGTGGTTAAAAAAACTCACCATAGATATGTTCTGGTTGTCGTTTGTAAAAGACAACATGTATTATTTTCTATAAAACTTTCTGAAATATTATAAATATATTTATCTACTGCAAATGTGTTCTGATTTGAAAATAAAAATATTTTTGTTTATAAAAAAATCAAACATGAAAAAATAACAGACCTATTATACATATGCATCCTTGTCCTACTTTAACGTTTACTTTTACTTATCGATACTTGTATCTAAATATCTCTTACATGAAATTATAGATAACTACACATTGTCTCATAACATAGCAGATATTTGTTCAAGGTTTAGAAACTGTTACATTTTTTTGAGCCGAGTACAAATAACGTGTATGTGTTGATGATGTGTCCGAAGTTCTTTCCCCAATAAACCCTCATAAAGAACGCTCAAACTCGGTGTCGAATGAAATATTTTGGGTGCAAATCAACAATTATTGATTGAAGCGCAGGAATAAATTTCAAGGGTATATTTCAGGAGCATTTTCTTTCACGACACAACAGATAAAACTCGACAAAAACACATTCTCAAAGATCATAAGGTCAATGCATTTACACCGTTACGGTATAAAATTTAGTGAACCTTTCCTGAATTCATATAGGACTAAACAATTCTTAAGTGTATATAACACACATTGTTTTTATTTGAGTCATTTAGGACTGCTCGATTCGTAGAATGACTTTGAAAAGTTTGGACAATTATTGCCAAGAGCAGAGAGCTTAGGGCTATTCTATCAGGGACTACCGCGGTATTATGACTATTGTTATATTTGTACGCGATAGTTTTGGTGATTCTAAAGGTAGATATAAAACTCAACATCAGTGCAAACGAGATATAAATGTCCTTAAAACAAATACTTTATGTAAACAAAGACTTGATAATAGACCTCGAAACTAGACAAGGAAAATATATGTATAGTATTACAGATAACACAATTTTCAAGGACAAAAACAGCGATAAGAGTTAATGCGGCGTGCTAATTTTTGCACTTTTGTTCGATTCTTTATTAATAAAAGCTGTTTCATTTCTTTTATGCTCTAGTTATGAATCGATTGTTATATTTATCCAAATGAGTTATTCCCCCATTTCAAAAATGTACCATCAAAGCCGTACTATTTGTTGGAAAACGAGGGGTGTTAATTGTAGAATTTATAGTTTAATTCCCATGATGGTCATCATATGACATAGTTTCAACAACAACTATTTATGATGGTTTGGTATACTAAAACAGCTTCTAAAAATATGCATATGTATTCTTAACTTAATTGCGATATGAATAAATTTTCTATTTCAGGAGCTGTTTTTCAAGCTACTGGAAATTATGATGCCTCGTTCTATTTTGGTGGTGGAATGTTTTTCGTTGGAGCATTATTACATTTAATGTTACATTTACCTTTTATAAAACGTCGTAACGACGCTGGCAAACCGGAAGCAGTTGTAAAAGAGACATACGAGGAAGACGAAGAATGCTAATATTTGTTATTATTTATATTGATATTTGTAAACATTTTACTACATCGTTATCTTTTTTTTTTTTTTTTTTTAATAAAACCAATTTTATTTTATTTGCTATCCAACTTCCATTTAGACACAATTGTGGTTTGGGGTCCAGTAATGCGTCCACCTGTCTGTTATACCAATTTCAGCATCACGTTTTCATTAAATATATATAGCTGTCACTTAACCTGAATATAATCTGTAGTTTGTTTGTTGTTGTTTTCATCGGTTAGTTATATTGAACATAAATTGTTTTTGTTTTCCACCTATTAAGGAATGTATCTCTCTCTCTCGCGAAGTGCTTATTCCGTTTCCGGATTTGGCTACACGTTTAGTCCTTCCTGGTTTAATATGCGTTTAACATTTGTATTAATTTTAGGACTTTTAATTGTTTGTGGGTCCGGGCATCATTGAAGAAAAATTCATTGGCATCTGCTGCAGTGACAATTGGTATCCTTGATGTTATTACAACCACTATGTTGATACCTATGCTGGTCTACTTGCTAGTTAGTGTCTCCATCCCAGTGACCAGTAATTCGGTACTGTCATGAAAAATCGGATGCAGATAACACCAGCTACTTGTGCAATATGTTACTCGCCAATATATATCTTAAATAATAGTGCAGTAGTCGATGATTTAAGGAATACTGCTTACACATCTTGTACGTTTCGAGTTGTTCTCATGCTGAATCATGAAACACTACCAAATTGCAATATTTGTTCTGCCATATTAATGAATAGCAAAAATATTCAACCAGCAAAAGTCGTGTATGCAAACATAAATAAATCAGAATTTGGTGGAAAGTACATTTCCTTTTAGCAAATATTTTTTTTGAATGGAAATGGGGAATGTGTCAAAAAGACAACAACCTGACCAAAGAGCAGAAAGCAGCCGAAGGCCACCAATGGAACAACAACGAAAAAATTCCGCACCCGGAGCCGTGTGTTAGTTTTGTAATGTAATAATCAAGTTGAAGTACTTGGTTTAAATTTGTGTTAATTATGTAATTACAGACGAAAAATCCAAGGAATAAAAGCTACCAAGACACATAGAGGTACAGAAAAACATAGAATTCTTGAAATTTTCTACATAATGAAAAAAAAGGAAAAAAATTAAGTTAAATTAAACAATGAAAAGTGACTTTCAAAAAAGAGAAAAATGTGAGAAGTATATACTTTTTGAGTGCTTCTTATTAAAGAATATTTCTCATTCACGAAGCTCACTAAGTTTGTCCGGATATCTTTTTGGTTGGATATCCTTTTCACGGTTTGTTTTAGGTTGATGACTTTTAATTGTTAAGCCCCGAATACACCAAAGAAAATCCATTTATTTTCATCTGATGCTGTAAAATAGGTTTTGTTAATGTTATTTCTACCACTGGGTCTTTATCTGTGCCGTTCGATTTGTCAATGAGTGTAACCAACACAGTAACCAGTACAGATATTGCTTGATCAAAATTTGTTATGAAAGTTTGGAACGTGTAACTCACATGTAAAACTCAGGTCCCCTATCGGTACTCGAATATACTTAGTCTGTTTTTGTTAAATAAGCTCTTTCAACGTTTGAATTATGTTTTGGTTTTTAAATAAATGGTATGGCCTCTAGCTTCACACAAGAGACATCAACTGTCAAAATATCTGGTACAGTACAATAGACCACTTTCGAGTTCATCCGTCACCGGGAAAAAACTCGTCAACTATACGCGCCTTTATGACGTCATTTACCAGATAGAGGGGGTCGCCTGTATCCCTGCACTATTTAAGTTCATCAAGCGTCTTAGTGATCGTCATTGTGCAGGATAAACTAGAAATAATGGTTGTTCTGTAGGTACTTAATGACAATTCCCTAATGACAGCAATGCTGATTGTCAATTTTGAGAATTCAATTTGCCGAATAATTCGTACAATATAGAATTATAGTTTTCCAACCACTCGCTCAACATTGGAATGGAAGTGACGACGCCCCTAAACGCACAAATGACGTTCACTAAAACCAGAGTTTCTGACGGAAATGCATCGAACTCGAAAGTTGTCTATTGCTACCGTTGATGTTATTGGAATCTTCTTCTCTAATTATACAGTGTAATACAGATAATTGCATTCTTTTCATTAATACTGAGTACTTACTTTTAACATTATTTTGTGATACAAAGAATGTGCATTTGTTTTAAGAACAGACAGGATAAAAAAAATATGCTTAACAACATAATAGGTTCACAGGTTTTACCTGCACCAGATGCGCGCGCATTTGAAATTCAAGGTCTCCTTGATAAATGTCCCTTCAGTGATACTCGAGTCCAAAATATTTGAAAATCCAAAACTTATTAAAAGAAGGAGAACTGTAACTAAGAAAAGGATTAAAATAAAAGAAAGCCGAAGCTGGACACAGAAAAAAGCTTTGCTTGAGGGAGTTATATATTCCTTGGTTTAAAATAATTTCTTAATTTTATAACAGCAAATTTATAGATAAAATCCGAATTTTCATGCCAGTACCGAAGTACTGACTAATAGGCTGGTGATAGTACACCAGCAGAGGTATCGACCCAATAAAAGCAATACCATAAACAATGCTAGTTGTTCTGCACCAGATGCGCATTTCGACAATCAATAAATCTTCATTTACCCCGAGGCCAAAATATTTAGATATCCAAAGCTTATTGAAAGACGAAGTGCTATAATAAACCAAAAAGGATAAAAAAAAAAAAAAAGTATAGCCAAAGCCGGACAAGGAATCAGTAAACGACAAATGATGTTATTTCAATTTTGTTATTGTGACAAAATATGCATCTTCGCTAGCCAAGGATTACGATCCACTCCCGTTCTCTTCTTGAGAACGGGAGTGGATCGTAACCCTTGGCTAGCGAAGATACAAAAAATGTAAAAATACACATGCTAATTGACTATATATCTGCCGATGAAACGATATTCCAGGGCTTTCGTAATTATTCTTGAATTATGGTTTTGGATATTGAACTAAGTATTTTAAATTGACAGGATAAAGTCCTCTCTTTTTTAAATGTATTTTGCGGACGCTGCTTTTCGTCAAATTTTCATCTCATTAATGATATGACTGAAACAACTAGGTAAGCAGCAATTGTTTGTTCTTCTATGGCAACATAATTTACATCTAGTCGTTGATGGATTTCGATCGTGTCATTTATTACATTATTTTTGACATATAGCTCTTCAACGGTTTCGGTACTTGTACATCTTCGGATTTCAAATGTTTGGCTTTGAGCGTTCCTGATGAAGGTAAACCCAGAAAAGCGCTTCGGACGCAAGAAATTATTAAATGTGTTGTCACCACTGGGTCGATACCTTTGCTGGTGGACTATCAGTCCCCGAGGGTATCATCGGCTCTGACAGTAGTGATACTTCTTCTTCTTTGTATAAGCTTCCTATAGACAGGAACACCTCTAATGATATTAGAGTATATATGAGGGTAATTTTGTGGATAATTTTTTTGTTATTGTTTCTTTACAACTATGTACAGCACATTATGTGTATGTTTGTTAATATATGTACTTTTTGGTTTTGTTGTGTCTTTTAAAGTTATATATACAGATATTGCTTTTTAACTGGTTTATTATCATATGTTTATCTTATTTACATGTGACGATGATGTGTGTTTCCTATTCATGCAAGTGACAATAAAATTACCTATATAATAGATGCTTACATGGGTGTAATTTACATAGGGAGTTTATGATGTTAAAAGAAAAAAAAGAAAACTTGTTAAAATATCAACATAGTAGCCAATGCTTAAAATCGAAAACATATCTTTCATTTCATCTAGATATGATATCCAACTTTGCTCAGTATGATAAAACAAAATTCATATTAAAAATACATTATGATTTTAATATAATTATTTTGTGCTTTATTTTAAGATGTTTGTACCGTTTAAAATTTCAATGGTTTATTCTGTAAAAACAAAATCCTATTCAGTTTACCTTAAAAAAAATAGGAAATTAAAATGGATAAAAGTATTAACAACGTAATATTGACTAAAGGAAATTAAAAAAAAAAAAAAAAACAACAAAAAAACAATTAAATTATTACAAGAAAGATTAAAAGCCATGATGGTGATGTTAAAAGTAAAGACTTTATCTGCTTCACTTGTAGTTTTAAAATTACTTTCACAAAATCATAATTATCATATATGGTTGTTGTGCTTGCAAACGGGTGATGTTCACCTTCATGTTGATATTATTATCAGAATATATCCTTCAATGTCATTTTTCACTTTGAATATAGGCTTTGTTTCAAACCTCTACACACGTATAACTGTCACTACATGTATATATTCATTGGCACATATTATTTGTTGTTTAATGCATCCAGTACTTCTATTCTCTTTGCGTGAAGTTGGAATAATAGATTTCTACATTTTTCTTCTATCTGGGTCATGAGTTCACTACTTATGTTCAGTGTTTCTTTGAAATTATTACAATCCAGTATCAATTGTGTTATTTCCATCTTATTGCAGCAGAAAGTATTCCATTTAATTGGATCAATATTATCCAATATTTCCATTTTCATCTCTACATAGTATTTCTCTCTTATAGTACTTAACACTGGACAAGAGGTAACCATATGAATAATGTCTTCATTTTCTGTATTGCACAGCTGACATAACGGTTCTGCTACAAAGTGTGTGAACTTGTGTTTGTCCGACTGTAAGATATATGCTCCCGTCATCATTCTGGCTTTTATAATTGCTTTTCTTAATTCAAGTCGTGGTTGATTTTGTAGATTCCATACTTGAGCTGTTTTTCCAATTTCTAAATTTTCTATGTTCATATTTTTTAGACTGGTTTTATTACGAGCTTCAGATTTTAATTGAGCATTCCAATATTGGTTTACTTTTTTCTTTATTTCTTCTTTCCATATATCTCTTTTTGGAAGATTTTTCTGCAAATAGTTGATGGAAGGAAGATCATACATCTCAAGTATATTTAGTATCCTGCTGAAAAAACTTTTCTTGTTGTCATAGTTAGTGGCAATTTGTCTAATCATAACTTCTTTAATTTTGCTGTTGTCACATGATACTATAGAGTATAAAAGTGATAAATGTCTTTTATGTATTTCAGCTTCTATAGGTAATGCTCCAAGTAGTAGTAGTACCACAGCATTTGATGTTCTTTCTGGCAGTGACTGTAGGTGCCTCAAGTTTTTCCTATGGAATATCTCTAGTTCCTCTATATTTGATTTTGTTAAAGGTAGTACTTCTAAACCATATGTTAATCTTGGTATTACATAGGTTTTATATATTTGGTATGATATTGCAGGGTTAAGTCCATTTGTACCGTGCACACCAGAACCCATAAGTGCATACTTTGTTCTTCTAGCTGTTTGTATTCTTTCTTTGATGTTGAAGTTATGTTCTTTTCCATCTGTTCTCTTTATTCCTAGATGCTCACTACAATCAGATGTTTTACCACTTTGCCTCCCATTGTCCAGCTGTAGCTAGATTTACGCTTTGAACAGTCGATTATTTCTGTTTTGGTAGGATGTATTTTGTAATGATGCTCTTTAGCATATCTGTCTATTACATTCAGCATTACTTGTAGCTCATACTCGTTGTTTGAGATAAAGGCTATATCATCTGCACAAGTTGGTGCCCCTACATATATGTCTCCCAAATGATACCCCAAAGAGTTCTGTTCTAGCTCTACTAATAGGTCTTGTACAAATATTTTGTATAAGTGTGTTGACAGTATACCGCCTTGCCTTACACCTTGCTTGATTTTAAATGGTTCACTAAGTCCATCCATCCATTTTACTTTGGAAGTAAGCCCTTCATATAGTTCTGATAGTATTTTCCAATAAGTTGGATGCATATTTTGGTCAATAGCCTTATCCATTAAGATGATATGCTGTACGACATCAAATGCTGATTGTACATCAAGAACAGATATAAAGAAGTTTTCAGTTGGTTTTTTTATTTCATATCGAGATTCTGATATGAGCAGGCTTGACATTATTGGTGACAGTCCTTCTGTAAATCCAAACTGTAGGAGTGTTTCTGATTTTAGATTAAGCTTTTCCAGAAAGGCATATTCAAAAGTTTTTCCAATAGTAGGTGTTACTGTTATTCCCCGGTAATTGCCCATAACAGTTGGATCTTTTTGTTTTTTCAGTACTGGTGTAAGTATGCCAAATTTAAATGATACTGGTACTGTTCTTTTCAATATTATGTTGTTAAATATTGAGGTTAGCACAGGAGAGACGCTTGATTTTGAATTTTGTAGATGCTCAGCTGTTATTCCAGATTCATCTGCACTTTTTTTAGTATTGAGCTTGCCAATTGCCTTCATGACTTCAGACTCTGTAAACTGTTCTGGGTCTTCAGCTTTGTCTATTGCTTGTTCGTACAGTTGCTGCCTAATTTTGCAGAGATTAAGATAGCCATTTTCATATATATTCTCTTTTGGTACACTAAGATCTTCATAGTATTTGGCAAAACTTTTCCTTTGTTCTTCAGGAACATAATTATAATTTTCATCAATTTTCAAGCAATTTGTTGAGGTTTGTTGATTGCTGCGATTCCTATTTATGACTGTAGAAAAGTTGAGAATTTGGGTTGTCCATTATCTGCTGGTAGAGATTTTGCCGACTAAGTGCTTGTTCCATTCTTACTTTACTACACAATTTTCTTTTCTCATTTCTTAACATTGTAGCCATAGGATGATCTTTCTGTTTACCAACTTCTTGCCATTGCTTATATAAATCTCTGCATGATCTTAGCAGTATTTGTACCTCTGGAGATGCTTTCCATTTTGGTCCCTTCAGCTGTAGTAGTTTTTTTGGGATTGTAATGTTCCCTGCTCTTATAAGGCTGTTTGTGACCATATCCATCTGAGTGTTGACATTGTTTTCTTCAATAATTGATGTAGAATCCTGCTGAATGAGGTTATTGTATTGTCTCTTATCTATTTTATCCCATTGGAGTTTGAACTTTGCTTTTTTGTTCTTAATTGCAGGTTTTGTATTTGCTGGTATCTCAATTGTAGTTTTCACTGTCACTGAAGTATGTGCTGAAAGATTGATACTTGATTTTTCATCTATATTATATTTTGAGATAAGTTTTTTGTCATTTACCAATATATAATCAATCTGTGATGAAGATGACCAAGCATGGTGAAAAAAGGTATGTCTTTCATCTTTATCTACACCTGTAGAAAGTCCCATCTCGGACACAAAGCTTTTAAGTATCTTATCATGCTTATTGTTCCTTGAATCCAGTAACGTTCCATTTAGATCTCCACAGAGTATAATTTTATGAGATTCTTGATATTTTTGTATAATATCATATACTATGTCTAAACATTCTCTATATTCATATTGAGAGTTAGTGTTACATGTTGGCATGTATGTATTTATAATACAAATATCTTGAGACGTTGTTATTAGAATTGCTATTACTCTTTCATTGCCATCCTTTAGTTTTTTAACATTATTAGTCCATGAATTTGGCCATAATATGGAAACCCCCCCTTTTCCTTTTGGAAGTTTAAAGCTATCTCTTGGATCATTTGTGTCTGAACATCTCGTATGATTTTCCATTGAAGGTATCAGGTTTTTTAATTCTCGAATTTGGAAGTCCCATAAAAAGTGTTCCTGAAGACATACGATTGTTTTTGCTAGATCTAATGAATGTAAGAACGCTATATTTGTTTTCAGTCCTTCAATTATTGATATTGCTTGTAACAATTTCTATTGATGAATTATCTCCCTTTTGTTTATTATTGTTTGTGTTTGATCTGGTGGGCGGTTTTCTTGGGCTAGCATCCAGGTGAGCAACTTGGTATAGCGCGGAGTCCCACACTGACCTTACTCAGTATTTGGATAACTACAATAATGGTATAGCGCAGAATCCCACGCTGACCTCTAGATTTTGTTGTCCTGAATCTTATAATACCCTATATACCTTGTTATGAATTTCAAGTATGCTATTTTTTCCTTATCCCCTGGTGTAATTAAATCATAAACACTACAATTTCTTTTTTGTTTTGTTTGCTTTCTCTATAGTAAAATGTTTTTACAATATATTTCCAAGTCTTATTTAGATATAGCTTAATTGAAAGTTATTTTTTTTTTTCCCTTTCTCTATATAACCTTTTCTAATTCCAGAATTATTGTTTTTTTTTTTTTTTATTCTTTATTTATTTATATTATATTGCCCTTAATCCTACAAGAGGTGATATTTTATTATTATTATTATTATTCTACAAAATTATTATTTAAATCTGGTTCTCTGGCTTCAAGATGGTTGCCTGGTATCCAGCAGTCTTTAATCGTTTGTAGAGTGAATTTCATTAGCCAGGCTCTGGCTAGGTGGTAGTTAGGATGTATCCCGTCGTATAGTAGGGTGATATTGTACAACAAACTTTACTAAAATTGTCCGTTTATGAATTTGAAATTATTAAGAAACTAAGGTTTCAATTCCCTCAGGCAAAGTTAGCTTTAGATGGATTTGGCTATTTATTTTAGGTTTTTTTAACATATAGCTCTTCAACGGTTTCGGTATTTATACATCTTCGGATTTCAAATGTTATGCTTTGAGCGTTCCTGATGAAGGTAAATCCAATAAAGCGCTTCGGTCCTGGTATCTATGATGAGTTTATTTACAACCACTGGGTCGATACCACTGCTGGTGGAGATTTATTTCCCCGAGGGTATCACAAGCCCAGTAGTCAGCACTTTTTGTGATGACATGAATTATCATTGATATGGTTATATTTATAAATTAACTGTTTACAAAATTTATAATTTTTTGAAATACTAAGGCTTTTCTACCTCAGGCATAGATTACCTCAGCTGTATTTGGCAAAACTTTTAGGAATTTTGGTCCTCAATGCTCTTCAACTTCGTACTTTATTTGGCCTTTTTAACTTTTTTGGATTCGAGCGTCACTGATGAGTCTTTTGTAGACAAAACGCGCGTCTGGCGTATATACAAAATCCTGGTATCTATGATGAATTTATTCGGACGCAAGAAATTATTAAACGTGTTGTTTTCAATTTTTTATAAAAGTTGTGGAAACTGTTGAGGTTCTTTTTCCTTCTTAATGCTATATATCGATGCTCGTCTTTCTTCGACGTAAAATTTTTCATTCCTTATCTCAATTTTAAACATCGAATTCGTCTGCCTTGAATAATATAGTTCTCAACAGTAAATATAGGTAAGTGTCATTATGTTTTCATATTCGTTTTTAAACAGGTTAACTAAGGGTAGACAGTATTGTACTATCTCTATGATAAAAATTTAAATCAAATAAATTGACTTACCTGTATTATTAGTATGGTCTTTCATTTTGTGCACACTTAATATATTACGTGATTCAAGGTTTATGTTTATCTAACAAGGAGAACATTTTAAACCTGAACAGCAAGAAGATGAAGACATTGCCGAAGTCCCCCGACGGTGGGTGGGGATGGGTCGTGGTATCCAGTTCACTCATGTGCAATATTCTAGTGGACGGGATAGGATTAGCTTACGGTGTATTACTACCAAAATTTGCAGATTACTTTCAGGCCTCCAAGAGTAAAGTGTCTCTAGTTGGATCGGTAATGATTGGCACGTACATGTGTACGGGTAGGTATATTATACTAATCATAAGAAGACTACTTTGACGGAAATATTAGTAATGATTTCCATGATTTCCATGATTTCTCATGGAAATCCTCCCTTAGACATTTGGGGAAATTTATCTAAAAAAAAAAAGCAAATAGAACGATACCGAAACATCTATGTTTCAATCTTTGTTTGGGTGGCAAATAGCAGAGGTGTTTTAAAGTAGCTACCACCAGCTATTTATGCAAGATGTAACTCATCAATATCTGTCTGGAAAAATATTGCAGTGGTTTTGGTTTGTAGAATACTGCGTATACCTCGTCTAAGGTTCGAGTTTCTTAGCTAATTGATGGAAATCTACCAATACTAGTACTGTCATAATGAAAAATAACAAACAAACAAAAATAATAGTCGTGTACGCAAAAACAAATAAAAGCAGAATTCGATGGCAAGTAAAACATATCTGTTGTGAAGCAAATATGTTTTGTAATGTTTTGATGCTTTTGTTCTAGTTCATTTAAATATTACATCTAAAGATGAAAGAAATAAAGAGCCAAAAAAACCAAAATAGCATACAATAACTATAACACAAAAGTATAGAAAAACAAAACAAGAGTTACAACACAAAAACCCTTGACAAAGACATCATCATGGAAAATTTATGAATTAAAATTTGAAAAAATCCCCTTTTCATCGTGGAGTTTGCAGTTTTTAAAGTTATTGAAGAAGATGAAACCCATGAATGCTCTTCAACTTTGTACTTGTTTGGCTTTATAAATATTTTGAACTGAGCGTCACTGGTGAGTCTTTTAAAGACGAAACGCGCGTCTGGCGTATTTAATTATATTCCTAATACCTTTGATAACTATTAATATGACAGATCTATAGTAACAAGTATCCAGATGAAGGTTATAGAGAATTAGTACTTTTCGCGTTGTCATTTTAGGCCCATTTGCAAGTGGATTAGTGAACAAGTTTGGATGCCGCATGGTTTCTATAGCAGGAAGTCTTATAGCTGCAGCTGGTGTTATCATAGGATCCTTTAGTCCAAACCTAGATATATTGATAGTAACATATGGTGTTATTGGAGGTAAATTGTACGGTTAATGATACTAATTAAGTACTATAAGTTACAAAGTGGGTAAGTGACCTAATACGATATATATTCGATATGAGATGAGAGCGAAGCCAACATTCGGAGTTTCATAATTTGGTGGTGTTATTTTGTAAAAATTGCTACTTTAAAAAATATGATACGTGAAAATTATACAGTAAATGCATCCAAATAAAAACTAGTTAAATCATTCAGTGTATATAAGTATATAGCAGACTTTCAAAGTAAAAAAGCAAAAAAAAAAAAAAAAAACCAAACATACAACATTTTAACATATTATCATATAATCATGATAGTTCAATGTACATGTACCATTAGAACATCTTAAACAGTTACCGATTGCATGAAGTAAATAATAGATATTATATACAAATCAACATCATACGTACATGTATTAGTTGCAATGGTTCAAGACTGAATATTGGGACTGTCTCAAGTATCGTTTATAATTTGTTTAGCACTTTACACATTTCATATGGGTCAGTCATAAAACTGACTTGACTTTTTAGTCTGCTTGTTTTGGGTAAAAAAATGGTAAGGGGGAGTTGCAAATAAGTATCCATCATACATTTGTGTAATAAGATATAACTTTGCTTTTTTTCTTAGGAAAATATTTTGAAATAACTCATACATTTTTTTCTTCAGGTTTAGGTTTTGGTATGATGTATCTACCTTCAATTGTAAGTGTGGGTTTGTACTTTGACAAAAAGAGACCTATAGCAACGGGCATTGCCGTTTGTGGTTCCGGGATAGGAACTTTTATATTTTCACCTTTCTTGGAATTTCTATCAGAAATTTATGATTGGAGAAACATATTGATGATAATGGCGGGTATAATTTTAAATGGCGTTGTTTGTGGAATGCTTATAAGACCACTTAAACTGAAACAAAAAGAAGTCGAATGTGACTCGGATCATATTTACGATGAAGTAGTTGAGGTAGTTGAAGAAAATGAAAGAGGAAAGTTGGGAGAGGAATCTAGACCTTTTCTTCAAGTCGCGCAACCTCAAAGCAAAAAGGAGCAGAAAACACCGAACAACGGACGAATTACGAAATCTTTGGATGACATGACGCAATATGATAATAATTCAATTATAGCTGGTGGTAAAATTGGTGAGGGGAGTGTGACATATAATAAACCATTCAGATCCTTGCCAAATATAATGCACAGCGATAGGTCCATCCTTTCTACTTTTCTACAACAAAAAACGTATTCAAGTAAATGTTATGTTCTTACATCTTGTATAACAGAAGTGTTCACTGAAGTTTTTGACTTTTCACTTTTAGGCAACGCTTCATTTGTGTTGATATGTATAGGTAATATATTCGGCGCTGCGGCATATTACATCCCGTTTATGTACCTAGTGGATAGAGCTCTAATGTTAGGAATACCAAGTACAGAAGCTGCAATATTACTTTCTGTGATAGGTAAGTAGTTTAGTTGTTCGGAAATAAGACTTTTGGTGTTCAATGCTCTTCAACTTCGTACTTTATTTTTGCCTTTTAAACATTTTTTGATTCGAGCGTCACTGATGAGTCTTTTGTAGACGAAACGCGCGTCTGGCGTATATATAAAATTTTAATCCTGGCATCTATCTATGGTGAGTTTATTTGTAAAGATCTTAAAAAAAATATTTAAAAAAAAGATGTATAAACTAAAAACAAAGAAAAATTGTAAAAATTGAAAATACGAAAATACATGTATATGAACAAACAAAAGGTTATAAAAACGTTTTTTTTTATGCTTCGATAAAAGAAAATTCCATATCAATTTATTTGGAAACATTTACTAGTCATGTGCCGGGAAGTAAATATCAGTACGTTAATGGTTTTCTGTAACGAACGAAGAATAATTTTAGGACCATGAATTTATAAAAGAGAGGCGAAACATATTAAACGGAAAATAAAACTCATAAGTCGAAAATAAACCGACGATGCCATGGCAATAAACCAAAAGACTAAAATACAAAAATACAGTACACAGACTAAAATACAAAAATACAGTACACAAAACACAACAAAGAAAAAGTAAAGACTGATAATTCGTTGATATACACGAATAGCATTTTCTATACAAAATAAAGGCGAATGAAAGTTTCTCATAAACCATAGGTCGTCCTGAATATGCATGAAATATTTGCCACTGGACGTTAAGCAACCAACAATCAACCAATCATAAACCATATCGAAAAAAGTCTTAAATATGAAATTAAATAAAAAAAGATGTATGTCTTCTATGTATAAAGATAATAACACGAGATTGATAACAACATTTGTCTCAGCATCTAGTAATATTTCCTAATATCAAATGTGTTTTATAAATTACATAAATTATACGTTCAATTTATGTTATAATAATGTATATTCCATAAATTGTTTTTTTTTTTAATAATTTAGGTGTCATGAATATAATTGGTCGAATACTGTCCGGAGTTTTAGCTAACATGAAGAAGGTCAATGCTTTGGTGTTGAACAATATTGCTCTTTTTATAGCGGCCGTAGCACTATTTTTACAGCCTCTTTGTACAAAATATTTTCTCCTGGTGGTATTCGGAGTAGTATTTGGGTTATGTGTAGGTATGTTGAATAATTGTATGTTACTATATTTAAACATTTTTTTTTCAACGCATGAAAGTTTATTGATTTCTACTGGAAATTCCGTAATATAATTACATGTTTGACAGGGCACACTGCTTTGGCCAAATGCGCTTTCGTCTACATACATGTAACACTCGTCAGTAGCGCACGAATATATAAAATCAGTGGAAGGCCAAATCAAGCACGAAATTAAAGAGCATTGCAATCCGAAATTTCGTTAAGTTGTGCATCACACAAACTAAAGCCACCAATGTCTTGGTGTAGGAAATCTTAATGGCTAAAATAATTCAAACTGTTATTAACGGAAGATTTGCAAAATTTCTAGTTTAAAACACATGAACTCAGATGAATACATATGTAGTTAAGGTTTATAAATAAAAAAGATCCTGGTCATTGAATGCATAAATATTCATTGTACATTCTAATATAACATGTTTCTTTCGCTTCGTGAATAAACCCATGCTCTAAATCCAATAAAATGTGCTTGCACATGCATATATTGACTACTGCATGATAATGAATTTTATCAATTTGGCATGCATTTAATATATATTTAAGTAACTTAAACAATTCCAAACTCTTAAATGATGCACATGTTGTTACTAATTCATTTATCATGACTGTAATGTGTTGCAATTCGAAATTGACATATTTGACCTAGATACCAAAACCGTTCATGCTTGCTGTTCATAACTCCTCCCTCTGAAAAATCACATTGTCATTCGTTTGCATGTTTACAAACAAAAAAGGGAGGTTCATGGAAGAGCCTACACAAACGCTGTAAACTTATACACATCGGACATAGAAATTACCTTAATTGTCCTAATCAGAATCGAAATAATTGATGCAAGCTATACTTTATTGTAGTTTTAACATGGATAGGCATTATACTAGTGTTGCTTTAGCCCTCACTATCGCTCGGGCAAAAATAATCACGAATATAATGCCTACCCATGTTAAAATTACAATATAGTATAGCTTGCATCAATTATTTCTTAAATAAGACGTTAGAATAAAAATAAATATTGTTGAACAGACCAAAGACGAAATTGACGAGCATACAATTATCACTACCTTCATTATGCATTTTATGCACAGTTAATGAAGGCCATATATTAGTAGATCTTAGTACATCGGCGGTTTGATGGCTCCCTTTTGGGATTGGAAAACATCTTCAAACAAATTATTATGGTCACCATTACATAAACAAAATATTTGTATATTTGTTTACATACATTGTAGTAGGTTGTGTCTATCATAGTTTGAAGAAATTTTGGCAAGAAATGTTGCTAATATGGTTGGTTTTCAAATTAATTCCAGATATCCTCTGCCGATATCAAATATAGTCGCTACCGGGAAACTTAGGTTACAGTATCGGTATTACTAAATAATAATTGACTAGGACTGAATCATCAAAGATATGTCTTGTTTCAAAATAACTTATCATTGTATTACTAAATAATAATGTTCTGTTTCAAAACTAAGGTATCTTTTAACAAGGCCTGAATCATCAAAGATGTATCCTGTTTCAAAAAACATATCAACGATGCAGTCTTTCACTGGAGATCATAGACTTGCATTTTCAGAATTAAATGCAAAGATGCAATGTGAGCGATAGTGGCTCCTTACTGCTGCAGTGTATGGCTGATTTACGATGGCTTTTAATACTACTATAGGCTTGTTCCTCATCTAATAACAGTAATTATACCACGTTTACTACATCGGGAGCTTTTTGGACATTTAATCTCTCTAGTGATGCTTAAGGTCAAAATAATGTTCCAATAATCTATGTGTTGCAATCATTATATTTGTAAAGTATGTATCGTCACGTAGTAAATTATTGCATACATGAATTTGATATTTAACTACTTGATATACTAGTATACCGACACCTTATCATGTAATGAACCGTTTAAATTTGATAATAATTCACAGGGGCGGATCCAGCCATTTTAAAAGGGGGGTGTTCCTAACCCAGGACAAAGGGGGGGTCCAATTACATGTCCCCATTCAAATGCATTGATCGTCCAAAAAAAGGGGGGGGTTCCAACCCCCGGAACCCCCCTCTGGATCCGCGCCTGATTCAATGCATTGTTTTATGATATTTTCAGCTACATATGTATCACTTGCACCTATCATACTGTGTGATTTACTGGGGGTTGAACGATTAGCTAACTCATTCGGCTTACTAGGTGTGGCTCGAGGAATAGCATCAGTTATTGGACCTCTATTAGCAGGTATGACAAACAAAAATTCGTACCAATTTTCGTGATTTATATACATATATCTATAATACTAAAATTACGAGGTCCAATTTGTCAGCCGTCATCGGGTAAAAACGACAAATCAAAGAATTCAACTCTATATATAACTAATATAGGACAATGGTGTAGATTAAAAATTACACCACTCCAGACCCTTTTGTTTTCCACATAATTAATATTGCCAATAATTAACAAGTTCCGGGTCTAATCCGATACCGATACCAATAGTATATTCACCTGTTAGCTATTACCTTATCTGTACGTTCCGCATTTGACAGGCGCACCACCAAACGGTGTATTTAGGATTTTGCTATATACACGGGTCATAATCAAAGGGCTGACACTACTAAATTCAATCATTGTCAAATTGTTCCCTATTGTAGCTTTATTCAGCAATCAGCAAGACTTTCTAAGATAACTAATATAGGACAATGCTGTTGATTAAAAAATACCCCATTCCTGGATAGCCTGGACCTTTTGTTTTCCAAATAATTAATATTTCCAATAATTGATAAGTTCCAGGTCGACGGGTTCAAACAGAAAGATTTGAAAGCAGAGAAAACTGTGTATCTTATAATCGACATGACTTTATCAGATGACAATACCAATTACTAAAATAAGGCTTAGGCATAGTTATATACTTTAATTCAGTCACGGACCCGCGATATCACGGGTGTGTACTTGTATAAATAAAGATGTGGTATGATTGCCAGTGAGACAACTCTTCACAAATGACACAGATATCTGCAGCTATAGGTCACCGTCCGGCTTCAATAATGAGGAAAGCTCATATCATTTTCAAAAGTACTCAATCAAAAAAGGAAATGAAATTGCACCAGCAAACGAATAAACAACTGAGAAAAAAAATCATATGCAAACGAATTCTTTCATATGAATCCTGAAAAGGGGCCATGCAGAGCTATAGGTTCTTGCTCTCTCTCTCTCTCTCTCTCTCTCTCTCTGCTACAATCTTCCATGCAAAGTTATCTGAGAGAGCAAGGACTGATAACTTTGGATGGGAGATTGTAAAAAAGGGTTAACAAATAGTATCTTCCATGTGATAAATGGAAGATTATGATATGTTTCAGAATCTAATGCATTCTGAAAAAATTTCAAAAGTGTACACCAAAACGTCGTGATTTGGTTAAAAACGTCTGGAATTTCAACCAATGACAAAACGTCATTTTCATTTTGGTTTACGAACAATAAAACTACCCTATCGTGTACTTGGCTGGCCGTGGGGGACTATGGTAAGCACAAGTAAGGAGTGATGAATAAACTGTTCTTCAAATTAATTTTTATTACATGATGACCATGCTACTGCATTGGCAGACGACAACTAACGTAATCATAATAGCTAAAACATGTTCGACCTTTTCCGATATAATAGATAATTGTGTGAGGCAGTCCCAATAACCAGAAGACCCAAAATAGGAATATAACAACCCATAGTCCTTTAGATTCTGTCCAAACATGTAGCATTATGGCAAGCCGTTTTACTATTTATTCGAATTTCAAGATATCTCCTATAATATATAAGATATCTTATATAAGATATCTCCTTTAATATATATAAGATATCTACTTTTATATAGAAGATATCTTATATAATTTCATTTTTATAAGATATCTCGTATACTTTATAAGATATCTTTAATGTTATATGAGATATCTTTAATGTTATATAAGATATCTTAAATGTTATATAAGATATCTCATAAAGTTTATATGATATCTTCTATACTTTATAAGAAATCTTCTAAAGTTTATAAAATATCTTATAAAGTATATGAGATATCTTATATAATTTATAAGATGTCTCATATAGTTTATAAGATATCTTATATAGTTTATGAGATATCTTATAAAGACAATTATATAAAATATCTGTAAAGATAAAACTATATAAGATATCTTATAAACTCTATAAGATCTGTTATAAAGTTTATGAGATATCTTGAAGTAAGAATAAATAGCAAAACGGCTTGCCATATAGCATAGTTAAAACAATTATCGAAAACAAAAGGAAGCATGCATGAACCAATTGTTGTTGCTACATATTACATATTGCATGACAATCCAATCCAATCCGACACACAATACATCACACTGGACAAAACACAAAATAAAAAAGATATTAAACGCTACGCACTTACAAATTTGATAAAAAATATTATTGAATTGTTATATTTTTTTAATGATGCTACATTGATATTTACAGACTTGGAAGAAAATTCGCAATGATGCAATAACTCATTCTTATTTGGAAATTTTTCAGGAATGATTCTGCAAGCCACAGGAAATTATGACGCATCTTTTTATCTTGGAGGAGGAATGTTTTTGATGGCATCTATTCTGCATTTTATGATAATGTTACCTTGCACAAAACGATTAACTGACTTGCACGCGAAAAAAGAAACAGCTTCAACATAACATGTACAAATTCTGACAATTAAAATATTGTCGAAATATATCATTAATCGCATCAAACTATTAATACATGATGACAAAATAAGTTATGTTACAAAATACTCTTTCAAGGAATGACTGTAATATTTTTTTCTGACTATGAAGAAATAACATCAAAAAGGGGTTGCACACTGAATAACCCGCGTGGCAGTTTATAACATAGGCCACAGACTCCAGACTTGGGACAGGCAAAACAAGAGGCTGTCACAACAACAGCAAACCGGATTTATTAACATTTATTTGTGTCTTGGCATTATCACAAGAACCATAACTGATGAACGGTGAAAGTGAAAATCGTCAATATTAAATTTGACCTCCATTTTGTCATCAGTATCAACATATTAAAATTTGAAAAGCTTAGGTTGAATGGTTCATATGTAAATGCACAGACACGACTGGAAACGCCATTTTTCAATCTTTCAAGAACCATAACTCCTGAACGGTAAAAGTCAAAATCGTCATTATTGAACTTGACCTTCATTTTGTTGTCAGTAACAAGTTAACAACATATTAAAATTTTAAAAGCTTTAATTGGACGGTTCATGAGTAAATGCACGGACAACATTTGGTTGCCAGCCGCCGTACATCCCTAATCAATAACCGACATTTTTTTCACAAAAATCCGGTTAAAAATGCGGCGAGGTAAAATATGTTTTGTGAGATCTCAAACCTCCTCCATGAATAGTTTACAGCGTTTTGCTTCCAATGTTTGCTGAATAATTTCATGTCCCCAGTTAAATGTCCTTAGGATATAGCGGCACTAATGATAATAGAAATATGCATGTGCACGTATAAATAAGTGGAACTAGGCAAACAGTTCTTTCATTTTAAAACAAAATTAAAGTAAGAAAAATTTATTATCAAATTGAAAGTAGCTAGCAGGTTGAAATCAACAGCTCGAAGTCAATTGAAACATACATTGTTCATATATAAAAAGTTGTGTAAAAACCATTCAACATTCAAATGATAGAAATTTGTAAGGTTTAAATGACCGGCTTTTGGGGAGATTGGGCCATAAAAAAGAATAGGTTTGTTTGCCCAAACTCTACCTACCCAGAAAAAAGCTGCCTACTCAAATTCTTTTATTGTCCTGATTTGAAGAAGTTTTTTTTAATCAAATAGGCATGGAGACAAATAAACACCCGATACTTCAATTTCTCTTTTTGAAAAAAAAAAGAAAATGCCTACCTACCTATCCACTGTCTCAACCTTTGTGTAGGGTTTGGGCAAACCATAATATTTTTAATTGTGGCCTTGTATAATTTAAAAGTTACTTAACAAATGCATATACGCTTGTTTTATTGCACAGAATAGAAGAATAGATATATATAGGGATACCTTTAAATCTGTTTATTTTATTTGAATAGATATATATAGGGATACCTTTAAATCTGTTTATTTTATTTAAAAAATTATGTAATTTGTACACATAAATACTACGTCAGAAAGGTCAAGGTTCATTTTTGGCAAATTATGGCCTTGAATTTTATCTTAAACAAACAAAAAGGTCACAATTTGGTTCTAATGGATCAATTTTAAAAAAAGTTGAATGTAATATGTGTAAACAGAGACATATAATACATTTATACAATGTATTATATGTCTCTGGTGTAAATCAAATCTCATCATGAGAGTGCATTATTGGATCTACAGTCAATCGTCACAACTCGGCCGATTCCGTACCTTCATAGAAGGAGAGTACCGGATTCACTCGAGGATTGACGATTGGATCTACAGTTTGTATAGTTTGAATATGTTGTCAAAATACGAGGATTTTGTTCAGTTGTCGGACATAAGATCTTCAAGAAAAACTTGGTCACCATCTAGTCCTATAATACAAGACTCTGAAGGTTCATATCATTTACATTCAACGTTTTTTTATCGGATACTTTTTTTTACTATCAATGTTGAATTCATATCATTTACATTCAACGTTTTTTTATCGGATACTTTTTTTTACTATCAATGTTGAATCTGGATTCAACATTGATATATCATTTACATTCAACGTTTTTTTATCGGATACTTTTTTTTACTATCAATGTTGAATCCAGATTCAACATTGATAGTAAAAAAAAGTATCCGATAAAAAAACGTTGAATGTAAATGATATGAATACTTTAACGTTGAATGTAAATGATATGAACCTTCAGAGTCTTATATTATAGGACTAGGTCACCATCTACAGTCAAACATTTTCTGTAACCAAATTTCACTAATTTATATATTGACTCAACAACAATTCGTAGACCAAACAATTTTCGGGATCAGACAGGGGTTTATGCCAAAAACAGATGTAAATTATAAAACTCAAATAGACTGTCTCTCACTTAGGTCTATGTGCGACTTCAACAATGGACTCTCTCCATCATTCGAGGAATGTTTCAATTTACTAGATTATCTACATCGTCAAGCCTGCGTGTATTAAATGGTAGATATATTGGTGAAATAATGGGGAACTTCACTTGCATGACAAGCAATCAGGAGGAAACCCAGTTGAAATAGAACAAAAGAATCGAAGCACTTTGTTAGAGAAGGCGATAAATGCTTACTGTAATGTTTACTATAGTAACAAAAAATTTAAAAGTTAATAGAAACAAATAAAACGACAATTTTCATCTCTATTACGAAGTGTTTCATTTTAAAAACACCATTTGCATAAGTTTTCAATTTATCTATTTCATAGTAATGCAGAACAATTGGATATCAAGTCGACGACATGGGTATCTATCAAGTTGGATGTAGAAAATGCATAACCTCCGATTTTTAATTTTTTTTTTTTTTTTACCACGGACGGAGAACATATCGATCTATTAGTTTAGTAATTTTCGTGTCTGTCCTTTCATTATGTGACTCAAAGAAAAAATTCCCTCAAAAATGGGTAAAAATTGTATCAAAAAGAGAAAATCGAGTGCATCTTTTTATGTCAGGGCGTGTTTGAGGTGTATATTTTGTCTTTAAAACGCACA
The DNA here is from genome assembly GCA_037788925.1 of Mytilus galloprovincialis. NCBI lineage: Eukaryota > Metazoa > Mollusca > Bivalvia > Mytilida > Mytilidae > Mytilus > Mytilus galloprovincialis. The sequence goes on from CM075333.1 coordinate 62,415,036, forward strand.
AAGCAGGAGTATTTGATATATCAAAGCTACAGGTTGACTTTTTAACATAAACAAAAAATTACCATACGAAAAGATGAAATATATGGGTCAAGTGAAATACCTATCTAATGAATCACAAAAACAGAGTAGGTGTGTTCGAGTAGCTACTTTTTTACTAAAAGTACTTGACGAGTCTTTTAAGTTGGATGATGAAAATGCATATCTTCGAAAAATATATTGTTTTGTGTGTGATAACTAGGGTTTATAATCTTCAACCGCTGAAAATTTTTAGTCTGCCCTTCCACGAAATATTTAATTAGAACTTTTTTAAATGTTTAAGAATTTTCGAAAATTTCACCCGACAACCGATCAGACAATAATTTTAAGTTGAATCAATACTAAAAAGATCATTAACTGATGTTCATTAGCTAGTAGACACATTTGTATTTTAAATTACAACAGACATATCAGGATCGTAATGGTGCTATGTGCCACAGTGGATAAATTTATCGTTTTCAATAGCAAAATTGGCAGCGCGTCATCCCTACAATGGCTTCCATTCGATTGTGAAAATGAACTCAGTCGGAAACCCGGTTGAAATAGAACAAAAGAATCGAAGCTCTTTGTTAGAGAAGGCGATAAATGCTTACTGTAATGTTTACTATAGTGACACAATTTTAAAAGTTAATAGAAACAAATAAAATGACAATTTTCTTCTCAATTACGAAGTGTTTTATTTTAAAAACACTATTTGCATAAGTCTTCAATTTATCTAGACCATAGACTTTTTTGTTAAGCAGAACAATTAGATATCAAGTCGACGACATGGGTATCTTTCAGGTTGGATGTAGAAAATGCATAACCTCCGATTTAAAAAAAAATTACCACGGACGGAAAACATATCAATCTATAAGTTCAGTAATTTTCGTGTCTGCCCTTCTATTAAGTGACTCAAGAAAAAAAATCCAATAAAGGGTAACAATCGTATCGAAAAGAGAAAATCGAGTGCACCTTCTTATGTTAGGGCGTGTTTGAGTTGAGTATGTTGTCTTGATATCGTACAAAGCAAGAATATTTCATACATCGTCTCGCTTCAGATTCTATCATTTTTAAATATCAAAGCTACAGATTGACTTTATAACATAAAAAAATCACAGTGCTAAAAGATTATATATATGGGTCAAGTGAAATACCTAGCTAATGAATAACAAAAACGTAGGTGTGTTCGAATAGTTATTTTTTTACTGAAAGTACTTGACAACAGTCTTTCAAGTTGGAAGATGAAAATGCATATCTTCGAAAAATTATAATTTTTTGTGTGCGATAACTAAGGCTTATAGTCTTCAACCACTAAAAAAATCTAGTCTGCCCTTCCACGAAATATTTGATTAGATTTTTGTTTTAAATGTTTATGAATTTTCGAAAATTCCACCTGACAACCGATCAGACAATAGTTTTAAGTTGAATCAATGCAGACAAGATCATTAACTGATGCTCATTTGGTAGTTGATACATTTGTTTTTTTAAAAAGAAAGATCGTAATGGTGCAATGTGGATAAATTTATCGGTTTCCATGAGCAAATTTGGCAGCGCGTCATCCCTACAATGGCTTCCATTTCTACGATTGTGAAAATGAACTGGCGTAATGGGGAGATAATTTTGACGAAGTAGAATCCTGACTGAACTGACGTAATGGGGAGATAATTTTGACGAAGTAGAATCCTGACTGCAATGGTTCAAGTGTTGTAGATTAACTACGTTCAGGTATTTCACATCCAATTTTGGTATGCTAATATTCTTTACAAAGTACACGAATGTCGACATTCACCTCAAAAGCTAACAAAACCTTAAAACAGACTTATTAATAGTTACGATACTGTTGTCAGGTCATTAAAGATTGCATACTATTTTGGCTTTAATATTGATTTACTTATAGTGTATTTTCATCGGAAATTAACACATTTATTCCAAAACCAGTTGTTGGCATGATACGGGTCATGTTCTTATCGTATATTTTATGATGGTATAATATTAAACCCCTAATAGGAGGATTATACTTAATATTCATATGATGAAGACATGATCTTTCAGGGTCTGGAGCTGTTATGTCAGTAACTGCTCTAGTAGTCCTTTGTTAATGTATGTATCATTGTCATTTTGTTTATTTTCTTTAGTTACATATTCTGACATAGGACTGGGACCTCTTTTGAACTGGGTTTTACTGTGCGTATTGTTTTGTATTGTTTTTCTACATTGGCTAGGGGGAGGGTTGAGGTATAAAAAACATGTTAAACCCCACCGCATTTTTGTGCCTGTCCCAAGTCAAGAGCCTCGGGCCTTTATTAGTCTCGGATTTTTAATTTTAGTTACATATTTCGGAGATCAGAATGACATCCATTATCACTGAACTAGTATACATTTTGTTTAGGGGTAAGCTGAAGCACGCCTCCGGGTGCGGGAGTTTCTCGCTGCATTGAAGACCAATTGGTGGCCTTCGGCTGTTGTCTGGTCTATTGTTGGGTTGTTGTCTCTTTGACACATTCTCAATTTCCATTCTCAATCTGATTTGTTGGTTTTGCAAATAAGTATAACTAATTGTATTAATATTGTGGATTACAATAGAACTCATGACAAAAAAAAACTGTTTTATTGATCTTGTATTGTTGACAGTTTTTCTCTATCTTCTTTAATTTGTTTGGCTCCAAACACAGAAACGGTTAACAAATTTTCATTACAGAGCAATTATTCCTAGAGCTGTTGAAAATAATATATTCTGTGATACTCCTGCACTGGCAAAAAAATATCCTTTTGAGAAGGTTCATTTTAAATTTTGTAAAGCAGGATAAGGCCTGAAAAAGACAGTCACTAACATAGGTGCTAGATCAGAATTAGGTAAATTTACTTAGGACTCTTGTATAAAACCCCAAACATTCATGTCTTTTTATAGAATAAACTCTAGTGATACTAACCCTCTGGTTAAAAAATCACTACAAGCCAATATAAATTTACATTCCTCAGGAAATTTATATTTGGTACTCATTTGCAGATACAAAATTTAAAGATATAAAAATATACCCAGAAAATCATTCCAACATTAATGTACCTTTTAAACAATTATAAACAAAGTGTTAAAATATATAATACTTAAAAGTGTGATTGAGAAGAATAAGACAAAAAACTACTTTAAATAAACTTTCAAAATTTGATTCCTTATACAAACTTTCTAGGAATTTCAAAACTAATTGTCAGTCTGAGGAATATTTAAATTATAAAAAAGAAGATGTGGTATGATTGCCAATGAGACAACTATCCACAAAAGAATTGGAATAATTTTATGCACAGGCACTTTCTGTCAAAATTTAGACTAAGTGATCATTCCCCAGGCATTGAATTGGGTAGACATCAATCCTTCCAAGAACACATTGGCAACGATTATGTAAAGCATGTGGAATCCTAGATGAAGAATTTCATTTCTTTTTGTATTGTGACATAACATAGCACTGCGTTCAATTTTGTTTGCTTATCTAAAGGACTATCAGAGACATATATACACATATATATATATGCAGTAGACATGTCTCTGGGACTATGTACCATTATTTCAACATTTGGAAAACTTTAATGAACTTAAACACATTCTAAACCCCACCCCTGAACTTGTTTGTCATATTTAAGTCTTCATTAATCAGTCTTTTAGAACTGAAGGGGTCAGAGGCATGCCAGACAAGTTTATAATTGTGTTGTTGTTTTTTTATAAATTTGTTAATCGAACTGTTTCTTCAAATAATTTCTATTGTATTCCATTGTATTGTATCTAATTGTATTGTTTGTTTGTTTTGCTTTGACCATTATGTGTGTAATTTTGCAATAAAGATTATCAAATATAACGAGCCTACTAACAATTTCGACAAAATTTGTCTAATTTGTTGATCTTGTCTTGCATATCATGTTTGCAATTTAAAGTGTCTATCGTTTATTGTTTACAATATCACAAACAAAACATACAAAATGGAAACAAATATCGTCATTAAAGAGCATGCGCAGGAACACCAATAAGGAGTCGACTGACAGTTTCAGTTATTTTGACTTATTTGTAGAACTAGTTTTGATAATAATTTTTAGTTTTTTAAAGTGACCATATATCTATAATAGTTTTCAGCTAAGAGGCTTGAAAACGTATAAATCAAAAATAATTGACACAACATATCGCTTCAGATTCCATTATTTTATAGATATGTATATGCTAAATGACTTGGGCTGAGTCTGATAGAACTCGAACTTATTCAAGTACATGATTGTATACGTGTTCTATCTTTAAGTGGGTCCCATTGAGGTCTAAGCGTGACGCGGGATTACAGATTTTTTGTAAGCGTGACACGTGAAAGTCAAATTATTGTGCCGTGAAAACGGGAAGTGGAGGCTAGCGGGACACGGGAAATTAGAAAAAAAAATGAGAATTGCTTACATACATAGTGTAAGCGGGATACGGGAATCTGACAAAACAGTAAGCGGGATCCGGGATCCGAACCCCCCAATGAGACCCCCCTTAAAGTTTGATTAATTTTGGAACGTTCAAATATGAAATAAAAGATAGAAGTTAGGGTCTGTTTGAAGTTTTTTTTTTATGTTAACTCAATGTTAAAACAGTGCAGACTATACATTGAGATTTTTTCAACCGGATATAAGTTAACAGACATGTGCATTGCTATTAATTTGCATGAGGTCCATTTCTATCTAACGCAGCTCATGGTGTAATAACATTGAAATTTTCAGAGGAAAGTGCATGTGTGGTACAATAGTTCTTGCTTGGTAATTTTTCGTTATGCTAATGCCATGAAACTATTTTTAAACCCGATAAAGTATCCACATAGCATCATTACGTTCATTTATTAGTTTTGTTAAAAGACAAACGTATCTTCTAGCTATCAAGTATAATTTGATGAGCGTTTAGGCCTTTAGTCGACTTAAAACTACTGTTTTTTTTTTTGTAGTCAAGGGGAACTTTCGAAATTACAAAACCACTAAAAGAAAAAATCTGATGAAATATTTCGTGAAAGGGCAGACTAAAAGTTTTCAGAGGATGGATACCAATAACCGTATATAACACGCAAAAACTATTTTGGATTTTAATATAAAGATAAATAAGTCAACTGAAACACGCCTGAACATAAAAAAAATGTACTTAACGTTCCCTTTTCGAGGAAAATAATGCCAATTTTAGGAGTTTTCCCTACAAAAGCAGTTGCCAAGGGCAGAGATGCAAATTAATGCTCTAAAAAGATCAACCTCTTTTTGTTTTTTTGTGCGGAAATTACGGTCTTCAACAATGAGCAAAGCTCACATAGCATAGTCGGCTATATAAAAGGGTACATGGTCACAGATGTAAAACAATTCAAACAAGAAAACTTATGGCCTAATAAATGTAAAAAACAATTGAACGAAAAACAAATATATTCCAATTGATTATTATAGTGTGTCTTTCTATGTCGTGATGTTACACTATTGTTTCAGATAAGGGTGAAGGTTTGGTACCATTTAAACCCGCTGCAATTGTTTGCACCTGTCCCAAGTCAGGAATCTGATGTTCAGTAGTTGTCGTTTGTTGATGTGATTCATAAGCATTTCTAGTTTCTATATTTTTTTTATATAGACTAGTAGATTAGACCGTTGTGTTTCCCATTTGAATTGTTTTTGTACATTAGTAATGTTGGGGCTCTTTTAAGCTTGATGTTCGGTGTGAGCCAAGGCTCCGTGGTGAAGACCGTACATTGACCAACAATGATTTACTTTTATAAATTGTGACTTGGATAGAGAGTTGTCTCATTGTCACTCATACCACATCTTCCTATATCTATGTAACACAGCAAACTAGAGGCTCTAAAGAGCCTGTGTCGCTCACCTGAATTTACTGATGCTTTAGAAATCATGTAAAATAAGGTTAAAATCATAATTTATAGTATAAGATATCATTAGATACTATAATGATATCTAAGATAATAGCAAAAAACTGCAAAATTTCCATAAAATTACTAACTCAGGGGCAGCAACCCAACAACTGGTTGTCGGATTTGTCTGAAAATTTCAGGGCAGATATATCTAAATCTGATAAACATTTTCACCGATGACAGATTTGCTCTAAATGCTTTGGTTTCAGAGTTATAAGCCAAAATCTATATTTTACCGCTATGTTCTATTTTTAGTCATGGCGGCCATCTTGGTTGGCTGACCGGGTCAACGGACACATTTTTTGAACTACATACCCTAATGATGATGTGGACAAGTTTGGTTTTTGCCTTTGCAGTTTCAGAGGAGAATATTTTTGTAAAAGATTACAAAAATTTACGAAAAATTGTTAAAAATTGACTATAAAGGGCAATAACTCCTTAAGGGGTCAATTGACCATTTTGATCATGTGGACTAATTTGTAGATCTTACTTTGCTGAACATTATTGCTGTTCACAGTTTACCTCTATCTACAATAATATTCAAGATAATAACCAAAAACGGCAAAATTTCCTTAGAATTACCAATTTAGGGGCAGCAACCCAACAACGGGTTCTCCGATCCATCTGAAAATTTCAGAGCAGATGGATCTTGACCTGATAAACAATTTTTCTTAGTCGGATTTGCTCTAAATGCTTGGTTTTCAGAGATAGAAGCCAAAATCTACCGTGCGGTCATCTTGGTTGGTTGGCCGGGTCACCGGACACATTTTTTAAACTAGATACCCCAATGATGATTGTGGCTAATTTTGGTTTAATTTGGCCAAGTAGTTTCAGAGGAGAAGATTTTTGTAAAAGTTGACGACGACGGACGACGACGGACGGCGGACGCAAAGTGATGAGAAAGGCTCACTTGGCCCTCGGGCCAGCTGAGCTAAAAATGACAACCATTATAAAAATTCGTTTTCGGGTACCATTATTTTTACCAAAGACCATGTTAAGTTTATTGTTTGCAATTTAGACCTCGATGTATGGACATGAACAGCAATAGGCATCTTACACTACCATGTATGACTATCCCATATGAAGAACTGTAAATTGAAAAGAATTGGTATGTTTTTTAATGCACCATTTGAATTTCCTTCAAAAAATGAACACTTAATTGATTTCATGCGCCTGTAAAACCTTTTTCTGTATAAACCTTCATCAAAAACGCCCAGTACATAGCCAACTTCATCAGAGGTCACATAGCCAACTTCATCAGAGCTCAAAAAGAGCTAAATGACCAAACGGCATAAAAATAATAAATATGAAAAGGTCAACAATCGTCATTATGTTTGCACGATATAGAATCATTTACTTTCTTTAATAGAAAAAATAAAAACCCAGAACTCCGCGGAAAATTCTAAATGGTAAGCAACGGGCAATATTAAAAACCCAAACACAAACGAATGGATACAACTGTTATAAATATGAAAATGCTTGTACCAAGTCAGGTTTATGTAGAAAATGTTGGATTAAATCTGGTTTTATAGATAAGACGTTTACTACAATTCGGTATTTCATCTAAATGTGCAAATTTAATTTACACTAAACTAACTTTTTGAAGCATACATGCAGATAAATGGCCTGTTAAGTCTTTTACTGTTTTTTTTTAATTTTAGTTCATTTATCCTTTCGATTTTAGCGTGACGTTCATTTTTATTAATCTAGTTCAAATTTTTGTTTATGGAGCAGTTGAAACCCTGTATGAAAGACCAATTGGTCGCCTTGTGACTGTTTCTGCGCGTAGGTCAGGGTATTAACTATCGACACATTCCCCATTTTCATTCTTAATTTTAAGAAAAAATAATCTTCACCAAACGGCGAGTCTACTGGAATAGTACTTGCTTTAAGTTAATGCTAACACTTTTTTTTTTGTCGGTTTTGCTTCATTTCGATGAGGATGACCAATCGAACTTCATTTCGATGAGGATGACCAATCGAACTTCATTTCGATGAGGATGACCAATCGAACTTCATGTCGATCAGGATGACAAATCGAATCGGTTCTAACTACGCATTTCAAATTTATTATTGGCTTGAACTAAAGTTATTGTCATGACACCAAATGGGTCTTCGGACGACATCATATCATTATACGATGCAAAAACAAAATTGCGGTCGTATCCTTATTCATTACTAACCAAGCTGTATTTTAAAAGTTCCAAATGTGAACAACATTCACATTTTACTAGAAATGGTTCCATTCATAAAGTTCTTAGATTTTTTGATTTTTTTTTAGAATAAACTCTCGGGTGAAGGGAAGTGGGAAAAAATGTTTTTTTTAATAACTTTAAACTATCTTTCATTAACTGGAATATGACCATTTAATTTTCTAATATGTTTAGTTCTGTTACCTCTAAATGCAAATGTACAACTAGTACTTCTTTCGTGCAAACGTAGATTACTCAATGTTAGTATACATGTATGCAGTTATATATTGTTTCAAAGACAAGAAACAGAGAGCCAGGCCAATGGTACATTATTTTCGGTGGCGATGTGAGTACAGTATATTACAGTATATCACGGCTGATAATCTACACACGCAGAACATTTGGTTCTGCAATGAAAACCGTGAGAGGATTTTCCGGTTGTGCTTGAGTGGAGTAATTGTCACCGCTTCAAAAGGTATGTACATTTCTAAATCGCAATTTTCTAATTCAACTGATCAAAATATTTAAAATCGGAGAATGCTATGCTGTGGTGAATGCGTTAACGAAGAGATACATGTATCATTTACTGTTGTACACGGTGTTAAACTCCTACAAAATCAGTTGTCCCACGAGAAATTGCCTAAAAAAGTGACATTTGAATTTTGAAATAGTTCTATTAACTTTATTTTATTTATCATATAAGTAACATTATACTTGTGACATAAACAAAAGTAACAACAACAATAAAATAACTGAGTTAAACACACACATATCTATATATATACACAAGTAAAACTAACTAAGAGTCCCCTGTCCTCAGCTCTAAAGACTGTTTTATAAAGGAACCTGTTTTTTTCACTTGGTTTATATTAGAAGGATTTAGTAGGACTACTAGTTTTTCAGTATCAGATAGATTTGGAAACATAGGATTATCTATTGCCATGTCATTAAAAAGTTTTATACGTAAAACATTATTAATTTGACAGTGGAGGAGAAAGTGATTTTCATCTTCTAAGGTTTTACAAGTTGGACATGTTCTATTGTCTCGAGGTATTTTTAGATATCTGCCCTTCTCAATGAGCAAATTATGGTCACTAATTCTAATTTTTGTAAATAAACGTCTAGTTTAGAAAATTGCGATTTAGAAATGTACATACCTTTTGAAGCGGTGACAATTACTCCACTCAAGCACAACCGGAAAATCCTCTCACGGTTTTCATTGCAGAACCAAATGTTCTGCGTGTGTAGATTACCAGCCGTGTATATGCTAATTTTTATTAAAAAATATTTTTTGGTAAACTAGGCGGTACTATAGAAAGGGCCACAACTGTGACCTAAGGTGGGAGAAACGCTTATACTAAGTAATCCATTTCCTGATCTCACTAGAGCTTTCTTACAAATTGACGAAAGGTGCGTACGCCTGACGAATCATACGTAAGACTCGTTTTAGGGATCCTTTATTTTGACATATTTAAATATAATCATGGAACATCGGACCATTACCCTACATGCAACGACATTTATTAAATTAGTTTGGTTTTTTTTTTTTAGATATATAGGATTTCGGGACGAACGAAAGGTTAGAATATAATGCCACCAGTTGGAAGGCGATAACTCTACAAAATATCTTAAATATAGGGTAGTCAGAAGAAAAAAATACACCTAAAAACTAAATAAAAAGTGCTCCAACCCCTGCCCCCACTCTTCAAAATTACAATGTTGCATTGTTTAACCTTAGAAAATATAAAGCAAATACATTGTCTTCCTCTTTATACAGAAAAATTAGAAAAAAAAAAGAAAAAAAAATACTTCCTTGATTCAATTTTTGCAACGCCAAAATAATAAAATGAAGAAAAAAAGACGATCTTCATACTATGCCATATGCTGCTGTATGATACACAGGAGTTAGGCTCTCGGACTCCTATGGAAACGTTTTTTTTAGCGTATAATTGCGTTTTGCCAACAGTACTGAAGATTCATGAATTGTATGCCACTAGACGTTGAGTGACAACTTCGCGTCTATCTTCCAAGCAGGTGTACTGTTAAATCGTCATTATAAAATCCACAATATATATGATGCAAATTTGTAGATTTATTTTCTTGATATACATTTAGGTGTTTAAATGTGTATGTAAATGAACCAAACAATAAATGTATATAATTAACTGATCTATAAATAAAGCTCAAGGGCAGATTTAGGAGGGATTCGCACAAAAGTACCTCTACTCAACAGACACATTCCTAGACTCCAATTCTAAATCTTTGTCTAAATTTATTATATACAATTAAGTCAGAGAGAGAGAGAGAGAGAGAGAGAGAGAGAGAGAGAGAGAGAGAGAGAGAGAGAGAGAGAGAGAGAGAGAGAGAGAGAGAGAGAGAGAGAGAGAGAGAGAGAGAGAGAGAGACGGTTTAATATTCCAAAACACCCAAGTTTTTCGTTTTTGCGTTGAGTGTAAGGAAACAATTCACTTCCGAAGAGGGTTATGCTTTTTTCCTTTAAAAATATTCTGATTCCCTATTTGACCAAAAAAAGTATTGTGGTCATGCAGATTAGAAACAAAAAATTCTGAACCCTTTACCCTATAGTGTTAAAATTTTGAAAAAAAATAATTGATTGATAGCGTTGAAAAACTAAGAAAAGAAAAAAAAAACATCATTGTTTTGCAAATCTCGATATTCCACGTTGACAATTTGCTGATAGTGTAATATAAAAAATAAAAATAAATGTGAATCTTGTCGTTAAATATAGACTAACGTACTTCAATAATGCAATTAAATTTTAATTGTGAAACTCGTGCTTAAACTATTCCCGCAGAAATGTGTGTACTCGTGGTTTACGTAAGTAACGTATCGGACGTAAGTGTATTTGACACTATTTTTCTTTGTTTTCTTAATTTAAAGCGTATATTATTTGCGATATGCTTATTTTTGAAAGATAAATTTGATCTAGAAAAGAACGCTGTTTTACCGGATAAAACAAAGACTCTAAATTGTTATTGTGGAAATGAAATACGTGCTCCCTTTACGTTCGTTCGTACCTTTCGTCAATTTGTAAGAAAGCTCTATTAGAGAATTTTATGTTTTAAACGAAACTTACGTACGTTAACGCAAGAAACTTAGGCTTACAATTACTTATACGGACTTATAAGACATAATGCGCTTATGCCTCTAATTTGTCTCAAATATTTAAGTTTATACACAGATTGTCGTCAAAGGGTCCATGATAAGATTATTGGACCCTTTGACGACAATCAGTGTATAAACTTAAGAAATTGACAGGCAATTTTGTGTTAGCTTAGCTGTCAATCAAAACAATACATTACCATAACAGGTGAACCATGCCGAGTAGGTTTTTCGGAAATAGTAATCTTAATATTTTTTCCCTGTTGCATGGCCTTAAATATTTGAGACAAATTAGAGGCATAAGCGACAATCAAAGCTGAAAGAAGCAGCATATTTGCTTTGTTTAAAATTTCTGTCGTTTCAATTTAGGTAGCTATCAGACTATATCTGCTTCATGATTAAAGAGGGATGAAAGAGAGACTGTCAACCTCATAGATTGAAAATAAACTGATTTCGCCATAGTCTTAAACAAAAAGACAAACAGACAAATAATAGTACAGAAGACACAACATAGAAAACTAAAGACTACGCAACACAGACCCCCCCCCCCCCCCCGTTGAGATATTATACCCCATTCTGTATCATTTGATACCGTATCTCGCCTTTGATAACATACTTGGTATTTTTTTATGTCGAAACGCCGACCTTTTCTTTTTCCGCGACAGCTTTCTTTTTTCCAGAGTAATTACCTTTCATTAGGGAAGCGTCGAATGGCAATAGTAACACAATTCTACCTTTAATCGCGCTGTCGGTCCTTAGGTCCGTCCGTTTGTAACACCCCTGTTGACACTTATGAATCTGCATCCTTCAAGGGATTCTAAACACGGCAAATTTATCACACCGCGATATGTTTTTTTTTCACTTGCCATAATGAATTTTGCAGGTAAAAGTTTTGTTTATAGATTGTGGTACACACGACACATATCATTCATTTAAAAGTGAATAAAAGCCGAGTTATCAATAAGACAAAAAATATATGTTTGGTATTCTTACAAATATTAACAAAAGCCCTTACTCATGTTAATGGCAATCAAATAAAATAACACCCAAAACGATCAAATAACCCAGGTATTTAATATGCCTAAATATTATAAAGACACTACAACCTACATGTATATATTTACCTAAATAACTGAACTTGTACAAGGTCCTTAATATTTGTTCAACTTTATCCTTTTAAGAATAAATATGTTCAAAAACTCATTTTCCCGTATCCTCTCTGGCACGCCATATTCTCAAATTAGTCGAAAAGAAACTTTTTTTTTTTTTACGAAAATAGGAGTCATTTTTAACTGTATATCATTCAAAATATACTTGTGTCCCCTGCGAGCAAAGTTTGCTTTTTCGTTGCGTATGTTCAGATATAAGACAAGTGTAAATTCTCGCTCGTGGAATACGCTATTTTAGATAGATTTGAACTTAATTGAAAAAGGGAGACAAACACAATTTTACAACGACCAAGTTAAGGTGTATTACGTACGTCAAAATATATTATTTTTGTTTAATTTACAAGTTAAATGGTCAACGGGAGATAACAATGAACATTTTTTGAAATGTTAAGGTATGTTACGCATTACGTACGTCAAAAACCTAAAATTCTCTATTAGGCGCTTCATTTGCAGATAGAAAGTGATAGGAACATTTTGGAACTGAAATAATAAATGACGGTTTTCAATTCATACATATTTGTTTGTCATTCCTTCATCCCATCAAACAGAGCAAGCCTGTGTTGACCAAAATGGTATCTCAACCCATTACTTATATCATCGTCATGGACTCTTGCTTAGTTCTCATTGGCAATCTTACCACATATTTCTATAAACAAGTATCTCAACCCATTACTTAAATCATCGTCATGGACTCTGTTTCTTAGTTCTCATTGGCAATCGTACCACATATTTCTATAAACAAGTGAAAACACAAACCTCGATCGACTGACTGTCAGCGACTATACGGCATGGATTTTGCTCATTGTTGAATCCGTGTAGTGAACTTTTTTTGCATACATCTAGGTCATTTCGACTCTGGCGGGTAGTTGTCTCATTGGCAATAATATCACATCTCTTTATATATCTTATAAGAATTGGCGAAAAATTTACACAGGTAAATATTGTACACAAGCCTAATTTTATGAATGAATTTTCAAAACTATATAAGGAGAATTTAAAAAAAATATAAATAATGGTATTGTAGACTAGTGGATATTGTCTCATTGGCGATCATAACTCAGCTCCTTTTTTTCATACCCTACAAACAGAAATAAGATGGGGTATGAGTGCCAATTAGACAATTCTCCATCCAAGTAACGTTGTGTAAAAAGTAAACCATTATAGGTCAAAGAACGACCATCAACAGTGAGTCTTGGCTCACATTGAACAGCAAGCTATAGAAGTGCCCCAAACTGACTCGTGTTAAACAGTTCAAACAGGAAAACCATCGGTCTTATAATTCAATAAAAAACGAGAAATGTTAACTTTTCAGTAAATTCACATGTGGCAATGCATACCAAAACATACCTGGTCATTTCAAAATTATGGACATGGTTATAACAAACAATAAATTGAATTCTAAATATTTATTTGATCAGGGAGTGACAATAGCACTTTGTCGTGAGTTCAACCTAAAATCTTTCAACCCCACATCATGAGATGAAAATAAGATCTTTGGACGAATTTTGCTCTGCTAGAGTGGTAATGAAAATGAGCATTATTCGAATTTCTTACGACACTAAAAAATGAGGAACCGCTTCTACTTATGGAATTAAAAATTTCTGATGCAGATTTAAGTGTATACCTGCATCCCTCCCAAAAACTACAAACTCTTTTCGTCTCGGATTGACCCTTCATATTATTCTCAGCTTGTGTTTTACCCATGACTGCACGGCTCTTGTCCACACTACCCACTACAATGTTTCTTCCATTTTTTCTAAATTTTATGTGTCCTCCACTAACCCCTACATAATGAAGGTTACTACCACTTATGGGGTTATAGGCGAGAACAATCCAGTGCCTCCAGTAGTATTTCCCGGCAAGGAGATTGAATAGTCCAGCGGCAAATTGACTACTTGTCTGACCACTATTAGAAGCAGCGTATGCGTCGATATCCTTTCCGGATTGGGAGTGATATGCATTTTTGCACTGGTTGTCTATTTGATCGAACTTTACTTTCACTTGTTTTATTTTATTTTCCCAATCAGCCGTCATATAATTTGCATTGTGTGTAAATTGTTTTACTAGAAGATAGCCCAATTCAACTTTTACAGCTTGCAAGAGAAGTTGCATTACACCGAGTAGAAATATTTGAGTCTTCGCTCGGTCATTTTCGGTATAACTCAAAACTTGAGTACCTAATTGTTTTTGGATTTCATGCTGTTCGACGATGGCTTGATATAATTTTAAGCCACTATTCTGATAATCACTATCATAATTATCAATAAATATTAGCTTCCGGTTTGGCACAGCAGCCGACGGAACAGAATATACATATTCTAACTGGTGCGAAACTGCCTTGATCCTTTGTTCTAGTTGCCCAAAGTTGATTTCAACGGTATTCCACTGAATCAATCGTTCGACGTCGTCAAATCGATTATCAAATTGATCCAAACGATTGTCGATATTCCTCATCATAGTTTTCATGTAAGCCAACTCATCAGACTCTGATGGAATGAACGCCATGACGACCCCTATAAATGGACCCAATGCGCCAAGGTAGGGACCAATATTTTTTGCGATCTTTGTTAAAGAATTTCTGAATTCCTTCTTTTCAAGCATTTCCGCTATCCCTTTTCCGAGTTCAAGGCCAGCAGTAACTTGTTGTTTTTGATCCGGAGAAAGGCTGTGGCTAGGCGAGGAAAATAACATCAATAGAGTTACCAAGAAAGACCATTTGGATACCAACTCTGAAATGATACAAGTAAAATGAATTTGATTAAATGAATAAATGATTTAGGAATAAACAAGAATGTGTCCAAAGTACACGGATGCCCACTCGCATTATCATTTTCCATGTTCAATGGACCGTGAAATTGGGTAAAAAATCTAATTTGGCCTTAAAAGTAAAAAGATCAACCAAATGGGAACATGTGTACTAAGTTTCAAGTTGATTGGACTTCAGCTTCATTAAAAACTACCTTGACCAAAAACTTTAACCTGAAACTCCCACTTTCATTTTCTATGTTCAGTGGACCGTGAAATTGGGGTCAAAAGTCTAATTTGGCTTTAAAATTAAAAAGATCATATCAAAAGCAACAAGTGTACGAAGTTTCAAGTTGATTGGACTTCAGCTTCATCAAAAACTACCTTGACCAAAAACTTTAACCTGAACGGACGAACGGACGCACAGACGGACGGAGGCACAGACCAGAAAACATAATGCCCCTCTACTATCGTAGGTGGGGCATAAAAAAAACAAACTAGAGGCTCCAAGTAGCCTGTGTCGCTCAAATGATAGAATGAAATTCAAAACAGTGTGGCTGTGGCCATTGATTGACACATTAAATTCCTCCATTGACTGGGACAATTTACGTGAACGTTTGTCTGTAACGACCACTGTTCACGACGTACCTACGATAGACATTTAAACTGTGGGGTCACCAAAGGTTTCTTAACACCTTTAATTATAAAATAATTCAAAAAATTAATCAGGAATAACCTTTATGTCTTGATTTATATAATTGATATAAATCAAAACATCGTGTTATTTCTGATTAGTTTTTCGAATTACTTTATTAAGGTGTTGAGAACCTTTGGTGACCCCATAGTTTAAGTGTCTTTGAAAAGTACATAGTGAGCAGTGGTCGTTACATACAAACGTTCACCTAAATTGTCCAAGTCAATGGATGAATTTAATGTGTCAATCAATGGCCACAGCCACACTGTTTTGAATTTCATTCTATTTTTATTTACAATTGATGCATGAAACAATGCAACCGTTATACTTTTGCTTTAGTTTCAGACATTTTCCCCCTAAGTTGGTTGGCATGTAGGGTCATCAGACACATTTTTTAAACTCGATACCATTATTGTGACCAAGTTTATTTAATTTGGCTCAGTTGTTTCAGGAGAAGTCTTTTGTTAAAGATAACAAAGATTTATGAAAAATGGGAAGTTTTGACTAAGGGCAATAACTCCTTAATAGGGTCAATTTGGCTTATTTGTAGATCTTACTTTGCTGAACATAGAGATCAACTATCTGTAATAAAATTCAAGATAAATAACCAAAAACTGCAAAATTTCCGTAAAATTACTAATACAGGGCCAGCAACCCAACAAGGTTTGTCCGATTTGTATGAAAATTTCAGGACCGATAGAACGTGACCTGATACACGTTTATCCCCATGTCAGATTTGCTCTAAATGCTTTGGTTTCAGATATATATACAAGCCAAAATCTACATTTTACCCCTAGGTTCTATTTTTAGCCATCTTGCTTGGTTGGTCGGGTCATGGTTAAATTTGTCTTGGTAGTTTCAGGAGAAGATTTTTGTAATGATAAGATTATAAAAATTTACATTTACTATAAAGGATAATAAATGACTAGCTGTCAAATTCATGTTCACCGACTTTCAAATTCATATATTTTATTTATAACAATGTAAAACATTCATCCAAACTATCAAAAGTCTAAAATAAACAATTAAAAGGGCACGTGTCCGTGCATGAAAAGACGTAGCTTCGTTCCGTGTGTAATTTAGTCAAGACGCCATCCAATTATTTATCGAGTTGACCTTTAATTTCATCCGATGACCAAATAAGCGTTGTAAACATAAACAAAGATATAAATAGATTAAGCAAACTCGTGCTCTTGGATTATTTTATGTCTATTGAATTTCATTTTCTAGATGAAAAATAAATATTTATCATCGTTTTACCTGTATAAGCATGATATTTTGTGGATCGAATCAGTCAATCAAATGATTTACCTTTGTTTCACTTTCAATGTTGACATTCTTTTCATTTAAATAACTACTAGAACACACCCGCGAAATCGCGGGCATTCAGAGCGTAGTTTATAGTATGTAAAGTGTTGTTGGAAGAATTATGTAAAATATTGAATGACTGGAGAATTTCAGCAAAAGTATCATAAGTCAAAGGTTATTGGGGACTGGAAAATGTGTTTTTTTTTATCCCTCCTTCTTTATTTCCAAAATTCCCAATTTTGGTTTTCTATCAATTTCAATATGAACATTTAATACATTTAGTGGGGAATTTCAGCAAAAGTATCATAAGTCATAGGTTATTGGGGACAGGAAAATGTTTTTTTATATCCCTCCTCCTTTATTTCCAAAATTCCCAATTTTTGGTTTTCTATCAATTTCAATATGAACATAATACGTTGAGTATGTTATGAACATTTAAGTAAGGAGCCTGTAATTCAGTGGTTGTCGTTTGTTTATGTGTTACATATTTGTATTTCGTTCATTTTTTGTACATCAATAAGGCCGCTAGTTTTCTGGTTTGGATTGTGTTACCTTGTCAGTTCAGGGCCTTTTAAAGCTGATTATGCGGTATGGGCTTTGTTCATTGTTGAAGGTCGTACGGTGAACTATAGTTGTTAATTTCTGTATCAGAGAAGGTATCAAAAGTTCACATGAATAATTTTAGCGCTTATATAAATCTGTATATTATGAACATTCATTACTATATAAATATAGTGTATTTACTTTCAATTTTAAGTTTACTAATCGATCCATGGTGGTCATTGATATAGTATACAGACCCTCTCTATTTAATAAACTATGTGACCGCCGTGGATAGTAAACTTGAAAATGATAGCAGATAGAATTCTTAAAATACAGTATACAGAAAAACGCAAACCGGAAGTCTAATCAGACTTAAAATTTCGTCCAATGACGGGACAATATCCGGATGCCTTTTTTCTCCTTTTTCTCCCAAAATAACTCAATCTGAATAATCATATGAATGGATGACAAATGCGACTATGCACTGTACCTATACGACACAGAGGCGTGTTGATTAATTTCTTGTGGAAAGAAGAGAAGCGACACCAAAAATGAGGTCTTCTCGTTTAATAGTATAGATACACATACAATTCACGTGTTATCCATTTCAATCTAAGGGGTTAAATTGAAGTTCACATGAATACGGATTCAATAAGGGTTGCAAGTGAATAACTCAAAATCAATGTTTTTTTGCTTATTTTGACAAAATTGAACCATACTGGCTGCTAAAAGCTAAATATTATTTCACTATTTGCATTTCATTACTAATTGGGCAAATAAAAAAACACATTAGATTTTTTATACATCTCGTAGCTAGTGCCCCTTTAAGGGGTCAATTGACCATTTTGGTCTTTATGACTTTTGTAGAATTTACTTTGCTGAACATTATCACTGTTCAGTTTATCTCTATTTATAATAATATTCAAGATAATAACCAAAAACTGCTAAATTTCCTTAAAATGGCCAATTCAGGGGCACTTACCCACCAACGGATTGTCCGATTTGTATGAAAATTTCAGGACCGATAGATCGTGACCTGATACACGTTTACCCCCATGTCAGATTTGCTCTTAATGCTTTGGTTTCAGATATATATATAAGCCAAAATCTACATTTTACCCCTAGGTTCTATTTTTAGCCATCTTGCTTGGTTGGTCGGGTCATCGGACACACTTTTAATCAAGATACCCCAAGGCCAGACTTTTTATTTTATCTGTTTAACGAGAAAATTTGTAAAAAATTAGGGTCGAGGGGGCGAAATAAAAAAAAAATAAAAGTGCAAAATTGGTCCAGTCGACACTAAAAATAAAAATAAAACCATTATAAGTGACCTTTTTTTTTTTTTTAGAATTTATCAAAATACAAGAACAATGAAATGAGAACAGACCAGTATATTAACCCAGAGAAATATAAATCCATAGAGATTAATACATGGCCTTTTCCATATCAGCCTGGGTATCATCCCGAGACCCCCATATCAGCCCGAGACGGAGTCGAGGCGCTGATATGGAAAAGGCCATGTATTAATCGCTTTATCATATACTTCCAACAATAGTTTTATGTAAGGTAAATAAACAAATGGAACAAATAACAGTCAAAAACTTTATTAAGAAGTTAAGTTATGAATCAAATATACTATAATTGTCCAACAACAGCATCACTTCCTCCATATATATGTATAGTAACATTTCCTATAGAGGTATTTTGAAACATTGAAAATTTGGAAGAGTTTAATGATCATTATTACTCCAGGTTTGTTGTACTATAAAATGATTCATAATTGCCAATGATATTTGTTAGCAAGTACTTAACTATCCCCACAAAAGTTCACGTAAAATTTGACGTCGTCATAAAAAATATCTGACGTCACAATGGAAAAGTAAACAACCGATACCGGAAACACCGGAAGTAACTTGTGTAATAGATGTGCCTTGGTGTGCCTAGGTTAATTCCCCTTAATTTGGACAGATTAATTATTTAGTATTTAAATGTTTATTTTAATTTAAATTTGATTTAAATATAGTAGGATAAAAGTAAAGATTGTTAATTTAACTGTTTCATTGTTTAACTTTTGATGCTTTTATCATGTTTTAAGAATATTCATTTATTTAACTTTTCTTCAGTACCTTTTATGTTAAAGTTAGCCTGTTTAATGACAAGTTTAGGATATCATCTGATATTCAGTCGGAGTCGGCCTTGCACAGGCCTCCAAATACTCGCCGGAACTAAAATTAGTACCACTCGAGTCTAGAGTTAGCCACCACTTCGGTGCAGTTCGCCAGAGTTAGTCACCCCTTTTTGGTGAATTTTACTACTTTAAAACACAACACGAAGCAAATTTACTTTACTTTTAAGACTAACTCTGGGAACACTCTATTTTTCATTTTACATTTAAAATTACTTTATTTTTGAGCTCCATTTAAGAAAGTTCTCTGACTCCTGTTTTATCCGACTTTGTTTAATGCAATTATTGTACATTTGTGAATAAAATACAGTTTCATTTGATTAATTGTTTGTTGTTCAGCCATAATCTGATATCAGGTATCCCGATGGTCGAATAGGGGCGAAGTACTGGCCACTACACGTCCCGGGAGGTGTCGTCACCGACCCCCTCCGTTACAAATGGTGCCGTGACCAGGATCCCTGATCCCTCAGTTTTGGTATGAATATTTTTATTGCATCTATTTTTGATATTGTTTAAATTTTTGATTTTAAAAATGATAAAGTTTGAACAGAAACCTTGTACTTTTGACGGTGTTAGTGCCGATGTACTAGATTATTTTATTCAATTTGAAGCAGTTAGTCTTTGGAATAACTGGAATTTATCTGAAATGGCTCATCAGTTAGTCATAAATTTAAGAGAAGAAGCACGAACTATTTTACGTCTTCTTACTTCTGTTCAGTTGCAAAGCTATGATTTTTTGAAAAGTTTATTAATGCAACGCTTTAATCCTAAGGAAAGGATAGCTTTTTATAAATTTCAACTGAATAGTTGTACAATTTTGCCAGATGAATCTGTGTTTGATTTTGGACATAGATTTAAACTTTTATGCCATCGTGCATATCCAAATAATTTTCACAGTATGGAAACTTATTTTATGGATCTTTTTATTGGCAAATTAGAGAAGGAAATGGGAAAGTTTGTCCATTTTAAGCATCCTGAAACTTTTGATGATGCTATATTTTTGGCTACAGAGTTTGAATGTTTTAATTTGACAATTGAATCTGTTGAATGTGAAATTGAGGAAAGTGAAGAAAGTTTAGATTTTAGTTGTTTGAAGTCTGGTTTTGAGCAAATTGTCAAAGTTCTTAAAAAGCTGGTTTATAAAGAGTTTAAAGTAAAAAAATGTTTTAATTGTTTGGTAGTTGGACATATCAGAGCTAATTGTCCCAATAAAGTTTGTAAAAGTGTCAATTCTGTTCATGGTGTTGAACCAGAAAAAACAGTTTCTACTTCAATTCATAAGAATGTGAAAAAATCATGCAAAATTGTCAACAAAGTTCAAAGTTTATTTTCATCTGATTTGCAAAGCTGTTTATCTGATTATTTGATTTCTAGCATGGATGAGTTTTCTTGTTTGAAGGATAAGCCAGTTAAAGTTTTCATATAGTATGTTTTATGAGTTTTAGTTTGTATATTTAGTATTTTACTTATTTTGTCAGTTTATATTATTGTTTTAGTAGGTATTTTTTCAAAGTTTTGATTGGATTTTGTTGTTTTTCTTGGTCACGTTAATGAACCGGTTTTGCCATCAAAACCACCCTCAAAAACGTTGTTTGATTTGATTGTGTTTTTCTTTTGATGTTGGTTTGTTTAGATTGTGGCTCAGTTTCTTGTTTGAATAGATTTATTTATGAGTTTGCTCATTTATTTGGATTTTTAACCTTTCTGAACATGTTTTATTGTTTAAATTTGTTTAGTTTGGTTATGGTGTTCCTTTTGTGACTTTTATAAGTCATGGCAGAAATCTATAGAGTGGCAGTTGGGCCACGTTTTTTTAATTTTTTGGTTTACGGATTTTCCCCTTGAAAAAGTCGGGTCGGTCGGTCGGGAAAAAAAAGAAAAAAATATCTTTCAAGACAGAAAAATATGCAAACTAAATATATATTTCACCTTTCTAACAATATGTTTGTTATGCTATTTTGTCATCATTTCTTAAATTTTAGTTCAATGAAATATTATTGCTCATCTGTCATAAACATCGCATGGCATTGTCTAATAATTTCCCGTAAAAAAGTGTGTGCACGGACAAAGACGAAATTAAATTGTCATTTCACAAACAAGAAAAACAGATTCGCGTAGCTCTTAATCAATTCCAGAAAACTTGGTGAATAACGATCTTGAAGCACGAAAACTGATAAAGAAAAAAATGTAAAAACGTCGTACGAAAATAAGTTTTAACACACGTGTCAAAAACGTAATAGACTCGTCCACCGGAAAAACGAAAATATCGGGTTAATCTGTTGTCATGCATTCCCGTTTTTTTTATCCAAATGGACGATATTTTTTATTATCTATGAAACAATAAAATTCCATATGATTAGTTAATATTCAGTACTTTAACTTGATGTCTTCCACCTGTCCACATTTAGACAAGTCTATTTCTATGAAATGATGCATCTTACGGACTGATGAGAAATTATGGAAACGAACTTATTGTGTAATTGGTTTTAAACACAGGTTTCGTTTCGCAAAATTATTTGCACAAACGACATTTCAAGGTCAGTTATAATTGATTCGTCTATTTTTAGAAACGTAAACTGGAAGTTTTATTTTTTCACAACAGAAAATGTTATCAATTTTGTTAGTGATTAAAAGCATTTCATTTCATAAAAAAAGGATATTTTAATTATTTTTCAGGGATAATGCATTTGTTAGGGTCGACGGGAATAAAAAAGCATGAAAAGTCAATTTTATTTTTATTCTGGAAATTGGCAAAATCGGGTCGGCGGATCCGTAAACCAACAAATTAAAAAATCCTGGCCTTGGTTTGAGTGTGAAGACAACCAGCTGATAAAGTAAGCAACCTTTCTTACTTTTGGTACAACGTTTGATCATCTTGAACCCGGAATCACATGTTATACGTGATTCCGTGAGATCTACAATGGTGGACTTAACCTGGTACAACTTGGACCATGCAGATTATCCGTATTAACATTCCGTTTCCGTTTGAATCTAGAACTGTGTTTTATTGACTGCTGTATAACTGTGTCCGTTTACATTTATATTCTATGGACCGTACTTTATAATTTGTGTTTACCACCTATTCCTGGACGTTTATACTGTGTGGAACTTTTCCTATGGTTGGACCGTGTGATGATTTGACATTTTTGTGACATTTATTGACATTTTATGTGCATTGATTTATATTGTTTATTGTTTTTTACCACATCTATTTTAAATAGTTCTTTTCCCAAATATTAATTTCTTTAATATTTGTCCTAAGGGGGGAGGATTGTAATAGATGTGCCTTGGTGTGCCTAGGTTAATTCCCCTTAATTTGGACAGATTAATTATTTAGTATTTAAATGTTTATTTTAAGTTAAATTTGATTTAAATATAGTAGGATAAAAGTAAAGATTGTTAATTTAACTGTTTCATTGTTTAACTTTTGATGCTTTTATCATGTTTTAAGAATATTCATTTATTTAACTTTTCTTCAGTACCTTTTATGTTAAAGTTAGCCTGTTTAATGACAAGTTTAGGATATCATTTGATATTCAGTCGGAGTCGGCCTTGCACAGGCCTCCAAATACTCGCCGGAACTAAAATTAGTACCACTCGAGTCTAGAGTTAGCCACCACTTCGGTGCAGTTCGCCAGAGTTAGTCACCCCTTTTTGGTGCAATTTTACTACTTTAAAACACAACACGAAGCAAATTTACTTTACTTTTAAGACTAACTCTGGGAACACTCTATTTTTCATTTTACATTTAAAATTACTTTATTTTTGAACTCCATTTAAGAAAGTTTTCTGACTCCTGTTTTATCCGACTTTGTTTAATGCAATTATTGTACATTTGTGAATAAAATACAGTTTCATTTGATTAATTGTTTGTTGTTCAGCCATAATCTGATATCAGGTATCCCGATGGTCGAATAGGGGCGAAGTACTGGCCACTACACGTCCCGGGAGGTGTCGTCACCGACCCCCTCCGTTACACTTGCACGAGAAGCACTGTTATGGGTTTTTGCACGAGACGCCCCTGATATGGGTTATCAGACCGGGCTGATATGGGTTATCAGCCTGGGTGGGAAATTATGACTTGTGTACTTCCGTTCGTTACACATATGCAAAAGCTATCATATTAATGCTAAGTATATGATAAATATAGTTTATATATGTCTCTGGTTAACCCTTCTATTAATATAAACATAAAAACTATGTTTTGATTCTGTATTTCCACTAATATAGATCCATGGCACCACTCAAATATATCAACCTCGCTGCAATACACTATATATGTATATACCAGTCACCCAGTCAGGAACCTCTTACAGTGGCGTAGCTGGGTCATATTTACGTGTACGCCCGAACCTTGGCGAGGGGTCTGAGGGGGTGACAAACCGCTCAATGCCAACCCCCCTGCTGTTAGTTGGTTCTAGGGGACGGAGCCCCCGAAAGCGATCGAGTTATAGAGAACGACATACCATTCCTGTCAGTAAAAAATCATTGATAGTAACATACTTTTGAATCTAAATGGTATATTTTTATGTTTAATTTTGAGAACTTATTCATCGTGTTAATTGGAAGCTAACGGACATTGGTTTTAGAGAAAACGTTCAAACCAATATTACTTTCAAATTGTTTAAAGTCGTGAGTGAGCATACAATCGACAAAAGCACCTTTTAATGAACACGAAAAAAATATTTCTTAGAGATGCAATATAAAAAAAAATCTGGAACACGATTTCTTTCCACAAGAAGTGAATCAATTTACCAGTCTTTTCCAGGAATTTAAAAAAAAATCAAAAATTTTCTTTATTATATTTTCTTGATCTGGAATTTAACGTGTGCCAATATATCACATTTTATGAAGGTTTATAAATTGAGCATGTAAAACAATTAATTGCGCAAAGAAAAGTCCAGCTATCAGTAAAGAACAGAAAAATGAACGAAAACAGATGCTTTCAAAATTTGTTTTAGACGTTAATAATAGAAAAATATAGATTCTTACACTGCAACAAGTGTATTACGATATTTCTCCACTCGAGACAGTTAAATTTTATTATTTAAAGCGCGAGGCTTGCCGAGCCCTTTAAATAATAAAATTTAACTGTCGAGAGTGGAGAAATATCGTAATACACGAGTTATAGTGTCGGAATCTTTCTCTAATGCTTTTTATCGTTCTTTTTCAAAGATTTTCAGAAAATTGTGCTCTTTATATGCGACGTCATCAGGCAAGGTCGCCTTTTTTCATGACGTCATAATAGGAAAATTGAGAAGAAAACAAAACATTTTGACGTCATAATCAAATTTTGACTAATCATTTGCCGAGAACAGATTTTTCACTAGTGAGGAGAAATATTTTTCTAACCACACCGGTCAGGAAATGTGAAAATAGCACAAAAATTAGAGAAAACTTCTTCCAAATTTTCATAAACTTCGATGAAGGTTCGACAAGTAGTTAATGTAATTAAGAAATAAAAAAAAAAATTAAGCCCACACTGTGATCACTTATTAATTGCAGAAAGAAATACCCTTTATCCGTAAAATGTGGGGAAAATTAAAGAACTAATTGTATTATTATATATTGCACTGGATACTCTTTTGATCATAAACAGATTTTTTAACAGAGAGTCATTCAAAACCTAAATATTGACGGCGCTGACGACCCTATGTCTCGCTTTTGCGAAATAAGTCACATGCTCGACAACAATGCAAACCGCATATCGAATCTCAGCAGACAATGAATTGCTTTAAATATAAGAAAAGTACGCAGAATTCACAGTAGATTCAGACTTTTACAGAAATTTGGAACAAAAATCATGAAATGAACTATTTTATTAAAGTAAATTTAGTCCCTTTTTATTGAAAATTACAATCCATTGAAGAGAGAAGCACAAGGCTGATGTGCTTTTGACCAGTCTTTCTTATTATATTTAGATAAAAAAAAATATATTTTCAAAATTCAAGTGTACGCCCGGGCGTTTTGACGTAAACGTAGCTACGCGCATGTCTTAGTGTATGCAGAGACATATATATATACACGTGTATATATGTCTCTGGTGTAATAGTCCCAGAGTTAAGCAACTTTAACCTATAAATTGAAACAATGCTTATACATGGAAATATATACATTAATAAGTGACACGATATTCGCGTGTAATACACGCTTTTTCAACGGTTTACACGCGAGGATTTTGTCACATGGCGTGTACACGCTTTTCACCACATTACACGCAATTACACGCTTTTTCGTTCTTTTCATTTTTTGGTCGTTAGTGATATCGCTATTCTCGGGTTTTTTCCTTATTCGTCGATAAATACCGAAAAATTCGAAGTAATTGTTTGGTTTATTTTTCTGTATGGACAAACAGTAAAAGGTAAGTAGTTTGTGATTAGTTTTAACGATTTTGTGACTTTCTTTCAAATTCACTTAATAGGGGAAATATGCACAGAAAGAGGTCACTTTCAGGGCCTGTACCGTCGTCTAAAGTGCCAAAACGATGTGTACGGCAAGATTCAAGATTTATAAATTATATTTTG
The DNA here is from genome assembly GCA_037788925.1 of Mytilus galloprovincialis. Lineage (NCBI taxonomy): Eukaryota > Metazoa > Mollusca > Bivalvia > Mytilida > Mytilidae > Mytilus > Mytilus galloprovincialis. Next base: position 62,441,443 of record CM075333.1, read on the forward strand.
GAGTTCGAGTTTAAATGATCGAGTGACAAGTAACGCATAATTTGTGCATTCTATGTTGCAATGATAAAAAAAAAACAATACATGTGAGAGGAGAAATACAATGTAGCTATTTGAATAAGCATTTAACATGTTTATCTAATGGAAATCAAATTTATAAAACATTAATTAAAACATTTTTCTTTTTCAATTTCAGTTTCAAATCTAGCCAACACGACAACAGATTTCTACAGGCCATGGGGGTAAAAATATCACAGAACTGTTGGATCAGCTCTCATAGTACCAGCTTTCTTCTGATGAACTACCCAGTTTTAACCAGGCAATAGCAATGGGAGCAATGGCAGTGATGACATTTTACATTGCCAAAAAAAACCCCAAACATTATGACATTCTTGAGGCCCCTCATGGGGGGTCCTAGTAATCACATAATCACCATTTTTTTGCCAATATAATCACATAATCATTAAATATTTGCTTATCTTTAGTAATCAAATAATCATAAACTAAAAATACAGTCCTAGGTAATCAAATAATCATGAAATATTTGGCTTAATAATCAAATAATCATTAAAAAAACGGCCAAGTAATCACATAATCAAAAACCCCATGAGGGCCCTCATTCTTTCAAGCTAATTCAGTCAAATATCAATTCCTACTGTGGTAGAACCTTTTCAATTATAAAGAAATTGACACTAAATTGTGATCAGAACTTGACTATGTTACATTTGTATTGCCGTGCTGTTATCAAATAAATGTAACTAAACTTGAAACTGGCAGTTGTTTTAAATATGTGCCTAGTGGTGGTGCTTTAAAAGCAACATAACAGACCACTGTTTAATACAATACAAGTTCACAGTAGAATATATATTGTTTTTCATATTCACAAATGTGTATGAAATTATGAACATTACCACATTCATATTAACAAGTCCGCATCTACGTCACGCGTTTTCACACGCTTTTTGACATATCATGTCATGTCATGACATGATTTCCCATTGTCAGAGGTTGACATGTATGTGCGTGTGGAATGCGTAATTTTCCCTTTTGGGATCAATTTTTGTCTGTCAGCAGTGCCATTCAGGTGGCACGGTAGTATTTCCTGGCCCATAAGGGATAATGATAGCCTTTTTAGAATTTTCACCACTTTCTAACACTGCAAAAAATTCTACATTCACAGTTAACTGAAGTACTTTCATTTTAGTACTCAGAAATGAATTTGAATAGGTATCATGACCGTTTACTTTTTTTGCTATTTTTAAAAACCTAAGGCCACTAGTACTTTTAGGTCTTTTATGGTGCAGTGAATCAAAAATTCTCAAAAATTCTCAAAAATTCATTTTCATCTGTATGTAAAATTATTTCATATTTTTCTACACCTGATTCATCCCTCAGTTTGGGAAAGTATGTTCAGTTGATACTGTATTTTTTGTCCAATCACACTGTTTAGATACATTAACCTAAGTAGGGTACACAAAAGAGCAACCTAAATTCTGGAATGCAAATACTACCGTGCCACCTTCATGCGTCTGTAGTCATTTTCGCAAGAATCCGGATTTCGGTCATAGCGGGTCCGTTTCCGATGAAATCCCGATTCCGATCCGTAGTGACCTCCCGTAGTTCTACAAATTTAAATGTCGGACGTAACTCGAATAATTCAAGCCCTTTCCGTGTCCGATTTTCTCCCACACGAGGGCTTGAACTCCTTGTGATCATTGGCCGCGTCGCCTGCTCTCTGTGAGAGAGAGCCAATCAGCGGCGATCAGGATGTGAGTCTGTGCAACTCTCTTGAAATTGTCTTACCAAACACGTGTGTTCAATTAACACAAATCCGATAATAATTAATTAACATCAATTAACATCAGTTTACATCATTTATCATCAATTAACATCTGGAACTCCTCCTTCTTTAGCTGCCAATTTAAATCAAAATTCCCATATTGCAAAGCGGTGTGAATTTTCCGGTTGACGGTCTTGATCGAGGAAGACGTTCAGGCGTTAATGTAGCCTTCGTAGATCAGCGGAATATAACGACTGAATTATTCGGGTTATGTCGGACGAAGAAAAATTTACAAAAATAAACGATGTTTGATACGCTATTTGGAAAGGAATATGACGTTTCTAATGCAATACATGGATGACAAGTTTACTTGAGGCTAATTTCATCAAGTTCTGATGAAGTAATAAGTGATTTTGCCAAAAGTTAGAATGATTTGATGTACGCTCTCGTGTAACAAGTATGAAAAGCATGCCACCAGCTTAAAATTTTTTTAGAAGAAAATATATCGTTTATGCCTTGAATTTCTTTACTTTTTAATGAAAATTGCTGTTTCATTGACTTGGTAAAAATTAAATATTACCGATAACGAAATTGACTGAAAGCGAGTATCGTGAACAACACATTTTATTTTTTTCTGAGGATTTCGTAACAGTCGGCGGGAAAAATAATAATAAAAGTAAGAAGCACTACTTTTATTTTTATTCTAAAATCGGGAAAGGTGGAGTCGGCGGATCTCGTTAAACAGATAATAAAAAAAAGTCTGGCCCAATGATGATTGTGGTCAAGTTTGCTTAAATTTGGCACAGAAGTGTTTCAGAGAAGATTTATTTTAAAGTTTACAACAGACGACGACGGACGCAAAGTGATGAGAAAAGCTTAATTGACCAGGTCAGTTAAAAATAAGCTTTTATCCTGCAATCAGCCAACTAATTTCAAATTAGTAGTTGCTTGTATATTGATGAAATGTTTATGTGCATATTTCTTTTTGTGCGACAGTTTATGTTGGGGTCTAACGCGTAGTCCGCGATAAACAGGCCGTTAATTAAGAAATAATTCCGGTTAGGGCTTGAATATATAATCACTGATTTTACGGGGGCAATAGTTTTGCCCTTCACGACAAATATTTTACCCTGAGCGATAGCAGTTTTAAAGCATGGCAGCACCTAGATATATACAAATTTCATTTTGTGTCTCGATAAGATTAAAAAACAACTTGTGGATTTAGCTACTAAATATTTTCTTTCCTTGCAGCGGGTGGCGAAATCACCATACGGTCTTCAACAATGAACAAAGCACATACCACATAGTCAGATATAGAAGGCTCCGAAATCACAAATGTAAAACAATTTAAAGGGGGAAAACTAACGATATAATTAAGGTTAATGACCTCTTCTGTAGCATGTGCATTACGAAATTTACAAAATACAATAGTATAAAAACGGTAAAGATAATGATAGAGATGGGCCTTTTTGTACATACATATATTGTTTCGTAAAGCTTTATTTTTTCTACAAATCTTTATTTTATTTATTCTATTTGCCACAAAACTCATTTCTGTTGAATGCAATGAAAAAAGAAAAGAAAGGTTTGCACGAAGTTTCCCCTTGGTATATATGTATAAAATGATCCATCTCTTTGTACTTATAAACTATCGATAGCACATGGGTTTGTTGTTATATTGGGAACATGTGTTCATGTTTACAATAATATTTAAATTATTTTACATAACAATAAGGAACCTTAACAAAGTTAAGAGTTTAAAGTTCTTTATACTGGTCATTCGCGGTAAAAGTTTTACATTGAAAATACATTTCCATAGCTTGACCATTCGAAGCACAGCCTTAGTGCAGTATTCAAAAAGTGCTAAACTACTTTTAAATTACTCACGGCTGGCAGGGGTTTCATTATCTTTCATGTTGACTGGTACTTTCCATGTTTCTAGGTGGTACTTTTAAATTTATTCCATGAATATCTTATATAAAAATTCCTACATTTAGGCGGTACTTGTCAATAGCATAGGAGGGTAAAAGTACCGGGTACCGCCTCCTAATGAATGGCCTGCGGCTGGTAATCTACACACGCAGAACATTTGGTTCTGCAATGAAAACCGTGAGAGGATTTTCCGGTTGTGCTTGAGTGGAGTAATTGTCACCGCTTCAAAAGGTATGTACATTTCTAAATCGCAATTTTCTTATTCAACTGATCAAAATATTGAAAATCGGAGAATGCTATGCTGTGGTGAATACATTACCGAAAAGATACATGTATCATTTACTGATGTACATGGAGTTGAACTCCTACAAAGTCAGTTGTCCCACGAGAAATTGCCTAAAAAAGTGACATTTGAATTTTGAAATGGTTCTCTTAACAGACCTACAAGTTCAAATTCACTTATTTTTCGGTCAATGGATATTAAAGTCGTTTTGGGCGGCGTGTACGCTGTTCGGTGTTGATAGACGTCTTCATAAATCTAAAAACCTCATATTTTCATCATTTCATGCGTGAGGGGATCGGTTCTGATGGAGGACATCGTGAATGCGTGAGTGGACGTGAAATCATATCTGTATATCCAAGCTATGAGTCGTTGAAAGTTGGCTAAATTTGGTTTAATTGATTATGAAAAAATACATGTGTGCATAAAAAAATTTATGAAATAGAATTTTGAAATAAGTTGAGGGAAGATAGTTTTTATAATATGTTTTACGAAGAATTAAAAGAAAACGTTTTTGTCTCTTGCTACAAATAAATTTTAAAGTTAAAACCATTTCAGTACTTTTTTTTACCCCTTGAATTGCTTATTTGACAAAAAAAATGATTGTTAAAACTCAAGTTTTGATATTTGTTTAAATATTGTACAATTACTGTCTTTGGATGAGGTAAATAGTTTTATTCACTTTTGAAAAGCTGATTTTCACTGAAGCCAAAGGCCGAAGTGAATATCAGTTTTTTCAAAAATCAATTAAACCACATATTTACAAAAGACAGTAATTCTTTTATTCCATATTCCGAGAGAAATGTATGTAATTATTTATCAAAACAAATTTTACATAAAACATGTTTATCAAAATTATGCACGTAAAAGTTCGCGACGTTTTGCGCGGTGAATATACCGTTTCCGCAAGTGAATATGCTTATTTATTCAAAATCCCATTCATAAGGAAAAACCAACTAATATTTAATTAATATGGAACAATTTGATTTATACAAAAAATCACCAAGTTGTCTGTATATAAATTAACAGTTTAACCAATAAATTGCAAATAAGTCTCCAAACTAGACTGAATATTTGCTTAAATCCGCAAATTTGGAGACATATTTGGAACTTATTGGTTAGATTGTTTGTTCATGTAACAAAAACTTGGTGATTTATTGATATTTCAAAATTCTATCACACAATTTCATGCACACACGTGTTTTTTTCATGAACAATTTAACTTTCAACGACTCATAGCTTGGATATACAGATATGATTTCACGTCCCCTCACGCATTCACGATGTCCTCAATCAGAACCGATCCCCTCACGCATGAAATGATGAAAATATGAGGATTTTAGATTTATGAAGACGCCTATCGACACCGGACAGCGTACACGCCGCCCAAAACGACATTCATACCTATTGACTGAAAAACAAGTGAATTTTAACTTGTAGGTCTGTTAAGAGAACCATTTCAAAATTCAAATGTCACTTTTTTAGGCAATTTCTCGTGGGACAACTGATTTTGTAGGAGTTCAACTCCATGTACATCAGTATAAGAAAATTGCGATTTAGAAATGTACATACCTTTTGAAGCGGTGACAATTACTCCACTCAAGCACAACCGGAAAATCCTCTCACGGTTTTCATTGCAGAACCAAATGTTCTGCGTGTGTAGATTACCAGCCGTGTTACTACTTGAAGAAAAACTCGTCCTGTTTTAACCAATATTTTAGAGGCCTTAGATATTTTCTAAATGGTTTATAGCCTAAACATTTTCTTTAACCGTTGCGTTTTTGTTCTCCCTTTTAACGTGTTTAAGGTTTAAGCTATAATATGTTAATTCATGTTGATTTTAACCAGTAACTAGTTTTGAGTATAAAAAAAAACAGGCCTCGAGTTTGTAAACTTGTTCCAAGGAAATCATTGCTAGCGCTGCATGCAATAATTCTCTACCGTTCAAGCGCCGAATTGCCAAATATGGAAGTACAAAGGGAAAGACGGTAGATTTTCTATAAATTTTTCATATATTACTGCTGAATATACACAATGGTACATAAATCTTAAATGTACAAAAAATTATTACAAAAATAAATATGTAACACAGCAACAAATGGCAACCACTGAATTACAGGCTCCTAACTTGGGACAGGCACATGCAAACAGAATATTGCGGGTTAAACTTGTAAGCGGGATTTCAACCCTCCCCTAAACAGGAACCATAGTGTAAAAGAACAATATAAGAACGAACTATTAAATTCACTTGTAAAAAGCTAAATACCATCAGATGGATACAAATAAAAGTCTATTTTAGTAATTACCCATTCTAATCTTCACCATTCTGTTTTCTGTTTGCCAAGACAACTTTAAATTTCAAACGTTCGTTGGTTCGTTTGCAAATAAAGCTGCGTCTCTCCCAATTCAAATGAATTTCAAATGTGAGATTCAATGTTATATATACCGAATTAAACAAAAGAAATCTTTCCCGCGTTTAAAAATCGTGCAGCATTAGTTTTAACTTTAAACCTGTTATACCGGTATAACAATAGTAGGGTTTAATTCGGGACAATGGTAAATGTTTTGTTAAAAGACATCAACAAATACACATGATGGACCATGTGATTCATGTATTTTAAGCAAGTGCACGTGTATTTGTTTATATATATATACAGTTATCGTTTGTTGATGTGGTTCATAAGAGTTTCTCGTTTTTCGATTTTGGCAAAAACAGAAAAAAACAAAATTAAGTTCTGATAATAGTTGACACAAACTTTGATTTAATAACAGATATCAGTGTTGTAAAACTTAAATAGCACTTAACAATCATATTTGAAAAATAGAAAAAAAACCATGTTAAGGTAATTGATTGTTCTATTTGAATTGAGCAGGAAACGCTCACCTTTTAAATGCACCTGAGTTCACACCAGTTTTGTGTTCATGTGTTTTATGTACTTTTAGCCTCGAAATGACAAATGTAAAAAAATTCAAACGAGAAAATAAACGGTATTATTTATGTACAAAATAATGAACGAAAAACAAATGAAACACAACAAACAACCATCACCACTAAATTACAGGTTCCTGACTTGGGACAGTCACATTCTGGGACAGTCAAATACAGGTTGTGGCGGGCGTAAACTAGTTTATAGGCAATACTTTTTCGTTTTTTTGGTTGTTTTTTTTTTTGCAAAACGTGCGGTTATTAGATGAACGGCGCACGAACACCATCGTTTACTTTCCCCTGGCAAGTCGCCAATCAAAGAATCTATTTGACTAAATACTCCAAATGCGTCTTGTAAGAACAAGATTTTTTTTAGAGACACCAAGGATTCAGTGGCAACATGTATCAGTAAAGTACACGCAAAAACAACCACACGTGATTTGTTCATCAGTTTATCATCAAGATTACCGCATTACAAGCTTTTGAAACTGATTTGTGAAAACAGTTAATGTTTGCTGTAAATTTAAAAAAAAATCAATTGATGCACGAAATATTCCGTAATACTTTTGCTTTAGGTTTAGAGATAAAAAAAAACTGCATTTTCCCCCTAAGTTTTCTTTTTAGCCATGTCTGCCATATTGATTGGCAGGCAGAGTCATAGGACACATTTTTAAACTAGATATCACAGTGCTGATTGTGACCAAGTTTGCTTAAATTTTTCTCAGTTGTTATAGAAGACTTTTCATTTTTTTACATAAATAAGGCCGTTAGTTTTCTCGTTTGAATTGTTTTACATTGTCTTATCGGGGCCTATTATAACTGACTATGCGGTATGGGCTTTGCTCATTGTTGAAGGCCGTACGGTGACCTATAGTTGTTAATGTCTGTGTCATTTTGGTCTTTTGTGGATAGTTGTCTCATTGGCAATCATACCACATCTTCTTTTTTATATTTTGTAAAAAGTTACAAAAATTTACGAAAAAAAAATTGATTTTAAAGGGCGATAACTCCTTATGAGGTCAAATGACCATTTTGGTCAAGCTGACTTATTTGAAGATCCTACTTTACTGAACATTATTGATGTTTACAGTTTATATCTATCTATAATAGTATTCAAGATAATAACCGAAAACTGCAAAATTTCCTTAAAAATACAAATTCAGAGGCAGCAACCTAACAACGACTTGTCTGATTTATTTGAAAATTTCAGGACAGATAGATCTTAACCTGATGAACATTTTTACCCATGTCTGATTTGCTCTAAATGCTTTAGTTTCAGAGATGTAAGCCAAAAATCTGCATTTTACCATATGTTCTATTTTCAGCCATATCGGCCATCATGGTTGGCACTCGGGGTCATTAAATATATTTTAAAAACTATATACCCTAGTAATGATTGTGGCTAAGTATGGTTAAATTTGGTCTAGTAGTTTCAGAGGAGAAGATTTTGTTAAAGATTAAAAACAAATGAAAACCAGATGATCCGCAGTGCGCAGCTTTATACGACCGCAGATGTCGAACCCTGAACAGTTGGGGCAAGTATGGACACACCATTCAAGATTGATACAGCTCTGAATTTGGATTGTGATTAAATAGTTGACACAGAAAAGGTTTCTGACACAGAATGAATGTGGTCTAATAAACTAAAAAAAATATTGCGCTTTCGAGCAATACACTTTGCTGTTGAATATTAATCTCCCCCCAAAAAAAAATCTTTGAAGAAAATTCTTTTTAATTTCTGAAATCTGAAAAATGAGAAACTTTATATTTTACACCCACCTCCCCCTTTCCCTTATTCCAAAAATAATCTCAATTCAAATTTCTAATGGAGTTGGCCACAATAACTACTCATCACCAGCCCAGTAGTCAGCACTTCGGTGTTGACATGAATATCAATTATATGGTCATTTTTATAAATTTCCTGCTACACAACTTTGAATTTTTCGAAAAACTAAGGATTTTCTTTTCCCAGGAATAGATTACCTTAGCCGTATTTGGCACAACTTTTTGGAATTTTTGGTCCTCAGTGCTCTTCAACTTTATACTTGTTTGGCTTTACAACTTTTTTGAACTGAGCGTCACTGATGAGTCTTATGTAGACGAAACACGCGTCTGGCGTTTTAAATTATAATCCTGGTACCTTTGATAACTAATTAAATACATCATAACATATTAAGATATAAAATGACATACAGTCATGGTTAAAATTAATATTAATTAATAGTAACCTCTAAAAATTAATTTACAGCTACACATTTCAAGACAGTCATCATTTTATAATACATAATGTTCAAGCAGTGTAAGGGAGGTAATCAAACATATATAACAGATTCTTTAAATTGTAATTGGATTACCTCCCTTACACTGCTTTAAATTGTCTAAATTGTCCTTTAACCAGAAAAACCCTTGTTTTCCCCCTTTTTTGCCCCTAATTGCTAAATGATTTGAGCCATAACCCCCATAACCATCCCTTCGTAGTATGGAAACTTGTGGTATAATTTCAGAGAGATTTATAAACTTAAACTCAAGTTATTGACTGAAAACTACAAAAATGCTTATTTTGGCCCCTCATTCCTAAACCTGTACCCTGGTTTTAAACAAATATATCTGGAATCCACAAACTCGGTTGACCTACGGGATGGCCTAGATCTGAGGAGGGTTGCCCTGAAAAATCTCCTAAAATAACCCGAAACATTGAATAAAATACATGTAACACAAAACACAATGTAAGGTAAAAGTTGCGATCTATACCGTAAATGGGAGGGGGTGGGGTATGATAATTTAAAAAAGTATGTGCATATATAGAAAAAGTATAAAGAAAAAATATGTGCATATATAGACAAAGTATAAAGAAAAAGTATATGCATATATAGACAAAGCATGTGCATATATAGACAAGTATGTGCATATATGGAAAAAGTATGTGCATATATAGAAAAAGTATGTGCATATATGAGCATATATGGAAAAAGTATGTGCATATATAGAAAAAGTATGTGCATATATAGACAAGTATGTGCATATATAGAAATAAGTACATGTAAGGCAGCTTTGGCGTTCCATACGTGTTCGTGTTAATTCTGTCTTGATGTCTATGTCGATATGTTTAGTGGTGTTTTACTGTTATACGAGATTACGCGAAATATCGATGCACGTGCACGTTGCAATGGATTAGAGTTACTTTAACATCTTCTACATCAAGGTTTCGTTTGTGTTACTACGTTTTTTTTTATTGAGTTAAGTCATTCCAGTTGATATTTTATAGTGTGTCTTTCTATGTTGTGATGTTACACTATTGTTTCAGATAAGTGAGAAGGTTTGGTACCATTAAAATGTTTAATCCCACTGCAATTGTTTGCACCTGTCCTAAGTCAGGAATGTGATGTTCAGTATAGTTGTCGTTTGTTGATGTGGTTCATAAGTGTTTCAATCTCGTTTTTATATAGATTAGACTGTTGGTTTTCCCGTTCGAATGGTTTTACACTAGTATTTTTTGGGGGCCCTTTATAGTAAGCTTTTCGGTGTGAGCCAGGGCTCCGTGTTGAAAACCGTATCTTGATCTATAATGGTTTACTTTTATAAATTGTGACTTGGATGGAGAGTTGTCTCATTGGCACTCATACCACTCATCTTCCTATATCTAATTAGTTCCATTGTTTGATGATACTGGAATATTTTTTATGTCGTACTCAGGAGTCGATTTCACGAAAAAACCTTACGACTAAGATTGATCGTAAGTATACTGATTTGTTCATGACTTAAACAAGTTTTTTTTGTGAAATCGACTACAGTAGTCTAGAGTTAAAATCAGATTCATGAATGTATGAAGATAATGATTTATAAAGCCTTTTATATTGAAAATAGCAGCAATGAAAACTAAAGGCTTTAAAGAGCCTGTGTCGCTGACCTTGGTCTATGGGAATATCAAACAAGGCACACTTTCAAACATTGTAGACGAGTATAGACCATGACAAAACTCTCTATTTTGTTGATCTTGTATTACTGATCTTTTAGTCTGTTCAGTTTCTGTGACTTATTAATAGATCTTCGATTGTCTCACGAATACGATGCTCGTACAACATTGATTGTCTGTCGTACGACAGTGGTACGTTCGTCGGGCAACATATTTTCGTTTTATTTAGAAGGATACAATTCGGCGGGAATGAATGTTTGGATAAACATACCGTCAACCGTTTAAAAATGATGGCTATTCCGTCAGAACGATTATGCTTAGCCCTGCTGAATAGGCGCCTTGCCGGACTCGAACAAGAGCAAAATATGGTCCTGTTAGCGTTGATTCGAGCCCATGAACAGTATAGGAACCAACAAAACGCCCGACGGTTGTGGGTTAAGCCAAGATCGAACGGCGCCCAGTGGCGGATCCAGGACTTTGCATAAGGGGGGCCCGCTGACTGACCTAAGGGGGCCCTCTCCAGTCATGCTTCAGTGATTCCCTATATAATCAGCCAAATTTTTTCCACGAAAGGGGGGGGGGGCCCCCTGGATCAGCCTATGGCGCCTGATGTTTGGTAAGTATAGTACACTGATGCAAGAGTTAGAGCGGGAATCTGCCGGTGATTTTGTTGGATTCATGAGGATGGAGCCTGGACTGTTTCAAGAGCTTTTGCTGAGAGTCGCACCACAGTGGCACGACAGTAATACGCGCATCCCATGACACGAAAACCTAAAAAATAGCCCCAAACAACTCACGATTGTCGTACGATTATCGCACGACTGTCACACGACCGACTTGGGACAAACCCACGACAGTACAATTACAATTTTTTTTCTGTCTTGTACTTATCGTGGAACCATCGTGAACATGTCGTAGCTGATGTGACCACTCGAAATATTTTTTTGACGTTTTGCACGACAATTATTTTATAAATCTTCCACGACAAAAAATCGTACGATCTGTTGTGCCCGGGCTTTATGGGCAAATACTACAAGAATTTGTCTAACAGTTTTGACATATAAAAATTATATGGACAATTGGTAGAGCTCATTATTCTGAACATATTTTTTATGCCCCACCTACGATATGTTTTCTAGTCTTCGCGTTCGTTCGTCCGTTCGTCCGTCCGTCCGTCGTACCGTTCGTTCGTCCGTCCGTTCGTTCGTCCGTCTGTCCCGCTTCAGGTTTAATTTTTTGGTCAAGGTAGTTTTTGATGAAGTTGAAGTCCAATCGACTTCAAACTTAGTATACATGTTCCCTATGATATGATCTTTTTAATTTTAATGCCAAATTAGAGGGTTTACCCCAATTTCACGGTCCACTGAACATAGAAAATGATAGTGCGAGTGGGGCATTCGTGTACTGGGGACACATTCTTGTTTCTTTCAGATTTTCTCTATTTATAACGGTTTAAAAATAATATACAAAACTTTCTTCTTTTAGCGATGTCAGCCCCTGTTGGTTGGAAGTCAGGGTTATTTATCTGACATTTTTCAGCTAGATACCTTAATGATCGATGATTGTGGCCAAGTTTGGTTAAATTTGTCTCACGGTAGTTTCAGGAGAAGATTTTGTATAAGATCACAAAAAATTACCAAAAATTGTCCTAAATTGACTACGATGGACAATAACTCATACAGGGGTCAATTGATTATTCTGTCTTATTTGTATATCTTACTTAAGTTTGCTGAACAATTTTGCTGTTTACAGTTTATCACTATATATTACAATGTATAATGTTCAAGATAACCAAAAAACGTAAAATTTCCTTAAACTGACCAATTCTGAGACGGCAACCCATCAACTGGTTGTCTGATGTGTATGAAATTTCAGGGCAGATGGGTCTTGACAAAACAACCCAAAATATCAGTCTTATTGAAATATATTAATTATTAATCCAAAACTAAAGTAGTCCGATCTGCCTATTTTTGGCGTCAAAAGTCAATACGATCGTTTTCAGGTAAATTTCGCCAATCTCACAAAATAATGTTAGGCACAATAGTACAAAGTATTTTAATGTTGACCCTACAGTGAACATTGTTGCAATGAACAACTTTTTGGACAAATTATATCAGAAACGCCTCTTCAAAATAGGATTTACTGCCTTTGGGTGAAATCAGATAACCGTATGACAACATGTCTATACATTATTAACTGTCCAGGTCTTCTGCAAACTGCTCCTACTGTTTAAAGCTATTACCTTTGTAAATTGCCAAATATTTTTTTTTTATTATATCAGGATGTCCAAGCGTTAATTCCAATGTTGTGCATTTTTTCACAAAATATTAATTGTAATTGAACTTTGTCAATTCTAGTTCATTCTTTAAATATATTGCATGGTTTGTCCTTATACATTGTAGTTCCTCTATAAATTTTCAACATAATCCTTTTTTGTAGAAACCAGAGGCTCTAAACGGATCATGTGTCGCTCATCTGGGTCCATGTGCATATTTAAAATAGAGGATCATTAATATTGTAGACAAGAATATAATCCATTACAAAAATCTCTTTTCTGTTGATTTTGGATTGCTTATCTTTAGTTGGTTTAGTTTCTCTCCATCTTCTATAGTGTTTGCTCAAAACACAAGAGGTTAATGGCAATCACTCTTATACAGAGTGACAGTCTCCTAATAATACATGTATAAGCTAAATTTGACTAAATATATCTGCCTTGTTGATCATCTGTCTATTTATCTATTATAACATAGGGGTAAAATGCAAGTTTTGTCTCTTATTTGAAAACAAAATTTATCATATTAGGCAAAGATACCCAAAAATGGTAAAACAATTGTCATTAAAGGGCAATAACTCCAATAAGGAGTAGTTCAACTATTTCCTCCATATTGTCTTAATTGTAGATCTTGGTTTGCTGAAAATTTTCTCATTTAAATTCGAAATATCTGTTTTAATTTTTTAATATGAGGAAAAAGCACATAAAAAACGGTAAAAATCGTCATCAAAGGGCAATAACTCTAATAAGGAGTCAACTGACGATTTTGACTTTGTTTGACTTGTGTACAACTTGTCTTGAATATTTTTTAAATTTGAAGTCTTTCTCTGTCTATAATAGCTTTCAAGATAAAAGGCAAACTTGAAAAATGGTTCAATTTGTCATTTAATAGAAATAACTCCTATAAGAAGTCAATTAAGATTTTTGTGGACAATTGGTAAAGCTAAACATTCTGAACATTCTTGCACTATCAGATTTTCTGTATATATATGTAATGGTTTTCAAATTAGAGAAAAAACTTGCAGTTTATCCCTATGTTCTATTTTTAGCAATGTCGGCCATCTCAGTGGTTGGCAGGCGAGATCAACTGTCACATTTTCAAAACTAGATACCCAAATATCATGATGATTGAGGCAAAGTTTGGTTAAATTTGGCCCAGGAGTTTCGAGGAGATTTTCATAAAAGTTATCAGAAGACAATGTCAGAAGCCAAGTGATGAGGCCAGGGGAGCTAAAATGTTAATATACTGAATGAGTGCAGGATACATTTTTAAATTATTGCATATCTTGGATCCGATAAAGGGTCGTTTTTTTGGGTTTTTTTTTTTTGGGGGGGGGGGGGGGGGGGTGCTTACATGTCTATTACAGACATATAATATAAAACTTGTCTTGTAAATGTACCTAGCATTTGTCAAAATTATTGTTGCCATAGAAATCTTAGGCATTGTAGATTTAAAAAGATGGCTTTAATAACGACATCAATTATGATGTGATATGACTAGCTTCAATTAACAGAACAGGTATTTCGGGGGTGGGGTAGCATCTTACAGAAATGTAAAGATTGTTTTAATTTATCAGTGGGAAGTAAAAATTAATATGTATATTGCATTGAATATAGCATTGGTTGTAGTTGATTCATCTTCAATTCTGGACAATGGGTGATAACTCCCAATTTTTAAAGATGGTTTTAATAGTGACATCATTTATATTGTTAGAACAGATATTAGATTCCTGCACCTTGCAAAAGTACTGTCATTCTCTTGACAGGTGTTACATTGTTTTGTGACTTGAATATCTGAGCATATATATATATATATATATACATTGATAAATTTCTGGAAATGTTCAAGGATAGGATGAATATAATGTTTTGATGAATGCACTTTTTTTGTGTATCAAAAAGGTAGTGATAAGCCTTGGAATATTTAAAAATATCAAGTCATTAAAATAGGATTTTGATTGCATTTAATGAAATCTTTACCCAAAAATAACTGAACAGTAATTAATTAATCAAGACTATCAATGTTATCATTAAATAGTATGAATTTATTATTCTTTAGCACAAAATATAGGTAGTTGCATACCTGCATTCATAAAAGATATATTTCTGTCTTGAACAACGAGACATGTGTTTAATTAATCATGATTATTTTTATTTATAAAATCATATTTTTAGTCATTGATGACAGTTTAAAACTGTGCATTTGTATTGCATCATACTGGCCAGGATTTTGATATAGTTTTTGTGTTTGACACTGCCTAGATAATAATATAATCTTCAAGAATTAATAGCGCGATCTATAATCACTATAATCTCGTATTATTTTATGTTTTGATATTATTTTGTTTGTTCCACCAAGCTTCCATCTTCTCTACCAAAATATGCCTTCTTAGCCATGTTAATAAACAACCCTGTATCTAATACACCTGAAAAAAAAAATGAAAAAGCTACAGGACTAAAGGCAATTAACTAATTAAAGAAATAATTCCTTCATGTCATGCTCTATGCTCATTTTAACATGGGTAGGCATTATATTTGTCGATATTTTACACTGAGCGTTAGCGAGGTGTAAAATGTGGTCAAATATAATGCCTAACCATGTTAAAATGAGCATAGAGCATGACATGAAGGAATTATTTCAATTCTTATAGGACAAATACAGTATTTGTATAGGTCGAAGCGTGTGAAATTACCATAAAAACGTTTGGCTGTTCCCGTTTCCTCCTCGACAAGGAGTCTGTGCATTGCAGTTCATATTTGATAAGTTTAAAAACTATGAGCAGGGTAAGTATATGTTGTTTCATAAAAATATATAATAAAAGTTTATGTTAGCTGCCTAAATGTATATATTTTAAAGGATAAAGATGGAAATAAAGTTAATATAAACAGTAAGTTTGTGTGCATGTGTCAAACATATTTTGTGCTCATTAGAACACGGCTTTGTTTACAAAGCGTAATAAGGACATCATATTAGAATGATAATTTACACATCTTGTAACTGTATTGTGGGTGGTAAAGGGTTATTTTTGGCAAAATGTTATGTCATTTAAATTTCACATGCAGCCGAAAAAAAATTTCATTATTCACCATGTTTCGTGACATTGGTTAAAACACATCAATGTGCAAGAAATTTTTAATTGTTCATTCAACATGAAATGGCAATTTTATTTCACATTCTTCCGTGAAGATCCCCCCTTTATGGCCCTCTGTATTGAGTCATTGTCTTTGAATCATTCTGTTATGTAGTTTGAAAAACATACAACATTTGTGTAAATTATAATTTGCTGATTGCAACTTGAAAAATAAAGATCATTAATGGTACTAGCAATAATGGTAGCACATGTATGGGAGTAAGGGTTTTGCAAAGGAAACATAAAATTTGTCTTAAGAAAGACGTTTTTTCATATTACCGACTTTTGACTCCGGATTATATAATTTTTTGACAAGTTACCTACTATGTGGTAGAACATCATGATACTCGGTCAAGTAAAAATAACCAAAGGAAGTAACATCCAACATACAATCAGTGCAACTTTTGGGGGAAAGTTTACTGTTTTTTCTTGATCTTGTTATGTATCATTAACACTAAACAGTTAATTTTCCCCAAAAATTTAACTGATTGTAATCTTGATTTCACTTCTTTAAGTTGCTGTTAGGTGACAGAGTACGAGGATGTCGGATATTGTCCTACCACAGATTAGGTAACTTGTCAAAAACTAAATAGGAAACCTGTTGAAAAATATCAAATCCAGAGTTAAAGTCTGTAATTATAACTATTATTGTCATTTCTGCTTCTTGCTATGTTTTGGTATAGTTATAAACCAAGCAAATACGACTTAACTCATTGAACTTGTACCTTCTCAGGGGAATAAATAAAAAGAGCCTGAATCGCTCACCTGTTATTTTTTGCTTAAAATCTTTCCACAATGATAATTTTGCTTTTCAATATATATTAATGAGTGTCTTAAAAATTCCCTTTAAATGTTCTTTGTATCTGTCATATTTTCTTCAAAAGCGAAAAAAAATGCATTTTACCCCTTAAGTTCCATTTTAGTCATAGTGACTATGTTTCCTGACGTACAAGGAAATAAAATACAAAATTTATATTAGATATTCTGAAACACATTCAGCCTAAGTTTTGCTGAAATTGATTCAGCAGTTTTAAAGCAAGCAAGCTAGATGAAAAAATCAGAAAATTGTCTTTAAAGGGCAGTAACTCCTTAAGGGGTCTATTGACTATTTTGGTCATATGAACTTTTGTAGAGTTTTCTTTGCTGAACACTTTTGCTGTTTACAGTTTATCTTTATCATTAATAATATTCCAGATAATATCTAAAAACTTCAAAAGTTCCTTAAAATTACCCATTTAGTGGCTGATAGAACTTGACACCTAATGAATAACTTTACTTCATATCAGATTTGCTCTAAACTGCATTTTACCCCTATGTTCAATTTGCCATGTTTTTAGAGGAAACAGAAAATAAAACATATATGTCTTGCTGCAGAGAATTTTGATCAATTCATTGCTGGATTTAAATTTAATGTCTGTTATATCATGAAAGTCAGAGGTAGCAGGAGTACTGTGAATTTATTCATTTTGTCGTGTGTAGCATCTTTTGAGGATTCAGGAAAATTTGCATTTTCTAGGATTTTTTTTTTTAATGGTTTTGCCAAAGTCTGCACATACAAGCATGTAGATAATTCATGCCTCTTTGAACCTTTTAAATTAACTGTCCACTCTTACCCACAAAGACCAGGAAAATTAGTATCCCTTGAATAATAATTAATCCACAGTTCCTTGAGAGAACCAAGACTTTTATCAGATGGGAAAATTAACAATCCTAATCAATATAAATAAAATTTTCCTAAGTAGTAATGACGTAAATATAATTTGTTGCGAAAAACTTTGATCTTAAGGAGGCTCAAGGGTATAGAAATTTCAGAAAAAAATTAAACATTTATTTTTCATTACAAATTTTATTTATTACCTTTAGTAGTTGTTACTTTATCATATGGTACATAAATCATTTAAAAATATCAATTCGTGTTGGCCCCAGATTACTTTTAAAATGTAGATATCATTGAAAAAACTCCAAATTATCTCCATTTGGTGCAAAAATGCAATTTTTTGGCATTAAAATTGAAATATCTTTTTTTTTAACTCATCAGTGACCTATATTATTTATTATAATTTTCAAAAAAGCTGTACTTAACTAAATTATTGTAAACTTTGGGCAATTTCTGTAATAAAGTTCTTTTTTTATTTCGATATTACCTCTATTTCTCCTATTAGTTCAACAAAAAAAAAGTACCTCTACAAAAATGTATGCTTCTTTCGAAGGCCGATTGTGAGCTAAATAAACGGTGACCCCATTTATTTTATTTTATTTTTCTATTAAGAAAAAGATAAAGTTCATTTATAGAAAAATATAGCGAAATCCTATATTAAATAAAAACAAGAGTGCACACGCTGAAATGTCTCGCCTTCTTTACTAATCATTGATATTTTGTTGATAGTCCTAAATAGTAAATATAAAGATTTATTATAACTGTCACATACACTCAACATTAACCAAGAAAACTGAACATTGATCAATGAACCATAAAAATGAGGTCAAGGTCAGATAAACCATGCCAGGCAGACATGAACAGCTAACAATTTTTCAATACAACAAATATAGTTGACCTTTTGCTTATAAATTAAGAAAAACAGACCAAAACACAAATACTAAACACTTAGCAATGAACTGTGAAAAGGATCGAGGTCAAGGTCAAATAAAATCTCCACGACTAACATACAAATCATAAAATATTTCCATACACCTAATATGTTGACCTATTGCATATTGTATTAGAAAAGAAGACCAAAACTCAGAATTTTAACTTTGACCACTGAACCATATAAATGAGGTCAAGATCAGATGACACCTAACAGTTATTCTATTCACCAAATATAGTAGACCTATTGCGTATAGTATGAGAAAAACAGACCAAAAACACAAAAACTTAACTATAACCACTGGACCATGAAAATGAGGTCAAGGTCAGATGACAACTGCCAGTTGGACATGTACACCTTACAGCCCTTCCATACACCAAATATACTAGACCTATTACTTATAGTATCTGAGATATTGACTTGACCACCAAAACTTAACCTTGTTCACTGATCTATGAAATGAGGTCGAGGTCAAGTGAAAACTGTCTGAAGGGAATGAGGACCTTGCAAGGTACGCACATACTAAATATAGTTATCCTATTACTTATAGTAAGAGAGAATTTAACATTACAAAAAATTTTTTTTTTCAAGTAGTCACTGAACCATGAAAATGAGGTCAAGGACATTGGACATGTGACTGACAGAAAGTTCGTAACATGAGGCATCTATATACGAAGTATAAGCATCCAGATCTTCTACCTTCTAAAATATAAAGCTTTTGAGAAGTTAGCTAACGCCGCCGAGCCTGCCGCTGGATCACTATCCCTATGAGGTTATGATGAGCTTTCTGCAACAAAAGTTGCAGACTCAACAAAAATGATTTTGACTCGCAAGCCCCCTTAACTTATTAAACTACATCAAGTAAATTAGAAAATCATGAAATTAAATAGCTGTGAAGTGGACTAGAAAGCGTAAAACGCGAAATAAAGTATATCCAAAAATCAGTTGGTTAACAATAACTAAAACAACAAACCTGGTATGAGCACAATTTGTTGATTTATTTGATTCCAATCCTGTGGTAATGATTGGAATTGCCAATCTATCACAAAGTTACCATTGTCTGTTACTACAGGACCCTAAAAAATAACAGGTTTTTAATATCATAAAATTAAAATTGAGAATGGAAACGGGGAATGTGTCAAAGCGACAACAACCCGACAACAGCCCAAGGCCACCAATGGGTCTTCAATGTAGCGAGAAACTCCCGCACCCTGAGGCGTCCTTCAGCTGGCCCCTAAACAAATATGCATACTAGTTCAGTGATAATGGACGTCATACTAAACTCTGAAATATACACAAGAAAACAAAATGAAAACTAATACCAGACTAACAAAGGCTCCTGACTTGGGACAGGTGCAAAATTGCAGCAGGGTTAAACATGTTTTTTGAGATCTATTGGTCATGTTAGTTAGACACCAATAAATCTTTAAATTAAGTGGTGAACCTTGGTTAAGGGAGATAATTCTTATCAGTTTTGCGTTTGTAAAAGTAAAGTTTCATCAATGTATTTTAAGCATTTACCTGAAACAGATTGGAAATAATATCTGTAACCTAGAAGCTTAGAATATATTTGTGAAAATGGTTGACACAAACATACTGATGATTTTAAGAGTTATTTCCCTTAACCTAGGTCTACCTCTTTAACCAGACCACGTGTTTTAATTACTGCAACAAAATAAAATATACCTTTAGAAGTAATAAAATAAAAACAGTTTATTTTCTGTAAATATGAACATTAAAGTGTACTACGTAACACTACAGGGAGATAACACTGTAAATAAAAGCTGAATTCTTTAGTCACATTCTAATGTAAAGGAAATATTAAGCATCTCAATGATCAAAATTAATGTTTGTCCAACTGCTATATATCCAACGAAATTTTTCCCATAAAGAGTGTGGCTCAATTTTTTTGAAATTTTTATATTTTTGTTAAAAGGGTCAAAGTTAATATTTTGTCAATATCTTATAAAAATCAAACGAGATAAATTAACTTTAGTCAACAAGGTGTTTTGTACCATGTTAAATAATGAATGAAAATGGGTACATTATATTTTTTGCCCATTTTTGAAGAGATTTTTAAAAGTTAATATAAAGATTGTCTGACTGAAAATTTGAAATATTATCGCAACTGGTGCAGTTAATTTGATTTAGAATAAAGAATAAGGAGATGGGGTAGGATTGCCAATGAGACAACTTTCAAACTGAGACCAATAGATGAAAATGTAAAATAAACTGTTATCACAGAGATATGTCTTGCCTTTTTGTAATTTTGATTATGCAAATGTTGAAATCAAAATAGCAATACTTTAACATCTTACACAAGTTATGCAAATATTCAAAGTCAATGAACCATGACTGAGTTACATGGCTAAATAATCTTCATGTAAATGAGATGTGCCAATGCTAATACAACTGCATACCAAATACCACTGACTTATTATAAGTCATTCCCAAACCTAAATACAAACATTAACTTTTAAACTATGTAAAAGTTTCAAAGTCAATGAACCATGAAGAGGGGGTGGGGCTATATAATCTCCATGGAAACAATACTTGCAAATGCCAATAAATTTGCATACCAAATGACATTGACTTAACATTAGCAGTTTATCTTAAACTGATTTAATCATAAACTAAAACATGTGAACTAAGATAATTTTCAAAGTCATTAGACTGTGACTGAGGGGCGAGGCCAAATATTCTCCATGGAAATGAGATGTGCCAATGCTTATACAACTGAATACCAATTAACATTGGCCTACCACTAATGGTTCCTCTTGAACTGACCTAATCACAAACTAATACATGATAACTAAGAAAAATTTTCTAAGTCAATAGACCACCATGACTAAGAGGGCCAAATTATCTCCATGGAAATGAGATATGCCAATTCTTATACAACTGCATACTAAATATCATTGACCTATCACTTTTGGTTAATACATGTAAAATAAGCAAAAGTTTCAAAGTCAATAGACCATGACTGAGGGGGCAGGGCCAAATAATCTCCATGGAAATGCAATGTTCCAATGTTTATACAACTGCATACCCAATATGATTGACCTACCACTTGTGGTTCACCATAAACTAGACCTAATCACAAACTAATACATTGTTGACGCCATCGCTGCTGTCGCCGGAAACAGCATACCTATCTATGTCTTGCTTTTTGACTCCGTCAAGGCGTGACAAAAACTCAAGATCAAGGTTCAGTCTTCAACAATGAGCAAAACCCATATGATCCTCTTTGGTATGGTTAGCTGTAAAAGTATCTGCATAACAAATTCAAAATGAAAAAATAACTTCAATGGAAAAGATAAACACTGTGTAATTTTAGCACATATTTTTTCTACATTTTGCAGTGACATCTATAATTGGTTTATTTGGAATTAAAAAATGCATGAACTTCGAGTAAAATTCAAAACGGAAAGTTTGTAATCAAATGGAAAAATCAAAAGTTCATACACATTGAACAAATGATAACAACTGTCATATTCCTGACTTGGTACCAGCATTTTCTTATGTAGAAAATGGTTGATTTAACCTGGTTTTATAGCTAGCTCAATCTTTCACTTGTATGACAGTCACATTAAACATTGTGCTATTCTATACTAATTAATACATGTCCTTCATTCTATCAGAAGGTTAGTACTAAATACATACTGCCTTCTTGACTGCCATTCTAAGATTAGCCTGTCCTCCTAACTTTTCCTCTAGTGTTAACTGCACTGGTCTATAAGCTGATGGAATTACTTCTATTGGTATACCTTGTTTCCATGTTGTACCTAGTTCTGTTGATTGTTTACTGAAATATTATCATAAAACAGAATACAAGTAGGAAAAGAGGGACAAAAGATACCAGGGATCTCATTTCTATCTTCCATTCTTCAAAACTAGAATGTTATAATATGTATAGATATGAACATTTTTCACATTTTCTTCTGTAAATTCAGAAATTAATGCATGCATTTATTATTGCAATTTTGTCATTTTAGACTAAAACATTTGTAAAATATGATTTAATTTTTGTGATTTTTTGATAATCAGAAAAATTTGTATGAATAAAAACATTGCAATAATTTCTGAATTTACAGTAATTATTTCTAGGAATGGAGGCTATATGGAACACCCCCTTTTTCAACAATCAATGCTTTTGAAGTTGAACATATGGTTGGAACCTCCCATTTAAAATTGGATGGATCCACCCCTGGTTCATCCAACCAACGCATGACAGAATTCGGAAATGGAGCCACCACCAGATAAAAACATTTGATCTCTGCCAATCTGTTGTAAAAACATTTGATCTCTGCTAATCTGTTGTAAAAACATTTGATCTCTGTCAATCTGTTGTAAAAACATTTGATTTCCCATAGTCAGTTGATAATCTTGTCATAACAGGCTCTGTTCTTTAAGATCAAAAGATAATGCAGCTATCAGTCCAAAAGGGTGTTGCTGTAAACAGCTATAGGTCACGGTTAGTCCATTGATGAAAAAAAAACCATACAGAATAGTAAAGCAATAAAAGGCCTTGACATATCAATCTAATAATTGCTACCTATGACATTAAGCATGTTGCTTTACAGGTTCAACTATTAACACTGGATATGAGAAATAAAAATACGGAGATGAGATATGATTGCCTATGAATGCAGCTATCATGGCTGTAAGACAACTTTCCACCAGAGTCCATAGGAAGTTGTTATACAATGTACTGTGGATTCATTATTATTTGTCACATACCAATTTTCAACGGTTTCTTGGATACCCGTGACTGACGAAGTCCAATGTTCAACAACATTACAAATGCCTTTAAAGATTTATCCACTCCTGTAAATACTCCTGATTACCCAGTAAGGGGTGTTCCTTAGATAGGAAGCTCATACACAAGAGAGAAGAAAGGTAATGTTATAATGTGTTGATTTTGATACTGAATGCAAGCCTTTTTTCCAGCCTGATAATGATGATATTAATAACTACTTTGGAATATTCTCAGTTTATAAAATACATACCAAATATCAGCTATAATATAGAATTCTTTGGCATTTGATGCTATAATTTTTTCCTGTGTTTGACAAGCACCTCCCCCTTTTATACAATTTAAATCTTTGTCTACTTCATCGGCACCATCTATAGCTACGTCGATCTGTAAAAAAGTGATGAAGAAAAATGTCAGTACTATCTTAACAAAATCCATCTTTGCAATGGATCACATCTCAAAACAAGGACTATACTGAACAGTCCTTTGTTTTTTGCTACTACTGAAGTTTCTTTATTTAAAGGAACTTCAGTAGCAGCAAAGAAATATATATATTTCTCTAATTCTTCGCCAATTTATCCCTTTCTGCAACCATTGTATAAAAAATTTAATCAACATGTGGTTTGTTTGATCTCAGTACTTCATTGGCTAAAATCTGATTATTACGTCAAATTTTTATGCTTTCTTCTGAATTTCCTATTGTGAGGCCTAAATTAAAATATTGTTTGTTTGCCCTTTTCCGACCCTATGTTTTGAAACAGGGTAGGTAGGTAGGTAAAATATTTTATTTTTTTTCCCAAAAAAATAACTTGGCTCGGTATATTTTTTTTCATGGGTAGGCAGGTAGGTATAATATTTTATTTTATAGATACAAAATCTGCATAATGTCATTTTTGTCTGTTTTGCTTTTGCTAATAGAATGAAATTCAAAACAGTGTGGCTGTGGCCATTGATTGACACATTAAATTCATCCATTTACTGGGACAATTTATGCGAACGTTTGTATGTAACGACCATTGCTCACTGTGTACTTTTTAAAGACACTTAAACTATGGGGTCACCAAAGGTCCTCAACACCTTAATAAAGTATTTCGAAAAATTAATCAGGAATAACACTATGTTTTGATTTATATCAATTGTATAAATTAAAACATAAAGGTTATTCCTGATTAATTTTTCGAACTATTTTATAATTAAAGGCGTTAAGAAACCTTTGGTGACCCCACAGTTTAAATGTCTATCGTAGGTACGTCGTGAACAGTGGTCGTTACAGACACACGTTCACCTAAATTGTCCCAGTTAATGGATGAATTTAATGTGTCAATCAATGGCCACAGCCACACTGTTTTGAATTTCATTCTAAGTTTCGGGGACTACGCTTCGAAAAAAAGTATCATGTAGAATGTGAAGTTAATTCATATGCTCTACTATTTTGTTTTCAAATATCAAAATATAGAGCTGTGCCGCATATTTTCAACGTTTAAATATGCCTGGAACTTTGAAGAGTTTTAGCTTGCACTAATATTCTGTACTACGTACCTTGTACGCTTACCTCTGCCTAAAGGTTTTCTGTAAGAGATAACTTTGTCCTGGTAAAATATGTCCGGGCAGACATACATTACTAGTAGAAAAAGTCCCTAGAGTGTTTAAATTTCCGTGTGTGCCTATGTTTCTAATAAAAATGCTACAAGACTTGAACTCAATTGTCACATATTTTACATCGCATTTATAAATGATCTGTATGGAAAACTTGGGCGATTTTACTGCCAAATATTCTTCACTTCACAGGCTTTTGTCACCTTTGGTTCATGTCAGATATAAATAATATAACAATGCTGGTCGAAGGCATCGTTAACATAATCTTCCTGATCTACGGATCACAAAAGGCCATCCCTACATAGAATACAACGTCCGTTTACACAAAATACTACGGTTTGTACACACGTAGATAATTTTGTATTAAACGAACTATTTTGTATTAAACGAACTTTTTTGTAAATGAACCCTGCTCTTCAAGTATAAAAATACAGAGTTAACGTACGTTATATCATGATTTCAAAGCGTTCAAAATCGATTTCAAACAAATGCTTTGAAACTCTAAATGCAAGTGTTCATGTCAAACGCTCACGTGATACCAAACGGACTAGACCTTTCACGATAAAGATAAAACCCGAGGATTCCGGTAAAAAAGTTTTGAGCGGGAAATACAAATAAAAGATTTTTGGTAGGAACGAAAAAATAAAATAAAATAAAATCTTGCTGATAAATACAAATAAAAGATTTTCAGGCGGAACGAATTTACCAGGGTCGGTCGGTAAAGGGCAAACAAACAATATTTTAATTTAAGCCTGACGGCATGAAAAAACGTCACCATGTCTGATAACTTGACATTGAAGAACACACCTTTTTGCAGATTATTAAAAAAAAAGTAAAAAGTTTGCCTGAGTATTGTTTGAAAATCATTTAAGAAACAGATTCCACAACCAAATCTCGTTTAATATGATATTTATCTACTCTTGACAGCTAAATTTTAAATATTTAAAAAGCTTGGTAAGCCCCCCCCCCCCCCCCCCCCCCCCATTTTAAATTTGAAAATTTAACTGTCTGAAGTGAATAAATATTGTATCACAATACACATATTATACATGCAGTGGCAGAATAATCTATATATATCAGTTTATAACAGTCTTTTAAAAACCTAGTTATTTAAAAAAAAAAATTAAACATCCTTCATTGAGAAAAAATATACCAAGTTAGCTCATCACTTTCAAAAACATACAAAGATAGATCATAAAGATCCCAACAGGAAAACATAACCCTAGAACCTTCATTTACCTTTGGATTTCTATCAAGACTTCCTAATGTTAAGCCATTCTCTTGTATCAACTGTCTAGCCTATCAATAAAAAAAACAACAACAATGAAAACAAATGTTTGATTTAGGATTTTGTAATATGAACATGAAGAAAGGGATAACAGTTTATATATACCAGCTAGTGTACAAGTATGTAAATGAAAATTAGTTTATATATAATCTCATGGTCACTGAAATAAGAACACTTTTTATAATTTTTCTGAATCTCCTGTGGTTCAGAAATTTCCACCTGTGCATTTAAAATACATGAAACATGTTGTAAAGTCGCCTTTATGTTAATTGGTTGCATTTTTCTTATCAGGTATCTTTTTAAAATACTAAAGTGTTCATTAATTTTTCATTAACATGATTAAGGGAAACTTAAAACATAAGAACTTTTTAATCCTCCTTTTCTTTTGATTGCAATGTATAATCCTTTTAAAAGTTTAATTTTAACAAATTGTAATCGCTTCAAGAGCTTTAATTTTTTGTTTTTTTTTGTGTTACATATTCAAATGTATCGATCATAATAAAAAGATGCAAAAAGAAAAATAATGTTAGTTCCAGTCAAAAAGTTTGAACTTGTTGTTTTCTGTAAGCATTACATATATTTTACCCAGTTCTTTAATATTTGCAGTTATTCTTTATATTTCAGCACCCAATTATTCTCCATTATTTATTTTGTTTGACAATTTTTCTCTCTACTTCATATGTGTTGCACATTGCTCTCTATTGTGTAAACCCATCCACACTCTCAGTAATAAAAATCAATAGAGCAGAGATTTTTCCTCACTTAACTTAATTTACCATACGATTATTCCAAACCTAGTTCTCAACTGTGGTGAAAAACTGTAATACTAAAATTTAAAATACAAATTGGAATTGCCCCAAAAATTATCATGCTCATATAGCATGTATAGGCCTCCATTATTTTATTTCAACTGGCTAGTTCATACTGTGTTGTCCTAAAGTGTTAAAATATTGAAGTTAATTTAAAATATTGCTCAAGTAAAAGAATATGTTAAGTTCAAAAAACAAGAAGACTTATTAAATAATCAGTTCTATGATCATGGTTATATCTGTTGAAATACAAATTGTTTATTTTACCGATAATCATGATAATAACAAACCTGGAATGAGGTAGGTATACAAATAACTGATAATCCTGATAATAACAAACCTGGAATGAGGTAGGTATACAAATAACCGATAATCATAGTAATCACAAACCTGATAATCATAGTAATCACAAACCTGGAATGAGGTAGGTATACATATAACTGATAATCATAATAATCACAAACCTGGAATGAGGTAGGTATACAAATAACTGATAATCATGATAATCACAAACCTGGAATGAGGTAGGTATACAAATAACCGATAATCATAGTAATCACAAACCTGGAATGAGGTAGTTATACAAATAACCGATAATCATAGTAATCACAAACCTGGAATGAGGTTGGTATACAAATAACCGATAATCATAGTAATCACAAACCTGGAATGAGGTAGGTATACATATAACTGATAATCATAATAATCACAAACCTGGAATGAGGTAGGTATACAAATAACCGATAATCATGATAATCACAAATCTGGAATGAGGTAGTTATACAAATAACCGATAATCATAGTAATCACAAACCTGGAATGAGGTAGGTATACAAATAACTGATAATCATAGTAATCACAAACCTGGAATGAGGTAGTTATACAAATAACCGATAATCATAGTAATCACAAACCTGGAATGAGGTAGTTATACAAATAACCAATAATCATAGTAATCACAAACCATGAATGAGGTAGGTATACAAATAACCGATAATCATAGTAATCACAAACCTGGAATGAGGTAGGTATACAAATAACTGATAATCATGATAATCACAAACCTGGAATGAGGTAGGTATACAAATAACTGATAATCATAATAATCACAAACCTGGAATGAGGTAGGAATACAAATAACTGATAATCATAATAAACACAAACCTAGAATGAGGTAGGTATACATATAACTGATAATCATGATAATCACAAACCTGGAATGAGGTAGGTATACAAATAACTGATAAGCCTGATAATCACAAACCTGGAATGAGGTAGGAAAACAAATAACTGATAATCATAATAATCACAAACCTGGAATGAGGTAGGTATACAAATAACTAATAATCATGATAATCACAAACCTGGAATGAGGTAGGTATACATATAACCGTTAATCATGATAAATAACAAACCTGGAATGAGGTAGGTATACAAATAACTGATAATCATGATAATAACAAACCTGGAATGAGGTAGGTATACAAATAACTGATAATCATGATAACAAACCTGGAATGAGGTAGGTATACATATAACTGATAATCATGATAATCACAAACCTGGAATGAGGTAGGTATACAAATAACTGATAATCATAATAAATACAAACCTGGAATGAGGTAGGTATACTTATCATATACTTAGACTAAATAACATATGATTTTTACTGTATGATAATAGCATTAAATGAATGTAAATTTCATATTTTTCTAATTGGTGCTTAGCGGGCTGATATGAAAAGTTTATCACATGCTTCGATTGTTATCACATGCCTTTCCGTAACGTTATCACATGGCATTCCGGTGATACTCGGCAAATTCCGGAAAATACACCTCAATGCTACGTTCAGAGTTTATATGACAATAAATATTTGAATTGAATTGAATTGAGTAAAAACATTACGAAATAGCGTACAAAACAATTATTTAGATACTGAAAAGTATATTGTGTAAAATAATAAAAAAAAAAAAAAAAATAAAAAAAACAAACAAATTATTAAATAAATGCATTCTTTATAAGTTTCAAACATAATTTAGAAAGTTACTTTGAAAAAGGTTGACTTTTCCAAACAGTGTTAATTATGTATATTGTTGTTGTTTTTTTTTTGGTTTGTCGAGTCGTCCATATTCAAAATGTTTTCTCCTCTGTTGAGGCATATGGTAGAAAGATTTGATACCGAATGTACTAAATTTGGGTCCGACGTCCGTGAACTTTTCAATCTTGGGAACCACGTAAAAAGGATCAATATTATGAATCTGTTATTTTTCTCCATTGTTGAAGCATATGATAAAAAGATCATAACATGTCATTTTTCATATCGCATGTATTATCAGCCCTCGGTCAATATCAGCCCTCGAGCCATGCGGCTCTTGGGCTGATATTGAACCTAGGGCTGATAATACATGCGATATGAAAAATGCCATGTTATAATCTGATAATATAACTGATAATCATGATAATCACAAACCTGGAATGAGGTAGGTATACAAATAACTGATAATCATAATAATCACAAACCTGGAATGAGGTAGGTATACATATAACTGATAATCATGATAATCACAAACCTGGAATGAGGTAGGTATACATATAACTGATAATCCTTCTTCTTTTACTCTTTCAGCTGGAAAAAAATTGAGACATGTACCTAATAAGAATAAATTTTTATTGTGTGTTCTTAAGAACAATAATATTTAGGCCAAGCAAAAAAAGTATGTGTCTTTACTGTACCCCTTACCAACCCTAATTTCTATCCCCTTCCCTAAAGTTTTTTTGACCATTTTTGTTTAAACACTGTTAAAGTCACAATGTTGTTCCCAGACTCAATGAAAACAAATTTTAGGGCTAAACAAAATTCCTACCTGTCTAACAATTTTTTTTTCAGCATGTAATGTTCAGAAATTTTTTATAGTTCGTTCTTATGTTGTACTGTTACACCACTGTCCTAGGTGGGGAAAGGGTTGGGATCAAGCCAACATGTTTAATCCTGCCACATTCTGCATGCATGAATGTGCCTGACCAAAGTCAAGAGCCTGTAATTTAGATGTTGTCCTTTGTTGCTGTGTCACATATTTGGTTTTTTTTCTGTTCATTTGATTGTTCATTAATTAGGCCACTATTATCATGATTATATTTACTTGTTTTGAATTGTTTTACATTTGTCATTTGAGGTCGTTTATAACTAACTCTGTGGTATTGGCTTTGCTCATTGTTTAAGGCCGTATGGGGCCTATAGTTGTTGATTTCTGTGTCATTTGGTCTCTTGTGCAGAGTTGTCTCATTGGCAATCATACCACATCTTATTTTTTATATCATAGGTTCAACCTTCATGACCTTACCTATTCTTTGTACAGCAAATACAATGGTGGATCCACTTCCTATACCCACAACTTGAGATGTCTGTAAAATATTGAAAAGATGGGTTTACACCATAACCATGATAACATTGTTTTATTTTTATGATAAAAAAATAACAAGGATTTGGATCTTACTATACAAATCCTTGTAAATACATAGCTGTATGCATTTTATTTTAATAACTATGAAGCCAATATAACAAGAATTCTGTGAGTATTGCATGGAAATACACAGTCCCCTACCAGTTAAAAAATCATTATTTTGAAACAAAATTCTAACTTGATATGGCACATAGACCACAGTCTTCCATTGTTTAGTCAAGTTGTTTCATCATTACATGTACTTGTATCTTCTTTCTTGGAACCCCCCTTTTTTTGGACGATCAATGCATTTGAATGGGATTCTATGTTTGGAACCCCACCTTTATCCTGGGATGGGAACCCCCCTTTTTTAAATGGCTGGATATGCCCCTGCATGGCCCCAGCTTGTCTGGCAAAACCTCTGACTAATAATTATGATGATAACAAAACTTAACTAGTGTTATTACCATCATGAAGCTTTCTTTAAAACACATGTGGGTTCATGCAAAGCTTGTTTAGACAGAAAATCATGCTGTTTACTTAATGTGCTTTAACGAGAACATTGTTGGATAGATATTATGATAGTTCTTCAACTGTTCAAGTATAATAAGGCAAATTGAACAATTGGTTTCCTAAAAAGAAATTTAAATATAGGATCAACTACAGTGAAGGAGAATGCCTATAAAACATTGGTATGTCCAATTGTAGAATATGCCAGTCCAGTATGGGATCCATACCTTAAGACAGAGACTGACAGACTTGGTACAAAGAAGAGGAGCTCGCTACATATCTTACAAACATCATAACCACTCCAGCGTTTACTTGATGCTACAACATCTGAAATGGAAATCCTTAGAACAAAGAAGGAAAGAAGCCAGACTCACAATGCTATACAAAATAGAAAACAACAAAGTGGCAATGGCAAAGGTCGTCTAATACCATCGAAAAGAATGACACGAAAAATGCATGATAAATCCGTTCAAGTACAATCAGCATCCTGTGATTACCAAAAACACTCATTCTTCCCAAGAACCATCCGGGATTGGAATGCTCTTCCTCATGGGGTTATATCAGCACTGTCAGTGGAGGCCTTTAAAGAATCGATGACAAAAGCTGAATTAAATTTCAAAATTTTGAGGGGATGGGGGTGGTCGAATTCATCTTATCGCTAATTCCGGCTGACCCGCCCGCTTGAACTTTTGACGCATACAACAATCACTTTTCCATTGTGGCGTCAGATATTTTGTTTTATGACATCAAAATTTTACAGGAACCTGTGTGATATCCAGTAATGGCGGACAAATAGCTATAAGGTGTATATGCGCACCAAACCATGGAAGTATAATCAGTCTGTTGATTGTGGCCATTACCTGGCAGAAGTAGTCCAAATAATTATGATGTCTTGAAAGGCTATTATAATTTTTTTCTTTGACGCCCGTCAAAGAAAAAAATTATAATAGCCTTTTAAGACGTCATAATTATTTGGACTACTGGCAGAAGCAGAAGAAGCTAATAATTATTGAGACTGAGAGGCAAGGATCCGGAAATTTTTTCACCTAATTTCGGTCATTTTGGGATAACTTAAAAGTTGGTGCCCTTTTTCAAACAAAGATTGTGTGTTAGTCCAAATAATTATGACGTCTTGAAAGGCTATTATATTTTTTTTTTTGTATGCTCATACAGTCATACTCGTAGCATTAACGAACTTGTTTAACTGTTGCATCGCATTTACTTCAGAAATTTCCTTACCATTTTCCTTAAAATCGATCTTGAGCAATAAAAGGAAGGCAACAGTTTAAAAATGAGATGATTTTAATGACTCAAAACGATAAATTTCTCAAACTTCGCTTACGTTTCTTTCGATTTTGAAGCCAAAATTATAACCGGATGTTTTAAGACAATAGTAAAACAACCAATTCCGGACTCATTTCCGGGATTAGTTTTGTTTATCAAATTCACAGGAAATCGTCGGCTTTTTAACTGTTTTACCATTAATAGTGTTTGAATATTAATTATAATAGTTGTACTTGTTTAATTTAGCATGAAATCATTTTGAATTTACGATTTAGTGTCTAATTTGCGGAATAGAATTTCAAGCATGCGTATTAGTAAACAAAGCACATGTGTTTGTAGTGAAACAATATTTTGTTCTACGTAAATTAATTTAATTTTAATTTAATTTTAAATCAGAATTGACAATTGTCTAAACTGAGAAAAGTAATAAAATAATGCAGACAGTTGTTATGAACTTTTAATTTCTTTAAAATATTAGTTCTAAGCTCGTGATCAATAAAAAAATTAATTAAAAACACAGGTAAAGAGATTAGCGATCATTAGCCAATATTTCCCAGAGGCATTACTATAGTTATTAGGAGGGCCCTCAGGATTATAACACTTTACTGGAGTGGCAGTTTTATTACAGGAAAAGGATAACAAACAAAAAAATAAGTTCAAAATGGCGATTTAGACAATGTTAGAAACTCACTCTCAACGAAATGACATTGAATGACCGAAATTATTTCTGTAAAAAAATAAAATTTGTCCTAAATCCCAATTACTCATTTAGGACAAAATACTTTTAGTTTAGGTCAAGACTGGCATATATGACCGTTTCCGGACCCTTGCTGAGAGGTATTTTTTGTTGTTGTTGCATTAAATGCCCATATTTGCTAGCCAAGGGTTACGATCCACTCCCATTCTCTTCACTGTGAATAGAACAGGAGTGGATCGTAACCCTTGGCTAGCGAAGATGGTAAGGGAGCTATCATTTGTTTTTATGGGGGGGGGCTAGGATGAAATTTGAAAAAAATAGGCAGGACAGGAGTTTTGAGTAAAAAAAAAGGCAGGATGAGACACTTTGCAAAAAAAAAATGCAGGATGACAATTTAGGTAAAAAAAAGTCAGGATAAACTAATAAAAAAAAAGGCAGGACCGAATAGAGTGAAAAATAAAAAGGCAGGACAGAGATTACAACAAAAAAAAAAAAAAATGCAGGACAAAATTTTTCATCCTAGCCCCCTAGTCCAAATAATTATGACGTCTTGAAAGGCTATTATAATTTTTTTCTTTGACGCCTTACATCGATGTAAGGCGTCAAAGAAAAAAATTATAATAGCCTTTCAAGACGTCATAATTATTTGGACTACCTAGCCCCCCCCCCCCCCCCCCCCCCCCCCATAAAAATCAAATGGTAGCTCCCTAAATCAAATGCCAAGTTAGAAAATATTTAACCTTCACGTGATTGTCAACAGCTGCCTTTGCTGCAGCGGCTTTTCCTCTGTTTTTAGCTTCCATTTGGAATGAACTATTACGACTGATAATTAGTTTGAAACTAGTCTGCACCAAGTTATTGAGAAAAAACTTTCGCGCAATTCTCATTCTACTATGAATGGTAAATATCAGAGAAACCCGAATGGTAAAATTTAAACCAAAATCGGTAACGGTAAAAGAAATCTGAATTTGACTTTTAACATTGTCATGATATATCATGGAAGTAAAACTTAATATAATGAAATCCGTTAACTTTTATTTGTCTCATCACTGCAAATATACACTAAGAACATGTAAATAAGTACAACAAGTTGAAAATGTTCAGATACACAATTTAACAATATACGGAATTTACTCACCGCGGAATATCTCGGACTTTTCCAACAAAATAAGCCACACGTGTATTGTTATTGAATGTCAACAGACGTTATCAGAAGAATGTCTTGTAATATGTCAAACAGAAAAACTTTCCGAGTTGGTTCCAGGAAAAGTCAGGTAAGGATCCAGATATTTAAGATAGAAATCAGACTTTCATATGAATTGAGACAATAAATTGATATTTAAAAAGTAATTTTACATAACACAGAGAAAAATTAAGACTCAGACTCAGAGGTCACGATTTGTTACGTCATGGAGAATTTAATGAACTTGTTCGGTATTGACGGATATTGATAGGGAAATAACCATTTTTTTTATCATAAGAAACACATGTGGAACAAGCAACATATATCAACACATTCTCCATTAGACATTACTTAACTATAAAAGAAAACCGGTTGTGAACAGGATGTACAAATGTACATACATGTATGTATCAGTGTATATGCTTTCACCTCTTTCAGATGTTCAAATGTACACACTTTATTCCTCTGTAATATTTATATTCCGTTTGTGTTGTTCTTTGTAATTAAAGTGCTTGTATAGTGTTCCAAAGTGTAAGACATTTGATCCATAGCTGTTTCTGTGTTTGTCAACAGATGTAAACATACATGTATATAAACATTGTACGTGTATGTACTGTATTGTTAGTAAAGTTTTATTTACATGATTTCATTCCACATCAAGATTTTGCAGCCATTCTAAAACCTTGAAAGTGTCATTGAAAATCAACCCAAGTAAAAATGTTTTAATACATGTAATATAAGGATTTTAAAATATCTATTGAAGTCTGTTTAAAAAAAAAAAAAATTTTTTACAAATGTTTTTAAAACATGTATATGTTAAGCATGTTAACTAAAACAGTATTTTATAATTATGTCAAAAGACTCATGGAGAATTTTTTTCTTGGTTGGAGATTCATCATGTTGATGTACAAAAATTTAAATGTAAGGAAATGGAATGCTTTTAAAAATCAAAAAGTAATAATTATTATATCAAAATGGATTACACATGTACAGAAATCTACAATATGTTTTTTGCCTCTGTAAACATTAACTTTCCATATTCTCCTTACTCATGTTATTAGAAAAATGGAGGTTTTGGAATTCTGACGGAGAGTTGTTTACTTGGGCCAATGGCTATCATCTCATAGCTTTAGATTACATATATATATTTTTGAGAAAAATGATAAGCTCCATCTCCTTTTGTTTATTGTAATTTATAGCCCAATGCATTATTAATTGCTTTTGTATCCCTAACAATTTGATATGCATGTACTGTGTACTAATTACCTTTTAATTGCACCAGAAAGCGGTTTACAAATAAAACATTAAATTGTTTTGGATGTTTTGAAAAAAAGATTCCATAAGCCTTGTATAAAGTACCAAAAGAGTATTAATTACATACTGGTACATTTATTTACATTTTGTCACTAATATGAATTCAAGACTAAATCCATAAATCTGACGTAACACCTAAGGGAGCTACCATTTGATTTTTATGAGGGGGCTAGGATGAAAAATTTTGTCCTGCATTTTTTTTTAGTTGTAATCTCTGTCCTGCCTTTTTATTTTTCACTCTGTTCGGTCCTGCCTTTTTTTAAAAAGTTTATCCTGACTTTTTTTTTACCTAAATTGTCGTCCTGACTTTTTTTTTTTTGCAAGTGTCTCATCCTGCCTTTTTTTTTACTCAAAACTCCTGTCCTGCCTATTTTTTTCAAATTTCATCCTAGCCCCCCCATTAAAATCAAATGGTAGCTCCCTAACATACCTACAGTACTTGTTTATACAATATATATATGTGTTAAGAATTTTTTGTGTCTTAATTGTCATGATCAAGCGCTTTATCTCAATCATTTATTCAAATGAAGGTCCACATCCATCTTCTTAAAAAAAAAACTGCTTTCTAATGTCCTGATTTGCATACTATGTACATTTAAAGCTAAAAATGTATGTTACCATGGTTACATCATAAAAATGTAAAACAAATTTCAAAAGTAGCACACTGAAGACATTTTAAAACCAGTAATTCACTCATTATGCTCATGTACAAATGTACATGTATTTAATGTTTTGTAAATTTAAAAATACTAAGGCAACAGTAGAAGTAAGGCACTGACATGATTGATCAATTTTAGTAAAGAAAATACCTAGGAAGTTTTGGAATTCCTTTTGTCATTAGATTTAATACCAAGTATCATTGGCAGTTTTCAAATGTATTAGACCGTTGGTTTTCCCGTTTGAATGGTTTTACACTAGTAATTTTAGGGGCCCTTTCTAGCTTTTTGTTCGGAGTGAGCAAAGGCTCTGTGTTGAAGGCAGTACATTGACCTATAATTGTTACTTTTATAAATTGTTATTTGGATGAAGAGTTGTCTCATTGGCACTCACACCACATCTTCTTATATTTATTTATCAATGTTTAACTTGAATTTTTATATCATTCATGTATATACCTTTAACCAATTTACATTTCATTTGTAGTTTGTATTTATTTTGATTTCTTGATATCATTCCACATAATCATATAATGACATATACAAAAGATGCTTCAGTCCACAATTATACCATGTGGTGTTATCAATAAGCAAAAACATAAGCTTGAATCAAATCTTATCTACCATGTCTACCATTAAATGGTGGCTAGCTATAGCTTGTCCTCTAGACAAAGACCTAGCCCAGAACTTTTCAAAATATTAGCAAAGTGTTATAGAAAATTTCAGAAATAATGATGACAGTTGGTCCCCATTTTGAGTAATTGAGAGGGGGTAGTCTCACTCTAATTCATTGTAATTCATGCATTTACATACTGTAAATTCAGATATATTGCAAGGTTTTTATTATTGATTTTTTTATCAGAATTAAACATAATTTTTCTCAATGAATTATGATGCAAAAATAAAAATGGCATTATAGACAAAAATGAAAAAATTGCAATAATAAATGCATGCAATAATTTCTAAATTTACAGTACTACATGGACACATGCTTTTCATGCTATTGGATCCTTTTTAACTTTCTTTCCTGCAGTTTCAAAATTTGTAAATGACACACATATTGAAGAACCCTAGAGCTGCAGGTCAATTGTATAATATTTTACAATACTTCTGCGTTTGATTGATTGTTATGTGACATGTTGTTCTTTGACTTGTAATAATTGATTGACATTTTATAGTCGTCTTATATATTTATGTTCATATAAGAACATTCTTGTAGTTTTGAAGAATTACATTTATTTTGCTATTTTTAAAAGGGATATAGCTAGAAAAATTAATTTAAGTTTAATTGTATTTCATGTAAAGTTAACATTTTACCCAGTTTGTATCTAACATTTTGTCTAAATGTAACAGTAATCATGTTAACATGTGTATATGATTTCCGTAGGTGTGTCATGTCTGTCATGAAGACATACAAAAATCTTTGAGCAGCATGTTACACTTTTAATCATCTGAGATCAGGTGGTTTAATAGACATTTTTTCTGATAAATGGCACAGTTGCTTATATTAGCTATTATTTACATCAGTCACTTTTTAAAAGTGTGTCCAACCAAAAAGATTTTGTCATCTGGTCATTGCTGGTCATATTGTCAGAATTTGAAACCTTGTATTATGGAAGTTACATGTAGTTTGGTGAAAAAATAAAACATATCATGATTATTGATTAACTGCAGGTATATATTGATAATTCAGCTTCCCTGTTTCAGAGTTAATTGTTTGATACTTCAGTTTCTTCCAAGAACATAGTTTATTTTTAACATACATGTATATAGCCTGAGGTTGTGAAATCAAACACTGCAAGTGGAATGTATGTTCTTGACTCTAAGCATTATAGACGAGGATTGTCAGTTTTCCTGCAGAAGGTTGGTGGTTTTCTGTACATGCGGTACAGACTCTGGCTTTCTCTACCAATAAAAACTGAAATCTGTTAAAATGTCCCACTCATCATCTCATTAGTAATACTTTAAGTTTAATGTATGTAAAATAAAACATTTCTGCAGTTTTCTGACAATAGCCAAGCATGAATGAGAATTCAGTCTGGTTAAAAGTAATTGTAGAAATAACTTCCTAATTCAGGAAAGCCTTATAATGATGTATATTTCTACTTCTATAATATCAAATGTTTATAATATACTTCATATTGTTACGTATTGATATTTTTGCTTGTATATAAAGTTATATAAGTTTTATATATAATAGTTTTCCCACATAACGATAAACAAATCTCTGCAGAAAAGTTTGAGTGCCGGTCCCCATTCAGTCTTGGTGTTCATATTAATTGAAGCCAGTGTTTCTTGGTAGAGGAAGCCAGAGCACTCAAGAGATCCATGACCTTCCACAGTGACTTGGAATCTTACATGTAGTTGATTAAGATCAAAACCACTGACCAAGAGAGGTGTTGAACTCACAACCTCAGCTTTGACCGTATAGGGATCAAAATGATCACTGTAGATGAACTAAATACTAAGACTATTTACAAAAATGTGGCTATAGACATGATAGAGGTCCACAAAATTAAGAACCTAACATGGTTTTACACTAGTCATTTTTGGAGCCCTTCATCATGTTTATAGCTTGTTGTTCCGTGTGAGCAAAGGCTTGGTGTTGAAGGCTGTACTTTGACAGGTCTAAAACTGTTTACTTTTTACAAATTGTGACTTTGATCATTGTGGATAGAGAGTTGTCTCATTGACACTCATACCACATCTTCGTATATCTATATTTTAGACTCAAGTTTTCACACATTTCATACAGATTAGGCCATAATGTTAAGTGAATGTTTGGCCAAGTATCAACTCATCCTGGTGATGTTGATGTCCATCTTGTATAAAAATGTTTACTTTTCTGTCATTTCAGTTAGCCCTGATTCAGACTAACTCTGTAATAGACGCTTTGAAGAAAGTCACTCAGGATGTTGATTTTGAAATTGGTAGGTAATTTAAAAGTTTAATATAACATGTATAATGAAAATTAGACTTCTATATCCTTATTTTAAGTGATATGAAAATTAAGTGTAAAAGTTACAAAGCATGATTTCCGTTAATTTCAATTTAATGGCATGATTTAAAGGAAATGTTTTGATTCTAGCTACTGAAACATTCACTGGACTGTAAACAAGGATATATACACTGATATATATTGGTTGTTTATTTTAAGTACGTCATCAATTTACCTCAAAGGTAAAAGGTATATCATCAATTGAAAGCCTTTTAAAGACATGACTTTAACAATAGAAGATAATCTTGTATGTGAATTAATTTAAAAAGATTTTACGTTAAAAACTAGG
This sequence comes from Mytilus galloprovincialis, assembly GCA_037788925.1. Classification (NCBI taxonomy): domain Eukaryota; kingdom Metazoa; phylum Mollusca; class Bivalvia; order Mytilida; family Mytilidae; genus Mytilus; species Mytilus galloprovincialis. The sequence continues at coordinate 62,481,082 of CM075333.1, forward strand.
ACTTTTTCAATAGTAAACATGTCCTTTAAATCTAAATATAGATCTGCAACGTGTACATTTGAATTTTGTTTACAGCGCATAGAATAAAATATATTTTAGTACAATGTAGTATGTTAGTTGCCAAAAGAATTACAAAACTGAAAAAAAAAAAATTGTATTTTGACCATGCTGACACTATGCTTATTATATTTACTAAGAATAAGATAACACATGTATGACAATCAAATTATTTTGTGAAAATCTAACAACAAATTATAATATGTACATGATGTATGTAGTTTATTTCAATGTCGCACAGTTATATTGAATTTGCAAAGGACCATCAGTTTCCATTACAAAACTATGGGATGTTCTTTAAGATTCAAGTACAGAATTGTAATATGCTTAATTTTAACTTGGCAAAATCAACTTTCATTGTGTTTATTTTTGTGGAGAAAAACAAAACAAAAACAGCATAAACCATTTTAATCTGCCTGTAAAGGTCAGGAAAAATCTGAAAGTGTAACATAATGTAAAGGTAGACTTCTGTATCAGAATAGACCAATTGACAATCGTTTTAAAAATAAATGAATTACTGTATTTTTTCTCTATTTATGGCTACGCCTATGGCAGATAAATTTTTGTTTATGACAATTAACAGAGTAGATGCAAAAATACCCATTCGTTCGAAATGTGGTTTTATTTTAATTGTAAAATTATGTATGTGATACTTTTTTGCACCATAAACATGATAAATGTTCATATCACATACATTGTATAAAGAGGATACACTCTTTTCATTGTTGTATCTTGTAAAATGTACCAAATTTTTACAAAGAGCATAAGTACAATCAACATTGTACTTTGATTGGTAATTTATGCAAGTTCATGCACAAAATCTACAGTACCGTTTAAATCTAGATTAATTAAAATCACTAATCTTATCAAATTGTTAGACTTACTCATTTCAACAAAAAACTTCACAAAATAATGTAGCTTGTGTTTGGAATGGGTATAAAAGTTTGAACACCATACTTATTGTCTGACATGCATGTTTGTATTCCATATATCATGATGATCAATGATCTAATCTGTTAAATTCATTAGCCATCATACAACATCTACTTCATATTATATAGATGTTTTGAACTAATTGTGTTTTTTCGTATTTTTCAGTGTCTATGTCTACAACAGGTGACAAAATACTGGATATCGCCTTATCAAAGGTATAAATGTACATGTGTACATGTATATAAACATGTAATTGATTTATAACACATGTATAAGTGGTCCAGGGTTCATTACTTAAGTGTTAACAATCAGGACAATAAAGACGTAGTAGATAACAAATTGTTAAAGTAGGAAACCTCTTGAAAACTTGTTACATATAATCTTTCATTAAAATTAATACCATTGATTTTCAACCCAAATATTTTAATGTCATTGATTTGCACAGATACAAGAATTTCCTTGTTACTGAAAAAAATAAAATTGTAAGATATGAAAATTGAAGAAAAAAATATTGATTTTGAATATATGTAATATCATTGTCAAAGTTTTATTGCTGAAGGCTGTTGTTAATTTTCAAACTTTATTTCTATGTTGACAGGATGATATAGGTTATTTAAGACTTTTGTTTACCTTCCTTGTAAACATTCAGTTATGATTTATAGATCTATTATATATATAATTATTATTGAAAGGCAATAAAGTGCTCCAGGAACCATTCATATATGTACATTCCATGTATAAGATACTTTCTCTGTAAACCATCAAGAAACTTAACCAGTTTTAACCAGTTTTTACATGACTATAAAATTCAAATGGTATTTATACATGTTATAATTACAAAAAAAATAAATCTAGGCATTCTAGACTCGTAACAGAATATATATAAAAATAAAAGACCAATATTCTTGTCAAATTCATAGCTAAAATTTGTATGTTCATGATGTTTGGAGTATTTTTAGACCTGCACATCAAATAAATAAATTATTTAGAATAGCCCATATACCATCAGATGCGAATTTAGGGGAGGGGATCCAGGGTACCAGCCCCCCCCCCTGTTTTGTGGGGGAAATTTGGTTGAATAAAACTAGGAACACTGAGCCATTACTGGAGCAACCCCCCTCAAATGGCAGTCAGTGATCCCCAATGGGAAAATTTCTTGATCAGCCACTGGACTTGAATGATTCAAATATATAAGAAATATGATGGGTTTTTTTTTTTGGTTCATCAAGTTCTGTTAGTAACATTTCACATTTATATTTTAGATCGGAGAAAAGAATCTCTTCACTAGAGAGTTGGAAGTTGCCTTAGAAACCAAGCAAGTTGACATGGTTGTACATTCATTGAAAGACTTGCCCACTACCTTGCCTGAGGGATTGATGATAGGAAGTGTGTGCAAGTAAGTCTGGGCAAAGTCAGTAATAGAAAGTAGCATAAAGCTGAAGCACACCTCCGAGTGCAGGATTTTCTGGCTGTATTAAAGATGCATTGGTAGCCTTAGGCTGTTTTCTGCTGTTCTGTTTTGTCTCTTTGACACATTCCCATTCTTAATTTTTATGCATTTTTCATTATTCTGTTATAAACAGAGACATTAACTTATAAAAGAGTCATTTTGTTACACATTGAAAAAAATATATATGCAAGGGGTCTGAGTACCAATAGGCATTTTTTTTATAGTCTTAATTTGGGTTTTGCATGCATTTATTTTGAAACTTCTCAAAAAATCACAGTACATTTATCAACAAAGATTAACATATACAACAGTTTTCAGTTTCAAAAGAGTTTGTTCAGCATAGTTACAATATATGTAAAACAAGTCATTAACAATTTAAACAAGATAGAAAATAAGATTCTTTGTAAAACATATAAATCATGTCTTATTTGGGATGATTCACTTAGAACATTTATTTGGGCTGTAGGCTATGCATGGTTTTTTACTTGTTATACATGTTAGAAGGAGTGACATGGAGAAAGGCAAAAATAAAATGGAAGTTCAGAAGTCTTGATAATGTTGTCAATGATAAAAAAAAGTTTAAAAAAAGAAAGTTTTGTACCTAAAGATAGCCAAAGTTTCCGTTTGAATCATTTCTCAAAATATATATGAAAATTGCAACTACATGTAATTTGTAAAAGAAAGTTCCAAATATGTATGATATTCCACAATTGCTATTGTTTTATATATAAAACTAATAGAACAATATTAGAATGTGACAAACATCACAGGATATTTAATTATATAGCCTATTCTTTAAGGTTAAATAAAGAATAAGTATCTTGAGAATAGTACACTAGTATGACTAAATAGCATTCTCTTCAACTTTTTACAGACGAGACAGTCCTTATGATGCTGTTGTAATGCATCCTAAACATAAAGGAAAACAAATACAAGATTTAAAAGATGGAAGGTTAGTACTTATCATTTAGAAGTAGAAAAAAAAATATTTAGAATTTCATAATCAAACATTAAGAATTGAGCATGCTGCATATCAGTAAATATAAAACGGCAAAGAATATTTGAGTTATCCCTCTTTGTATACTGGTACATATCTGGTGTGTAATGAATTTCAAGTAAAACTAGATGACATGTGTTTAGTTATATTTCAAAGTTTATTTCACCTATTTCATATATTTTCCAAACTGTTAGAAAAAAGTTAAATTTAAATTATTTCATATATTTCCAAATCTAATTAAAATTCAGAAGCTGTGTCTAGGATCTAACAAACCAAAATTTCCTATTTATTCTAGTGATTTTTACCTCAGCCAATGAAATTTCTACCTCCAAAATTTTAAAGGTGCGTCAAAGCAAGAGGATTATTAATTTGGTAATACTAATAATGATAATAAATTCCTAATTTAAAAAGGGTAAACAGTTGTTCCAATAAACAAATCCTCCCTGAGGCCCTCAGCGAGATCTTTAAGGTGGAACCCAACATCTTGACTAAAATTGATTTGTCTTGATTAATTTTCTTAAAATTTGACAAAATGTTTACTTTGACCCTTTGACAAAAATATAAAAATGTCAAAAAAATTGAACCACACACTTTATAAGAAAAATTTCATTGGTTTTATTGCAGTTTGACAAACGATAATTTTGATCATTGAGAAGCTGAATATTTCCTTAACAATACAGGGGGATTAAATTGTTTGGCTGATTTTTACATAGTTATCTCCCTGTAGTGTTAAGTACCACCTTAAAAACAGGAAATTGAGTGTTGTCAGATCCTCCTAAAACAAGCATGGACACAAAATCTGAATTTAATTAAATTGGAAAATATATGGAATAATTTATTTAAACTTTTCTACATTTTGGGCATTTTTGTAAAGGATTAATTGGTAATTAATGATAGAAATATGGGTGGCAGACAGGGATGGGGTAATTAAAAATGTAATGGTAATTAAGTGTAATGCATTACAATTTTCCATGTAATTGAATGTAATGTGTAATTGAGCATTTTTTTAATTACTTGTAATGGTAATTTAATTAATTACAATGAAAAAAGCTTGTATTGCTCAATTACTTTTGAATTACATTTCAATTACATGTACTTTTATGGTGTTAATGATAAGGATTTATGTTTAATAATATAAATTGTAAAATTATATTTATTTTTCAAATATTGATATCACATACTTTCTGTAATTTATTCTAAAGTTTTTATATTACTTATTTGACCAACAGAATTTTTTTCTGAATAGTCTTATGATTTGAAATACAAATGTTTTTAAGAAAGATCTTTAACTAAATAGATTGAAAAGTAATAAATCACCATGTTAAACAAAAACAAAAAATGTGTGAAAAATCTTTATGAGGGTTCATTTAGAATTTAAATTTACTGCATACAATCATTTTGTCAAATTAGTATAAACAAAAGGATTATAGAGATAAAAATTAACAGCTGTAAAAACAAACAGCAATTAATCAGATTAAAATGTCCAGGGGCAATGCCACTGTTACATGTATTTTATCTAATTAGCAAAATATTGCTAAGATATAGACGTTATATACATTGTTTGTACTAAAAATTATTTTCAATGTTGTGACAAGCATATCTTTTAATAGTAATTAAGTGATTTTTTTTTAATTTATTTATAATTTCTTTATTCATGCTATGTTTTATTTAAATAACTTCATTTCTGAGATGTCAAAATACCCCTTAATGTATTGGCAAGTTAATAGGAACTAATTTCCTCTTCAACAAATCTACTGATTATGGAAGTATAATACCTCCATGTTCTAATCTAATCAAGCAATATATGCCACATTAGCTCCTGTAGAAATACTTTTGAGAATGGCTGTCAAAGTGTACAGACCAGAGAGATGCAGACTAAATGACAAAACATTAAAATTACTCATGATTATCAAATGCAACGCTTAAACTATGTTAACATGAATATTTTACACATACATTATACATACATGTATAATATTAGTTAACAAATATTATGATGAAATGTAATGTGTAATTTAATTAATTACTTTAGTAAAGTAATTGTAATTTAATTAATTACATTTCAAAAACTGTGTAATGTGTAATTAGTGTAATTGACCATTTTTGCAATGTAATGTGTAATTTAATTAATTACATTTCAAAAACTGTATAATGTGTAATTAGTGTAATTGACCATTTTTGCAATGTAATGTGTAATTTAATTAATTACATTCCAATGTAATTGACCACAAGTCTGGTGGCAGACATAATCGGATATGATGCAGACATTTAATTTTGTTACACAGAAATAATACCTTGTAACTGTTCAAATAGAAGGAAGTAAAAGTTCAGACTGATTATAAAACTTTTTTTTAGAATAAAATGTTAAATATTATGCAGTAATTTGATTTGATCATTTTAGTGTGATTGGGACCAGTTCATTAAGAAGACAATCACAGCTACAGAGGAAATATCCAGGACTGACATTTGAGAGCATTGTATCCTTTGTTTATCGTTTTATCTTGAACAGGTTACACTGTATACATATTTTGACATTTATAATTGACAGGTTAAGCATTAAAGTGTAAAATCCATTTTAAGATAAAGTTTCCTAGAAGATTGAAGCAAAATTTATCTAATTTACATTTGATTTATGGAAATGCTATTTGAAGAGATTATAAATAGAGAATATCATATGGCTTTTTCAATATCGAATCCGTATCAACCCGAGACACCAATATAATCCCAAGAGCTCTGCTCAAGGGATTATATTGGTTGAGGGTTGATATGGTGTGTGATATTGAAAAAGCCATATCATATACACTTTATTGTATACATATACCTCAAGTAGATGTTTTTTATGTAACATAACGTCATACAGATAAGGAGGTTTGAAATTACGTCATACAGATTATAGGTTTGACATGACGTCATACAGATTTGGGATTTGATAAAGCTTTTGCAACAGTGACTGCAATCGATGATGTGACGTCATACAGATTAAAGGTGTGATAAAGCTTTTGCAATCGTGCTGATATCGATATCATCACGGGTGGCTGATACAGCACGCTTGCCATTGATTGTATTACACATACAATTTATCTTTATTTACTACTAAGAATATAATAAATTAATTTACAAATTGTAAAATTGACCAAAATGTGATAAAATATATATGTACTATAGTGCTATATTTTCTTTGTAAAAATTAATAAATTTTACATTTTTGAAAGATTTGTAATAGAACAAAAAATCAAATTTTACTTAACTTCTGTGAAGAGAGGTAACCTGAATACTAGACTAAGAAAGCTAGATGAAGATGGAAAATATGATGCTATTATCTTAGCTGAAGCAGGACTCGTAAGGATGGGCTGGGAAGATAGAGTATCACAGGTATTAAAATAAATAATTTTAAAAGTTAAATGTGAAAGGATATTTAAATAAAAATGATTTATATGTATGTTACTTTATCCTGAGTGCAAATATAAGTTTAAAGTGTGCTGGACATTATTTTCTTTTTTTTTGCATGAATGTTTGGAAGTAAACTAATTATCTAAGAAATACTTTTTGTTTTATTAACTTTATTTAAGTAAACATACTCACTTGATAATTTATTTACTTACAGGTCATATAATGTTGTATTTCTAAATGATATGTAAGGTTTGATTATGTCTGTCGATAAATTCATAGTCCACTGCTGGAGTCACTAGCAACAAGTTTACATTTGTCTGAGATTGTACAAATGATACATGTATATTTGAAGATTTTATGAGTGTTAGAATATAAAGTAACAGTCTACACTTATACTTGCCCATTATAAAGTGTACTCCCTAGGCCGTTTTAGCGCTGTGCTTTTCAGCGCTATCACAATTTCCCACTGTTCTATTGCACTGACTGCAGCGCTATCAAACGCAAGCGTGACGCTATATTTTTTTCAAATTTCCCGCTTTATTTTTCACTTCAGATAACGTGATCGACTGGTTTACTATTTCTGAATGAATTATTTACATTGTATTAAGTAACTCCGCTGGACCAGTCTAAAAAAAAATTACAAAATGGTGACTTTAAGATCAAAATGAACAAAGATTTCAACAGTGACATTAATTTTATTAATTAAAAGAATATATATAGGCATATATGAATGAAATGAGATTAAAAAAAATGACTGCATTTCCCGACGACACTCATAAACTTGTTTTACAAACTTTGAACAAACGATGATTTTAAAAAGCAATCAATTACAGGGGTTTGTTACAATTTGCCAGGTTTACTAACCATACGAACCCTGAAAATTATCACGTATTTGAACTAATAATTGTTTAGTCAGCAATTCTACAGTAATGAATTTTACCATTTGAGAACCATTTGACAGAATATGATTAGAAAAACAAACCCGAAGATGATACGACTTGAGAAATTCACTTTCTCGATGTCCAGCTTGGATGAAGCCATTTGAATATTATAATTTATAAAACGTTATGGTAAAAAAAATGAGAAATTAGTATGCTAAAAAAATCAATTTCCTGTCAAACGTTGTAAAGTTAACAGTACACTGCTACAGTGAGTTACAAAACCAAACACAGAAGCTGACAATGACTTTATTGTTGGTCCTACATGTTATGCAACATCACCTGTTAGTGCTAAGAAATCTTCACATAGGCAGTCTGGTATAGACCCATCATGGAAAAAGACTTCTCCTTGGGTTTTATACACAGATAAAATTAGGATTATATGAATTTACAATGGAGAAAAAAAAACTCTTCTATATCTAGACAATAACATTAACAAACAAAGGGGTAACTTCCATGAGCATGATGAGGACATCATTACAAGAGAAAACATCAATAGAATAATTTAAGAAAAACACATAATAAATCAAGAACAAACAAACAGTGCCCCGCGACAAAGTTACTGAGAATTGTCGAAAATTAAGCGCTATCCAAAAATCCTGGGGAGAACACTGCCATAAAACTGCATTTGAGATAGTTAAATCTGCATTGAACTGGCATTTTTTCAAATCCTATACAGTACTTTTGATACTAAACTGCCTTTTATAGCTGACTATGCGATATGGGCTTTGCTCATTGTTGAAGGCCACACAGTGACCTATAGTTGTTAATGTCTGTTTCATTTGACTCTTGTGGAGAGTTGTTTCATTAGCAATTATACCACATCTTCCTATTTATATGTATGGGAAGCACAGTAATTGTCAGAAGTGACATGTACCAATGATTTTTTTGTGAAAAAAATAGTTCTGTTGATATAAAGTTAATTTCTTTGATTACAGATTTTATCTGCTGATGTCTGTATGTATGCTGTAAGTCAGGGAGCCAAGGCTGTTGAATGTAGAGCAGACGACACAGATACACTTAACCTACTGGCACATATACATGACCCAGATACAACCATGGCATGCATTGCTGAAAGGGCTTTCCTAAGAACTCTGGTAAATAAATTATCAATAGAATAGTTTTTAATAGTAACAATAGGACATTGCACATTTATGTTTTGCATCTTTAAGAGGCCTCTTTTTTCCCTACTCAATAGAAAAATTTAAACATGTTCAGCTATTCACATATAAAAGTATGAAGATGTGGTATGATTGCAAATGAGACAATTTTTCACAAGAGAGAAAATTGACACAGAAATTAATAACTATAGGTCACAGTTTTCGGCTTTCAACAATGAGCATGCATGCATAATTTTTCCTTCTTATTTGTGCTGTTCAGGTTGAAGCTTCTAACATTTGAAAAAATCAATATTCAATGGCAAATTAAAAGTTTGTATTGAAAAATTCATCATTTGTAATATACCATTATTAAAAAAATCAGTTAACATAAGCATTGTTTGATGCCTAGCAAGAGAAAAAAGAAGTTTAAAGTAAATTCTCCATTACATTTTTAAAGCATTGATTTTTAATGAGGGCTATTCCAGAAAAAAATGTAGGGGGGGGGGGGGGGGGGTTGGAAGGCAGTTTTTGTCAGCACCCACCACCCAGACATTTGTGATTGATAATTATAGTGCATTATAGTGTGAAAAGTTGCTATGATACCCATCACCCATGTATTATTAATATAATGTGCCTTCCAACCCCCATTCATTTTTTTTCTGGAATAGCCCTGATGCAAAAGAGAACTGATAAAAGAACATATTAAAAAAAATGACTTTTTTCTAAGATTAATCATGATAATAACAATTTGTTGAATGAAATTTTTGTAATGCGACCATATTTGTTAATACAATTATGTGTTTGAAATGATTATGATAAGTTGTTCTCTGTTTTACAGGAAGGAGGTTGTAGTGTACCTGTAGCTGTTTGTACAGAAATAAAAGATTCAAAGGTAAAACTCTTAATAAATCATGGAACATAAAGTATAAAACAAATTTGTATTCCATATCTCATCCTGAAACTTAATAAACTTGTAAAAGTCAGTTAAACAAAATGTTACATTAACAGTTTTCATATTTAAAGTCTGGAGGATGAGAGTACAAAAAATATCTTTTAGTATGCATTTTGATATTTAAAGTCTGGAGGATGAGAGTACAAAAAATATCTTTTAGTATGCATTTTGATATTTAAAGTCTGGAGGATGAGAGTACAAAAAATATCTTTTAGTATGCATTTTGATATTTAAAGTCTGGAGGATGAGAGTACAAAAAATATCTTTTAGTATGCATTTTGATATTTAAAGTCTGGAGGATGAGAGTACAAAAAATATCTTTTAGTATGCATTTTGATATTTAAAGTCTGGAGGATGAGAGTACAAAAAATATCTTTTAGTATGCATTTTGATATTTAAAGTCTGGAGGATGAGAGTACAAAAAAATATCTTTCAGTATGCATGATGTTAAAATTATTTGGAATTTTATCAATTTTGAATTTTTTCATGAACTGCGATCATAACCCTTATGGTACTGACTTGATATTTACAAGTGGTGTGTATATGAATGACTGTAATTGTCAAGAAAACTATTTTTGATTAAGAATTTTATAAGTAATCAATGGTGTATAAATGTTTTATTAGAATAAATTCATCTATAAATGTACAATCATAAACAAAGGAAGATAACTCCATTTCAAATTCATAATTTGCCTAGCTAAATACAATTCAATATCAAATTTTGCAAAATTTAAAAAATATAGCAATCTGTACCTTTAAGTGTTCAAAAGCACTTTGATTTGTTATTAATTGGAGAATGTTACATGTATTTTTATCGTTAAAAAAATGTTTGGGGTTTATGTTGAATACATAACATTAAGATTTTTTAAGGTAAATAAAACCTTATGGGACTAACTTGATATCTAACTGTTCCAAGGCTGATCACTACTTTTTTGATACACAATATTTATCATATACTTAGCATTGATATGATAGCTTTTGCATATGTGTAATGAACGGAAGTACACAAGCCATAATTTCCCACCCGGGCTGATAACCCATATCATGTGCATCTCGTGCACAAAACCCATAATAGTGCCTCTCGTGCAAGTTACTTCCGGTGTTTCCGGTATCGGTTGTTTACTTTTCCATTGTGACGTCAGATGTTTTTTATGACGACGTCAAAATTACGGGAACTTTTATGGGGATAGTTTAGTACTTGCTAACAAATGCCATTGACAATTATGAATCATTTTATAGTACAACAAACATGGAGTAGTAATGATCATAAAACTCTTCCAAATTTTCAATGTTTCAAAACGCCTCTATAGGAAATGTTACCATACATATATAAGGAGGTAGTGATGCTGTTGTTGGACAATTATAGTATATTTGATTCATAATTTATTTTCTTTATAAAGTTTTTGACTGTTTTAGTTATTGCATTTGTTTATTTGCCTTACATAAAACTATTGTCAGAAGTATATGATAAAGTGATTAATACATGGCCTTTTCCATATCAGTCTGGTTATCATCCCTTGACCCATATCAGCACCTCGACTCTGTCTCGGGCTGATATGGGGGTCTCGGGATGATGCCCAGGCTGATATGGAAAAGGCCATGTATTAATCTCTATATAGTGCATTGATCATATTGCATCATATCCATCCTATCTATGAACATTTCCATAAATTTATTGATGTGATATATGCTCAGATATTCAAGGCACAAAATGATGTTACAATTGTCAAAAAAATTACATAACTTTTGCAAGGTGAAGGAGTCTAGTATATGCTCTAAAAATATAAATTATGTCATTATTAACCTCAACTTAAAAAACTTGAGTTATTTTCCTTTTTCTAGAATAGCTGTTAAGTCAACTACAACCAATGCAATATTTAATAGTACTTCCCACTGACAATTTGAAGCAATTTTTACCATTCAGTGCATTTAAGTACTTTGATTCAACTTGTATTGTTATATGATTTACAGAAAGCAAAGGAGGAAATAATTTGCCGAAATAATTGCATTTATGATTTGCTTTTACATTAGTTATCGAAATTTGTACATGAATTTTACAGATACACAAAAATATCTATAGCTTATTTCAGATAAACAACGAGTTCAATTCATAAAAGAAAAAAGACAGGTTATCTTATCTTAATGCCTACTTTGTTTATTTCAGTTGTCTATAACAGGAGGTGTATTCAGCGTAGATGGTACACAATGTGTTCAGGACAGTGTTGAAAGAGATCTGTCTGAAATCATAGAACCTCCAAAGAAAAAGGTAGGAAACTTTCCCTATGCATACACCTACTATTGGTAGTTTTATCTACTCTTGGCTTAATGTGAAGTTTCATGGTAGGGTCTTAAACAGATTTTTTTTTTAAAGCTCAGACACAAAATTCTGTCAGAATCTTGTTATGGTTTGTAGGTTAATTTGTACCAGTCGGAAACCTGGTTGAAATAGAATAAAAGAATCTAAGCTCTTTGTTAGAGAAGGCGATAAATGTGTACTGTATTGTTTACTATAGTGACAAAAATTTTAAAAGTTAATAGAAACAAACAAAATTACAATTTTCTTCTCAATTACGAGGTGTTTTATTTTAAAAACACCATTTGCATACGTTTTCAATTTATCAAGTACATAGTTAAGCAGAACAATTAAATTTCAAGTCGACGATATGGGTATCTTTCAAGTTGGATGAAGAAAATGCATAACCTCCGAATTTTTTGAAAAAATTACCACGGACGGAAAACATATCAATCTATTAGTTCAAAAATTTTCGTGTCTGCCCTTCCATTATGTGACTCAAGAAAAAATTCCAAAAAATGGGTAACAATTGTATCGAAAAGAGAAAATCGAGTGCACCTTTTTATGTTAGGGCGTGTTTGAGTTGAATATTTTGTCTTGCTATCGTACAAAGTAAGATTATTTCATACATTGTCTCGCTTCAGATTCTATTATTTTTATATATCAAAGCTACAGATTGACTTTATAACACAAAAAAATAACAGTACTAAAAGATGAAATATATGGGTCAAGTGAAATACCTATCTAATGAGTCACAAAAACAGAGAAGGTGTGTTCGAATAGCTATTTTTTTACTGAAAGTACTTGACGACAGTCTTACAAGTTGGATGATGAAAATGCATATCTTTGAAAAAATCTAATTTTTTGTGTGTGAAAAGTAGGGTTTATAGTCTTTATACACTAAACAAATCTGGTCTGCCCTTCCACGTAATTTTTAATTAGAATTTTTTAAAATGTTTATGAATTTTCGAAAATTCCACCTGACAACCGATCAGACAATAGTTTTAAGTTGAAACAATGCAGACAAGATCATTAACTGATGCTCATTAGCTAGTTGATACATTTGTCTTTTAAAATACAACTGACATATAAGGATCGTAATGGTACAATGTGGATAAATTTATCGGTTTCCATGAGCAAAATTGGTAACGCGTCATCCCTACAATGGCTTCCATTTCTACGATTGTGAAAATGAACTGGCGTAATGGGGAGATAATTCTGACGAAGTAGAATCCTGACTGTGTACATCCCACAATAGGTTTCCTTTCACTTACTATATAATGCCTCAACCAAATGTTATGAAACTCATATGCAATTTTAATTAAGAGTGGACCTAAGACGGATCAAGTTTGAATTTGGAGTTGTTTTCAATATTCTCAAGTTGTGATCCTTTATAATGGAAAAGAATGTTGAATTTATCATTTTTTTTTTCAATTATTTTATTTCTACTTATGAAAAGTGTTATCATTAAAAAATTACAATATGAACTTTGGAATGCATTATTCAACTTATGAATATATTCCATATAAATTGTATGAGCAAATACAAGTTTCAAAAACTAAGTTGTGTACTGATATGGAGTAAAATCCTTGTCAAAGACAATCATTTTTGTCGAGCCTGCAACTTTTGTTGCAGAAAGCTCGACATAGGGATAGTGATCCGGCAGCGGCGGCGTTAGCTAACTTCTTAAAGCTTCATATTTAAGAAGGTGGAAGACCTGGATGCTGCATACTTTGTATATGGATGCCTCATGTTACGAAGTTTCCGTCAGTCATATGTCCAATGTCCTTGACCTCATTTTCATGGTTCAGTGACTACTTGAAAAAAAGTTAAGATTTTTTATAATGTTGTATTCTCTCTTGTTATAAGTAATAGGATAAGTATATTTGGTATGTGCTTAACTTGCAAGGTCCTCATGCCCATCAGACAGTTTTCACTTGACCTCGACTTCATTTCATGGATCAGTGAACAAGGTTAAGTTTTGGTGGTCAAGTCCATATCTCAGATACTATAAGCAATAGTCTGGTATATTCGGTATATGGAAGGATTGTAAGGTGTACATGTCCAACGGGCATGTGTCATCTGACCTTGACCTCATTTTCATGGTTCAGTCTTCAGTTTTGGTCTTTTTTTCTAATACTAATTGCAATAGGTCAACTATATTTGATGTATGAAAATATTTTATGATCTATTTGTCAGTCACACAGGTTTTATTTGACCTTGACCTCATTTTCACAGTTCATTGGTCAGTGTTAAATTTTTGTGTTTTGGTCTGTTCTTAAACTTTAAGAAATAGGTCAACTTTATTTGTTGTATGGAAGAATTGTTAGCTGTACATGCCTGCCTGGCATGGTTCATCTGACCTTGACCTCATTTTCATGATTCATTGGTCAATGTTTATTTTTCATACTTAAGTTTGTGTGACAGGTGTAATAAAGCTTTATATTTAGGACTATCAACATAATATCAATGATAAGTAAAGAAGGCGAGACATTTCAGCGTGTGCACTCTTGTGTTTATTTACAGAGGAAATGACTTGAGTCATATTTGTCATATATTTATGAATTTCTAAGTCATTTACAAGTCACTCTCCGTTCTTATTTATGTAAATATAGTACAGTTATTTAGAGTATAAAATCTTATAAATTTTTATAACTTTTTTCAGATTCGTACAACAAAAGGAGTAAACCAATACATATCAATAGCAGAACACACAGACATATCCCACAATGCATTAGATGCTATCATGGCAGCAGGAGTTGAATTAGCCAATAAGATCTTGACACCAGAGGGTGCTGCAATTCTTAAAAAAGCTAAAGAAGACACAGCTAAGGCAGTATTGGAAGAAAAGAGAAAGAAAGAATTAATCAAAGCTGTTGAAAGTGGATCTCTGAAATAATAATATATTTACTATTTACTTTTATATAGTTGGGGTCAATAGGTGGATTGTTTACATCCATTGGGGCAAATTTTCAGACATTGTCAAGAGTATACCATGTTTGTAATATGAAGATGAACACTTCTTGTAGTAGACTGATTGATTTGCCCAACCTGCTATCCAATCAAGTAAAAATCTACAGGAAGACAAGTTGTTCCACCATGACACATTATTCTGAATCTGAGCAAGAAATATGAGTGTTAAAGTTTTACATTTCACCCTGTCTGGGTTATATTCATGTCACTCACTATTCTGATTAAGGCGTTTATAATATAGATCAATAGAGGCAATACATAGAAGTGAAGTTTGAATAACATTTGGTTACATAAACGAAAATCTTGTAGTGTGTTTGTAATATGAATGAATTTTAATGATAGATAAAATGAAATATTATTTAATATAATTTTTGTACCATTGCAATATCAGTTACTTATAATATGTTTGTCAGTCAATTTAGTTGTACAAACGATAGTAGAGTGTGCACTGTTTGTCTGACAGTGCATCATATTATTGCATACTGTTAAATTATTAGTTTAATATTGTAATATTTTGTAAACCACTGTTGTATGCATTGAGCGGTGCTTACAGCCAAGGGTCTGGGAATGGTCATATTTTCTGGTCTGTGATAAATATTAAAAATCTTGGTGACTTAATAATTAAAGAGATTGGTCGATTGATGACCTTAATGTCATGCATATTTATGAGTATGTAAATCAGGCACTACTGTATAGACATGTTGTGATTATATACACAATTATCATAAATATCCATAAGAAAAATCTATCTTTTCTTACAAAGTAATGTGTTAAAAAACGTATAATTCATGAAATATCCTGAGTAAAAGTTTTTTTTTTATATGGGGTTAGATTGATAAGCAATTTCATGACTGTCAGACTAACATTAATATTTTACATAGTAACAAACACTTTTGAAACATTCCATATTTATAGTGACTACATATACATCTTTGCTTCACTACACAGCTACTTTTGCATAGGTACTATTTCTGTACTAAAAATCTGTAGTACTGGAAATCTACTTTTAATATTCAGTACTATTTTGTTACTTTAAAATTATTGTAATATTTAGGTACCTGTATTTTACTGTACTTAATTTGTACTTGAAATTTAGGTACTACAGATTTTTGGTTACTACTGTTACATTTTCAGCATTTTGAAAGTTTTTCTATTTCAAATCTTTTAAAACTATGATTTTCAAATATGGAATATTGTATTATTTCTGTACCAAAATATTTAGTACAAATCAAGTACTGTAAAATATAAGTTAATTTCCAGTACTACAGATTTTTAGTACAGAAATAGTACCTTTGCAAAAGTAACTGTGTACCAAGCCGCATAAATTTTGAACCTGAATATCACACTTTAATGAAAGAAATCGTGTGAATACAAGTTCCAGACCCTTGATATAGTATAGACTTAAGGTGGTAAATAACACTACAGGGAGAAAACTCTGTAGAAATCAGCTGAACGTTTTAATCACATTCTATTCTTAAGGAAATAATAATGATCAAAATTAATGTTTATCAAACTTGCTTTATATCCAATAATTTTTTTCAGATAACATATGTGGTTCAATTTTTATATTTAAGTCGATATTTTGTTAAAATATTATGAAAATTAACAAACCAAATGAATTTTCGTAAAGGTGTTTGGTTCCACCTAATACGAGATTATAAAGGAGTAAAAATAATTAAATCAATTGTATAGGGATGATTTAACAGACTTTTAGAACTAATTGTATATTTTTTTTTATCTTATTTAAATTTTATTGGTGCTGAAGACAGAGTTATATATATTATGTTGTTATATGGTTTCTGATTTATATGCATGTATTTGTTTGAAATGAAGAAGAATGGTATGTTATAGTTCATAGTTTTGTAAATAAAAAAAAAAAAAAACAGATTTGGAACAGGTGGCAATGACAGCACATAAACACAAGTTTTCCTAAATAGATCACCAGGGGTCACTGCTGAAAGACAAAACAAAAGAGATAAATGAATGATAGATAAAGAGAAGAGAAAAACATATATTTTAAGGTGGTACATAACACTACAGGGAGATAACTCTGTAAAATCAGATAAACATCATAAACACAATCTATTGCTACCGAAATATTAAGCTTCTGAAGGATCAAAATTAGTGTTTTCCAAATTGCTATGTATCCAATAAAATTTTTCAGACAAAGTGTGTGGTTCAAATTTTTGAAATTTTTATATTTTTGTCAAATGGTCGAAGTAAATATTTTGTCAAGATTTTATAAAAAATAAAACAATAATTGTAACGACAGAAAAATATTTGGAACTAGAAATTTATCCATTTCTCAATTTATTCACACCTTGTTTAGACTTTTAAAGGTAAATTGGATCTTGCCATCTCATGATCTGATTTATCCACCATAGAATACTGTCTGTTTACTTGTATATGTCTAGTTTTACTATGCTTACTTTGTGTTGATGAGCTGCTGTCTCATTGCTATTTACTGTTAATTCAAAAATTATAGTGTGCATTTATTGTAATTTTTGAAGAATGGACAAAAGTGTGTGATTAATTATTGTCGTTCTTTAAAAAGCTGCATACAGATACTATTTTGAATAAGGGTGGCTTCATTTCCACTGTTCTCGAGTCGTCCATTACTGTTTGTTTTTTAACAATGAGAGGACACAAAATCCCTGAGCAAATTTTAATGTAAAAAACATACAGAAACAAAGTCAATATCATTTATTTTCAAAGAAAACAAAATGTCAATAGGTTTAAATTTGAACATCGACTCATGTGCAAATTTACTAGCTGGATCATTTGTGTCCTATTGATACACAATTCTTTTATTTTCATTTTAAATGGAAGTACAATATGTTATTAGCTTTATACGATTGTATATCTGTGTTATAATCTTTCATGTATTTTATTCTTATTCTTTTAAGTTCTTAACCATGATGTCTTTATTGTTGTTGACAGATGTTTATAAGAGTGAAAGACAATTTAAAATATAGCAATGCAAATGATTGTAACAATTTGTAAATTTGTCATGTTATGTTTGTTATATAAGAAAATTAATATTTGTTATAGATGTGGGATATTTTACATGTATAATTATGATAGTTGTTATTTACATGTGATGTTATGCCTGTATTATATTGAAAGGTCAAATAAAGTTATTTATAAGTGATGTTATGCCTGTATTACATTGAAAGGTTAAATAAAGAGAGATTGCTGATTTTTTGAACTGATCTTAGATTTTACATACTTTTTATTAAAATAAGAAGATGTGGTATGATTGCCAATAAGACAACTCTTCACCAGAGACCAAATGTCATTATGACGTAGAAAATAACTATTGGTCACTATGCAGTCTTCAACAATGAGCAATTATAGTCTGTTTTTCACAATTCTATTTACTTTATGAATAAAAAATGAATGGAGATCTTCTGATGAAGTATTTTAAACAATAATGACCTACAATGAAATGAAGCATACCCTTTAATGTTGTTTAGTTAATCGTACCCTGCTCAACAAAACTGGGGGTAAACTGTTTTACATCTGTCTCTGTCAGTCCATCTGTCTCATGAATATTTATTGTCCATCTTTCTCAGGAACTACATTATTAGGATTTCTGAAATTTGGTTTCAAGGTTTATATTAGTCAGCTATACAGTGTAATGCATCTTCAGATTCAATGCTCAACAACTTCATATTTTAACACTACTAAAATTATCCACTTGCAACAGGGATATATCCAGTGAGCAGTAGCTGGCAGTTTCCCCTTGTTCATTCTTCCTGATTAGTCCAACCTGTAACATCCGACACAATTATTGGTTACCAGCTGAATTAATTAAGACATGATCTTAAGAAATCGCTGTTAACCATTTTCATTATATGTATTGTATGTTTAACCTGTTTTAAGCTCACTGTGCCCAAAACATGAGGTATTGTTATGGTATTGTTATCACTATTTGGCTCAGCTGGGTTGTTTTTGTTAAATTTTATAAAAATTGTCTCCTCTGAAACTACTGGACCAAATTCAACCACTTGTGCACAATCATTATTGGGTTATCTAGTTTAAAAAATGTTTCCCACAACTCCACATACAAAACAAGATGGCCGACATGGCTAAAAATAGAACAATGGGTTAATTGCAGTTTTTATACGACCGCAAAAATTGAAAAATTTTTGGTCGTATATATTGCTATCACATTGGTGTCGTTGTCTGTGTCGTCGTCGTCTTCGTCGTCCGAATACTTTTAGTTTTTGCACTCTAACTTTAGTAAAAGTAAATAGAAATCTATGAAATTTGAACACACGGTTTATGACCACAAAAGAAAGGTTGGGATTGATTTTGGGAGTTTTGGTCCAAACATTTTAGGAATTACGGGCCAAAAAGGGCCCAAATAAGCATTTTCTTCTTGGTTTTCGCACTATAACTTTAGTTTAAGTAAATAGAATTCTATGAAATTTTGACACAAGGTTTATAACCACAAAAGGAAGGTTGGGATTGATTTTGGGAGTTTTGGTCCCAACAGTTTAGGAATTAGGGGCCAAAAAAGGGCCCAAATAAGCATTATTCTTGGTTTTCACACAATAACTTTAGTATAAGTAAATAGAAATCAATGAAATTTAAACACAAGGTTTATGACCACAAAAGGAATGTTGGAATTGATTATGGGAGTTAAGGTCCCAACAGTTTAGGAATTAGGGGCCAAAAAGGGGCCCAAATAAGCATTATTCTTGGTTTTCTCACCATAACTTTAGTATAAGTAAATAGAAATTTATGAAATTTAAACACAAGGTTTATGACCATAAAAGGAAGGTTAGGTTTGATTTTGGGAGTTTTGGTCCCAACAGTTTAGGAATAAGGTGCCCAAAGGGTCCTAAATTGAACTTTGTTTGATTTCATCAAAAATTGAATAATTGGGGTTCTTTGATATGCCAAATCTAACTGTGTATGTAGATTCTTAATTTTTGGTCCCGTTTTCAAATTGGTCTACATTAAGGTCCAAAGGGTCCAAAATTAAACTTAGTTTGATTTTAACAAAAATTGAATCCTTGGGGTTCTTTGATATGCTGAATCTAAAAATGTACTTAGATTTTTTATTATTGGCCCAGTTTTCAAGTTGGTCCAAATCGGGGTCCAAAATTAAACTTTGTTTGGTTTCATCAAAAATTGAATAATTGGGGTTCTTTGAAATGCCAAATCTAACTGTGTATGTAGATTCTTAATTTTTGGTCCTGTTTTCAAATTGGTCTACATTAAAGTCCAAAGGGTCCAAAATTAAACTAATTTTGATTTTAACAAAAATTGAATTCTTGGGCTTTTTTGATACGCTGAATCTAAACATGTACTTAGATTTTTGATTATGGGCCCAGTTTTCAAGTTGGTTCAAATCAGGATCCAAAATTTTTATAATAAGTATTGTGCAATAGCAAGAAATTTTCAATTGCACAGTATTCAGCAATAGCAAGAAATCTTCAATTGCACAGTATTGTGCAATAGCGAGAAATTTTCAATTGCACAGTATTGCGCAATAGCAAGAAATCTTCAATTGCACAGTATTGTGCAATAGCAAATATTTTCAATTGCACAGTATTGCGCAATAGCAAGAAATATCTAATTGCACAATATTGTGCAATTGCAAGAAATTTTCAATTGGAGTTATCTTTCTTTGTCCAGAATAGTAGTTGAATCAACTTAAATCATTGTTTTATACAATATACAATGTATATTCACTTTTACTACCAACTGATAAATAAAAACAATTTTTACCATTCAGTGATAACAAGCACTTTATTTTAATATTTTATGATGTATTTAAATGAGTAGTTATTGTTGCAAACTCCATTAGAAATTTGAATTGAGATCAGTTTTGGAAAAAGGGAAATGGGGATTGTAAAAAAAAAAATGGGGGTGGGAGGTTAAATTTTTCTCATTTCAGATTTCATAAATAGAAAGAAAATTTCTTCAAACATTTTTTGAGAGGATTAATATTCAACAGCATATTGAATTGCTCAACGGCAAAAAAAATAGTTTAAGTTCATTAGACCACATTCATTCTGTGTCAGAAACCTATACTGTGTCAACTATTTAATCACAATCCAAATTTAGAGCTGAATCCAGCTTGAATGTTGTGTCCATACTTGCCCCAACCGTTCAGGGTTCAACCTCTGCGGTCGTATAAAGCTGCGCCCTGTGGAGCATCTGGTTGGCTTATATCTCTGAAACTAAAGCATTTAAGTAAATTTGACAGGACAAAAATGTTCATCAGGTTGAGATCTATCTGCACTGAAAAGTTCAGACGAATCAGACAATCTATTGTTGGGTTGCTGTCCCTGAATTAGTAATTTAAAGGAAATTTTGCAGCTTTATACGGCCGCAAAAATTAAAACATTTTGGGTCGTATATTGGTATCATGTTTTTGTCGTCAGTGTCGTCCGAAGATGGATGGTTTCAATCAGATTTTAATACAATGTTTATAACCATAAAAGGAATGTTTGGGATTGACTTTTGGGGTTATGGTCCCAAAGGTTTAGGAATTAGGGCCCAAAGGGGCCGAAAACAAGCATTTATCTAGTTTCAGAACAATATTATAAGTTGTGTATAAGTATTTCAATTGCTCTGAAATTGTACCACAATGTTCCATATAACAAAGAGAAGGTTGGGATTGAGTTTTGGATTAATTTCCCTGAACATGTAGGAATAAGGGACAAAATAGTACCTGCTTTTTCTTCAACGATATCTTCTTTTGTAACTTCTTCATCATAGATTCCGACCATTATCTAGAATACTTCAACCATAACATCTAGGCTCTAGCCCTTGACATTTTGACGTAGTAATCTTTATTTTTTACCAATCCTTCTAGATAATTCAGTTTTGTAGAGAAGAAAAATGCATATAGTGACACTTCAATCACTAGACGTATTTAGCTTATCTAGCTTAAAGGGCCATGGAAACTTGTGCTATCGATCACTATTCGTTCTATCTACATTTAGTAACTTTTTCAAAGATCATCTCTGTAACTATGGAACCCATTTCAACCAAAGTGTGATTTGTCTTAAGGGTGTCTAAAATAATATTGGAATTTCATCCCTTTCAACTGTAGAAATCAAGTAGAAGGGTATTACACATTAGATTGGCATATATAAAAACCTACCAAAGGAGAGAAGATAAAACAGCATCGATCTTGGAGGACTTGCAGTTACTGAAAACTAGTTCAAAACAAGTTTCCACTTATAGATTAAGCGTGTTAATCGGTACATACCCAAACACATAATTAACAGTCTGAGACAAAGCACGACCATGTGCAATGATAACATAAAAGTATGCAGCTGGATATTTAGAATAAACATATGCATATTTTATGAGGACACTCATGATCTGAAACAATAAATTAAGAAGACATATGTATTGCTATTTTAAGATTATCCTTTAGTTGTTAACATCATCGTTCTTTGGTGTCAGATAGGTAAGTTGTCTCATTGGCCATTGTATCACACCTCCTTATTGTTGTTAACATCATCGTTCTTTGGTGTCAGATAGGTAAGTTGTCTCATTGGCCATTGTATCACACCTCCTTATTGTTGTTAACATTATCGTTCTTTGGTGTCAGACAGGTAAGTTATCTCATTGGTCATTGTATCACACCTCCTTATTGTTAACATCATCGTTCTTTGGTGTCAGATAGGTAAGTTGTCTCATTGGCCATTGTATCACACCTCCTTGTTGTTGTTAACATCATCGTTCTTTTGTGTCAGATAGGTAAGTTGTCTCATTGGGCATTGTATCACACCTCCTTATTGTTGTTAACATCATCGTTCTTTGGTGTCAGATAGGTAAGTTGTCTCATTGGCCATTGTATCACACCTCCTTATTGTTGTTAACATCATCGTTCTTTGGTGTCAGATAGGTAAGTTGTCTCATTGGCCATTGTATCACACCTCCTTGTTGTTGTTAACATCATCGTTCTTTTGTGTCAGATAGGTAAGTTGTCTCATTGGCCATTGTATCACACCTCCTTGTTATTGTTAACATCATCGTTCTTTTGTGTCAGATAGGTAAGTTGTCTCATTGGCCATTGTATCACCTCCTTATTGTTGTTAACATCATCGTTCTTTGGTGTCAGATAGGTAAGTTGTCTCATTGGCCATTGTAACACATCTCCTTATTGTTGTTAACATCATCGTTCTTTTGTGTCAGATAGGTAAGTTGTCTCATTGGCCATTGTATCACACCTCCTTATATTGTTGTTAACATCATCGTTCTTTGGTTTCAGATAGGTAAGTTGTCTCATTGGCCATTGTATCACACCTCCTTATTGTTGTTAACATCATCGTTCTTTGGTGTCAGATATAGGTTAGTTGTCTCATTGGCCATTGTATCACACCTCCTTATTGATGTTAATATCATCGTTCTTTGGTGTCAGATAGGTAAGTTGTCTCATTGGCCATTGTATAACCTCCTTATTGTTGTTAACATCATCGTTCTTTGGTGTCAGATAGGTAAGTTGTCTCATTGGTCATTGTATCACACCTCCTTATTGTTGTTAACATCATCGTTCTTTGGTGTCAGATAGGTAAGTTGTCTCATTGGCCATTGTATCACACCTCCTTATTGTTAACATCATCGTTCTTTGGTGTCAGATAGGTAAGTTGTCTCATTGGCCATTGTATCACACCTCCTTATTGTTGTTAACATCATCGTTCTTTGGTGTCAGATATAGGTTAGTTGTCTCATTGGCAATTGTATCACACCTCCTTATTGTTGTTAACATCATCGTTCTTTGGTGTCAGATAGGTAAGTTGTCTCATTGGCCATTGTATCACACCTCCTTATTGTTGTTAACATCATCGTTCTTTGGTGTCAGATAGGTAAGTTGTCTCATTGGCCATTGTATCACACCTCCTTATTGATGTTAATATCATCGTTCTTTGGTGTCAGATAGGTAAGTTGTCTCATTGGCCATTGTATCACACCTCCTTATTGTTGTTAACATCATCGTTCTTTGGTGTCAGGTATAGGTTAGATGTCTCATTTGCCATTGTATCACACCTCCTTATTATTGTTAACATCATCGTTATTTGGTGTCACACCTCCTTATTTTGTTCATAATTATATCATTTATTTACACAGAGTGTCACGTGACAACCTAAAAGGTTGCTTTATAGATTTCCACTTATAACACGATGGTTTGTAGGTTCTGAAACTTTGCACTTGTTTTTTTTCTGTAAGGTTTAGTACCCATTTTTTATGGTACTCTCAATATCATATCTTCTCGTTTATGAGTAGCCTTTTATGTGAGACTGTCAGATACCTTGAAGTTCATAGAATTAACACAGACTAACCCATTAAACTTGTACCTCTACTATGAAACCTCAAAGATCATTAATATATGTGTTAAACGTCATGGTTTTACTCTGATTAAAATTACAAGGTGATTGTCACATAACAAGTCCAATTCCGAATCTTTGTAAGCAATAACCGTTAAATTAGATTAAAACTCTTGTGATTTACAGCTAATTTCCTACAACATGCAGAGCAAAACTTCAGTTAGCTTGCTTGCTTTTTTTTTATATTGTACAATCATTAGGATAACACCCAATTAAACTCAAATATTATATATACATGTTAAACTATGCCTATATATAACACAAGTATAATATATACAGGTTAAACTATGCCTATATATATTGTTAAAAGATGTCAATCTTATTTACAAAGCTTGTGTATACAATTATACGAACAAAGCAAGCAAGCCAACCAAAGTTTTGCTTTACATGCATTAGGAAATTAGCTGTTATATTAAATAAAATATATAGTACGTTTGAAAAATGGTGACATTTAAATTGTAATGGGCATACTATGCTTCTGCAATCTTACTGAAATAAAAAGCGGCATGGTACGAAATGAATTAATGTGTGGAATGCATGAATTAAGTCCCGATTTTATTCCTTATACTTGACACTATATTTGCTTCAGTGTCATGTAGAGAGAATCTTCAATATCTATGATCATCTATATACGATCAAATGATTTGTAAAACACAAAGTTCAATGAAATTATGTTAAAAGTACTGGTTTCGAACTGATTTAAATAATGACAAGAAGATTTATATCTTACAAGTTCAAACACAACTACATGAAAATAAAACAATACCATACGTTGATGGTTACATGAAAAAGTAGAATCAAATCTTTTTGCATATTTGAAAAGTGTAAAAAATACGTATCTTCGTTAATTTTATATAATGTGTTCTTGCTCTACTGCATGCACACAATATTACAATATCATTATAGTTTATATTTGATGCCCCTCTGATATAATAGAGGGACATCATAAATAAACGACTACTAAAATTGTACAATTGTATGGATAAAAGAAAGAACACATAACATCACTTTAAATATTTGGAAACATTAAATAATTAAATAAAAATATAACAGCAAGGGGGTCTTCACAGAGCACATATGAAAACTAAATGTTATAACATTTTTGGTATAACGACTCTATTAATTTGGAAAGCATAACTAAAGATATTTTGTAATACTGCAATGTACAGAGAATGAAATCAGAGGTGGAGTTCTCTTCAGGGTATACTAGACAAAATGATGACGCAAACCTGATCTTTGAAAGATCAATATAATGACGCTGTCAAGCATACTCAAAGCAGCGACAAAATCTGAAGCTTCAAAATGGTTCCTTGTACAGAGGTTGGACAATTGGAAAAAATGGGGTACTATCATTTGACAACACATGCTTGTGAAAAGGAACAGAAATTTCAGCAAAGCCACGAATACAGCACAAAACACTCCAAACAATGCAACACAATAAAAAGAAACCCGAAGCAGACATTGTCATGTGTAGATACTGAGCTAAAAATCGTAAAATGTACTCTTCATGTTTTGTCTTATGATAATCAGATGAATAATATTTTATCAACATCAAAACAATTTCGGTTTGAATATGCATTGGCTGGCTGTAGTTATATAAATAACAATTCGTTACATCCACTGATTGGTTGGTTTCTTAAAAGATTTGATGGACGTTATTAATCATGGGTTCACTAAAAAATACAGAATGAAGATACAGAAAGTTCATTAAAACTCATGAGAAGATAACAAACTGAAAAAACCATGACAAGAACACGAAAAACAACAAAAAACAAAGTTAAACAACAGTATACAAATCACAAAATAAATGACTGAGCAATACAAACCGCACTAAAACTGAGGTGAGGTTCAGGTGTACATATAAAAGCGGATCCTATTTAACATGCGACACCTGTCGTGTTACTTACGTAAATATAAACTCGATGATAATTCTGTTTTGGTGATGCCACACTCGAGGAATAAAAAAAACGAAACTGTGGTTACGACAATGTGACTGACATATCCGCCGTAATCAGTGAAACATAAATTCGATAGCGGTCAACAAACGCATATAGGTGTCCATAATACTTTGAAGGCTCCAATTGGAACTCTTGATTTAATAGCTTTCTATTTTTGCCTGGTACTTTAGAATGAACTATATAGAATTTGGAGAGGACAAGTGCAATCGTTTCCCTTTTCACAGCCTCTCACCCATTCTTCTTCTTTCCACCCCTTTCTCCTTTCTCCCACTATTATATCTCTCAATGTAAAAATAAAAAAAATAAAAAAAAAATATTCCTATTTTTAATTCTTCGTTCACACGTACCTTTAATACGAATTGAATTCGAATAAAATGCGAATCGAATTCGATAATCACGTTCATGTGCTCTTCATTTTTTTCAATTCGAATTAGCAATAAAATGCGTTTTCATTAATACGAATTAGTTAATTCGTTTTAATTCGACACTTTCTAAATTGTAATTCGAATTAAATTTTATATAATTAATTGAAAATGCGAATAAAAGGTAATTTTGTTCGGACAGTATTTAACGATTTTGGATCATTTTGACGCGCATTGCAATTCGTAACTTGAAAAAGAATTTACGTTCGGATGTAAAACGTTTTGAATGCGAATTAAAATAATTCGAATTAGTTAATACGAATCGAATTCGAATAAGGTGTGAGACGCATCAGTAATTTTGTAAATGTGATCGCCAAATTATACAATTCAGCCTCGCCTGGATCTCTCAAATGACTAGAAAGTTGCTTCTTCTGGTTCAAATAACTCGTCTTTTCCACATACTGTTACATTCTACTATACATATGTATATGTAAGTCACTTTTCGTCAGTTAGATCATGTTTAAATATTTTGTTTATTTGTTTCCTCATATTCTCCTTTGGTCTTCTTTCTCCCATTCATCCCCTCCTTTCTCTATTTCCAATCCCTTTTCTTTCTGTCTCATTTACAATCTCCCCTTCTTACTAAACATGAGCAAACGTATCGCATTGGAAGATCCACTATCAGTCAGTGGATCTTCCAATGGATAGAAACAAGTGCCTGTGACACGTACAGGGGGTTCATGTCCTAATGTTTACTGCACTTCCAAATATAAGAATAATTAAGTTTAATTGCCTTTTATAAACACTTCAAGGTAATTTATTTAAAACATTTCAAAAAGTCAAGTAAATTAATGTAAATAATTCAAAACGTTGAAATGTTTTGTTGACATCCTGACCTATTTATAGTTATCACGTGCTACTGTTTACATGTATCAGTTCAGTACTGCTCGATATACCATGAGTATCATAATACAAACATCTATTTCACGGATAAATATAATAACAAAGAAAATGAAAAAAGAAAGTAAGTAAAATTAATGTGAACATGTAAGGAACGTGTAGTTATTATAAGGAGGGGGACACGCGTATTTTGAAATAAATAGGCTGGGCAGACATAGAAAATCTCCCAAAGGCAGTCAGAAATAAATATATTATATATTGATAATAATAAAAAAAGTATATTGAAAAGTTATTTTAGCCTCAGAATAAATGACAAATAATCGCTCATTATAATTCTTGAAAACTTTTGGGCTGGTAATCTTATTGACCCCAGCTCACCAACCACCCAACTGCAGAAGGTTCTTAAAGGTTCGTCCCATTATATTTATGTTTGGAAGTCGATATTGGTCACATATACTTATATTGACTGAAATCCAATACACATTTTTTAATAATAACAAAAGGATAACGACCCGTCACTTTTGTAAACGCTATACATGATAGTCCAATAACTAGACATGTTTCAACTTAAGTTTTTCACGGGAGAAATGTGAAATTAGTCAAAGAAGTAGAAAAAGTTTAGGGCACCCAAGTCGACATGAACGATAGCTTTGCGATGCATTTGAACTCTTTGACAAACCTGATATAATGTACCATTGTTCTTGATGTTCAGTTGTAACTTCAAAGCTATTATATACGGTCCGAACAGTTTCATACAAAACCCATGATTGTTTTTGATATGGCAAAAGTACCCTTTTCAGTATGTCATTGAAATTTGAGTTCACGTGATTGGTAATTTGTTGTTGTTTGTGCTTGTCTATTTTTATTAGATCGTTCAAATGTCTATTTTATTAGATTGTTCAAAAATGTTTTTCCGATGATTTTTTTTGCGAAATAGATTTCAGATCTTTACTTTTATGAAAATATATATAAAAATAAGCGTCAAATAGCAATTTATATAAAAAAAATGAGCATCAAATAGCAATTTATATAAAAATGAACGTCAAATAGCATATTGAATAATACAAATTTGGTTGCGTTGATAACATTATCAAAAGCAACTTCTTGTACATAAAATTATGATGTTTATAAAAATATAATAAATGACAGTCACTATAACTTGTGATGTCAACTAGTCCACAGAAATAACATGCAATAACTCATGGAGAAGATTGTTTATAAATAAAGGTATTTACTTGACAATGCTAACATGTGACTCTAATATCATTGTCATATGTATATAAAATTGGGTCAGTGGCTGACACAAATCAATCTGCAACAGCTTGAAATTTCTTAGCTAATTTTACCTAGTACATAACAATTATATTATATATATAAATATATTTTTAAGAAAAGGCAATTAAAAGTATGCCGTTATATATTTTCTTAACTTAGTCACTATCATCATAGGGGTATTTAGTTTTCACAGGGAAAACGGTACTATATTTATTCTGCCATAGGCGACAATACTAACATTTTCTAAATTTACCAGTTTTCGGGCGCGTAGCTCCCTATACGCTAACACGCAGTTGCGTGCACATCGATTCGGCAAGCAAAAAATAAATAAATGCCAAAATAAAAATTTATAAATTAATTATGGTTAAAGGAAACACATATGTTGTCACTTTTTTAATTGATGAACTGTCATTAAATAACAGCATTTCAAAATAAACGTTTTGTTGGAGATCAGATCATGTAAAAATCGGACAGTAACTTGTATCTTTTACCAGATTTGAATTTATTATACTCTGTCTAAGACGTGTAGTTTCGGAGCACATTTTACAGAGTACGGCTTATCTGTTTGCGATGCGATGTACCAATCGACCATTAGATTTATCGAAACCCTTTGATATTATTAAAACTATGCCGAGGCGATGTATTCGACAGACTACCAGAGCCAATCACCCTGAAAACACGCCAAAACAGCATTGGAAAGTCTCATTATATTTTGCGTTCACACACGTAGACCATATGATAATGGAATTGGAGAGTAGAGGGTGTCTGGTATTATCAGAAAATAGCTTCTTTGTGTCGTATCTGCTTCCTCGTGTTGTAGGAAATATAACCAACGAATAATTCTCAACATTGTCTGAGACATACAAAATGACCTAGCATGTATTTGGCGGACAATTTCAATCGGGAGGTCGCTCGATGGAGAACACGTACGCTGGTTTATAACATCTCGCGAGTTCTACCATGCAGATCTATAAGTTTATTAAGTCTGTTGAAAACAAATGTACGATCAACAATGAACAACGACAGGTTATCATCGCTATCATTACTGCATATTGATCGGGATTTCAGTGTAAATGTTGACAAAGTAATAGAGAAGTTCGTTTCTGCTTAGACCCGAAGAGCAGATTTTGATCAATGTTGAGTAAATTCTGTAATTCAAAAATGTGTTGTTTATGTATTAAATTAACCATGATTTACTCTATTCAGAAGATTCAAGTATTAATAGTTTTACGTTCATAAATTGTTTATAAGTACTATCTACATGTAGCTCCTCTTTAAACCGTCCTATGACCGAAAACCGAAAAAAACATTTTTCTGCATTAAAAGGGTCCCAAAAAATTTTCGCCTCGCACCGCTCGGCAGTAGTTGCTTGCACATCGTTTTCTTCTAGCTACGCCCCTGGTTTTTATAATAAAAACCTGGATAAAACAGTTATGTGTGGTGTTAGTACTTCATTACTGTATTCTAAAAATTGAAGCCAAATAGTATCATGACCAATTTCCAACGGAGCTTGTTTATGTTATCCAAGACCACCGTCATTTTGCACCAAATTTATGAAATTTTGGAAGCCTTTTCGAATAATTTTCTAGAAAATATTTCAATAGGTTTTAAAATGTATATTGTAAATTTACACACTGCAGTTATTCATAGATAAATAAAAAAATATATTGTACCCTTACATCCAATCACAGCGCTCCTAAGTTGACTTCCTTCACCTGTCTTGGGTACACAAAAGGCTAACCTAATGCTGGGAAAATGTAATACTACCGTTTTCCCTTGAAAAATGTGTCCGACTACCTAGCTATGTCCGCTATGACGACTATGGCCGAAAATAGGCTAATATGGCGTATGGTTAAAATGTAGTTTTGGGCTTATATCTCTGAAACTAATTAGCATTTAGAGCAAATTTGTAAATTGGTTAACATGTTTATCAGGTTAAGAACTATCTGCCCGAAATTTTCAGACTCATCAGACAACTCATTATTGGGTTGCTGCCCCTGAATTAATAATTTAAGGAATTTTTGTCGGTTTTTGGTCATACTATCTTGATTATTATTCTAGATATAACTATAAACAGCAATTATGTTCAGCAAAGTAAGATCTACAAATAAGTCAAGATGACCAAAATGGTCAATTGACCCCATAAAGAGTTATTGCCCTTTAGTGTCAAATTTAACAATTTTTCGTATTTTTTTGCAATCCTACCCCACTTATCCATCCACTTCTATCTATGCTTCTGAATAGATTAAATATCAAAAGAAGATGTGGTAAGATTAAGTTTATTATTGACCGTCTTTTCATACTACAGAACATAGACTTTCATTATGTAATCTTAATCCAATACCTTTACTTTATAAGTGAAAACCAGTCATCATTTTAACTTTTTGCGACAAAATTCATTCGAATAGATACATTACAAGAATGATTAAACTATTACCAAATGAACGTCGTCTAATACAAAACTCGTGACTGTTTATGAAATTAAAGCTGTTTAGATATGGCTCACCTTCACCTTTCTGTTTAATATCTAAAGTCATGTTACCATTTCATATTGTCATTTCTGTTTTGTTTTTTTAATGGAGAGGAATCACGTGATAATCTGCATTTCACTTATCCATCATAATTGAAATACTGATACGCAGATGTAAATTTTAAATGCATAAAGTACTTTAAATATCTAAACTCAATAAATAAAGAAGTGCACCACCTCTATCAATTTCTTAGGAGTAAAAATATCTATATTGCATGCATATTTTTTTTTTAAATAAATGAAATAAATGAAATAAGTAAAAATTTTGTAATATTTCTGAAGTCAAGAACACCAAATTCTGTTAGAATATATATATATTTTTTTAGTCTCAATAAACACATTTAAACAAACAAAAATATAAAAAAGGTGCCAAATTTGTAGCAAAAACAAGACATTGTGAAACTACTATTATATATGGTGCACGTAAGATGTGGTGCGTTATTTATGCTGTTAAGTATATAAATAATTTGAAATAATGCAACAATGAAATATAATCTGGAGTTACACACATGTATTTGTAAGTACGAAAGCGCACGTTTTTTTTTTTTTTTGTCTTTAATATTATATATGTTTCCGCTCTAATGGAAAAATGACAATATATTAAATTTCAATTGTATAGTTATATCATATTCTCTTCTTCTAATGTACACAATACATAAAATATACAAATACATTTTTTTTATGTATTTAATCAAATAAGGCAGCAACCATTTGATTTTCTGGGGGGGGGGGGGATTTTTTTGGGAAAAAAAGTTTGTTTCCAGTTTTTGGAGAAAAAAATAATTTGTTTTTGATTCTGAGAAAAAAAATTGTTTGTTTCCCCCTCAGCTGCCACTATATGTAATGCTAAAATTGAAAGAAAACAAAAATGTTTTCCAGATTTTGGAGAAAAAAATAATTTGTTTTTGATTCTGAGAAAAAAAAATTGTTTGTTTCCCCCTCAGCTGCCACTATATATGTAATGCTAAAATTGAAAGAAAAAAATTGTTTTCGACTTGTCGCGAAAAAAATAGATTGTTTTTCGCCGTAGGCGATAAAAAAAAGTTTGTCCAGAAAAAAAATCCATAGCCCCCCCCCCCCCCCCCCCCTCCAGAAAATCAAATGGGTGCTGCCTAAGATCTCGAGTCTTCACGTATAGAAAAACCGTTAAACGACAATGGGGAAGGGAAAAACACGTTGCTACCTTTTATTATAGGTATATAGATTTTAAAAGTAGAAAAAAATGCAACTGTTTTGATACTGTTAGAAACTAGGCAATGCCAGTACTATCAGAATATAAGTCTAACGCACGTTAAGTACATCTGACTAGCAGCTCATGAGAACTGCCATGTGAGAGAAAAAAATCGTGACTGAGAAACAGAAGAATTAGCCAGTCCAATAAGTCTCAAAACTTTGTTTGTGCATAGTAGCTCTTAAAGTAGACCGACATACAACGAACTCTCCTCTAAAATAAAAATAAAAACTGCCAACCTTATCCTTCTAAACAAACCTTACCAAAAAAAGACGGAGAAACCCTTCCCCCATAAAAAAAACTTAAAATACAAGATCCCCATGAGAGTTACAATAAACTACAGACAACAATGAAGGTATAAACATAGTGAATTAAAACATTTAGAGTGATTTCAGGGGCGTCGGAAAGGCATGCTTACATTAAACTGGTTCTCACATCAGAATGTCAAATGTCAGTACCTTATAAGTTCTAAAAAGTCATTTCAAAGCTGCAGTCATTGTAGAGTTCGGCTTATTTCTAAAAATGAACAGAAAGAACATCAGTTAAAAACTACTTACAGCAGATTTCAGTCAGTATGTAGCTAATGGTAATATCTTTGGTTAGCTTGCTTGTTAGCTGAACCGTGAAGTCATTGTTAGGTAAGGTATACTACCCTCCTTTTAAAGTAGCTTAGTCCTACAGAGAGAGAGATTTTTTATCTGTTGGGCTAGTCTACTATTAAAGGAGGGAAGTTTACCTTACCTAACAATGACTTCACGGTTCAGCTAACAAGCAAGCTAACCAAAGATATTACCATTAGCTACATACTGACTGAAATCTGCTGTAAATGATCGACAAGCACCAACACCGTTGGAAAATCTATATCAATTGCCAAAGTCTTCACATGTTTTGTGAAGAAGAAAAAAGGGTCAAGTATATGACACATTCGGACAAACAACACGAAGGAATGAAAGCAACAACCACAATTAATGTAAAGTATAAAACCACAAGTGTAAACCAAGAAAATAAAGATAGCTTATCAATCTGTCGATACCTGTAACTTGGCATTGCACAAGGTCATGTTTTTCTCTGGCTGTTTATGACGTCTTTATACCGTAAATCCATTGGATGTTGGATGTGTACGGATTGATAGTTTAGTCTTAGTTGCATGATTTTTTTATTAGTTGTTAGTGGCTTTGAACTAGCTGTCAGATAACTGCGAGTACTCTCAGATCTGTTCATTGTGTCTTTTGGTGTCGGGATGTATAAGTACCGGGCCACGTCCACTTGTATTTTTGTCCATCTGATGAGTTAAGGCTTTTTCAACTGATTTTTATAGTTCGTTCTTATGTTATACTGTTATACCACTGTCCCAGGTTAGGGGGAGGGTTGGGATCCCGCTAACATGTCAGGAGCCTGTATGTGCCTGTCCCAAGTCAGGAGCCTGTAATTCAGTGGTTGTCGTTTGTTTATGTGTTACATATTTGTTTTTCGTTCATTTTTTTTTACATAAATAAGGCCGTTAGTTTTCTCGTTTGAATTGTTCTACGTTGTCTTATCGGGGCCTTTCATAGCTGACTATGCGGTATGCGCTTTGCTCATTGTTGAAGGCCGTACGGTGACCTATAGTTGTTAATGTCTGTGTCATTTTGGTCTTTTGTGGATAGTTGTCTCATTGGCAATCATACCACATCTTCTTTTTTATATTAATAATAATAAAAGAGAAAAGTCATCCCAATTCTCACAGTGGTCGATCCTCTTTTCATTGAGCCGTCTTTTTCTATATAAAGCATGATAAAAAGAGATGTTGCTTTTACGCCAACGAAGTAGCAACCAATTGATAAAAATAACAAAAATACATTTAGATAAAACATTTGGTATGCCAAGCGGTATTCACCGCTAAACCTGTAAGAGTTGGGGAATAGAAATTTGATCACTTTGTTCTTTTTCCGACCGGAAGTAAACCCTTTCAAAATTGGAAGTACATACGTGTTCCTTATGTCGTTATTACAATACCCTTCCCTTTTGACGAATGTGACCTACCGAATTAGACTATTTACCGGATTGGTAATAGCATATTGCCACATATTGGTGCCACATATGGAGCAGGATCTGCTTACCATTTAGGAGCACCTGAGATCACCCCAAGTTTTGGGTGGGGTTCGTGTTGCTTTATCTTTAGTTTTCTATGTTGTGTCTTAGGTACTATTGTTTGTCTGTTTGTCTTTTTATTTTTTGCCATGGCGTTGTCAGTTTGTATTCAGTCCATGAGTTTGACGGTCCCTCTTGTGTCTTTTGTCCCTCCTTTATCTGTGCGGGATGTATAAATACGCAGTGACGTCTGGTAAGAATGGGGATGCCTCTTGTAGATAGAGTGACACACTACATGTATATGCACTTTAAGAACTCTTGTAATAAATCTTTGAGGGACCGTAGGTGTCCTGTTACAAGCTTTTAGGTCAAATGTATGTTCCCTCATTTACCAGTTGAAATTTCCCTACAACATCGCGGACAACCATGATTTTAAGACCTCTCTATTGTATCTATTGTACATTGTTCTTGTCCTTAACATGCATGAAATATTTGCCACTGGACATTAAGCAAAACAAATATTTTACAGAAACATTTAATCATTTCCCATCAACGTCAAATTCTCCATATAACAAAACGACAACATTTACTCGGAAATAATGACAGGCACATGCATTTATCAAATCAAAATATTCCTTTCTACTCTTATAAACAACGGAATACAGATATATTGATAATGACAGAAATTTTCCTACAAATCATTAACTTATAGTACATGATACTATTTATTTTTACAATCAGCGTGTAGGTTTCACAACCTTCTCTAAGTATAAAACTCAATACTATTTTATTGTCATTGCAATTCTACGTTGCTGTTTTGATTTGATTTCTTGTTTAGAAGACTGACAAACAATTCGGGTGAGTTCACATAATTGTAGGTTTGGGTTGTTTCACACCACCTAATGATATAATCCTCTTTAACGGTGCCTCTGAATGGCTGCCTGATTTTTCTGCGAATGTGAATTCGCTGCAGACATTAAGAAAAATGAGTAGTAAGATTCCAAATAGTTAATGAAAACTCATAAATCGAAGAGAGACGGAAAAAATCATGACTTAAACGAAATAAACAGCTGCGCCGTGAGCGCATGATACGCCCGTCGCTTTTTCGGATATTTATAAAAGAGTTAAAGGGAGGTTATTTTAAAAGATACAAAATAGTCATCAAAATTTCATGACATCTGCTCAAAGCACTTTTGAGTTTTGTCCGAATACTGAAAAAAAACCTTTTATATTATTAGTTGGGACTATTTATATATACTTAATATCAAAAACATATCAAGACAACGACATACAAATGATAAAAAATGTTTAAATATATAGTACTAAGACTTTATTTACAATGTTGGTGACGTTTTCTGAGTTCATGTACTGTGACCAAAAATTGCTTTTTAGTAAGAAAAATACCGGAATGATCAAGTCAGTGTCTCTTGATGCGAACATAACATACAGCACTTAAGAAAATTAATGAAATTACAGATGGCTTATAGGTTTTTGTTCACTTTTTCGATTGAAACTGTCCGAATACCAGAGTAAGATCACAAAGGATGACGGTCGTACAGAAATTGTAATAACAATACTTACCTTTTACCATATTTACCTTAAACTATATACAAGACACAAATAAAAAAGTCATTTAAATGATGAAAATTATACTATAAATATAGTTGTTGTCATCTCTTGTTTATCATAAAAAAAAATATGTTTCACTTTGTTTGAGTATACCTTGTCACACCATAAGATTCGTCCTCTCTAGAAAAGCTGAAAAAACAATAACAAAGCAGAGTTCCTAGATTTAATTATCTGTTTCAAGGACAATTAATGAACCAAATATCAACACATTAATCATCAGAAAAAAAACAGCAGTTATTACACATGAACAATTAAAAGAAATACTTACATGTAAACAACCAGACCGAGAACTTTACAACAATGCAAGATACATAATATTATTCACAAATCAAGTAGCATGCAAGTCCAGTTGTTTATACTGAACGCTCGTGTTTTTGCTCTTAAAATGCATGAACTGACCGTCTTGTAATGTACATGTATGAGGGTATGGATGGGGGTTACAGATAAGAAATCAATGAGCAGAATATAGGGGAAACAAATATAAAGAATCTAGATAAATAGGCAACAATAAAAAAGAACAACAGAAAAAAAGAAGAAAAGTCTTGACTGGTTTCAAATACAGAGTATTTATTTTAAAATGTTGAATATATGAGAAGAATTTTGATTGACCAAAATTAAAGCTATGATGTATTGTCTCTCCGTTTCAAATTAATTCACTAATTAATGTATTTGGGACATCCTTTGGTATTTTTAAGTTTGTTTCAAAAGAACACAGCAGCGCTAAATAGCATTTTTTAAATTTTATTAAAAAAATAATTTTATTCCAAAAATATTCAAAGGCTATGCATGTATGATACGATTTTTTTCGTATTCAATTTCAGATATACCGGGTCTTTGGACAACTTACAAATTTTGACCCTATAAGTTTTGCGTCACTGGAAGTAACTATTTGTTTGTAAAGTTTGATCTCACTTTTTTATGCCCCATTTATGGGCATTATGTTTTCTGGTCTGTGCGTCCGTTCGTCCGTCCGTCCCGCTTCAGGTTAAAGTTTTTGGTCGAGGTAGTTTTTGATGAAGTTGAAGTCCAATCAACTTGAAACTTAGTAAACATGTTACACGAGAGTAGGAAAAAGCACATACTTATACAAATGTATACATATAAATAGAAACTTAAAATTCGATTACAATGAAAGAAGAAGCCTCCAGCAATAAAAAACTTAAGAAAAGATGATGGATTTTCGAGAGTTGTGCAGTATCTCATTTCACTAGACACTACGTACAGTTGTAAGTAAAACAAACTTTAACTAAACGACTTCGGGTGTAAAATCTTGTAACATAAGAAATAATAAACAACGCAATTTGATTTATACAAAGAAGAACGAAGGAAACACGCTTGTCGTGGAATATCAGTTTCATGGATGGCATTTACTTTCAATCCGTGAAAAAATAATGTAATCTTTATGATGCGATTTATATCTACTTGATCTAAGTACATCAAACAAAATAATGAGTGTACAAATACGAATAACTTGAACATCAGTTTTTAGATTTGGTGTAAGATAGCACTAAAATAGGTTGACGGCACTAGTACGAATCAGTAAATTGAATGATTTATTTAAATACTTTAAAGAAAAGATGAAAAATCCTTATTATTCCAGGCGTTCAACGTGTCTTTCTGAAACAACATTCAGGAGACACGACCAAAACTAATAACGTAATTTCAATTCAAGCTGTCTGATAAACACTGATCGTCATCGCTATTTAATGAACGGCATGGATAGGAGATAGAATCTAAATAAAAAATGGGGTTTGCTCAGTGCTTGGAGCACAAAAATCATGCTCTAAACATGAAATCCAGCATTTTGATTGGTTAATTTTCGAGTACGAGTACAAAAAACTGACTCGAAAGTTTTATGACTGCAAGGCCAGATATGCTTGATGCGAGGAACACCATAAAACATAGAAGGTCGACAACACAATAGGATTTTCAATAGTACCCGATACGCGGGAACAATCCAGTCCTCTTGAATAAATGTATTTACTCGCAAATATATATATATAGATCTCAATCAATCAAGGAATTTAACTTTTCCGTACCTAGACATCGATGTAATGAATTGACCCTTGAATGTATTTGAACTTTTTTAACCGTGGCAAATATAAGTATGTATGCGACATCAGAAGCTGCACATGAGCGGTTTCAATGAAGAGAAGGACCTTACCAGCTCGATCTGGATTGATGTGGTTTTTCACTATAATATTATATAATGAACAACTAGAATAACAACACACAGATATTATTGATATTTCTTTTTTGACTGTGCCACTATTTATGTGCTGGTTTTTACTAAGTATATATATCTATTTTGGTAAGTAGATCTCAGTAAATTAATAATGTTTATTTAAAAAAAATCTTTTTTTACACTTATTTTAGAGAATAGTGCAAGTTTTGTATACACAATTGTAAGTCTACAGTAATTGCTATAACAATTTTATCGTGTTTTCTTTAGTTTCCGTAAAATGAGTAAACTTATATAGCTCACTATGCGGTATGGGCTTTTCTCATTGTTGAAGGCCGTACGGTGACCTATAATTGTTAATGTCTGTGTCATTTTGGTCTCTTGTGGACAGTTGTCTCATTGGCATACCACATCTTCTTTATCATACTAATAAATAATGGAATGTGCAGATAAATAGAGTTATGAGATCAGACGAATGTTGTGAAGGTGGCCTGCATAAATATAGTGCTCTTTTAACGTAACTTGTTAAACGTTGAACAACATAATATCATAAAGATTTGAAAACATAATAATAAAACAACAAATAAAGAAGTTGGAAGTATCAGTCATAAATTAACAAAAATCAGAAATGCAGATAGTTGAAAGTTAAAGGGGGAGGTTTAAGATAGAAAAAAAAATCCCGTAACATATTCATGACTCACCCGTTCTATTACAGCGACTTCGTCAATGGTTGTCTTGTGCCATTTCTTAAATTTGTTGTCTTTTATGTATTTTATTTGGAGAAATTTGGAGTTGATGTTAGATGTTTTGAATGGCCCCTTTTAAGTGATTATTTTATAAAATCCGGAGTCCTAGGGATGAAACTTGTTAAGACGTAGCTGGCGAATCCGATCTCTTTAAACGCAAAAAAAAAAAACTTAATAAAAAACAAGTTTCTCACGCTTTATTATTTTTTTGCATTAGATCGTAAAATTGTTTTTCGCTTCGCTGTGCTCGGCTGTATTTTATTATTATTCTGTATCCTTTATATATTTTTTTTGGAGAATTGGCTCAATTTTTTTTTCTATTCTATTAATCACACCCTTACCCTCATGCAGTGAGCCCTATACAGACTGGAGCATTGGACGAGTTTAAAAGTATTCGATGATTTGTTCCTGATGAAAAAGTTGGCATTTTCAATCTTTTCATTCAGAGGGTCAGAAAATGTATTTTAACATTAAAGTTGTTGATATTTTCATTGACTGAAAGTCAAACTCAACCCAACATAAATCAATATAATATACATGTGTTGCGTTTTATGAGTTCTTGAGTATATTTCTAAAAGAAAATTAATATTGAGTTATTTAAAATAAAGTTTCAAATGACTTATCAGTACTTCTTATTTTCCTGTGAGGTAATCAATATGTTGGATGCGTAAAACTAAATTAATTTAAATGTAAGTTTTTTTTTTCAAATTTGAATAAAGTTTTGTGCAACCTTGAATTGTGCAAAACTAGTTTTACAGATTCACGTTTTAGTATAATAACTTTACTGGTTGACACAGCACATACATAATAATGTACTGATTAAGTACATTCTAACTGTTGTACTTGACAATGTACTTATCCTAATTTTGCAGTTCCAGTCTCGTACCAGTAAAGTAAAGTACCAGATTTTTTTGTAACTCCGTAAAAATATACATATAGATATAGGAAGATGTGATATGAGTGCCAATGAGACAACTCTCCATCTAAATTACAATTAATTTTATGTAAACCATAATAGGTCAATGTACGGTCTTCAACACGGAGCCTTGGCTCACACCGAACAACAAGCTATAAAGGGCCCCAAAATAATATATACATATCTATAATACTAAAATTACGAGGTCCAATTTGTCAGCCGTCATCACGTAAAAACGACGAATCAAAGAATTCGACTTTATATACAACTAATATAGTACAAAGGTGTAGATTAAAAATTACACCACTCCAGGCCCTTTTGTTTTCCACGTAATTAATATTGCCAATAATTGGGAAGTTCCGGGTTGAGTCCGATACCGATACCAATAGTATAATCACCTGTTACCTATTGCCTTATCTGTACGTTCCGCATCTGACAGGCGCACCACCAAACGGTGTATTCAGGATTAATATGCTATATACACGGGTCATAATCACAGGGTTAACACTACTAAATTGTCAAATTGTTACCTATTGTAGTATTTTAATCTGTAAGACTTTCTAAGATAACAATACGAATACTAAAAATCTGGACTAAAAATAAGTTTCAATTTGTTAGCGTGCATGACGTAAAACAGCGAATCAAAGAATTCAACTTTATTTATAACTAATATAGGACAATGCTGTTGATTAAAAAATACTCCATTCCAAGACCTTTTGTTTTCCAAATAATTAATATTACCAATAATTGATAAGTTCCAGTTCGACGGGTTCAAACAGAAAGATTTGAAAGCAGAGAAAATTGTGTATCTTATAATCGGCATGACTTTATCAGATGACAGTACTAATACTAAAATAAGGCTTGCGCATAGTTATATACTTTAATTCAGTCACGGACCCGCGATATCACGGGTGTGTTCTAGTAAAGTACTAAGTCTTTTACTTCAATGGATATAAAAGTTTATTGAAAAAGAACTGGACAGGTAAAAGATATTTATTTTTACAAAAAATGTCCTTCACGTTAAAAGTATAAAACTGTAAGGTAAAACTTTCAGGACAAATGACAGGACATTGTTTGTTTCTTTTCTCTAGTTCAATATTTCAAGGAAACTGATAATACAGCTTTTTCAAAAGGTTAATGTCTTAATACGTTTTAATTATTCAAACAATTAAAACGCATTGTAATGTATATTGATATCACAAAACTAAGTATAGTTATATGTATAATGTATGAGTGTTCCTTTTGGTGCTATGCTATTTAAAAGATAATAATGACCTTTTTTTTTAATTTGTAGGTTAATGAAGAAATAGAAGTTCTTGGAAAATAAAAAACTTTTTTGAGGTAAGTGTATATGCAGTGCCCATTTTACTTCTATTAGCTCTAATTTTTATGCCCCACCTACGATAGTAGAGGGGCATTATGTTTTCTGGTCTGTGCCTCCGTTCGTCCGTTCGTCCGTTCGTTCGTCCCGCTTCAGGTTAAAGTTTTTGGTCGAGGTAGTTTTTGATGAAGTTGAAGTCCAATCAATTTGAAACTTAGTACACATGTTCCCTATGATATGATCTTTCTAATTTTAATGTCAAATTAAAGTATTGACCCCAATTTCATGGTCCACTGAACAAAGAAGAAGATAGTGTGAAGCTCAGGTTAAAGTTTTTGGTCAAGGTAGTTTTTGATGAAGTTGAAGTCCAATCAACTTGAAACTTAGTACACATGTTAACTATGATATGATCTTTCTAATTTTAATGCCAAATTAAAGTATTGACCCCAAATTCACGGTTCAGTGAACATGTAAAATGATAGTGGGGCATCCGTGTACTATGGACACATTCTTGTTATTTTATATCATTTTCTTGTAAATTATTTAAAATCTTTCGGCCCTATCTATATATCGTCAATATAACTCTTTACGCCAAGTATTATAACTCGTACAACTCCGGAAAATATTTGGTCCCGGTAAAAGTTGGTCAAACGAGGGAATAAAGTGGTAGCTGAAGATATATAGATTTTATCAGAATTTGTTTGTAAAGTTTCATATAAATAATTTTAAAAAAAGCGCTTCGGACGCACGAAATTATTGAACGTGTTGTTTTCAAATTTTTACATCACTGGGTCGATACCTCTGCTGATGGACCATCAGTCCCCGAGGGCATCATCAGCTCAGTAGTCAGTGCTTTGGTACTGACATGATTTACCAAACTTTACTAAAAGTGTCAGTTTATAAATGTTCAAATTAATTTGAAACTCAGGTTACAACTCCCTCAGGCAAATTTAGCTTTAGATGAATTTGGCTTTTTATTTTAGGTACTTTTGACATATAGCTCTTCAACGATTTTCGGTACTTATTCATCTTTGGATTTCAAATGTTTGGCTTTGAGCGTTCCTGATGAAGGTAAATCCAGAAAAGCGCTTCGGAAGAACGAAATTATTAAGCGTGTTGTTTTCAATTTTTAACAAACCGTTATAAGTCACAACTCTTAAGTTTCTAAGAAATTGATGTTTTGATTGAAAGGATCTACAACTTTTAAAACATTTTTTTAAGTTTTTGATTTTTTAAATTAAGTTTATATTGCATGCATTATATATGTTGCCCCTTTCTACTTTCATAATAGTCGAAATTAGAGTGATAAACTATATATATTTTCTATCCACAAAATGTTTCTTGTTGTTGTAAGCTAGATTATTTAAATTTTACCAACATAGCTGATGTTTAAAGTTGTATTGTGCTGACTTCGTTTTAAAGGTTTTAACGACCATTCAAATCCGTTTTGAGATAAAATTATTAATGCATAGTGTGTAAAACAAAGAATTCATGTAGTAGATATTTTTGCTTCTATTTCTACGATCAACATGCAGGCAATGATTCAAAATTATAAAGATATTTAAGTTCATAAGATTAAAATAAACTATAAATTTCATCAATACGGGTACTTATCTGAAAATAAAAATGTATTGTACGAATTTAGTACCTTCAAAATTTCGAGCACACATTTCATATACTGCAAGATTATATATATATATATATATATGTGCTCTCCTTTT
This sequence comes from Mytilus galloprovincialis, assembly GCA_037788925.1. Classification (NCBI taxonomy): domain Eukaryota; kingdom Metazoa; phylum Mollusca; class Bivalvia; order Mytilida; family Mytilidae; genus Mytilus; species Mytilus galloprovincialis. The sequence goes on from CM075333.1 coordinate 62,524,365, forward strand.
CGGCTTGACAGATGAAACACCAATCAAAACTTTTGAGGTCGGTCTTCTTAAAAGCGAAATGAAAGTTAAATCCTTGAGAGTGAAATATAAATAAAATGTTAAAAAAGGTTTACAAAACTGTTGACAGTCAAAACTTGTGACTCAAAGGGGGTCCAACCAAGGATAAAAGGGAGGGTCGAACCATATATTCCAATTCAAAGCAATGATCGTCCACAATAAAGAGGGTAAGATCCCCCGGACATCCTCCTTGGGTCCGCCACTGCATGTATGTTACGAATTAAGTCAACAGACTGAAAACTGGCTATCAGAAACATTTTACAGTAGTAATACAAAATATTGCTATATTATATTGAAACCTCAAGGCAGAAATTGATAGTGTAAGTGTAAAGAACATATCGCAATTGTGAATATAAACTTTAATTTCATTGGAAGAAACTCTGCAAACTGCAAGAAAACAAATTTGTCTTACCAAGTAATGGCAGAATATGGTTGCCAATTATGGCGAACATTTAAATTATTTATCTAATATTCATCCTAATAATACATATAATTTCGCCGAGTTGCCAATCTCTTGTTTTATATGTCTCTGATCCTAATCAACTCCAATCCAGCTTGCTGTATCTATAACGTACATTTGTACAAAGGGATTGTTGTTAGCAAAACAGACTTGTACATTACATATACAAGTATATCACTATAATAAATGTTAAGTGTTACTGCTTAGGCACTTGTCTCTGGGAGAAAAAAACCCAACTATATATCTGAATATAACAATTAAGTGTTTATGCGATACTGGTAAGCATTTATTACGGTAAATAAAAAATAAAGAAATAAAAAATATTTCCCATGAAATAACACAATAGTATTGAAAGTGACATTAAAACACATTTAAAGTACGTGACTTGACTTTTAATCAACACAGGAACATTGTAAATATATTGTGATTACGGATTTTTAATATAATTGTGTGTGGGTAGGACTTCACTGTGTAAATAGTCTCAGCACTGCAACATATTTGGTCGAGGCATCACTGTATATAAGAAAGACCACAAGTTATACATACTAGCGTATGGTTCCTCTACAAAGGGGGTTAAAGATACAGAGGAGGAGGAGTAGCACTAATCAATCAATCAATCAATCAATCAATCAATCAATCAATCAATCAATCAATCAATCAATCAATCAATCAATCAATCAATCAATCAATCAATCAATCAATCAATCATTTTTTAAATTAAACCTTTTCGCTGCTGTCTCATATGTGTAAACCCCTCACCTCCTTTCAGTCATTTTTGTAATTATTTCCTTGAATACTTTCCGGAATCAAAAATCAAAAGTTCCCATAGTACTTTTTCATCTGGCACACTATTGACAACCAGAAAAGAACGTACTGGGGTAATTACGTGCACGCTACTCTCTGCACGTGGAAACTTTCCAGTTTTTATAAATAATTTACATGAAATGTTCATCCACTAATTAGCACAAGTTCCGTGTATTGTAACTTTCTAACATGTCAAGGTCAATTAATTTTGCGTATACTTTTTGTGTTTATGAGTAATAATACTAATACATGGCGCTAACCAAAATCATTCTGAGAGCAGAAGGCGCAGAAGACGCATGTTTTAATCAAAACTGGTAAGACAAAATTACGATTTTTTTATAATGAATGCATCGTCCTGAGCATGCATGAAGTATTTGCGGCTAGCCGTAAATCAAATGAGCAAAAAAAAAATGAAATAAGAAAAAAAACACAAAAAAAAAACACAAATTACAAATATTTGGAGTGATAAATATTTTTTCATTCTTATGGGATTGAACGTTGAACCCCCCCCCCCCCCCCCCCCCCCAAAAAAAAAAAAAGATGTTAAATTTTTACTGCAATTGAATACTTTGTTAAAATTCATTTCATCAAGAGTTGCGGGAAAGTTAAAAAATGATCATGGAATTTCATTTTGCAAAGGCAAAATTCGTTTTCTGATTTACATCTTTCTATTTGAAGATCTTTTAACGTCTTAAAACGTCTTTACTATCATTTGATTTTAAGAAATATAGAGTTATCTCTCTTTAACCAGTAAATGACGAAGGTACTATGGATTTATTTATTTTCGTGTCCCTTATAGAATCATTCTTATTTATGCCCTATTATTTGTTGCTGAGTTTCAAAACAAATTGCATATTGAAAGAAAAAAATCACAAAAATACTGCAGTTCGAGGAAAATTCAAAAAAGAAAATCCCTAATCAAATGTCAAAATCAAAAGCTCAAACACACCAAACGAATGGAGCAAAGTATTTTACCGAGCTTGTTTTTACTATAGAAAATTTACCGTTACAATATGAAGCTTGTTTCCGCCCCTCCCAATAAAATGGATGTAAACGATACAAAACACATTTTTTTTGATAAATTTCCTGTTTACAAAACTTTGAGTTTTTCGAAAAACTAAGGATTTTCTCATTCCAGGCATAGATTACCTTAAGCCGTATTTGGCACAACTTTTTGGAATTTTGTATCCTCAATGTTCTTTAAATTTTACTTGTTTGGCTTAATAAATATTTTGATATGAGCGTCACTGATGAGTCGTATTTAGACGAAACGCTCGTCTTGCGTTCTAAATTATATTCCTGGTACCTTTGATAACTATTATGTCGAATCCTCAAAATTATATCAGGGTATTTTGATTAACAGCTAGTTAGAAGTGGTTTCCATGAATTCATATTATGTCTTTACTATCAATTTAACCGTTGTGAAGCATTTGCTCGAACTAGATTGATCCTAAAGACCATTCACAAGCCCGTCCCCCAATATATTTGTTTCGATGCATTAAATGTCATTATCAGAGTTCATGAACCTTTAGACAACATTATTCCATAATCACATGTTTGAAGTCATTTGTATGATATCAATGTCGCATGTAAAGTCTCCATGTCCTACTGGATATTTGCCTCTCACGTACATATAACAGTACATCAACCTTTTTGTTCAAACAATAAATTTGTAATGAGATAAACACTTTAAACGTGAGCATTACAGGTTGATAACAAGATCCCAAATCAGTTGTCAGTCACTGACCTTGGACTTTTATATATATCATACAAGTCCGAAGTATGTTAACTTATTTTCAGAATCGTGTTCCTGTAAAGAGGTGACAAATTGTTCGAATTAATAGTCTCTTGTGAACATTACAAGTGAATCATATGAAAAAGGGTAAGACATGTTCCTTTTAACAGCGCTAGTATACCACAAGTAGTTATTTTGAAATAAACTTTCTTTATGTCCAGTGGCTGATCCAGAGGCCCGCTTCAGTCATGCTTTAGTGAATCCCCAAATAATCAACCAAATGTTTCCCACTAAAGGGGGTCCGGGCCCCCTGCCCCCTTAAAACCGCCTCTGATGTCAATATGAAAATACTCATCGTAAGAGGGGTGTCGTGCAAGAAGGTGTTCCTTTTTTTTTTTAAATTCACGGTATTTTAAATTTATTTGATTTAAGGTTAGGAGAAAACCTAAAGGTTGATACTTTTCCTATACTTTTTGAAAAAAAAGTCTTTCTCTCTCCAATTCGTCTCCCTGTTATACCGACCATGGAAGACCCTTATGGGTAGTCCAGGTCATTAAAAACAACCCTCGTCCCTGTTATAAAGCCTTAGTGATCTATGTCTTGGCCATGTTTAACCCTGACAAATTCTGCATGTGTCCGTCTCAAGCCATGCAGGTGCTTGTAATATTCCATGCACGGTTTTGTGCATTGTTGAAAGTAGAACGAGGTTAACATCCTAGTCCGTTATTCTTTGTGGTTAGTTGTTTCATTGGCAACCATCTCACATCTTGTTGGATTTTTTTTATTATATAAACTTAAATTATAGACCCACGTACAGTATATATATTCGATGCATGCATTCAAAGATAATTATCTTAACGGATGAACTATTTATTTAGATTAAATCATATATATCCATTATTTATCATATTATCTCCATATGACACTATATACCATTTAAATCTGCGATTTTGTTTTACGCATTATCTTCAGTGACCCAAATTTGAAAGTTAATATATTAAATTCCCTATACCTTCAAGTATATCTACGATAATCGCAAGACGCAATTACTGTACTTTAAAAAGCAGAATTTAAAAAAGTAAAGTACAAAAATACTTCGGTTCAACCTAAATAAAATAACGATTTTGCAACTGAATCAATTATGATAAATACACAGACAGTTAAATAAATAGGCTGAACTAGAAAAGAAATAAAGATGAAACCTTTCAACAAGACTTCATACCACATCTTTTTATTTTGCGGTCGTATATTGGTATGACGTTGGCGTCGTCGTCGTCGTCGTCGTCGTCGCCCGAAGACATTTGGTTTTCGCACTATAAATCTATGAAATTTAAACACAAGGTTTATGACAACAAAAGAAAGGTTGGGATTGATTTTGAAATTTTTGGTCCTAACAGTTTAAGAATTAGGGGCCAAAAAAGGGTCAAATAAGAAATTCTCTTGGTTTTCACACAATAACTCTAGTATAAGTAAATAGAAATCTATGAAAATTTAACACAAGGTTTATGACTACAAAAGGAAGGTTTTGATTGATTTTGGGAGTTTTGGTACCAACAGTTTAGGAATTAGGGCTGAAAAGGGGCCAAAATAAGCATTTTTTGGTTTTCGCACAATAACTGTAGTATAAGTAAATAGAAATTTATGAAATTTAAACACAAGGTTTATGACCACAAAAGGAAGGTTGGGATTGATTTTGGGAGTTTTGGTTCCAACAGTTTAGGAATTAGGGGTCAAAAGGGTCCAAAATTAAACTTTGTTTGATTTCATTAAAAATTGAACTATGGGGTTTTTTTATATGCCGAATCTAACCGTGTATTGAGATTCTTTATTTTTGGTCCCGTTTTCAAATTGGTCTACATTAAGGTCCAAAGGGTCCAAAATTAAACTTAGTTTATTTTAACAAAAATTGAATTCTTGGGATTCTTTGATATGCTGAATCTAAACATGTACTTAGCTTTTTGATTATGGGCCCAATTTTCAAGTTGGTCCACAGTGAGGTCTAAAGGGTCAAAATTGAACTTTATTTGATTTCATCAAAAATTGAATTCTTGGGGTTCTATGATATGCTGAATCTAACCATGTATTTAGATTTTGGATATTGGAATACCACAAAGGATGGTAAGCATTGTATTTGGGAGTTATGGCTCAAACCGTTAAGGAATAAGGTGCAAAAAAAGGGGGAAAAGGGTTTCCAGGTTAATGGACAATTACATAATTTAAAAGCAGTGTAAGGTTGGAAATTTGCCAATATAAAATGTTGCTGATGAACCTTTTTTGTTTATTTTTAGCCATGATTATTATTCTTTGATAATTTGAGTTATCTTTCTTTGTCCAGAATAGTAGTTGAATCAACTTAAATCAATGCTATATACAATATACAATGCAATATTCACTTTTACTTCCAACTGATAAATTAAAACAATCTTTGCCATTCAGTGATTACAAGCACTTTGATTACCATTCTAGGGTTATGCCTCTTTACAAGTGGAAAAATTAGGATTTTTTTTCGTTTCTGTTCTCTTAACTTAAGTTTGTCTCAACTAAATTTAATGAAATGTTTATATAATTCTTATAGTGCGGTGACTGAAGGCAGATTTTTTTTAATTTAATCTCCCCACCGAACACACACCTATATAATATATCATTGGAAAGAGGAAATCGTGTTCTATAATAATATGCCTGTCGTCAAGACTTGGTATGGTCACATTTTTTTAAAATTGAGGTCAAAGGTCATATGTAAAAATCTGTGAAAATTTGAGAGGGTTTCAATTTTTACATTTTTTTATATTTTTAAACTCTACCTAAATACGAATGATACTGTTTTGGCTTTAGTAATGTTTGTTATTATACATAAACCTTAATAATTGAGATTTTTTTATCAAAAAAAATTCATAAAACGACGTTTTATAAACAAAACTTCAAAAAATCAAGTTTTCCACCTATAAATTGTTTAGAGCACCTTAACCTTCTGACAAATTTCAATTTCAGGTAAACATCAAGTGTCATGCAGGACAATACTTTAAAATTATTTTTTAAACTATCATATTGGGTGAGGTATCAAACCAAAGCAATAGAACACTACAGTCAAATATGACCTAAAATTGAATTTGCGGATACTTCAGGTTTTTTTATAGACTACTCGTTGCTTTTGGGTTTTTCACAATTATTATAGCTTCCATAGTATTATCTGTTGTTGTGTATTTTACTCTGGTTAAAATCTATTACATTATAGGGTTTGTACATGTATCCCCCCTTTTTTTTTCATTGCAACGTACCACAAACTTCAAAAGTATATAAAATATAAAAAAAGAAGATGTGATATGATTGCAAATGAGACATACATTAACTGACAATTATAGGTCCCGTACGGGCTTCAACAATGAGTAAAATTCATACTGCATAGTCTTCAATTCCCGAAATAAATAATGTAAAACAAACGAAAAATCTAACGGCCCGATTAATGTACAAAATAAATAAGAAACAAATAAATATAGTATATTGAAACAAACGACAAACACTGCATTACCGTCTCGTGACTTGAAACTGACACATACAGAATGTGGCGGGGTTTAACTTTTCTAAGGGTGCGCCAACACTCCCCTAACCTGGGTGTACCAGTGCAACAAGCTTTTTACCAAATCAACCATTATCTTCATCATCTTCATTTTCATCAACCGTCACAAGACATGACAAGACACATGAAAGGTTCTGCTCAAAGCAAACACGTTATTTTGAGGTTTTTTTACAAGTATAGACAAGGTATTGTAGGAAGTCCGAAGACATTTGTTCCTAAAAAAATACCAGTTTCAAACCATCCCTATCAATTCATCCAAGATTTAACAGAGATCTAAAAGGGGGTTTAGGAAGGTGTGATGACATCCATGTGCGTGTCTGCAAAGATGCTGAGGAAACAAATATACGAGATGTACACACTATCTTGAATTCGTTCATTTTCATGGTTGGCAACACATTATATAGCGTCGCACTTTACTTTAAGAAGCATAAAATCCATTGGCATTCAATGTTTCAACAAGGTGTTTTGAACCAAACTCATGGTACATTTGTAAAACCAATCCTAAATGAAAAAGAGTAAAACAAAATTGGCCACACAAACGATTGACTTAACAATTGCTTAGCATTTACGCAATTTCTCTGGTGCCATTTCCTGAAAATAGTCTTGGCTGTATGCAGTTTCATCAAGTAACTATGAAATGAATTGTAATAAATACGAAGGCATTGACTGAATTGAAGAAGGAAGAGACAATTCATCCGAAGTTGGGTATTCTTCTTAGAGTTTCGATGTGTTTTCTAAGTATACTTGCAGCGGAATGAAATATCTGTCCGTTATTTGTGTCTATTACCGTTGACATTGAGATTTTGAGGTCAGTTTTCAATTCCCTAGCAGCTGATATGGCATCTCAAATAGTTATTTTGCTACTATATATTATGTTATATTTGCCTTGAACTTGTTGAAGTTGTTTGACAACTGAATTTCTATAGAAATCAATAAGTTTAGACCGCATGTTACAAGTTGAATATTTTAAATTAGAGTCAGTCGGAAGAAAATATGTATATTTATCAAGTAACGGTGTCATGAGGAATGACGATTAAATCGTTGTCAATAGCCAACATAAAGATAGTAAAAGCAGTATCGTGATCTGAGATATCTGCTTCCACGGGTTTGGATTTTTTGGGGTCTTTTTTCGTTTTTAGCAAATGATTTGTAATGCAACCAAAATGACAGAGTGCTTGAAGTTTAAAAGATGGACGGAAAAACTATTTCAATTTTAACTTTATCTGACACGGATAAAACAATCTTCATACGCTCATCTGATTCAAACTTGAGTAGTTTTTGATATTTCTAAAATGTTTTGTTGCAACAAATTTACAAGCGCTCCAGTTGAACGACTGCATTCTAGAACGCATACAAATACTCGAAACTGAGGGACAACAGTCCGATAATTGTATGTCGTCATTAAATATCAGATAAGAAGCTTCCTCGCTCTAAAAGGGGGCACAAATATGTTAACTTGTGTAACTTTTGTAGCATGAACGATGATAAACTGCCTGCACGGAGTTCTTCGAATTAACAGCTATCGCATGAAACTTCACAGGCACTTGTTTCTGTCAATATGGGGTTTACTATCCATACCCGTACGGAAAATCACAAGGGTGGTTTTTCGTACGGGTATGGATAGTAAACCCATATTGACAGAAATAAGTGCCTGTGTATGAAACATCTTGATGTTCACCTCATCCAATTTTTTATTCGATGCAGATACAAAAATCGACTTCCCTATATCGGTAAATTGACTCAAAATTCCAGTCGAGTTTGCCTTTTTTGCATATATTATGCACTGCATAAAATTGAACGACTTTTGTCTTTTCTTTGGACTTATTGGAGCAAGTTGCAACGGACTTGACATATCACGGAATATTTACTGAAACTATCCGTCAATTATTTTGATTTTATAATAAGACTTTTCTGACAAAGTATATTTGATGTTTTATAACAAAAAAACATAGAATATAAACATATACAAACAAAGTATGTGGCATATAAGTGCACTTTAATTGAAAATATGTGTATATAATAGCGAAAAAGGTAGTAATTTCATATATCAGTTGAGAGCAAATTGTTGACTAATACACAAAATGTGACGGAAGGCAAGTGATTGAGTTCCGTGTTGAAATTGAAGTTTTTAGTCCATTCTTTTTCCATTGATTTCTTATGTTTTTTTTCATATTTTAGTTCCGAAATTTTTATCACTTATTAGTTTTATGAAATACTATATGCTTAAAATATTATGGGATAATTTTTATTACTAATATGAAGAAGAAACTAAAGTTTGTGTCTGAATTTGCAATTAAATTTCCTCAATTTTTAAACAGTCCAAACTTCGCAAATTTTATAGATTAGAAGAAAATAAAATACTTAATAGAATATTTTGATATATAAAAATGGCTTCAGGAAAAACTATTTCAATTAAATGTAAGCAAACGTACACAATTTTTTATTTGAAAAAGGGGGGTTGAAACTCTCCAATATACTACTAGTCATTAAAACGACTTTTTAGAAAAATGTGACCGTACGAAATTCTGACGACAGGGCAAAAACTAAAGAAGAAATATTTGTCTTTAAGCTAAGACCATTTTTAGCCGTGTGTTATTTGGGGAGATTAAACTCGCGATCTAGACGACTTTTTACACTTCTGTCATCGCACTATTAGTACCCCTAAACTCAGTTCAAGTTCAATTTTTGGCAGCTTCACTTTTACAGTTCTTGAGTTATGACCCTTTTTAACGTTACATGCTAGTGGGGCATCATCTGAATGTGTAGATGATAGACGAATTAAAAATTGTACCGGGGAACCATATGCACTATAATCATTTTAATTCTAAAAGAGTATTATACTTTGTGAGTATTTGCATGACATCTTAAGACTAACATTCATTTAATTCGTTTGAAGAACATTCGGGATAATTAATTAAAGCAAAGACTCTGTCATTATCGTGTTGAAAAAGGAGGAACATGATAAAACGATCATAGTTGTAAAATAATATTTAATTTTTAGAGATAACATAAAAATACGACTGTGAATGAAATCATTATAGAACGTTGATACTAACAATCAGTCCCTTTTTTGCGTCAACAGGAATTCGAAATGTTTGCTGCTTCTCCGACACATTCACGCTGCATTAGACTGGTCGATTAAGACAGCTACCTTGTGAACTAGCACGTTTAAAATACGAATAAGCGTATTGGTCAAGTACGAATTTGAAAATAAGAAGTTGTGGTATCATTGTCAATATTAATGAGACAATTCTCAACCAGAGACCAAATGACATAGAAGTTAACAACTATAGGTCACCGTAAGTCCTTCAACAGTGAGCAAAACCCATACCGCATAAAAAGGCCCCGAAATGACAAAAATGAAAAATAATTTAAACGAGAAAACAAACGGCCTAATTTGTGTACAAAACAATGAAAGGTATACAAATCTGATAAATACAGCAACACACGAGAACAACTGAATTACAGGCTACAAACTTGAGATAGGCACACATAGACTGTGGCGGGGTTAAACATGTTAGCGGATGCCCACCACTTCCCCTAATCTAAGACAGTGGTGTAACAGCACAACATATGAACAAACTATAAAAATCAGTTGAAAAGGGCTTTGCTCATCAGATCGATACGCGCAGTTATACTGACAGCTAGTTCAAAGCCAATAACAACTCATACAAAAATCAGGTATCTACAGTATCAATCAGTACAAATCCAACATCCAATGGATTTAGCGTAAAGACTTCATTAACAGTCAGAGAAAAACATGAACTTGTGCAATGCCAAAATACAAATATCGACAGTTTGTAGAACCGTGAATGTGCATATATATATGTTTATGAAAATAATATTAGTTTGGTTTTAATTTAATGATAACGAAGTCAATATTTATAACAATAAAAACAATATTTAAAGATCTAATTACAGTTTTGAATTGGTAACATTTTAGAATAAGTTGACTTTAAAGGATCGATTAGTTTACACCGTATTGTCTCTAAATTTCTGGGCTCGTTAAACAGCATCTCTGTTAAAAATAGGAAGTGCTATCCCGTTTGAAATAAAGCAGGTTTTATATTCTTATATCATATTAATATGTGTTCTCTCAGTGTGTTCTCGTCCTGAATATCTGTTTAATTTGCCACTGGACGTTAAAGAATTATCTATCATTAGTTTCTCGAAATAAGGATACAGATATATGAAAAGCTGTCTACTGGGAACTTATGAAGGACATACTTGAATGACGGGTCGTTCACACCAAATTATACTTTGTGTTACACTAAGGATGTTGCTGTTCGCTGATTATATCATTACACATACACGAATATATATATAGACGTGGAATTCAGTCACCGTGGCCTAGCTTTTGGATAGTAAAGCTTCATCAGTGCTACCAGTCGTAGTATTTATCGCAAATATCTTAGTTGACACAATACTGAATACCCTAGTGATGGATTAGAGCTACACGTACTACATGCATTATATCGTATATTTTGTCATGTTATGTTCAGAACTAAGAAATAAATTGGAATTGAGAGTAGATTTTTTTTTACATAAAAACATGAAAAATTATGTGATATGTGATTATTGGTATTATGTGTTAGCTCATTCGTGTCATCGTTTAGAGAGATAGTAGCACTCTCTAAGAACTGTAAACACCGCATTCATTAAAAATGACATGGGTGCATGTTTATACATAACACTCAAGAGAACAACGCGGAATGTATCTTTCGAGTGTACTGAGGTAACCCTGGCCCTCGTTATCCTTATTCGGGGTAAAAGAATGACTTTACAAGGCTTGCTCATATTTCAATTACAAATTTATATAATATTTCTTGTTTTATGTGCTTCGTGAAAGATTGATGCGATCAATGTCTGCACATGTAAAACTGTTCACACACTACTACCTCTTTCCCCTTGCTTGGATTGCCTTTGCTATAGGTTTGACACACCAATCATGATCACTTTTTTGGGATGTTAAACCTTGGGTTGGGACCAGTGCCATGCTCGGTATTTTTTTCAAATAACTCAAAAGTTATATACTAGTATACAGATATTAATGTTCATTGACTGTCAGTGGACACATTTTGTAATTTTGCAGAACTAATAATCCAAATCTCTTTTAAAAGATATATATATTTGATATTTAATAATATTTTTGGATATTCCTATCTTATTCAGCTACCATGGGTTCACCCTACCCAAAACTCCCAACCAACCAGTAATTACTTTTGCGTTTAAGTTCACCTGCTTAGCTATAAATTAAGATATTCCCTTACTATCACCAACGTGAACCAAATACGCTTGCGGTCAAACATAGATAGTTATCAACGTTATTTTGTATGCCGTGCTACAACTACTTTTATTATATAATTATATCATAATGTAAGTTGAACCTGAGACTACTATAACACAGTATAGTAGCCTCAGGTTGAACGCACTTTTCGATGACGGAATAAATTTAATAGATCGAAATGAAATGCTCTCTAAACACCAAACTATACTATTTATATTTATACTTTATCCCACTATGCGGGGTTCGTTAAGGGTGAAAATAAGTTTGAAATTAGTTTTACAATTTAAATAGCTATCAAAATATTAATTTTAGTTGCCGTATAAAAACAATATTAGGTAAATGTCAGAAAAATATATTTTTTTTTTGTATTCGGCGCAAAACTAGGGAAGGGCTCGGTAGAACCTCGCTCTTCCCCAGTTTCTCAGCCTCATATAAAAACAGTTTATATTTTTCTGACATTGCCCTAATATTGCACATTTATATCTTTGCACTTTTTGATTATTGGAATTTAAAGGGATCTTTACAAACGCCCACCCCTGTCTGTTTGTATGTGTATAGACATTGAGAGTAGTTTGCGTGCGGTATTATTTAACGCAACTATACATACAATGCGCATGCTTAGTTACTCAACTCATAAGTGCATTCAAACTCTCTCCTACATAAAACTCGTAGGCATGCACAAATGATGCTTTTTAAATTCTATGATATGCACTTCTAATTTAATTTTGAATTGAAGAAATCTGATATATGACGTCTAAGAAATGAGTTTAAAGTCACCTAGACATGTGACATATACTAATATATAAATAAGAAGTTATAAACAGTTACTTCTTAAAGATCGTATATCAAAACAGTCTGAGGGTTATCTTTGTAAGTAATTACCTTAAACTAATATATTAACATGTAGTCTTGCAAAAAAGGTGTCAACGTTATTTTTTGTTTATTAACATTACATACCATTTCATCTCATTAATTAAAACTTATTCGATAGACATTATTTTTGGATATGGCGAAATTTTGAATCAACTATCTATGAATTCTTAATTTAATTTAATCGAATTTCGTTTGTAGGTATTAAACATTAACGTTTTACTATAAAACATAAGTAAGCATATCGTCAATACCTAAATCTAAAAAAAATCAGTTTAGAATAAATATTACCATGGAGTTCAGATCGGGGTCATAAAAACTATGCTCACATACCGATAAATTAATATTTTTTTCTTTCTCATTTTTAGGTTACTACTATCTGTCAGCTGTATCTCATCCAACTGTGTAAGTCAACAAATGTAATCCGACTTAACACGAATATAGTACATGATAAAGGATAAACGTATATATAAACATACAGTAAGTACGATTCTTAATAGCTTTTACCGGCAAATGGTGTCTAAGATTTATCATAATTATATTGGTTAGTTTAAACATATTTATTTATAGTGGATTGGGAAACACGTTTTGCAACTTATATTAATCCTTTTCCACTTTGCGGGTTCGAATGCTGCCTTGTAGCGACATTAGCCTACTCTTTTTCGAAATCTACAAGGGTGTCTTTAGCGTGCAAGAGATATGGCTCTTTCTTAACACGGGTCAGCCATTTATCGTCCCCTTCCGACGGACTATCATCGTTTGCTCAAGACCATACTCGCAAATGGTGGCAAGGGAGAGCCGAAAATTGAGTTCCTGAAATTTTCATCCCGAACGGGAATCGAACCAGGAACCTTTGTGTTAGTAGTCCGATGCACTAACCACTACACCATTGGGCTATTGGGTTTTCATCTCATCTTTTAACGGGTAGGAACACGCTTAATGCTACTGCACCATTTTCATCCATTTTATAAATGATCTGCAAATAATAGCATTGGTTTATTTGGATGTACCCAACAAGACTTTACATGCCAGTGTCATATTTAACATGCTTTTTGACACTTAAAGACATAGTAACAGTTGTCCGGGCTGCCGAGTTTTGTTTTCAGTGTTTGTAACTAGTTACAAGATTTAAAGGATTATCTGCATTTCCGATTTTTGTTAATTTATGACCGATACTTCCAACTTCTTTATTTGTTATTTTATTATTTTGTTTTCAAATCTTTATGATATTGTGTTGTTCAACGTTTAACAAGTTACATTAAAAGAAAACTATTTTTATGCAGGCCACCTTCATAATTACATTTGTCTGATCTCATAACTCTATTTATCTGCTCATTCCATTATTTATTAGTTCAGATTTCATCTTAAATGCATCGTTTGAACTGATCTGACCTTCATTTTAATGTCCTCATTTGCAATTTCTGTAAATCCTGAACTACTGTACTTACAAAAGTTCAATAACTTCATACAGTTTATAAATACACGGAACTTCTTTCTATAAAAGCTAGTAAATACTTGAATAACTATATTTATACATCAGGTGATTTTTTTTGTGTGTTCAGACAATTTGAATTGTTTAAGAGTGATCGAATTTTGCTCTCCGAGTCGAAGACTTAAAAAATGATAGTTGCTGCATGTTCATCCAGAACGTGGCATTTAGGAATAAAACAAAACTTGAGTCTGTCGGTTTGTAGTCAAAATATTGTGTCCTAACAGGACGAATGACTTCCTGCTGACTGGTATATTTAACATTATCTTTAAAGAGGGGAAGAGGGGGGGGGGGGGGGGGGGTAGGGGGTCCCAATAACAGCAAAACAGCAAATTGATTTGGCTCATAACAGATAACAATTAGGAATTAAAATGGACAAAAACAGATAACAGTAATTGAAATATTAAAATAATTCGGTCTTTGACAAATCAGTATTTCTTATTGCGGATATAATCCTTTGTAATGCATTCCATTTTTTATGACTATGTTTTTAGTATTAATTTATGTATCTAGAATGTGTTTAAATTACTACTCAATATATTATAATATTTTTTATACGCTCGTTTACGGAACGTATTATGGTATACTGTTGTCCGTCTGTTGTCAACATGTCGGACATTAACTCAAAAACCCTTTAACCATTTGCATTAAACTTTGGGAAATTGGTTATATCTATTGACGTGAGCTCCCTTTTTTCTTTTTCTTTTTTTATCAATTTTAGATTTTAAGTTTCTGGGTAATGGGTTTTTATTCAATAAAATTGGTGTTTTTTTTTCAGTTTTCTGATAATATCTCAAAAATGCTTTCACAAAGCAAGGAATTTTGGTGAATTGTTTATATCTATTAACATGAGGTAACTTTCAATTTTTATAAATTTTAGATTTTACTTTTCCGAGTTAACGGGTTTTATTAATTAAAAAGGGGTGATTTTCCAGTTTTCAGACATTAACACAAAAATGTTTGCAGCAGTTCTCATGAAACGTTGGTGTATTGTTTATATATATAAACTGAAGCTCCCTTTGTTGCTAATAAAAAAAGTGACCTAAAAGAGTTTGAATATTCTGACTTTTTCTAAATGACCATTTAATGAGGTGTGTGAATTTTTCTTAATAAAACTTTGAGGCAAAGTGGTATATAGGGTAGAAAAATCAAAATCACCAATTATAAGCATGCAATTTATCAAGTTTCATCGAACGAATTTTGACACTCTAAAAGCAATTTATTCCACTATTTTCAAAGGCCTTATTTGAACAATTTTTTATCAGCTGAGGTTTTTGATTGTAGCAGGTGTACTAGTAAGTAGAATACATAGTTAAGTAGGGAAACAATGGCTTGAAACGAAATAAATCTTTGTTTGTAATGAGTTATGTGCAGCTTCGGACCCAAGTACATGGTTGGAACTTTCATTGTACAATGCATTTGGTTCTGCTTTGAAAAGAATCACAGAGCTGAGTCTATGTACCATATTATATAAAAGGTTAAGTGGTTGTTAGGACCTAGTCCTTAATTGAGATCCTTGTCAGATATTCCTGGCCATATGTTTTCCTTTTTGTCATATTAAGAATTGTTTTAATTTAATATGTTCGTACGGAAAACAAGGAACATTATTCTCATACAAAAAATTAAGATAATTCTAAATACACATTCATAAAAAAAAAAATGGAATTTATTACAAAGGATAATCATAAGATATACTTGAATTGTCCTGGACCTCACTTCTGTGATGGGTATATGTTAATGGAATCCTTCTCTGAATACGGGACAAACATATTAGTACTGGTAGACCCAATGGCCAATGATCTTCAATTTATACCGAATATTGACTGTCAAAAAAAATGCTAACATTCCAATTTTCAATAACAGTTAACAGCAAATACATTATCACAATAACAGAAAACAAAAAAACTAAAAGCCCAATAACAGCTAACAAAGAATAAGACAATAACATCTAACAGCAAATATATTTTCAAAATAACAGATAACAAAGAATTAAATTGCCCCATAACAGCATAACAGTTAAACCCCTTGCCCCCCCCTCTTTAAAGCGGGACGTTTGGCATGCCACAAAACCAGGTTCAACCCACCATTTTTTTCTTAAAATGTCCTGTACCAAGTTAGGAAAATGGCCATTGTTATGTTATAGTTCGTTTCTGTGTGTGTTACATTTTATTGTGTTTCTGTTGTGTCTTAGTTTTCCTCTAATATATGATGCGTTTCCCTCAGTTTTAGTTTGTAACCCGGATTTGTTTTTTTTTTCTCAATCGATTTATGAATTTCGAACAGCGGTATACTACTGTTGCCTTTATTAAGCAGTTCAAACAAATCAAAAAGCCGAGGCGTGTCGGTCTAGTGAAGCGTAAGAGTCCTATTTATATCACAGTAACATGTTCTCGTACATGTAATATTTGCCACTGACCATCAAACACATATTCTTTGGGACAAAGAAGGATAACCCAATTTGAATCATGTTCATTATGCATCATTTTCTTGATACATCCGTTAAGTAGAACGTTTGTATTAGTTATGTCGCAAGTCCGGAATCTATAATATTCAAGTATGCATTGCGTACAAAGTACAATAAGGTCGCTATTAAACTTTTATTTCTCATTTAGTTTGGACATAATATGAGTTTAACAGAGTAAAACGAATGGCAAAATCTGGCGCTAGAAATAATAAAGACAATACAGATTTAGCCCCAGACGGAGGATGGGGATGGATTGTTTGTATTGGAACATTTTTTGCCAATTTTATTGCCGATGGAACTATGTTTTCATCGGGAGTGCAGATGATGGCATTTTTAAAATATTTTGGTGAAACAAAAGCAGCTACAGCATGGGTGAGCTCATCCCAACTTGGACTAAGCATGATGATGGGTGAGTACAAGTCAGATAGCAAGAAAAATGTAAAAAAGTTTAAATTTCTTGAAAGTGTCATAAGCGCAGTGTCTTAAATTACGTCAACATAAAGCAATAGTTGCTGATTGGATCTTCAATACGCTTACTGTATATCGTGTCCCAAAGTCTATACCAATTCTAGCCAATCGAATCGTAAGTACATCATACGGCAACCTATCAAAACCAAATGGCATGATATGGAATGGAACTCAATAGCAACAATTCCTAGTCGTCTCAAAGAAAACAGACAAATACCATCTCCTAAACAGCAAAATACATTAAACATGGAATAGGAAAATAAACAATAGAACTGGCTGAATCTCACTTCAAGCCGGGGTTGAACTTGGTTGCCTTTGAAGCGTAACCAACATTAATTTCAAAGAGAGAATGAATAAAGTTCAAAGGTTAATTGAAAAGTTCAGACGTTTTTGATTCGTGCACAACAAATGAGATTTATGTAACCGAACGCGCGCCTGTCGTACCAAATTATAAGCCAGACATCTTTAATCAGTTTTGTCATACATTTTAAAGATGTCTGTTTTACGTATATATTGTTGCAGTATGATAGCACAAAAAGCATTAAGAAATTAAACCAGGGACAGTGCATTATAAGGAGGACAGACAACATTAGAGGAACCTGAAAAGAAAACCTGTAATGGAGAAAAACAATTCATTCTTTGTTTTTACATTGTCAAAAAGTCCACTAAACACAAACCGGAAACTTTAGAAGGAGCAAAACGAATAAAAATATCCGGTTTTCGCGCATTTTTTTAATTAATGAATGGCTATTATTTATTTTGAATTTATTGACCCATAAAATTAATTTTTGACTCTTCACATTGAATAATCCGCGAAGCGGATTATGTAAAATGTGAAGAGTCAAAAATTAATTTTATGGGTCAATAAATTCAAAATAAATTATTGCCATTCATTATAAATAAATTTCTATCAAGAATAAGGCTCAAAGAACTTTTTATATTATTTAAATTAACAATAACAACGTATGTACACACATGTTGGCGTATGAATACACAACGTCAGAGTGGGCGTGTCGCCATAAAAATTGACTACATTGAAAATAAAACTAATACTTTTAACCAATCAGAAGACAGTAAATACACAAAATTTATTTATTGTTTAATAGTAGCTATATGAAAAAATAGAACAAACAAAGGTCGAATATATATTTACAAGTGTCTTACATGTATCTCTTTAAATTTTCTGAACTTGTTACAACTATTAATTCATTGAAAATGTTTTTCTATATCTACTAAATATATACATATGGATATTACTTTTACTATAGGTCCAGTTGTAAGTTTTCTCATTGTTAAGTACTCAGTTAGAACTGTTGCGATAGCAGGAGGCGTTATAGCTTTTCTTGGCACAGTGGCGGGTGCTTTCTCACCGAATCTGACTGTTCTTATTTTCACATATGGCGTTATTTGTGGTGAGTAATATGCACAGTTTGAACTCATATAAATTGCAGATACAGTACAGATATACATTCAACAATTTCGTCGAACATCATTAAGCCGAGAAAAAGATTTTAGAATATTACCTAACAGGTGTATACGACAGAAAGTAACTTTTTTCATAAACATTTTTCAAATATTTCATCGCAAATGAAGAATTTTATTTGTCTTTGCGTTGTAGAATGTATAACTTGAATTCGTCCTTTTAGAATCTAATGTATTTCGGTAACATTTTCATAAGCTTACACCATAACGCTGTGATTGGCTTACAACATCCCAACTTTTGAAATTTAACCAATGAAGTGACGTTGTTTTCATTATGGTGTATGAACAATAAAAGTATATAAGGTCCTTTAGATTCTATAATGGCTTATTATGATAATTCTGTTAACAGTACAGTTCACTGTAAATCTTACATTTCATTTTCAGGAATTGGAATATGTTTTTTCTTTCTTTCGTCAATAGTAGCGGTTGGACTCTATTTCACTCAAAGAAGAGCTATAGCAACAGGCATAGCGATGAGCGGAAGTGGTTTAGGTGTGATTGTTTACCCATACCTCACCCAATTATTATTGGACATGTATGATTGGAGAAACACATTATTAATCATAGCTGCTTTGTGTCTGAATGCTGTAGTATGCGGGGCTTTATTCAGACCATTAACGAGACGAAACATAGATAAATCTACTTGTAAATGTTTAGAGGAAAACTCTCTTTCCGATTCCGATGAAAGACGATCTATGTTATCTTTCAGATGCAAGAACGAAGACTCTGTTTCACCAACTAAAATTTATAACTCAACCTCAGGGATTGGTGAAGAGCTAAAGTCGTTTCTTGACACAAATATAAATGACAATATTGATAAAAGACAATTTTTCAGTGAACAACATTTAAGCTCGATAAAACCAACTGATGTCAGGAAAACAGAATATCATTCTTTTCTATCACCAAGGTTACGCAGTGACGTATATTACTCTGGAAGTGTAAATATCTTACCTTCGTACAACTGCAAACTCAAGTTCGAAATCGGTCTAGAAGATGAAACTGAAAAGGTAAAAGAAAACAAAGATTCATTGTTTCTAAGCTGTATACAGATGTTTAGACAACTACGATTTACTCTTCTATTATGCTGCATGGTTATGTGGACTTGTAAGTATAATCCTATAACTGCTTTGTAAATGCACTGTTGGGTATTGAAAACTTTTCTCTGTATCATAAAAAAAAAACAGGCGAAAAAAACTGCCAAAAAGGTGCAATTTTGGTACCCTTCACGTTAGACGCATTTACCTTTTAATTTACATTTATTCATCAATGTTTCGTTGTATAAAATTGGCATTACAGGTAGTAATGATGTGACTGCGTATGATATTTGATGTGTTTATAATAACAGAAATTAGGTGAAATATATTAAAACAGAACGGATCGCAAACAATATGCGTTGAACATTTTTCTACTTCAGATATCGCTAAAGAAAGGGGCACAACGAAAATATTTTTATTTGAATAAATGTCAGTAAACATGTATAGTTCATGGACAGGAGATAAGTTTCTTTACAACTTAAATAAAACGAATTAGAAACAAAAACTGGGTCAAAATGATAATGATGTCAGGGACGCTCCGGAGAAGTAAATAATGCAATCAGCTACGAAAGGCGCATTAGCTCCTTATTATTGAACTTGGTACGTTTCTGTTGACCTCACTTTCAATTTAAATGCAATTTTTATGTTTTGCAAATGTCTTGACCGATTAATTGTTACTCAAACTTTCCAAATCTCTACAACAACAATTGCAAGGTTTTAATTAATGATAAAAAAATATAGTTTTGTTTATCAAATATATATAATTAATTCATTTTTCTTTCTTTTTACTTCAGCACAGTCTATTACTATGACTTATATACCAGACATGGTTGTTTCAAAGGGTATTCCCCGATATCATGCCGCCATGTTGATATCAATCATTGGTGTAACCAATACCGTTGTCAGGATTCTGGCGGGATTTACGGTAGATTTTTTCCATGTACGAAGTATCCATCTCTACCTTGGAGCTTTGTGTCTAGGGGCAATAACCAATATTGCATTACCTTGGTGTAACAGCTTTCCTTTACTAGCGACATGTGCTGTTGGATTCGGAATATGTATGGGTAAGTTTCGTTGAAATCAAAATGTGTTGCAGTTATTCCTCTATCAAATAAAGACATCTTTCATTGTTAAATATCAAGAATGTTTGCAAAGATGGAAAATATAGTAGCTAGAAGGAATGTCATGCACTAAAAGGTATATTTAAAGTGTTTATATATATGGTTTTTTTTCACAGACTCAAATAATTACTTATATTAATAGGAAAAAAACAGCACTTTATAAATAAGTAATATAAAAAAATGAAAACAGCAGTTTGTAAATTTCATGAGTCACTATTGTATTGCAACATACAACACTCATTAGATCAATTCAGTTTTCTTTCACGCCTACAAAACATTACTCCTTTTAAGAGCATGCATGCCTAACTAAACGATCTATGTATTAATTGTTTGCAGGTAACATTTATTACTCTCATGTAGCATCTCTGCACTGAAGGTTCATCTAAATTTATCAAGGTTTACGTCCGTATCCTTAGAAACTCTTGAATGTCCTGCACCATATCAAGCAAAAGGATTCAAGCCTAATTCTCTAAATTGACAAAGCTTGCTATTTGTCATTTGCGCTGATTGATTGAACCCGTTTTTTTTTTATTTTTTGCGTTAAATAGACAACTGTTAAAACAATATCATCAGTTTTTTTACACAGCTCTGTAAAGATTGAGTCGTTCAAGATGATAAGAAAGATAATTTCAACTGTATTTTTGAGAATATTGTTTGGGATATATCAAGAATTTGTTAAAAAAAATCACATAAAGTGATAACTAAAACATTTCGGCTTAATTATCTATATGTTGAGAAAAAAAAAAAGAAAAAAAATAATTATAAAAAAAAACAATCAAAGAAACCCCAGGTATAGTGTCTCATTGACAATCATACCACCTCTCTTTGTGTAATCTTCCTAGAAATTATTTATGTAAACCAAAGATACATATTGGACCTCTTGTGTTTAAGGTTAGCGATTACGGCCCTTGACTGCTCTTTTCAAAAAGAGCCATTAGACAGAAATTAACATATTGGCCTTAATATGTCATTTCAAGTATATTTATATGAGCAACAGCTTTTTTTTCCAAAACATATTTTCACAAATTAACACATCATTGTAATATTCATTTTGTATCAAAATACTTTTTGGAGGAAAACTGTTGCCCGTATCTAAATATTAATGACAAGATCTCTAAATGAGACTATTTTGGCAGTTTTTGGTGTTTTGCACTAATTACCGGCCCTGATATCAATATGCAAGGCAGCATAAAAAATCATACAGACTCGTGTTTTATGGACATCGCATAGATATAATTGGTGGATTGTAAATACATTTGTGAATTTCGAATTATAGAGGCCTTAAAGGTGGCTTTATATTACCTGATATTAGTATATTTTCAAGAAATGATATAAAGTATTTTTACTTGGAGTTTGATTTAAATATAATAAGCATAGACAATGCATGGATGGAATCAGAAAAGTAAAAAACAGCAACAAATTTGTAAAAATGTAATATAAATTGAAAGTTCAGATGGAAGTGCATTTAAAAAAAAACGCTTTGCAATTTAGGCTTACCATGTTCTTAAAATTTCATGTATTTTCAGATGTTTTTTACTATCCATTCAACGAAGTAATATCTCAAAACATTACCGCTATAAACGGATTGTTTCAACCATGGTAACGTCTTTTAAAATTTTGAACCGTTTATGTTTTTAAGTGTTACGAATACATTATCAGGAAAATTGAATGTATGATGGTTGAATTTGCACATTGTTACCCGAAATTGTCATTTTATGAATGTTCAACTTAAATCTTCCATCCGATTTCTTTATTCTCTTGTCTTTCTTATAATGCATTTTCTCTCTATCTTTCCATGTTGCTTGACACGGGTAAGAAATCATTTTTTTCGCAACTATGTTTTATTTTTTTATCAGGTTCGCTACCTAGGTCACCAGAAACAGGGGTGGATAGGTAGGGGTAAGTTTCGCGGACAGATATAGAGGTAATTCATCCTGAAAATCATCAGATTATAAAACGTGTGCCTGTTCCCGAGGCTTTTAAAAAACTTTCATTTGACCTAGTGGCGAAATGTTCAAATTTAGCACTTCTTAGCGTTGAATGAAACGTAGAAACCCACAGATATTACAAACATGCATGCAGATCTAGAAACACAATAATATTCGTACATGTTACATATGTTGTTGAAAGCATGATTATCGATCGCATATTGTACGTCCATTCTATTGACGAAGCAATCGGTGCATGTATTTGTAGAGTATTTTTGACACTGAACATTTATATGTCTCTGTTTTCTACTACAATACAGACCATTCCTTAAACTTATAATATATGTCATATTTGTTCGTGTAAACCTATCAAACATGCAAGGCCTATATCACGAACGACGCACGTTTCATCTACACAAGTCTTCATCAGTGGCGCCCGAAAAAAAAGTTTAACATGCACGAATTTGAATTGCATTGAAACCCGAATATTCGAAAAGTTGTGACAAATGCACGAGTGTTCATCCATGACTGGAATAGAACATTGTATTTTTTATTCGATAATTCAAGATTTGCAAAAAAACGAAAACTACCGTATAAATGGTATTTAACACTGGTTGGTGGTATCCGTGGGGACAGTGTGGTCACCGGTTGTGGCATCCAGACGGGTTGCTATTTGTAGTATAGACATTTATGGACTAGTAAGATGTTCTCACTACCGTGTAAATGGTGACTTGATTAAATATTATTCTTTATGTATATGTGTGACTAAAGAGTCATAAATGAAATTTTGATATTTGTCCTCAATAATTAAAAAGAAATGTTCATTTGATACATAAAAATTAAACGAATGATAACATATTTAAGACCAGATTATCACGATTGCAATATCCTGCTGTTTTATAATGCATCAGAGATGGAAAAAACGAAGTATCCTATTTGAACAGGAAAAGATAACAAGTTAGTTTCCGTAACCTTTTGACTTTTTTAATATATGCCTGCTAATCTCGATGACAAGAAAGACAACTATTCATAAACCATGATAATTGCTGAACATGTACAAAAAAAGAGGACGGAAACTTCTATATTAATTTCGATGAATATCCTTGGTGGTCAAAACCACTATATCCAATTTAAAAATGATTTCAAGAGAAACTTGTATAGGGTAGCCAATAATGAGGATGAAACGAGTATATCGATGAATGTTGTCCAATCATGTTAGCACTAGGCATATTAGTATTGAAATATGTGTAAGTTAAGTAAAAAAAAACATAAGCTTACTCAGTACATTTTCTTGACGAAACAGTATACGTTGAACACGTATAATGAAAGGAAATAAATGTTATGTGGCAAGCATGTCTTATATAAACTAAATAATGAAAAAAATATGACCGACTCCTTTAATCTTGAAATTTAGATTAAATCATAATTAAAATATAGAGATTTTGGTGACAAGAATTTCGTTTGTTATATTATTATTAAATATTCCAGGTACAGTAGTGTGCCTACGTACAATCCTGATTGCTGATATTCTTGGAATTGATCAACTGACAGTAGCATTTGGAATCATTGCATTTTTCCAAGGATTTACTTTTATTATCGATCCACCTTTAGCAGGTAATTATTGATGGTAGTAAAACAATAGAAACAACATAGGGCATGGTTTCTACGGGCACTTGGTGTCTAGTTGTCCAAGTAGTTCTAAGTAGATTAAGATTATAACACAATGATGACTGTTGTACCTCTATTTTGTCATTTTTACCTATCATGTCTGTTTGTTTATTTTATACATCGTTGTCAGTGTAATGGAATTTTATGCGACTGTCTTAAATCCACCAATTTCTACAGAAGAAAATGACATTTGTTATTCCATTCGTTTCATGTATTTGAGCTTTTGATTTTGCCATTTGATTAAGGACTTTCAATTTTGAATTTTCCTCGGAGTTCAGCATTTTTGTGAGTTAAATTTGTACAGAGCATTTTACAGCTTAAAGATTGTAATAATACAATCGATTGATTACAAATTACATAATAGTTATAATTTTATAATTCCGATTTTAAGATTGAAATTTTAACTAATTTTTAATCATATTGAAATGAATTGTATCTACACTAATCATAATTAGACGTAAGCTTTGATTCTGCACGGTTCTCCAACATTTAAGTCTTACGTGTAAAATATTTCGATTGAACTTTGAATTTTCTAATAAGAATGGCAACCACAAAGTCCAATTTATTGATAAGTTTAGAATACAAGTCTTGTGATTAATGACAACTTACATGACACATACATATATACTGTACTCAAAAGGACATCAACTCTTAAATATCAAAGGGGCAATACACACCAATAACGTTTTGTTTAAGAGCATCTTATTTATATGTTCTTTGTATCAAAAAGTGAGATAATATTCTGGCTATGACAAGATGTGGAGCATGTTCCACAAAACATTAATATTGCAAAACGATCGAATTAACCATACCCAAAACTGACCAAATTGATTTTTTGAGCCATCTTATGGCATATAAAATTTGTTACATGATTTGAAATACGTCATAAAGTTGACAAAATCTAAGTATACATTATAGTCAAGTGGTTTGTAGTACAATAAAAAAAATCAAACCTAGTTTGAAATAAATTCCGGGGTAACTGGCGCTACCATTTTACAAACTGTATCTCAATTTAAAAGATGTGGCATGATTGTCAATGTAACAATTCTCCACCAAAGACCAAAATGGGTAGAAGTAAGTAACTATATAAGTCACACGTAATTACTCAAATATTTGAATAAGTTGCTATAATATTAACCAGTTAACATTTAAAATTTTAGGTTTTATATATGACATGACGGGATCATATGTCTATCCATTCCTGATGACAGGTTGTTTTTATATAATAGGAGCCATAATGTGTGCTATTCTGTTGTTCATACATCACCACAAAGACATTACAGAAACTAAAGTTGAAGTTATTCTGGAAGCTGATGAAATTGGCAAACAAAATGGAAAAGTATAGACTGAAAGAGACAGCATCTGTAATTACCTTTTATGAAAGTGTTTAAGACGAAGGACCCCAGTGACGTTAAAGGACGTTGTACGATTTTACAGTGAATAGGGCGCCAACAGCTTGGACACGCAAACTGATCTCTTGAACTAAACACATTATATATTTCTTAGGCTATTACCACATTATTCAGAAAGAATGGTTGTACTATATAGGGCAGTTAAAAACAACTAGAAACATAATTTGTTCATATTAAAACACAGAGAAATACAGCATATGTGGTAAAATGTTGGAATGTTTACTTTGTATAACGTAAAAATATCAGATAGCTTATGTAAATGTTTGATATCATCATTTGTATTAACGAGAATCATTACACATGCGATTATGTTTAGAATGTTCAGCTATAGATACTCTTTATGCAATATGTATAACTAAATAAATAAGCCGATATTTTTAAGATGCCAATTGGAAAACAATAATGCAGCGATATTTTCAACAAACTTACAAGAACATATAATACATGCATAAAGGCAGCGGTTTTGTGTTTGTTGTCTGTTCGTACTCGACATTACAAGTAACTTGAAAATATAGATTATCGTATCTATGTAGTCATAGTACAAACTACGGGAGCTAACTCGGTAAGAATTATCATCATTAAGTTAGACATGTTCAGGTAAAAAGTGCATTTCCTGATTGTGGAAGAGACACTATGTAACATCCATGCATTTGTGATATATGAAGTGTAATTTAATGTAAATCATCATTTCAATAAACAAGCTACGTAACACTTATTTTAATATATAAAATATCTATATTTGAATAATTAGTTGGTTTTTTAATGAATTCTAGTGTTTAAGGATGTACTTGTGCGAGGTTTAGGAATTTGTATCAAATGTTCGGACTCCATAGTTTGTGCCCTTCAATACATGGTAAATTATTTTGCCCCATAACACCCATTTTTCTTTGATCTGAGACTTCAAAAGCTCATTAAATGTCATTTACCAAAATTTTAGCATATTCTTTATTTTTTTTCTTTCGATTTGGTTCCCCAAAATGAATGCAGATATAAGGTATAAGTCTGAGTTAGCCTTATCCCGCCATTTTTTAAAAATCAGATATTATCGAAAAGAAGCTCCATTACCTAGAAATATTTCTATCTTAATTGTTCCCTAACTTATGCTCTTCCGACTTTAAACTTTAAGTAGGAAATGTCTTAGGAGAGAAATAGGAACAAATGAGCACTCAGCTAATCCCTCCTCATACAATAAATATGGTATGAGTACCAATGAGACAACTCTCCATCCAAGTAACAATTTATAAAAGTAAACCATTATAGGTCAAAGTACGGTCTTGGCTTACACCGAACAGCAAGCTATAACAGGCTCCAAAAATGATTAGTGCAAAACAATTCAAACAAGAAAACCAACATTCTATTCTATATAAAAAACGAGAAACACTTATGAACCATATCAACAAACGACCACTGAACACAGGTTCCATACTTAGGACAGGTGCAAACAAATGCAGCGGGTTTAAAAGTTTTAATAGATACCGACCTTCACCCTTACCTGTAACAATATAATATAAAAAACGAGAAACACTTATAAACCACATCAACAAACGACAACCACTGACCATAGGTTCCCTACTTAAGACAGGTGCAAACAAATGCAGCGGGTTTAAACGTTTTAATAGGAACCAACCTTCACCCTTACCTGTAACAATAGTGTAACATCACAACATAGAAAGACGCACTACATAATATCATTTGACAAGGATGAGATTTTTGCGAATCACAAGTCCTACGATGATTCAATGAATAGCAAATCAAATGACTTATCTTGTTTGTATTGGATACCTAAGCTTCACAAAATTCAGTACAAACAGTACATTGCCGTTTCATCTGCATGCTCGGAGAACGAATTGTTCATTAGATTGACAAAAAAATATGTCCGCAGTGAAAGATTGTCTTCAGAAATACTAGTGGTGGTATCCATATGTGGATTCTAAAAAAAAAACATCGAAAGAACGTATGAATAATTAACTCGATCTGTCTCTGAAATAAGATCTGTCAAAACTTATGATTTTTCAACCCTTTATACCACCATTTCCTATGTGAAATTGGAAAAATTTTGTTAATAGTGAACAAAAAAGGTAAAACATACTACACAGAGGAACAAATAATCAGTAAGCTGGAGTTTCTGATTTAATCATATTTGTTGAATTTAGAGGTAGAATTTTCAATAAATTGCCGTCATTTCTATAGGAAGGAACTGTGTGCCTCTCCTTGTCGATCTCCTCTAATTTTAGTCAGATATCCAGATCATTTAATTGCACATTCAGTTATATTGATGGTGTTCTTTTCATTAACAATCACAGCTTTCTCTACCTCATTTCTAGACTTATACCTTGAAATTGGCATAAGCGGTCATCCAAGTACCAAAATCTATGACATACGAGACGATTTTTAATATTATTATTATCATTTTCCGCCACTTCAGTAGCAATATACCATCTTTAACTGCATACGGCGCATACATTTCTCAACTAGTTCGGTACGAACTATTCAAAAGCTTGCAGCTTAATTCTACTCAAACTTTATAAAATGTCAACAGTGTCCGAGTAAAAACTTGATGAACCAGGGTGATGTTTTAGAACGTCCCGCCCTTATTCTCATAAAAACGTTTATCGGAATTTCTGGAATATACCAAGACCTTGTTTAAACAATATTCCGTATTAACTTCACAAAATAATAGACAATGGTCTTGAATTATAGTTTCTTGTTTCTGACATTGTTTATCATCTTAATTACGTGTAATAGTGTTCGTTTATTTTCAAATTTTAAATATCCCCTACCTTAATTGCAATATACCAACTCTCCTGCATATGGTATATACATTTCCTAACTTATTCGATATCCAGGAGCTTGCATCGCAACTCAGACTTTGTAAAACATTACCAGCTGTGTCCTATCAGAAAGTTGACGAACTAGGGGTATATCAATGAACGTCTCGTCCTTTTACAAAAAAAAGTTCCTTGTTGATAAATGTTCGATGTCAACTTCACAACTAATACACGATGGTCTTGAAGTGTAGATTCTGGGTGCCGCCGTTCGTTGTTTCTCATTTGAATTACGTTTTACAATATTCTTTACTTTGAGAGCAATTATTGTTACTGATTATTTGACGTGGCTCGGTACTTATACATCACATTTGCGTTTCTTTGTTGATATATTGGTTTGTTTTAATAGTGATTACAGTTGTAACACGATGTCGAATGCTGTATCCCTATTTTTGATATTTTTACCTTTTAATGTGTCCATTTGAATCGGGACTTTCCATGTTGAATTTACCTCGGAGCTCGGTTTTTAGGTATTTTACCTAATATTTGATAACTGTTACTTTAGTTTTTGATGTTATCTATTTGACGTGGTTTGGTACTTATACATCCCATTCATTGTGCTTTGGTTATTCTTGTCTTCAATGTTTGCTTGTATGCTTTGTTTATACGCCTTTTTGTATTTCTTTGTTTACATATTTCTTTGATTTCTATATTAATTACGATTATAACATTATGTCGACTACTGTTCCCTTGATTTTGGCTTTTTGTTTTGTTCATACATTGTTGATAATAAAATGAAGTTTTGAGAGACTTTTATACAATGAGAGATTTAGCTAGGTTAAAACCAGGTTCAATCCACCATCTTCTATATCAGAAAATGCCTTTACCATGTCAAGAATATGACAGATTTTATCCATTCGTGTGATGTGTTTGAGCTTCTGATTTTGGCCTTTTTATTTTCAAATTTTCTCGGAGTTCGATATTTTTGTTATTCTAATTTTGACTCTTTCATTGGTTTGACGTCCAGGGAAAATTATTTCATGCATGAACACAATCTGTCCAGTAGATAAAAAAATTACGTTCATCATCAGATGTGGATGCGAATTTATTTACCAACACTTGCAATGTTATTTTTTTACTGCCAAATGAACAGATGCCATTATTTCTAGAAATACTTTACTAGGGGGTATATTTTTCCCTGCACGAACTTTTACTCAGTTTAAAAAAATGGCAATATTCACAACAGACAAGTTAAACATCAACAGATTAATTTTTCATCTCTTTAAACTGATGCTACCTTTAGAATGTGGCCTTTGCATCTTGAAGTAATATTTATTTCTCAACCAAGTCGAACCCTATCTAATTTTTTAACCTGGTACCTTTAGTTGGCTTTTATTCGTGTGTGTTTCTCTGTCCTATATTTTCTCCCATTTGTTTGCATTGTAGTCCTGTCATGTAATGTTTTCATTTTAATGTTATTATAAACATTGTCATTAAAGCAGGAGGTATGGCTTGCCACAAAACCAGGTTCAACCCACCATTTTTTTTCTTAAAATGCGCTGTACCAAGTCAGGAAAATGGCCATTATTATATTATAGTTCGTTTCTTGTGTGTTACATTTTGTGTTATGGTTCTGTTGTGTCGTAGTTCTCTTATATTTGATGCGTTTCCCTCAATTTTAGTTTGTAACCCGGATTTGCTTTTTCTCTATCGATTTATGAATTTCGAACAGCGGTATACTACTGTTGCCTTTATATAAATACCTGCATTGTATTTGAAGACATTTGTGACGTTATGAAATAATAATTTTAACTCCTCTAAAATTCCCAATTAGTTGTTATAATTAAAGGCAACAGTAGTATACCGCTGTTCAAACTCATAAATCCATGGACAAAAAACAAAATCGGGGTAACAAACTAAAACTGAGGGAAACGCATAAATATAAGAGAACAACGACACAACACTACAATGTAACACACACAGAAACGGACCAAGCATCAGACAAAATCCCACGAGAATAACAAATATAACATCAAAATCAAATACATGAATTAGGGATAGACAAGTACCGTGACACGTCTTATCGCAATGTCAATTTACACTCAAAAATTAGAGAAAACAAACGACGCAACGTTAAATTGTAACACACACAGAAACGAACTATAATATAACAATGGCCATATTCCTGACTTGGTACAGGACATTTTTAAAGGAAAAAATGGTGGGTTGAACCTGGTTTTGTGGCATGCCAAACCTCGCACTTTAATGGCAATGTTAAATATAACATTGAAATGACAACATAATATTACAGGACTACAATACAAATAAATAGGAGATCGTATTAGACAAAGAAACACATGATTAATGAATAACAAAAAGCATCAGGTTTAAAATTTAATACGCAAAAAACGCGCCTCGTCCACACAAGACTCACCAGTGACGCCCAGATATAAAAGATCGAAAGCGAAAAAAGTACAAAGTTGTACAGCACTGAAGATCAAAAGTTGAAAAAGGTTGTGTCAAATACGGCTAAGTTTTTATGCTTGGGATAAGAACATCCTTATTATTTAGAACAATTAATGCTATTGCAAACAGTAAATCTATGAATTAGCTACATTTCTTCTATTTTTTTTTGGTAGAATCTACTAGGATATTACCATAACTATTTATCATTAAATCGAGAGAAAGCTTTTAAAATTTATGAGTTATGAAATGTAATCATAAGAAAATTCCTGTACCATTTTAGGAATATGACGGGGTTATCTTTTCGTTAGATCTGTCAGTGTGTGAGCTTTTAACTTAGCCATTCGATTATGGATTTTCTGTTTCGAATTTGCCTCGGAGTTCAATATTTTATAGTGATTTTACTTTTAGCAGTACGAGTCTGCACAGCAGTTACACGAAACAAGCGTTTCCGCGACAATTGCGTGTTGGTACTCAAGTACCATCCATCGTGGAAAAAATTGAGGAAAAAACATTGAAATGCGAACTCAAAACGGCTATTTTTCTATCTCAAAACTCAGGGAAGAAAGCAATAACAAATACATAAGCAAACTCACAATTTCTAACCAGCTTTACGTAAATGGCACTCAAAATGGCTAAGGAAATCAAAGGTTATTATATAGCGTGTTATTGGGATTATATCTCCATACTTAGGGGTTTCGTGCTATTTCGAATGCATTTTTGAAGGCATTATTTCCACTACAAAAGCATGCACAATACGAAATTGTTTGGCGTACCCAAACACACAATCTGACGATAATCTTGAAATACATACATTTTTTTTACATGATCTGAATAAAATAATTTCATATGCACTAGTTTTGAGCGGAAAGTTGATGAACAAATTTCAAAGCATGTCTCTTCCTTTCTCTAAAAAAATCACCAGAAGAAACCAAGAACTTGTTGTTTTCTACATTTGAAAATGCCTGTACCAATATGATAGTTGTTGTTCATGTGTTTTATCATTTGAATTTGCCATTTGATTACGGACTTTCCGTTTTGAATTTTCCTCGCAGTTCAGTAAATATTGTTTGTGATGTTACTGTTGTTTACATACCACTCCAAGTTTTTGGTAAGGTTCGTGTTGCTTAGTGTTAAGTTTTCTGTGTTGTGTTTGGTGTTCTATTAGATTCTGTTTGTCTTTTCTTTTTTAGCCATGGTTTTGTCAGTTTATTTTCG
Organism: Mytilus galloprovincialis; assembly: GCA_037788925.1. NCBI lineage: Eukaryota > Metazoa > Mollusca > Bivalvia > Mytilida > Mytilidae > Mytilus > Mytilus galloprovincialis. The sequence goes on from CM075333.1 coordinate 62,556,664, forward strand.
ATCTATTAGTCCCTCTGGTATCTTTTGCCCCTCTTCATAGAATAGTGCAGTATTCTTTTGTTTGTCTATATATTAAATTATTACCCATTTGATGTGGTTAGGTGTACTTATTTCGAAAAAGAGCAGACTAATGCCGCTACAAGGCAGCACTCGCACCCGCAAAGTGGAAAGGGAATAATATAAGTTGCAAAACTTGTTTCCCAATCCACTATAAATAAATATGTTTAAACTAAACTAACTTATACATTCCGTTATTGTGCTGTGGTAATTTTTTTTAAATTTTTATCTCGTACAATGCATTGTCAATGTGCTTTGTCCACATGTCTTTTTTTTTCTTTATTGACATAATTATTATTTTTTTTTTATTGTGATCAAAATCAAAACATTGTTGCTGTATTTTGACACTTTTACCCATTATGTTTGTTTGATTTGTTCGCACGTTGTTGTCAATATGTAATTGAATTTTATACAACTGTCGTACACTTTAGAGGTCAAGAAAGCTATCAAACCAGGTATAAGACACCATTTTCTTCACATGATAATGCCTGTTACCAGTAAGTAATCTGACAGTTGTTATTCATTTGTTTAAAATGTTTGAGCTTTTGATTTTGCCATTTGCTTAGGTACTTTCCATGTAGAATTTTACCTGGAGTTCGTTTTTTTTTTGTTAATTTACTTTTTACAAAGTAAATTCGTATCATTTAATTCCTTACAAAAAAGGAAATTTATGTTGTGATGAAGTTAATTGTTTGGATTAAATTGTCAAAATAATTCCCCTTCGGGAACGCTATCACCTCGGCTTTGGCCGACAAAATGTAAAAAAAAACGTAACGGTGCCAATTTTGACTGCACCAGACATGCATTTCGACAATTATGGTCTCTTCAGTGTTGCTCGAGGCCAAAATATTAGAAAATCTAAAAACTTTATTAAACCAAATAATACAAAAAGTAAAACCAACGCTGGACAAGGAATTAGAGCTTTGCATGTTGTGTTTCTGTTGTGTCGATGGTCTCCTCTTATATTTGATGTGTTTCCCTCACTTTTAGTTTGTAATCAGGATTAGTTTTTTTCAATCGATTTTTGAATTTCGAACAGCGGTATACTACTGTTGCCTTTGTTTATGACTTACTACAGTAGCCATAAAACCAGGTTCAACCCACCATTTTTTTCTTAAATTGTCCTGTACCAAGTCAGGAAAATGGCCATTGTTATATTATAGTTCTTTTCTGTGTGTGTTGTGTTTTTGTTGTGTCGTTGGTCTCCTCTTATATTTGATGTGTTTTCCTCACTTTTAGTTTGTAACCTGGATTATTTTTTTTTTTTTCAATCGATTTATGAATTTTTTTATGACTTACTACTGTTGCCTCTACATGTCCGTCTGGTAGGCTTCGTAGTGCATTGCCTGATTTTTATCGGCCAATAAAATTAAGAATGGAAATGGGAAATGTTTCTAAAAGACAACAACCCGACCAAAGAACAGACAACAGCCGAAGGCCACCATTGGGTCTTCAATGCAGCGAGTAACTCCCCCATCGAAAGGCGTGCTTCAGCTGGCCCCTAAACAAAAATATATACTAGTTCAGTGGTAATGGACGTCATACTAAACTCCGAAATATACACAAGAAATTAAAATTAAAAATCATACAAGACTAACAGATGCCAGAGGCTCCTGACTTTGGACAGGCGCAAAAATGAGGCGGGGTTAAACATGTTTTTGAGACCTCAACCCTCCCCTAAACCTCTAACCAATGTAGAAAAAACAAACACAACAATACGCACATTAAAACTCAGTTCAAAAGAAGTCCGTGTCAGGTGTCAGAATAAGTTAAAAAAATTGAATTGATTTAACTCATTGTATATGGATATATGGGGAACTATAGTTGTTTATTTCTATGTCATATTATGGAACGCCGTAACTGCCTTGTGATACTTCCGTTTTTTCATGATGAGGTTTTTCTTTATTATGATCATGTTTTTCTTTATTGTAATGAGGCTTTTCTCTATTATGCTGAGTTTTTTTCTCTATTATGATGAGGGTTTTCTTTATTATGATGAGGTTTTACTCTATTATGATGAGCTTTTTCTCAATTTTGATGAGGTTTTTCTTTATTGTGATAATCTTAATACCCAAACAGTTTCCATGTCGTTGCACTCCCCATTCCTATATAGGAACCCTTTTTTTCCTGGATTTTTACTTTTTTGATTCATGGTGTTCTGGGGGTTGGAAACCAGCTTTGATAAAAGTTTTTTCCTGTACATAATCTTCCAATTGTTCATTGTCCCCGTTTACCTGAACAAAAAAATGGTGTATCAATTGCTCAGACTTACTATAAAATCGTAGACAATATTTAAAATGAATAATGTTTGCCACTTCGTCTACGTACAAACGCGCGTTATTCAGTGTGCACCAAATTTTTATGCCCCACCTACGATAGTAGAGGGGCATTATGTTTTCTGGTCTGTGCCTCCGTTCGTCCGTCCGTCTGTGCGTCCGTTCGCTTCAGGTTAAAGTTTTTGGTCAAGGTTGGTTTTGAAGAAGTTGAAGTCCAATCAACTTGAAACTTAGTACACATGTTCCCCATGATATGATCTTTCTTATTTTAATGCCAAATTATAGTTTTGACCCCAATTTCATGGTCCACTGAACATAGAAAATGATAGTGCGAAGTTCGGGTTAAAGTTTTTGGTCAAGGTAGTTTTTGATGAAGTTAAAGTTACATCATTTTGAAACTTAGTACACATGTTCCATATGATATGATTTTTCTAATTTTAATTCCAAATTAAAGTTTTGATCCCAATTTTCACGGTCCACTGAACATAGAAAATGATAGTGCGAGTGGGGCATCTGTGTACTATGGACACATTCTTGTTTATGATGTTTAAGGAATGACTTAATATTTTTTCTATTCGAAATAACATAAAAAATTTGGTGCACACTGAACGTAGCGGGTTATTTTATAGTGTGCACCACATTTGTTATGTTATTTCGAATAGACAGAAAAAATATTACAGCCATTTCTTATAATTTAATTCTAAATTCCATTTTAAACCGTAGAAAACCATGAAAAAACGTTGATGACGTCACGGTCACATGACTAAATTATGGCTATGGGCTAATAACAAAATAACGTCAGCCAATCAGAAGACATGTAACATCCAAAATTAAATTACTGTTAAATGTTACAAGTAACAACAAAATATACTGAAAAAATATAAAAGACTATAGTTAAACTTGCATTGGTTCTTCTTAATTATGTTTATGTGTACCAAATGGTCTGACCTGAAAAAATACTGAATTCATTACATAAAAAATACTGTTTGAAAATATACCTAAATTAGTCTATTAACTTAAATCTAAAGGAAATTATGAAATCATACAGGAATGCATGACTTTATATTTAAGAATTTGTTATATTATTTAGAAGCATTGTTTACATTGACAATCATATACATATTATTCAATGTGTAGTGTGTTGGTTTATACGTTTATTATGCTGTAATCAAGTGATTGTTGCTTGTTATATTTGCCCCAACTGTTTCTCGTTTATTGGTTTTCGACAAGCTTCTAAGTGTTCTCTCTTCAAAAGTTTCACATTTTGTCATTTTTGTGCTTTTATAGCATATAAAATTGACATACGTTATTAACTTTACTATATTTTTAACGTCGTTCCTATTTGTTTATGCATTCGTGTCTTTTAATCTCCGATGAGTAGTTGGCTCGCATGAAAACGTAATACTATTTCCTGTGTTTTGTATTTGTTTGTTGACCTGCCGAATGATATTTTTATAAGCGCATCAATATATGCTCCTTGGCAATCTGATCATGCATATAGAATATGTTCGTCCAGGTGTACTGAACAGTATCGGTATTTTAAACGTTTTATATTTTGGTTAACTTGCTAGAATTCACGTAAATGTAATGTGTATGAAGGCTATTTGAAATATATATTACGCTATGAATAGTAAGTAGAATTATACAACATAAAAAGTATGTAGAATTATACAACCTAGTTGTATATGTGCAGTACAAATGAATTTGATAATCATTCAAGCAAAACGTTTTCTAATACCCGTATTCCAAATGGTAATGTAATTTTGTATTTTTGTACACACCTGCAATTATTGGTGTAAATATTGATTTTGTTAACAGTAAATTAAAAACCAAACTAAATTATGTACTTTCACTGTACTACACATTTCTTAATACATTTGTATTTTAGTTAGTTTGACATCTTTACGCTATATCCATTGGATGTTAGATGTGTACCGACTGATATTTCACTTTTTAATACATGATTTGTTTTACATTAGTTAGTATTGGCCTTGAACTTGTCAGTAAGTGAGAGTACTCACAGATCACCCTTATGAAACTGAATTGTTTGCCGCAAACTTGCAGCAGACTTGCTGCAAGCTTGCGGCAAACAAAAAGTTTGCAGGAACACAGAAAAAATTGTTTGTAGATGTTTGCCGCTAGCTGCAAACTTCCGGCAAACATTGCTGCAAGCTTGCGGCAAGTTTGCAGAAACATCAATGTTTACCGTAAGATTGCCAGAAAGTTTTGAATAATAAAGAATGTTTGCCGCAAGATTGCAGAAAACTTTGACCATTCTATATGTTTGCCAGAACATTGCAGGAATTACACAATATTGACTGGGCATGCCCAGTTGGCACTTCCTGGATGCTAACAATTTGAAATTGTGGCTAGGTCAAGTTGGTTGTGTTTGGAAATGCATTTCACATATATAAGAGATCAAGGAGGCATTTTGGTTCAATAATATGGGATAATCAGTATGAAATTTTGTAAGTACAAATGATTCATAGATATTCATGTTTTAATGAAATAGTTAATGTTATCATCTAAGTAAGCAACTACATGTATATATATACATGTATGTGTTATTGAAAAACTTAAGCCATTATAAGTTTGAATTTGTAACTGATGTACTGCACCATCATGATCATGTTTATTAAGATTAAGTTAAATTCTGTAATGCAATTATTACCTAGTCTCAATACATATTTGAGATTTTACCTTGTTCATTTTTTAATACAGGTATATTATGTCATTTGAGAATGACTCCTGCCCCTTTTTCAAAACTCAAATGCATGTATACTAGTATGTATTTCCTTAAATCTTTGCAAGAATTCTTCCAATGACAGTTTGTATAAAGACAGGAATTGACTTTTTAAAAATGTTGCTGTGTAATTTTTAAAAGAGATAAATTGAATATGTCTTCACACATGTCATAAGTATATGTGTAGTTCCTGCAAGTTTGCCGCAATTTTGCAACAAACAATTGCCGCAAGCTTGCGGCAAATCTAATTTGCATAATTATGTTTGCCGCAAGCTTGCCGCAAACTTCATTTGCATGGTAAAATGGTTGCGGCAAGTTTGAAGCAAACATTTGCTACAAGCTTGCGGCAATGTTTGCTGCGCCGCAGGGCTTTTTTTTTTTCGGTAAGGGCAGTACTTAATCAAGTTAATGTCTTTTTGTTTTTTTGGTGCACACGTACGCGTTCACATCCACTTTAGGTACACATGTATTTCTATTTGGATCCATCTGATCGTGTTGAGTCTTTTTCAACTGATATTTATAGTTTGTTAACGTTCTTATGTTGCACTGTTACACAACTGATCCCGGTTAGGGGAGGGTTGGCACCTTCAAACTGGTTTAACATGTTTAATAACCCCGTCAGCTTATGTTTTGGCCTCTCCCAAGCCAAGAGCCTGTAATTCAGTAGTTGTCGTGTGTTACATATTTGTTTTTCGGTAATTATTTTGTACACACATTAGGCTGTTAATTTTCTCGATTAAATTGTTTGACATTTGTCATTTCGGGGCCTTTAAGCTATACGGTATGGGAATTGCTCATTGTTGAAGGCCATACAATGATCTATAATTGTTAATTTCTGTGTAAATTGGTCTCTTGTGGAGAGTTCTCTCATTGGAAATCATCACATCTTTTTGGGATTTACAGCAATTGACCTCAATGCCGTACAATACAACAAGTAATTGTACTGCGTAAGCACTCTATTCATAATGGATGTGGTAGTGTAATATCGCGCAAACGTTTGAGGACCCTTTATCCGAGGTGTTTGCTAATGAAAAAGTTTCCTTCGTGTGAAGTTGTGCAGATGACATTGGAATATGCAAGATGGCCACAGTTACCAAGGAAAGTCAAAAGATGAATAAAAAAATCAAGTTTCAAATTCTTTTGTTAAAAGATTCAGCTTAATAAAAATGTTGCCTGTGATGTGTTTAGGTACCGACAGTAATTAGGGATTTCATAATGGCTGTCATTGCCATGAAAACTAGGGAAAGCTGTATTTTCTTAAATAAAATTATATCAAACAATTTGGTTATTTTACATGTTATGGGTCAATGCATATGATATCTGTATTGGAATTATGGAGTTGGCTATCGTTACCATGGAAACACCAACATAATCAAAATATACCAATTTTATAATATATTTTTTAAATGTGATATGGTATGTGAAGAGTTCATAATTGACTTTAGAATCTGTAAAATTTCCAATTACCTTAACAACATCAAGAATATTAATGTCAAATTAAAAAAAATGCGTCAAACGTTTTGCAAATTCAAAGGAATGTGTCGTCATGCATACTGGTGCATTGATTGAACAAATTTTATTATATGTCTGCAGCCAGGGCCACAAAATAATGGAAGGTCCTATTGTTTTCGAAAGAAAAGACACAATGAAATGGAAGCTCAACAAGAAAAATAACCAATTTAACGAAATAGGTCCATCTTAACAGTAAAGATAATTTTAGATCATAACAACAGAGGTCAAGAATCTCTTGGAGGAAGAAAGAACTCAACTAACTTCACCAGACCAACATAAAGATTAGACTTCAAAATCTAAACAAATATCAAGTATATAACTTTTATCGTATTGATAAAGAAAAAAAACGTCTTTTAATTGAAATCTATTTATTATACCAAAAAAAGCTTAATGACAATGCGTATTTAATCAACTCAGTATCAACATAAAAGTAAAATACCAGCGCTTATGTATTTTTTTTTTTTATCAAATTTAAATTTACGAAGTGTAAAACATGCATTTTCAAACTTTGTATAGTATGTTTTAAAAAAAAAAACTTTGTATAGTATGACCAGACTTTTTGGACTTTAAACAACATTTTATTAAATCAATCGTTTTAATGTATTATATTTACTAGATTTAGCATTTATTTTATTAGTCTGGACATTGTCGTAAATTTAGAAAAAAGTGTTTTACACGGATTAAGTGTCATAATCTTGGACAAAGGTCTTAAATGCATTTACTCTATTAATTTAATTATTTATTCTCTGTGACAATTTGGACAATAACTTACAAATACGTTTCGAACACTAATTACTCTTTGAATCAAACTGTTATTTTTATTTGGTATCTGTTAATCTGCTTAATCCTTTAATTGCTTGTGCTTATATATATTGTTTGCAGATTCAGATTCAATATTTTATTAAAGTCTCACCACTTGTATAACATTATACATTCCAATAAACATGTAACATTACATTTAGTTTTGGAGTTTGTTGTTCGGTCGTGCCGGACTGTTAATATAAAAGTTTAAGGAGCGAAATATTCCTTCTTGATTTCCGTATAGACGGAACGCCATTTTACCCGGTAATAATAGTATCAACACATATATTTATTCGCAACAAACTGAAAGGTAACAAAATTTCAACAACATATCAGTATGTATATTATGTTTAACTCCCTATAATTCATGTAGTGTGTTTTGTCTGAAGGCAATTTGAGAGACATATTGAATGTATATAAACTATATATAGTAAGTATAATTTTACATTACTAAAATATTGTATTGTATTATATGTTCTTGTACAAAATGAATTATTGATAATCAGCAAAAGTTGTCATATATTCCAAATGGTAACGCAATTTTGTTTTTAATTCTATAAGAAAATAACATGTACACCTGGGTCATTATCAAAAAAACATGCAAAACTATGTTATTGGGTCTTTTTAAGTCACAGACATGAAAATATATCAAAATAACACTTGCATATGTTAGATATGAATGTTTTGTGATACCCAATATACAGTTTACAGTATGAAATGTTATAAAAACATCCTTAATGTTTTCTTAAACCCTTGGAGATAGCCAGAATTAACGGTTATGTTTTACTATAAATCCTTTCAGACTTGAAATAGGACTATTATTCATATGATTTGTTTTTAGATTTATCACTTTTTATTGCATTTTGATACATACAAACATTTGTTTTAATGATTTAGGAGGTGTATGTTGGTTTTGTAATAAAAAATTTCACCAAAAGGAAATGTTACATTTTTTAAGTCAATGGTGTAACCAAAGGACAAATTAGTAGGACAAGAGTTATCTTTCGCAAGATTTGGGCATTTACAACAGTTTCTCCCTTAGCAATATGACCTGTAAGCATGTTTTGCAAAAAAAAAAACCAAACAATTATGTTGAAAATTTAGTGCAAAAATCTTAAAAGTAAGTAAAAGCTATATCATAATTGAAAATAGTGTCCATGGTGTACCCTTATACAAATCTTTTTTTGAAAACATTTCCTGAACTTTGAATTATGAAATATATTGATTATAGAAACATGCACCAGGAACAACATATAGAATAGGGGAATGGAGCACTTATTTCGTAACTAAATCTTAAAATACACCTTTTAAAAATCATTGGTGTTACTGTCAATGGTGAGACCATTTTGATAAAATAACACCATTGACCAGTTTAGTAACACCACTGAATATATCATGACAATCAGCATTGTTTTGTGTTTCTTTCATGCTTAACAAGCGAAACATCATATTATTTACGAAAAACAATACTTATTTAACAATGTTTTAACAATATCATGTATTACATATACAAAGTTTTCACAAACTGATGTATGCTGGTAACACCAATGACACTATTTAGTAACACTATTGACATTTTTAGTTATTGATGTTATGTTATATAATTTGAGATATTTTAGCCTAAGAATTTTTTTTTTTATCTTTTTCTTTTGCTCGGTGTTCTTGGCTCTGTGTTCAGAACTTAATAAAGGTAAATTTGAAATGTGATGTCAATGGTGATACTTTTGTGTCATTGGAGTTCCTGAAGGGTCAGTGGTGTTACTATATAAAAATGCGACATTTTTTTAATTTTCATTCATAAATATAAGTGTGTTTAGGTCGTGTACGAAGGATTAGGTATATTATTATCATCTAATCATACACATAAAATTGAGAATGGAAATGGGGAATTTGCCAAGGAGAGACAACAACCCGACCATAGAAAAAAAAAAAGCAAAAAAAAAACAAAACAAAAAAACAACAGCAGAAGGTCACCAACAGGTCTTCAATGTAGCGAGAAATTCCCGCACCCGGAGGCGTCCTTGAGCTGGCCCCTAAACAAATATATACTAGTTCAGTGATAATGAACGCCATACTAATTTCCAAATTGTACACAAGAAACTAAAATTAAAATAATACAAGACTAACAAAGGCCAGAGGCTCCTGACTTGGGACAGGCGCAAAAATGCGGCGGGGTTAAACATGTTTGTGAGATCTCAACCCTCCCCCTTTACCTCTAGCCAATGTAGAAAAGTAAACGCATAACAATACGCACATTAAAATTCAGTCCAAGAGAAGTCCGAGTCTGATGTCAGAAGATGTAACCAAAGAAAATAAACAAAATGACAATAATACATAAATAACAACAGACTACTAGCAGTTAACTGACATGCCAGCTCCAGACTTCAATTAAACTGACTGAAAGATTATGATTTCATCATATGAACATCAGGCACAATCCTTACAGTATCGTAACTATATCCCTTCTTAATAAGTCTATTCAAAGGTTTTGTTAGTTTTTAAGGTGAATACTGACACCTTTGTTCACATATATTCATTTTTAAGTGCATATTTAAGTATTTACAACGGCCATGATTAGGACAGCCAACTTTTTTACGACAATGTATTCTGAAATTATTTTTGAATAGAATGCACAGCTATATATATATAATGTCAATCAGTCGTAATTTTAACCTAAACAACAAATTGGAACAGTTGTTTGATGTTAAACAATAATATTTAGTAGCTAAATGTATGCTTAAAATGGTAACACCATTGACACGATTCTATCAAAGCATGACCTAAAATTGTCAAAATTGAAGGAACTCTTCATTTTCCCCATTGCATATTTCTGAATATCGTTGCTACCATACTATAGAATAGCGGAACACATATAAAATGTTTTAAACAATGACATCATTTTTCAAAATGTTACCTCGTCGAAATTTGCACTTTTTTTGATAATGACACACCTACAAGTACATGTATACACAGCTCAGTGCCGCTTGATAGTGTGCGTGTTCGTGTAAAGCGAGCTGTCCGACTGATGTGGGGGTTGTTATATGTATTGGTATACAGATGAATATGGTCGATGACCTGAAACATGGTTGCCACTGTTACAATGGTCTAGAAATAAACAGCGTTAAATCTGGTCAAAGTCAACAATTTTATTAATTTGATGCTTTAATTTGAATTACGATCATCCCTTTTTTAAAAGTGGTACATTTATATGTTTTTTTTTCTTCTTGTAAAAACACACTGCATGAATAAAAAGATGAACATGATTGATGAAAAAGTAATACATGAATATACAGATGAATATCGTCGATGAAAAAGTAATACTAAGAATATTTATATACATTGTACCTCTTTATGAAATTGTCACCAAATCATGGCAAATAAATAGAGCATATATAATATCATAAACAGTTTTGAGAGGATATGTTACAAGTCAAGTTGAGAATACTAGTAATAAAGAGAAAATGTTATATAATAAAAACATTATAATCCATAAATATGGATGGACTAAGAGTGGAAGGACAATTACAATTTAAAATATGGACAAGGTCAGCTACTGCAATTTGTGGTCAACTGCAGGTAAAAATATACACATAATTTATAAAGATTTATTATTATCTATACATATAAAGAGATCCCGGTTAAACAAATAGTGCAAATTATTGCTGATATCTTTACAAAAGGTTTGTAAATAAAAGGCAAGTCACGGATTTTATTTTTCTACAATTGTAACTTATAGTTCTATTTCTATTATGTCTCTCTCAACATAACTGAGTCGATAGATAGAGGACGAGAAGGTAGGTAGTACTTGCCCGCGAGTAAGGACATTTGTAAAAACTTTCCTAATTTTCAGACAATATATAAGCTAACAAGTATAAGATTCATTAAATTTTTAAATTACTTATAAAATTAAAGACGGATACGGTCACGCCGCTTTTGTATACTTAGAGAGCCTGTCGGGAAGTCATTTATAATAATTTAATGGTATTTTCCTGTATTTAAATGTTCTTGAATTTTTATTTTTTTTATATAAGTTGTAGCAATTCAGTGAAATATTTTTATTTTGTTTGTTTTTAAAGAAACAAATATCGTCCAATGTTTCAACATCTAGTTACATTATAAACAATCAAGTGGTAGTTTAGTTTTTTTGTTTTTTTTTACCAACGCTCTCTGTACGTTGAAAACCATGACTTTTCAAGGTTTGAAGGTGGCCTGTTCCTAGGTAAGATATATGTATCTATAATGTCTATTCACTATACAATCATTTCTAGAGTCATTCCAAAATTATCCGGATGTTGGTCTGAGACGGCCTCTATAAAATGATCTACCAATTGTATTTAATGTTAATTTGTTTCCGTCCTGAACGTGCATCAAATATTTGCCATTGGACGTTAAATATCTGTCAATCAATGTATACATAGCTTAAAGTTCTATTTATTAATCAATATACATAGTAGTTGTATAACAACTTACGTCGGGCACATTATTTTCGATGTTTGTTTGTTATCTGATATTGTCTTTTTCTAATATTTATACTTGCGGGTAATACTGTCAATATGCCACCCGAACTCAACGTAAATTAGAATGAAAATTGAAAATAGCAGTATTAAGACTTAATTTAAAAAGAATGCGAAGTCATATAGTACATACTGTAGTGTACTCTACAATGAAATTTAAGTATTTTTCGTCTGCATATTTATACATGTACAACCCGTGTTACACAAATATACAATGTATGTACATCCGTCTATATATCAACCAACACATCTTTTGGTTTTTTTAAATAAGTCTATGTCAGGTTAATATCATATTTAAATGTTCATATCAATAATTCAAAGTGTATAGATACAGTTGGATGATTTTTGATGGATGCAGCAGTACACACAAACATAAATGAATTTTAAATCATTAAGTTATCACGCGAGAGGAAAATTAATAAAACACTTGGATTTATATGCCTCACGTCATGGTTTATAAGCTAGTATTTCAATATAACAGGATGGTAAATACTTGAAAGAAATGTGATTAGTACGGATAAGTAGCTGACAAAATAAAAGCATGAAGAAATACGAAATCGGACCTGACGGGGGATGGGGCTGGATGGTCTGTCTTGGGACCTTCATTGTAGCGTTCATAGTAGAGGGAACGACGGCTGCGTTTGGAGTTCTAATTAAACCAATTCAAGAAGAATTTCAAGCATCAAAGTCCAGTACTACATGGGTAGCCTCGCTGTCATTTGGAGTATGCTACCTCATAGGTAAGTTTGTGTATATCTTAATGATTATCCAGTAAATAAAACTTTATTTATAGGTTATCCATTGCTTATTACTTTAAGTAATATAATTATTTTCATTGTTATATTGGTTTTGATTTCGTGTTATCATTTCGAGACAATTGTAGAATTGTAGTTTTAAATTATTGTGGTTCTATGGATATGTTATATTACACAGCTTACTATTTTGAAGTTTTATCCAGACAATCTTGCCATTTTTAAGAAATATATATGTTGATATTTAACAATAAGCCTTCATATACCTATTCAATAACAAGCTACATGTTTATAAAATAAAATGATGTGATATAATTGCAAATGAGACAACTCTCCACAAACTGACGTAGAAGGAAAGCAACTATACAGTTACCGCATGGCCTTCAACAATGAGCAAAACCCATACTGCATAACAAGCTATAAAAGGCTCCGAAAGGACAAATGATAACAATTCAAACGAGAAAAACAACGACCAGGTTATATGTACAAAACAATAACCGAAAAACAAATATGGAATATTTCCTTCATAATGTAATGTGACAGTTGTTATCCATTCGTTTGTTGTGTTTGAGCTTTTAATTTTGCCATTTGATAAGATCGATTAGCTTGGGTTTTTCCGTTGTAAATTTTCTTCGGGAGTTCAGTAGTTTTGTGATTTTACTTTTTTCCAAGCAATGATTCAACGTATCGAGTATCCGAATGTATGTGTCCTAATATTATTAGTTACATAGTGTGCTAGTGACCTAATACGGTATATATGGGGTCAGTAAATTCCATATGGGGTGAGAGCTAATATCAAATATACACGGTTTGCACGCGGACGCTTTTAACCAATCATATTCCTGGAAATGTCATGGCGGGTCACATATAAACATTTACTTTTTTCAGGACCAATAGTTGGTATGTTTCTGGAAAGATTTTCCTTACGACAAGTAACAATCACCGGTGCTGTTATAGGATTCTTCGCATTTACAGTCTCTGCATTTTCTCCAAACATTACAGTTCTTATCATAGCTTATGGAATTTTGGGAGGTACTATTAACTTCATTATTTTATTTTATTAACCAACTAAGTACATTATTGCCAAAAATGACTGGTTATTAAAAATAACATATTTTCTGTAATGGCCCTGTTTTTCTGTAATGGCCCTGTTTTTTTTCTGTTATGGCCCTGTTTTTCTGTAATGGCCCTGTTATTTCTGTAATGGCCCTGTTTTTCTGTAATGGCCCTGTATTAATGCCCAGCTTGTCTGTATTAAGCCTAGTTAGGGTTTTTAATAAAATTAATAAAATTAAGCTGTAAAGAGTATAATACCTTTTTGTATTTTATTTAATATTTAGTAACCAGCAACAAACATTAAAGAACCATATAAAGGGATCACTGTTCATCCTGTTTTTCAACATATAACTTTTTTCAACTTAATATCTTGGATATTTGGTATATTTAAAGCTTGATCATGGTGAAGTACAAATTATTTTTTTTTCAAACTAAACTGTCATTAAAAGAGTAAGACAGTACATCAAGTTGGCAGCAACACATACACTTTTTTCAGTTGGTTAATAAATGTATTAAGAAATGGGTGTTTTTATAATGGCCCTGTTATATGTCCTTGGTCAGTAATAATGGCCTCAGATGTCTGTAATGGCCCTCGGCGTTGCCTCGGGCCATTACAGACTTCCTCGACCATTATTACAGACCTTGGACATATAACAGGGCCATTATAAAAATACCCATTCATTAATACTATAATAATAATAAAAACTTAAACAATACATTAAAAGAGACGCCAGTTATCAAAGAGATATTCAAACTCGTACATGCAAGTCGAAAACAAACGGACTGTGTTTTGACAAACGTTAAAAAATATACAAAACACAAGATAGAAATGTTAAGACGGAACAGTAAGAACCCCGCCAAATCTGGAGTGAACCCAAATGCTCCGGATCGGTCAGATCCTGTTCCACATGTGGCAGCCATCGTGCTTCCATTGTTATACAAACCCGCTGATAAGTCTAATAAGTCAGGTAACCCTCGAGGAAAAGAGAACGAAATATTGGTTACAACAATTGGCCTTCGTTATCTGTAAAACAGATATTCCATAACGGGGAACCAACTCGTGATGGCGTCTGTAAAAGTCAGCATAACCTTTTTATAGAATTTGCAGTGATAAACTTAAAAAAATCGTTCGGAATTCAAGATAAACTCATCATAGATACCAGGATTAAATTTTGTTTTTACGCCAGACGCGCGTTTCGTCCACAAAAAAAAAACGCGTTTCTTCCACAAACAAAACTCATCAGTGACGCTTGAATCCAACAAAGTTTAAAAGGCCAAATAAAGAACGACGTGGAAGAGCATTGAGGACCAAAATTACTAAACGTTTTGCCAAATACAGCTTTTCCTGAGGAAGAAAAGCCTTAGTATTTCAAAAATTCAAACGATTTGTAAACAGTTAATTTATAAATATAACCATATCAATGACAATTCATGTCAGCACAGAAGTGCTGACTGTATTGACTACTGGGCTGGTGATACCCTCGAGGATTAAAAATCCACCAGCAGTGGCATCGACCCAGTGGTTGTAAATAAGCTCATCATAGATACCAGGATTAAATTAAATGTAACTCATTCATGCAAAGCTTTGATTTCTTGTCTTCGTTGACCTATACTTGAAGTCCCTTTTCTGTTTCGTCAAAGTTTAAGATTTCCAATTATTATGGCATGAAAATAACTGACGATACATTGTTTGTAGAAGCGCGCATCGGATGCAGTGAATTTCGTACCGTTGTATGTCATTTATGTTACCGATGTGCGTTTATACGTTTTTGGATTCATTTTACGTACACGGTACACTAAAAAAATTGAAAATGTATTTTCTGTATGTGCTATTGCAACATGCCAGTCTTGGAAAACCCATTTAGTTCTAATTTAGGCAGAAATATAAGCTTAACCAAAGTAGGCATATGTGACCCGCCATGACATTTCCAGGCTTATGGAGGTAGAACGTCATTGTTAGAAAAATTATAAACATGATAAATATCGAGATTCAATGAAAATACGTATTTGTGAAGAAGAGATAAACACTTTCCTTGGATTCTTTTTTGCAGACGCCGAACTATACATCATTGAAGAAGTTTTACTTTTTCGTTTGAAGTGAAATATATTTGAATCTACATTTTAAATTGATACAAAAAAAATCAAAATTCTCTGCACTATGGATTTTCTTTCATAAATGGAGTCTGAAATATATCCATAACAAATGCACCGTATCAAATGCATGTAAGAGAACACCTACTTATAAACTTAGATTTTCTTTCATAAATAGAGTCTTAAATATATCCAAAATAAATGCACCGTATCAAATGCATATATGAGAACACCAAGACTTGTAATAAAATTAACGTTACCAATTTTCTTGCACCAGATGCGCATTTCGACAATACATGTCTCTTCAGTGATGCTCGTGGCCGAAATATTTGAAATCCAAAGCTTATATAAAAGATGAAGAGCTATAATCCAAAAGGTCCAAAAAGTATAGCCAAATCCGTGAAAGGAATGAGAGCTTTGCATGAGGGAGATACATTCCTTAATTTATAATAATTTCTATCATTTTGTAACAGTAAATTTTAATAACACAAAACATCCGTATTTTCATGCCAGTACCGAAGTACTGGCTACTGGGGTGGTGATACCCTCGGGGACTAATAGTCCACCAGCAGAGGCATCGACCCAGTGGTAGTAATAAAATTAACGTTACCAATTTTCTTGCACCAGATGCGCATTTCGACAATACATGTCTCTTCAGTGATGCTCGTGGCCAAAATATTTGAAATCCAAAGCTTATATAAAAGATGAAGAGCTATAATCCAAAAGGTCCAAAAAGTATAGCCAAATCCGTGAAAGGAATGAGAGCTTTGCATGAGGGAGATACATTCCTTAATTTATAATAATTTCTAAACTGTTACGCGTCGCATACTATGTTTAGAGACATACATGATAAATTTAAATTAAAAGACAAATTTAATAAAAAAGGAATTCTTAAAGCTTACTGTGACAAATTTTAAACTAACTTCGTTTCAACAAGTTTAAATTACATGTTCTAAAATAGAGCTAAGAATTGTTTGTATTGTAGTAAATTTAATTCTTTGACATTTTATTCCTTGAAATACGCTATTGAACATTACTAAGAGCCAATAATTTTGTATTTTATATATTAGTGCCTTCAATAAATAAAAGTCGTCATAGAACAGTCTCATTTTCATACCGGTATTCGAAATGACTCGTTTCATTGCTATTACAACAAATATGTAATAATAACATGACAGAGAGTTTTGTTTCGGAATATTATATAGATAAATATACAAAAAGCAAATGTTAGACAATGTACCCTCCTAAGCCTGGAAGTGGCTAGTCACATATAGTTAACGGCGTTTTTTCTCACAATGACGTTCTACTACCATTAGTCTGGATATGTCCTGGCTGGTCACATATATATGTATGTAACAAAAATTTACACTTATAAAATATTGAAAATGGAAATGGGGAATGTTTCAAAGAGACAACAACCCGACTAAACAGCAGACAACTAAATCCATTTGATACTGAATGTGTACTGATTAATTTATTAGTCTTAGATGCATGACTATTTATTAATTGTTTTTGACTTTGAACTAAATGTCAGTCACTGCTAGTACTCTTAGATCTGTGCTTAAGGGCATACGATACAGTTTTGATCCCGTATTTACATTTTGATAAAAATTTCCATATAGACTATTTTTTCCCGTTCGAAAGAAAGACATAACTTTTTGTTTTAAAAGATAAACACAAATTGTTTTTTTGTTAAATAATTTGTAATTTCTGTATTTTATAAGTATCCTAAAAATTCATACATTTTTTATTCAGAAATAACTCATATTTATCAAAATTAATGTTCATGAATATAGAAAAAAAACATAATTTTTTTGCTGTATATTTATCAAATTAAAAAAAATTGCACTGTTTACTTTTTCCTAATCTTCTCGCGTAATCAAACCAAATGGTATTTTGAAAAAGAGGGGTCCATGAACTCGTTTTGAAGTTAAATAAGTTTGAATGATGAAAATCAGTCGAAAACTGAATCTTTTCCCGATAAGTCATATAGTTTGACGTCGCGAAAATAACAATTTACGCTAGCAACGTCATTACCTCCCATGTAACTGTATCGTATACCCTTAATGTCTTTTTTTTGTAATGGGGATGTATAAGTACCCTGCTACGTCCGCTCTGTGTTTTTGTTAGATACAATTCTGTTTTGTATTGATCAGATGAGTTTATTCCTTTTCAACTGGCTTTTAAAGTTCTTATTTTTGTGCCGCAACACCAATGGCCAAGGTTGGGGAGAGGATGTAAACTAGTTTAACCACTCCAAAATTGTTTGTGAATGTCATTCAGAAGTTTTCGTTTGTTGTTGTATATCGTATATGTTTTTCGTTTTCATTATAATTTGTACACAAATAAGGCCGTTAGTTTTCTCCTTTGAATGGTTTAACATTTGTCATTTTGAGGTCTTTTTATCTGACTTGGCGTTATAGGCTTTGCTCATTGTTGTAGGGTGTCTGGCGACCTCCAAACGTTAATTTCTATGGCATTTTGTCTCATGTGTAATGTTGTCTCATAGGCCGTCATACCACATCTTCTTATTGATATATATGCTAAAAATATATGTTTTGAAAACAGAAAGTTAATGCATATTCACCTCGTTAACAAAATTAATGCTATATACATTTAACTTTGATTAAAATGTTTTACAGGCATAAGTATGGGTGTGACATTTATGACAGCAATCGTTGCTGTAGGCAGATATTTCAACAACAGACGCGCAATGGCAACGGGATTAGCCATGAGTGGAGCTGGTTTTGGAATGTTTGTATATCCGTTCTTTACAGAAATCATTCTGCAAGTGCTTGACTGGCGAGGGACTGTTCTGTTGATAGCAGCTATTTACCTTAACTGTGCTGTAAGTGGAGCGATGTTTAGACCACTGGCTGTTCTTGAACCCGAAAATGAAAATACCAATACAAAGGTGTTCACAGAAACACGCGACGAATTCATCTTTCCACTAAAAAGAAAACTTTTATCTGAAAATAATTACCATTCTTTACAACATATAAATGGCAACGGTCTTCAATACGAAGAACCAGCAGCAAAATCCAATAGCATGGATTGTGTGAAAATTACTGATAAATTTTTATTTAACGGTTTATCTAGAAACGATATATACAGTAGTGGCTTCATGCAAATTTCATGCGAACAAATACAGTCTGAACAGAACCTATCATATAGTGAACCAGAGAAAGAAAAGTCTCGTTGTGTAAATATAAGGCATTATGAGGATAACTTCCACGTATTGAAGCAGCCTTCTTTTATCGTAGTATTGTTTACTATGGTGTTTTGGTCAGGTACAATTTTTAACATCTTAGACTACTTCATAATCTTGGATTTTGAATTTTGCAGTGCTCTCCTTAGAAATGAATCAAAATTATATTTGCATGAAAATATACATATGTTTTCCTATAGAGTTTTTATCGCACGTATCTTCATACGTCCTAACTAGATTTATTATGTCAGCCTGCTACCGCATTTAATTATTTATACCCCAAATCTCTTTTAATTTATTTTCACAGTCTTACGATATTACCTTCTATTGGGGAAAAAATCTGAAGTGCCATTGAAACACAGGCATATGACTTTTTATGGTTCATTTGTACATTTATGAAGAAAAAAAAAAAACCAAATTAACAAAAATACCGAACTCCAGAGAAAAATTCAAAACGGAAGTGCCTTATAAAATGGCAAAATCAAAAGCTCAAACGAATAACTGCCGCAGCGGTAATATTAATGACTTGGTACAAGCTTTTTCTTATGTAGAAAGTTGTGGAATGGTTTTATAGCAAGCTAAACCTCTCACTTGTATGACAGTCGCTTAAAATGGACAACGATATGAGAACAAAACGTCAAAAATATGAGTACAGTAGACAACGTTATATTATATAATTAATCACTATAAAGACAAACAAATAAAACGCACTAGCAAAAACAAAAGACAAGAATATACAAATTTACCATAACCCAAATACGGGATGCATACATAAGTACCGTGCCATTTCAAATGCATATTACAAAATAGATCAGTAAACAGTCAACGTAATAATTTACAGAATTAGACTATTTACCGGATTTGTAATAACATAAACAACACAACGGGTGCCACATGTGGAGCAGGATCTGCTTACCCTTCCGGAGCACCTGATATCACCCCTAGTTTTTGGTGGGGTTCGTGTTGTTCATTCTTTAGTTTTCTGTGTTGTGTCATGTGTGCTGTTGTTTGTCTGTTTGTCCTTTCATTTTTAGCCATGGCGTTGTCAGTTTATTTTCGATTTATGAGTTTGACTGTCCCTCTGGTATCTTTCGTCCCTCTTTTACAAAGACAAATAAAAGAATTATTTAACACGGTATTTCGATAATTAAAGGAAATTCCCTATTCCAATAGTATTTGTTATTTCATATCTTTCATGTTTTTGGATTTTTTCCCACATGTATTGATCTTGTTTATATGAAAAAATACTTACTTCAGTAGTGTACAAGTTGTTCTGTAATTTCAATAATCAGTTCTTGATATAGACAAAGAATCAAAATTGTATTTAATACTACGTCTGTTTCTGCTTTGTTTCAGTTCAGTACATATGTACTCTTTACATCCCAGATTTCGCTTCTTCAAAAGGGATTCCAGGAACAGAAAGTGCCTTACTAGTGTCTTTCATAGGAGTAACTAATACATTAGGACGGATATTTACAGGATTTATAATAGATTTCCTTCACATAAGGAGTATAACATTATACTTCACAGCATTTGTCGTTATTACTATAGGAACATTTCTCCTTCCCTTTTGTATAAGTTTCTGGCAGATAGCAGTATATTCAATAATTTCAGGATTCTGTGTGGGTAAGTGCATTTATCTCAAGACTATTAAATACAATACAGGTTTGGTATAAAATATTTCACTATCTGATCCCAAATCCGCCATCATAAAAAATCATGTAACACCGAATTTCCTATAGGACGAAAAATGTTGAGATGTAACTAATAGAAAACAAAGGAATGATGGGTATCGTTTATTTGATGGAATAGACTTTCACAGACAACGCTACAATATAAAACTAAATGGTTTCCTTAATTGTGTATTTTTTTTTATATTTTAGCTACCCGTTATATTCATGATTTGAAAATACTGAACGTCCCTAACATTACGGAAGTAATTGCGTATGTATATACCCTAAGGTTCTTTCGGTCAAATTTACACACTTCAGAAGACATTTTTATATACCTTCAGCTTATATCGCCATTACTGTTCTTTATTTACTTGTTTCAACTATTAAATGTGATTTTGTCAATTCAATTGTATATGTCATAAAAATTAGTTGGTCACGTTATGTTTTTGATTTGTAGGAACTTTCACGGGAATGAGAACTATTGTGATCGTGGACTTTGTAGGAATAGATTATCTGTCTCATGCGTATGGATGGGTATCATTTTTCCAGGGAATATCGTGTATACCAGTACCACCGTTAGCGGGTAAGATAATTAGTACCTACAACCGAACGACATGATTCCATTCCCAGCCAATATTTAATGATATGGTATAAACGTAATCTATTTAGGCAATATAATGTCATGAGCAAACAGAAGGGATTTGTACTTGTGATCTTTCTGTTTAGTTATAACTTGTATAGATATAAGAAAAATAACAAATAATACAGAACTCCGAGGAAAATTCAAAACGGAAAGCCCCTAATCAAATGGCAAAGTCAAAAGCTCAAACATATCAAACGAATGGATAGTATCCGACATGTTCCTGACTTGGTACAGGCATTTTCCTATGAAGAAATTATGGATTTATATCATTAAACCTTGTTTTATAGTATACATGTAGCTAGGTAAACCTCTCACATGTATGACAGTAGCATACAATTCCTTTATCATGACAACAATGTATGAACAAAACAAACAGTACAATAGGTGTTAAAATGTCAAAAATAAGGGTACAGCAGTCAAAAGTGTGTTTTAATCTTAATTACTAGTAAAACAAACAAATATGTCAACAAAGAAAAATAAAAAAGCATTTAGAGAAAGCAGAATAATAGCAAAAACGGACAAGAATACAAAAAATGACCATACTTTTAGCATAATAACACAATCACGGGATGTAAGAACCAAACCACGTCAAATAACGGATATTTGAAAATAAACTTAACAATTAAGGGGGGATATAAAAAATTTTAAGGATTAATCCATTGATTTGTTATTTTTCAATTTGATTTATTAATTACATACAATCAAATCTGTTTTCATCTCATTGACTAAAGGTCCATGTTTATTGCTATCAATTAACGTCCGTCGTCGTTTTCAAAACAAACCTTTTCTTTACTAACTACAGGCATATATAGATAGGTTAAACTTTTTTTATAAGTGTCCAATCCTCCTCTAACCATGGACAGTTGTGAAACAGCACAACATAAACAAAAACCCTCTCAATATCAGTTGGAAATACCTTTACTCATCACAAACAAGTAATACAAAAAAATCAATACACGAAGTACCAATCTTACGAGTACTTGTAGTTACTAAAAGCTAGAAATATCAAGCCTAACAACATTACAAATCATTTTCAGACTAACATATTGTCTTTTTTCTTAGTGTACTCGTGTTGTGTGGTCACACCAAGAACGTGAATAGTACAAATCATCGGTCACACTTGATGTTATTCCACCGTATCGCTCTTATTTATGTCCATTCAAAAGTGATACGCATTAAAACGTATCCGCTATATAATATTATATGATACAAGAATATTGATCGTATATTATTTTTATGTTGAAGGTTTCATTTATGATACATCTGGATCTTACTTCTACACGTTTTTACTGGTTGCCTCATACTATCTGTGCGGTTGTGTAACCAGTCTATCACTACGTCTCGGTAACAGATGTTGTAAAACTGAACAGAAACAAACAGAAGAGGAACAGACTTTAGAAACATAATTATTTATTGAATTAAAAAAATTCTATTGCAATTAAAGTGGAAAAAAATGTCGACATTTAAAGTCAAAAGTCGAGAAATATTATGCATCATATAAAATAACTTGCAAAACTGGTCAAATCTCAAAAAGTAAAATCACAAAAATACTGAACTCCGAGGAAAATTCAAAACGGAAAGTCCCTAATAAAATGACAACATCAAAAGCTCAAACACATCAAACGAATGGATATATAACAATTGTCATATTCCTGACGTGGTAAATGCATTTTCTTATGTAGAAAATGGTGGATTGAACCTGGATTAGCTATACCCCTCACTTGTATGACAGTCGCATCAAATTCCATTATATTGACAACGATGCGTGAACAAAACAAACAGACATAATAGGTAAAATGTCAAAAATAAGGGTACAGTAGTCAACATTGTGTTATAATCTTAATCACTAAAAAAAACCCGTATTACATATTTACATGTAAGCGATATTTTGTATCAGCTTATAAGACATTGATCAGAGCTATGTACAATTAAACCACAAATGAAGGCATACTTTGATTTTGTCGTTTTATTCATATTAACATACGGTATAGCGACAAACTTCATAATACAGTAAGCAGTGATGAGGTACATGTATCAGTTTGAAATTTGAGATTTCATTTCTGAAAAGTATATTGTTAGACATCCTCATTTTAACGTTAGTTATCGAACTTTGACTGTGTTTTCCCTCTTGTAGTATAATGATACGATGTGAACGCCACTCTTCTGAGACCATGTCATAAAACTTTTCTCAGATTGTTCACCGTACTGTATCGATCTTGATTTTTCATTTTTTGCAAAGATATGGGACTTTAAAAGTTTTAGTTCATTGAACTAGTAAATGACCTGGACTGATTTGTGTGGGTGAGGCTCTATACGTTAATAATACCTCCATATCAGCGCGTTGATCCCTGTCATTCAAAAGCGTGCGCTCCAGGCATCATCAGAATGTCGTTACATTCAGCTATTATGTGGCCCACTCGTTTACTTTACCATGCATCTGTTCCTGATGGGAAGCAATCCTTGATTTAGATAAAGACACAATACTCCTTCCTTCTAAAAAGGAGAATTTATATCAGAATATATGAGAATTCCGACAAAGGCATGATAGTTGTTTACGCCCATTTTTCATAACGAAACAAATTAAACATCATTTGTGGAGGAATTCTGGATTTACGCAAGGGGATGTTGACGATGCAATCAAGGTTGTGGGAGTTCTAGGAACCTCCTACGGTAAATATTCTACAATTGTATCCTAGTGAACCTGAGAATATAGGATAGAGAAACCAGCCACACTAAATTATACCAATAGGACAAGGACAGACCTAAATAGAATGTGTCCATCTATCCCCTTGACATTGTAACTTTGACACCATTTGAGAGTATGTTCTTTTAAGAAACGATGGTAGTCTGTCGGAAGGGGACGATAAACGGCTGACCCGTTTTAAGAGAGAGAGCAATACATCTTGCATATAAAGGACACACTTGTAGATATCGGAAACGAGCAGGTTAATGCCACTACAAAGCAGCAGTCGCACCAGCAAAGAGGAAAGAGATTCATGTAAGTTGTAATAATTTGTTTCCTAATCTATATAAATAATTTGTTTAAACTAAACATTTTATAATGTCGAGATTTTGCAATAAACAATAGGTTCCTCTATGGTATTTACTCTGAATACGAATATGTAAAGAATCTCTTAGGAGATGGGTTTTTTGGAGAAGGTACCGGTAATAAAGTTATTGAAAAGTAAAATCACAAAAATACTGAACTCAGAGGAAAATCAATTCGGAAAGTCCATAATCACATGGCAAAATCAAATAACAAAACGCATCAAAAACGAATGGACAAGAACTGTCATATTCCTGACTTGGTACAGGCATTTTCAAATGTAGAAAATGGTGGATTGAACCTGGTTTTATAGCTAGCTAAACCTCTCACTTGTATGACAGTCGCATCAAATTCCATTATATAGTCACCGATGCGTGAACAAAACAAACAGACATAATAGGTAAAAATGTCAAAAATAGGGGTACAGCAGTCAACATTGTGTTATCATCTTAATCACTATAAAAACAACAAATGTAACGAAGAAGCACAAAAAGGCATACATCAAATTAACATCCTCATTTTGATTATATTATACGATTATATTTGTCTATGTAAAATGCACCCATCAAGGAAGGAGGGTATGGGTACTGGTGTAAAATTGCGCGTTTGAAATTCGCACAGGTAGACATGAAATAATTTTGTCGTTCAAAGTATGTCGGGATGCATAAATACAGTCACGCAAAATAGATATAACAAACACTGACTTAGCAGTTAAAGTAATAATAATAAATAAAATAATAGTGTGGTTCAAAGTATGACGTGATACATAAGTACAGAGTCACGTAAAATGTATATCACAAAAAAAGTTGGTTAACAGTAAAAGTAATATTAATGAATAAAATAATTTTGTCATTCAAAGTATGACAAGATACATAGGTACAGAGTCACATCATAAAATAATTTTGTCATTCAAAGTATGACAAGATACATAGGTACAGAGTCACATCATAAAATAATTTTGTCGTTCAAAGTATGATGGGATACATAAGCACAGAGATACGTCAAAAGGATATCTCAAAAAACAGACAACAGTAAAAGTAATATTAATAAAGACAAATAAAAGAATAATATAACACGTAATTAAGATGATAAACAACGTCAGTACGCAAAATCTATACTTCAAGACCATCGTGTATTATTTGTGAAGTTGATACGGAATATTTATCAACAAGTTCTGGGTACCTTCCGATGAACTTTTTTAGAAAAAGGACGAGACGTTCTTTGACATACCCCTGGTTCATCAACTTTCTGCTCAGACACTGGTGACGTTTTACAAAGTCTGAGTAGGAGCTGCAAGCTCTTGAATACCGAATAAGTTGGGAAATGTATATTCCATATGCAGGTGAAGTTGGTATGTTGCTACTAAGGTGGGGGAAATTGATAATTTCAAAATCAAAATCGTCTCGTTTGTCATAGATTCTGGTACTAAGATGACTGTGTATGTCAAATTCGAGGTATAAGTCTAAAAATGAGGCGGATGAAGCCGTGTCTGTTGTCTCTTTAATTTCTAGTTCTGGTGGATATATTAATGGAACCCAATCAGAAAAGTTAGGATTGTTAATGGAAAGAACATCATCAATATATCTGAAAGTGAAATTAAATAACCTGGCTTCTTTGATCTTCTTGTTTTTGACAAGTGTCTGAAGGAACTCCGATTCATATGAAAACAAGAAGAGGTCAGCAAGGAGAGGCGCGCAGTTCGTTCCCATAGGAATGCCGACAGTTTGTTGAAAAAGTCTACCTCCAAACTCAACAAATATGTTGTCGATAAGAAACTCCAGCATACTGACCACTTGTTCTTTTATGTAGCAGGTTTTACCTTTTTGTTTGTCACTATTAACGAAATATGCCTTATGAAATCCTAAAGTAATAAATTTATAGCGTATGCTACCATTTTTATGTTGAAAGGCATTGTGGATTATTTCTTTTAGGCGATTTTTCAATTTCACATGGGGAATGGTGGTATACAGGGTTGAAAAATCAAAAGTTTTGATAGAACTAATTTCAGAAATAGACCGAGATTTAAAATTGTCTAGAAGTTCTTTAGAATTTTTAAGAATCCACATATGGTTAATACCACTACGCGAGTAAACAGTTTCACAGTATTTCTGAAGAACTTTCTGCCAAGTTTGTAAGCTAGCTTTAAAACCAGGTTTAATCAACCATTTTCTTTAAAAGGAAATGCCTGTGCCCAGTCGGGAATATGACAAATGTTTTCCATTCGTTAAATGTTTGAGTTGTTGATGTTGTAATTAGATAAAGGATGCATTGTTGGACTCACTTGATGAATCTTTAGACTTGAATCAAGTGAAACCAATTAAGAGGACGACATTATTTGATTTATTGAGTCTAAAATACTAGTGTTATAATATATCACTGTTACTGTGTTTTATCGGAATACAACAAAAACATCACTAATATATTCGACAGTACAACAGATTACAACAACCAATTAACGCAGACTCCCTAAAAATAAATAACAGACGCCCTTGCAATTAGGGCGAAAGATGCCAGAGGAACAGTCAAATTCATAAATCGAAAATAAACTGACAACGCCATGGCTAAAAATGAAAGAGACAAACAGACAAATAATAGTACACAAGAAACAACATAGAAGATTAAAGACTGAGCAACACGAACCCCACCAAAAACAGGGGGTGATCTCAGGTCCTCCGGAAGGGTAAATATATATAAGCAGATCTTGTTCCACATGTGGCACCCGTCGTGTTGCTCATGTTATTACAAATCCGATAAATAGTCTAATTCGGTAGGTCACATTCATGAAAAGGGAATGGGATTGTAGTAACGACGGAAGAAACATATCCGACATCATCTGTGAAACGGTTATTCCATAACGGTCAACCAACTCGTGATGGCGTCCGTAAAATTTACGAAGGGATGATTTCAGCTTCACCATTTGGAACTGTTGGTTTAATAGCTTCCTTGTGAGCAGCAACCCTCTATCAAGGAAATCTTGATAGGAAATGCAAGCCCGGGAATATGATATTAGTCAAGATATTAGGCAGATTTAACTGTATCGGTTGTATTCTTTATCTCTAGTTTGATGGAGAAAGAAAGACAACAGTAGTATATCGCTGTTCGAAATTCATAAATCGATTGAGACAAAAACAAATCCGGGTTACAAACTAAAACTGAGGGAAACACATCAAATATAAGAGAACTACGACACAACATAAACACAACATTAAAATGTAACACACACAGAAACAAACTATAATATAACAATGGCCAATTTCCTGACTTGGTACAGGACATTTTGATAAAAAAAAAATGGTGGTTGAACCTGGTTTTATGGCATGCCAAACTTCCCGCTTTTATGGCTCGATGGGATAGATGCGTTCAACATAGTCGCCAAATTTTGAATTATTTAGTGAGAGAACATCATCTTTATAGTGGAAAGTAAAGTTAAAGGATAATGCTAACTTCTTATTATTCATCCTAAGAAGTTCCTGTATGAAGTCAGCCTCATAATAATTAAGAAACAAGTCGGCAAGAACAGGGGCACAATTGGTTTCCATTGTAATGTCGACAGTGTGTTGAAAAACACGTCCTCCAAACGTAACAAATATGCTGTCAATCAAGAAATCAAGCATCTTGATATGTCAGTTTCAGAGAATTTTTTTGTATGAATCAGTGTGATACTTTACAAGGTAGGATTTATTCCTCCCTTATACATGCTACTTGTATCTACGTTGGACATTCTTTTTTTTAAACAAAGCAATACCAACTCTTATAATTAGTCTTTTAGTTTGGAATGGGGTATACTTGTGTAAAGTGTAGGAAAGTCAAATGTTTTAATGAAAGAGTCTTATATTGTATGTACTCTAAAAGATCTTTGGGTATAATAAAAAAAAACGAATAACACATGGTCCTAATATCCCAACTTGGAACATGTAAACAATCAAAATTTGGAAAGTCTGAAAAGTTACCAATTTGTTATGGATAATTTATTAATTACTCTTTTATGTGAATATCCAGTGATGAACAGATGACCAAAATTTATCATCGCTTCACTAAGACCCGCCTATAGTTTTTGGTAAGGCATGGACATCATTGTCATGGGGAAAAAACACATGTTCTCATCGCGGACGACATTGTAGAAGCTCAAGTTCAAGAACATCCACACGTGAGTTTTTCTTTGATACACGATGCTTTGCCAACCTTTCGATGGATATTAGGAATTGACAATTCACCTGAAAACTCGAAATATACACCTAGGACACTTATTAAGGATGTACTTAGGTGAGATTAGGTAAAAATTAAGAAATTAAGAAATTAAAATTGATACTATAAACTGGTAGAACATCAATTAAGGATAAAGATAAGCTAAAAATATTGATAGGTCATGGACCTCCTTTTCGAGATATTTGAGATTTAAAATATGGCGGGAAAAGGCTGACTCGGACGTTTACCTTATATTTGCATTGGTATTATTTGTGTCTCAAAACAGAAGAAAGAAAATCAAGAATCTTCTAAAATTTTAGTAAATGACCTTTCATGAGCTATTAAGTCTTATATGAAAAAATAAATGGGTGTTATGGGGCAAAATATTTTACATTGTATTGTATGGAAAAATACCAAGGAGTCCGAACATTTTACACAAATTCCAAAACCTCACCTAAGTACATCCTTAAGAGGGAAATCTAGTTAATCATAGATCTGTTCTATGTTCCTTTGGAATATTAGCAAAAATTAAAGATGAAGAACAAGTTAACTGCATTAGATATATATGCCAGTGTCTTTACTGACAACAATATTGATGTTGCTGGGTCGTCAAAGTGCTTCATGGAACTTCTTCTAAATTACTAACATCCATTTTATCAGCAATCAGTGCCGGGCTTCAAAGTTATTGTAAAGCGACCTATATAAGGGTAGTTGTGAATGAGCTGTGAATGCTTGAAATATTCCAAAGATCTTTCAGAGTACATACAATCTTTAGTGACTCTTTCATCTTGCAGTAGAATTAAAACACTTTGACTTTTTCACCTTTTACACACGTATGTTACACACACAACACTACTTTTTACAAAGAAATAAGTATATAATGTCTGTCGGCTTGTTATATTAGATTTGATCTTCTTCAAGAAAACACATTCTGTTTTTGTCTTCTTTTTTTTAATTGAGTATTCAAAATGACAATGTACAGATGGAAATGTAAATTTAAAACAATTTTAATATCTTGTCGATTGAAAATTCCTTTCACCAGAACCCACTGTAGAAACATATAAATGCACCGATTTAATTTGACTAGCTTTCACTTTTCTTTACTTCCATCAACTTTTTTCAAGCAGAATCTTTTCTTCACAACTTTTTCCATTCTGATTCACAAATTCTTGTGCAAGTTTTTGTTTATTTTTGTTTTTTTCCCACGCAGAGATTCGACGCAGTGGTATACATATAATGCCAGCCAGTGCAAGAGAAACACCAGCCATGTAAAATGTTATACTGTAATCTCCAGATTTGTCTGCAAATGATCCTAAAATATAACAGAAAATTGTTAAGAATTTTATTCAATAAGATACTTGCCCAAAAACATGTATTATATTCATTTAAAATAGGCACATGAGTGTTTTGTTGTTCGCATACCATGCTTTAAAAAAATTAAAATTGAATTTTAATGTTTTCTGACCACTTTCGGCCTTTCAACAGAGGGGTCAAAGGTCACCTGAATATGTAAGACTGATTTTTAAAAAATTCTAAACATGTAGCTATATTGTATGCATATTCATATGTAGTTAAATTATGGAAGAAAAATAAGAATCATTTGCTACATAACAAATATGTCTAAAAACATTTACTTTTAATTTCCGATCGCGTAGATTGATACATGTATTAGATGGAAATACATCCAAAATACATTGTAGATATCAGAAAATAACTATTTACGATTATAGGATACGTCTACAAATTCAGTGTATAATGGTCATACAAGAAGATGTACATGAAATCACTTTTGGTCTCTGATGAAGAGTTGTCTCATTGGCAATCATACCACATCTTATTTTTATATGATATTACTTCACTATATGATGGCCTGGGTTGGAGGTTCTTTATTTATTTATTCTTTTACTTTTTAGGGCATTTTTCTCGATTCGTTATTTTGCAAATACTGGTTGTTTCCCATCAAAAAAACTTTGGTGACTTATTGTAAATCAGTATATAAAAGCAACTGATGAAACCTGGTGGCTATACCGAATTTAATGCGCTAATGACTTTAATATTTTTAGATATATTCATTCTGCAATCAAAACACATAAACCACGGACAATTGCTGAACAGTTTCATGAACTTCGTTTCTCCGCCAAGTATGTTATTGCCTTATGTTCTATGGTACGTTATGAAGATGAAAATTTACTTTGTGACAAATGTGACAAGTTCTTCTTGAATATCGTTAAACACTAACTGGTATCCTGTGATTTTATACAAGACAAAAGAGATGATCTATGGTAGGGCATAATTAACGTCGGTCGCATTCAGTTCAATGTTTTATGGACAGTCTTTCGGCAAATGAACTCACAACAACAACTCTCTCATGCAATACGTCATATGAATTAGAAAATGACGAATTAAAATTGTTTCCCGAAGATTTGAGGAAAATATCTGCAGAGTCAACCGATAGCAGATGTGTCCGTTGTCGCTTTTATTGACAGTGCTCATGAATGTTTTCTTGTATTAACTTGAATCAGTAATTAATTTCTTATTTATATATTTCATTTTTACCAAATCTCTATGATAGAGGAAATAAACGTATTTCATATTCTCTGTTAGCCCCATTCAAACCCTCTTATATGATACTTGCCTGTGACTGGTGGACCAAGGAATGACGATAATCCTTGACACAAGACAACCAAACCGAACGAACTTGATAACTTTTCTATTCCAATTAGTTCTACCATTATAATGGAACGTAATGATACAAATGCAGCTACAATAAAACACATTTGTTAGTTTTCTCGTTTGAAATGTTTTACATTAGTCATTAATGGGCATATACATGTTTCTCCTTGATGGAGGCCGTACGGTTATTTGGAGTGTTAGACTTCTATCTTTGGTCTTTGGTGGATATGCGTCTCATAGGCAGTCCTTCTAATACTATTTATAAATAAACACGAAACAAATGTTTTATCTTATGAAGTTATGTCTATCTTCTTGTAAAATTGTTGTTGAATGTAAAAAATAATGTCGTTGATTATAGTCAATTTAGGGCTTTGGATTCTGTTTCCTCAATTACACAGTGTAAGACACTGTTTTGTTGTTGGAGACTGTATTCTGCGCTAAAAATGTCTTTGGACTGAGATTTTTTTCTATATTTGATATTGTCTTTCTTAAAGACTAAACAATAGTTTTATACAGTTACCTTACTTGCATACAAGACATATAAACTTAAATTATCAAACCAAATTGCAAGGTGGATAATCAATGCATATTACAAATTTTGTTTAAACATTGACATTTAAGTACCAGTAACTAAACATACTTTAGATGTATTCATCAAACCTTTTTCAGCTTTACCGAAAAAAAGCATTACGTTTGTACTAAAAACCTGAAATTTTGTACTGGTTATGTCGAACGGATATCTTTTTATCAAATAATTTTGTAGAATATCTACACAATAATATTTGTCGAATAATTACCGAACAATTGGTAGACAACGATTGGGCAAATACAATGCAGCAGATGCTCTCTGTGCGTCTGTGACTATTATACGAACTATAATATATCCCAGCTGTGCATATAACAACGTATTAATAATGCGTAGGGTTATTTTGAACGAAAATCTTGATTAATTTCGTAATCGCTTGCTATTTTAATCAAAATGAGTCATTCTGGTATCTGGTATGATTATACATCCGAAGAAATTATATATCTTTGAATTTCTGATTATTCAATATTATATTTCATACTTCGACAATTATAGACTATCAATTTTTTAATGTATTTCATGCGTCGACAATTCATTAATAACCATCATTAGTATATATTTACCAATTCCAGAGCCAAACAAAATGGAATACGTGATTAAAACTCCATATATCCTATAAAATGGCACAAATGCAGTTGTTCCACCGGCTAAGATTAAAGCCATGTTGTTGATAAGGAGACAATCTGCCCATGGTCTATCAGAGATAAACCCTACAGCTAATCGAGCTACAGTGTTTGCAATACCTATTAAAGATATTAACAGGGCCTGTTCTCCCGACGATAGTCCTACCTCTTTAGCATAATCTGGTAGAAAGTTAAATGGAATAAAGAAGCCTGCAAATATTCAAAATAGGTGTTACAATAAATTTAAGATATTAATCATGACAGTGAGGATTTCAACACCTGGATACATTATTTGCATAGTACATTTTTACTCAGAGCATTAATACAATGTACATACATATACTATTGTTATCATAAATAACATCTTTCGAAAAAATACTAACGGCTATAAGGTAGATACAATTGATAAAAGTTTGATTTAAAATCCTTTGACATGACCATAGGTAGAATTTAAAAACGTTATAGAAGGGGTTATATAGGAATAAGAGTAAGTTTATTTTTCTATGAGAGGTTTGAAAGTTCATGCTTTGAATAAAAAAGAATAGCTCAAGTTTAAGTGTTGCTTCTTACAGGGTAGCTATTGGACACAAATACTTAGTGATAGAAATTTATCTGTTCGAACAGTCATGATTGTATGTGTCACAGATGATATAGATGTTTTCATTAGTACCCTCAATTCAGGAATCATTTTATGAAGTTTATTTGTGACAGACTGTCCCCGAAAGTGACGTAACACTTGCTTACTTGACTTGAGCAACACGACATAGAACTGTCCACTCTTTCGAAAAAAACTGAGTTCTCAGAACTGTCCACTTTTTCGAAGTACCTGAGCTCTCAGAACTGTCCACTCTTTCAAAGCCCATGATTTTTCTACAAGTTTTTTGTTGGATGCGTGTTGCCTTTGCTTTGATTTACTGTGATTTTTTGTGATACATGTACTTTATTTTTCATTGCAAAAGATGTTTCCACCGGTCGTGCCTTTGACTCGTTTGTACTAAATTACATTTGTTTTCTTTTCGTTTTACAAAGTTCAACGTCATTTACTTCGATTTTGTGATTTCGCGCGTTTAAACTCTATCAATGTGTTCGCCTAATTTAGTAAATGTTAACCATTTGGAAAATTGATTTCAAGTGACACATGCATGGTATTGGAATTGTAATGAATTAAATACGAATTAGCTGATGGTGTTGTTTTCTTTCATTTACATAGTACACTCAAATCATTATGATACTTACCAAACATACACAGAAAACATGAAATCCCATAAACTACAAATGTTGGACTCTTCAGCAAAGAAAAGTCAAATGATAACAGTATAGATTTTAAAAATTGAACACAAGAATTTGATTCTTTCGTCTTTTCTTCATCTTTGATTGTCATTTTCTTCACATATTCACATTCATTTTTAGACTCGGTGTATTCTGGAATGTGATGTAAACTACCACTATAGAATATATCTTTTCTAGCTAATGGATTTAATGTATCTACATGTCTGTGATGTACATGTAGTTTTTGTGCACCACATATGTCTTGACTCCTTGCTAAACGACATACATTGTTACCTAGATCACCATTCTGACCTACTTTAATTTCTTGTGATTTACACCTGTAAATTGGATTTTCCACTTCAAGGTCTATTTTAATCGTTTGTAATAGCGGATCCGTCTGTCCATTTGCACATTTGCCGTTTGTTTCACTCGTTTCCTTTGGTATTGTTCGACGTCGTTTTGGTAAAGGTCGGTAAAAACAACAAAATATTACACCATTTAAAACAATACCGGAAATTACCCATAAAGCTCCCTGCCAAGCATATTCGTTGATTAGAAAAACACATAAAGGAGCAAAGACAAAACCACCTATTCCAGAACCACACACGGCGATACCAGTAGCAAAAGCCCGTCTTTTCTCAAAGTAATATCCTACCATAATGATAGCAGGCAAGTAAGCTAGACCAAAACCTCCTCCTACAAGAAAAATGCTTGCATTATCAAACTTTATAAATACATGACTTTGTACAGTTGTGGATTTTGTATTAATTTTGAAGATTGGATTTAGTACCAACAAAATACAACTTTCTGTTATTTTGATAGTTCTAAATTCAAAAAAGTTGCAACCTTATTTCCTAAAACATGCTAAAATATAATGTTCTCAAAAGTTTAATCAACATATGAAAAACAATTATTGATAAATTGCAATTAGAACACTAATTTTCCGGATGGACAGAGTGCAAATCTAAAGTCCCTTTCGTCTTCGTCGGTAGGGAACCAAAAAAGAGATTTCTACAATTACGGTCTATGTTGCATCATTCTCCTCAAAGGGTAATGCATAAACTGTCCATCCACATACCCTTATTATATCATGTGTTGTCTTGAAAACCATTTATCATTTATATTTCCATATATTTACTCTTTAATTGTCAATAAAAAAGTAAGAAAATAAATAAATGCTCTGTTCAAATCACGAATTAGAAATACATGCATGCATGATTACGTGGAAATGGAGTTTATCGCTAATTCTGCTGATATAAGATATGCAATATTTTATTCAGAAAATCTATAGTTCACACCTGTATATCAATACAATGCAATAATTCGTGATGATGCGCTTCTGATAATATTAAGTAAACTGAAACAAAACAGCATGCTACTTTCAAGATATGGAAAATTAAGGTGGTACCCAACACTTTCACTAAAATTAATTTGGCTCGTTTACTTTTCGTAAAATTTTGTCAAAGTATTAACTTTACAGAGTTATCTCCCTGTAGTGTTAGGTACCACCTTAAAAAAAAGAAAAATGCATATGATACATGTATCAGACAATAGCGACATATGATCGATCACGCCAGGGTTAAATATTGAAACGATTTGGATGTCGGATATATGTCTCGAAATCTTATACATGTAACACTTACCTGCAATACCGCCATACAGGAAAATCATCAAATCTAAGTTTGTAGAAAACGTACACAGAAACAAACCAGCAGCTGCCATAAAACTACCAAATACAGCTACTTTACGTGCTCCAAATTTCTTTACAAATGCACTTGAAATTGGACCTGAAATCAAATATAAGAATTTGAAATTCTCATGGAATGAGAAAGTGGAAACTTTTACACCCTTTCTACATTTCAAAATATCAAGGCTGTATCTAAACAGCCGGAATATCAAGGCTCTATCTAAACAGCCGGACTCAATAATTTCATATTCATACATTTAAACATATACCACAGTGTTCGGGCTAATGCATTATTCAGGCTAAACTTTGATATTTAGAGGTTAAGTGGACAGCCAGCATTTATATACACAGTAACATATCAATTCAAACTTCCAAAACTTTTTCTTCAAGTTGTTTTATTCTGTATAGATTCGTTGATCTTTTGCTGATGATTTTGCGTTTTTTAAGCTTTACTTTTATGTAGATGTCGTTTTGTTGGTGTTGTCAAGTTTTGATATAAACATTTTTACAAAGAGATGTGGTACGATTGCCATTTAGACAACTTTCTACAAGAAACCAAACTACGTAGATGATATCCACTATAGGTCATATTACGACCTTCAACAATGAGCAAATCCCATACCGCATTGCTATTAAAACTATATAAAGATTTTGTTGGTCAAGTTTAAATTCAGTGTTGTTGACGTTTATCCAACATCTTTTGAATAACACATATAACATAACCTTCAATGCATTATTCATTGCCTAGTAGCCGATTTACATTATATACATTATGTGAGTCCTTCTGAAACTTTTTTTTATTTTTTCCTGATCTATAGATTCACTTGTATTTCGTTAGGTTTAAACATAAAACATATAGCATATTATATTCTATAAACAATATAATTTTATACATTTAATAATTTTCTTTTGTACAATAGCCTTGATACATTTGTAATATCTACTTCATCATATCCTTTGTACAGATTTTGACACATCTTTTGATAAATGGTGCAGAAATTATGTTCGTAGTCTTATTAATAACGTGAACCACAAAGATACTGACAGAGGTTATGCCGAGTTGACCTAGCATCTCTTCTCAATCTATTTTAAGCAAGCTACATGTACGTTGTTTATACCAGAGGAATAGGATTCATGATATTTTGATATACAATGGAGGATTAAGGTCGCAAGCATGTCGATTGTCCTGTTAGTATAAGTTAACAGTGAAATTAAAAACTTACAATACCGCAACTAATTCATTTATTCTAATAGAAAGATAAATACGTATAAATAATGGGAATGAACAAAATCTCACCAAATGATAGGTACATTCCGTTCATCACGGATCCAAGTAGTGCTGTTTTTCCTTTGCTGCCACCAAAATGATCCAAAAAGTATGGAAGGAACAAACCAAATGTAAAACATACTCCATCAACCAGGAAACTAATCATAAAAGACGAAAAAGTCACAACCCAGCCCCATCCACCATCTGGGGGTAGGGGTACGTCTGAATCACATTCTGTGTCTTCCTCTTCTGTCCGCGACTCAGGCATATTGACCTAAGAAAGGAACAACTTTTATGATATTACTACAAATGTATTGATATAAAAATCATTTAAGAAACTACAAATAATGTAAAGAATCAGCTGCATCTACCAACATAGACATTTTAAATATTACGCAAGAGTTTATACAATACTAAACGACTATTCACGGATTTTACACCTGCATACAGAAATAT
The DNA here is from genome assembly GCA_037788925.1 of Mytilus galloprovincialis. NCBI lineage: Eukaryota > Metazoa > Mollusca > Bivalvia > Mytilida > Mytilidae > Mytilus > Mytilus galloprovincialis. Next base: position 62,593,782 of record CM075333.1, read on the forward strand.
CTATAAAATTATGAATATCTGTTTTGTGAGAAAGTAAACGGCCCCAAAGGATACAAAGGTTTAGTCCTTGGAGGCCTACATTCTTGCATCTACTTAAATATCTTCCTCTTATAACAACTGAAAATGTGTTGGCATTCAAGGAATAGTCTTTGTTATAGAAATAAATTTAAGTCCAGGTAAAAGAGATTATTAATTAAAACTTACTCTTTTAATTTGAATTCAAGGTATACATCTTTCCTATATCAAAGGACATGAAATCACAGATGCATTGAAGCACAAACACATACATATATATATATATATATATATATATATATATATATATATATATATATATATATATATATATATATATATATATATATATATATATATATATATAAACGAGTCTAAATTGAAAACTACGTTCAAACCTATGATTGCGTTGGATAAAAACCGCAATTTTTATACGTGTGCATGTAAAACAAATTTCGTTGTAGAAGGGTATAAAAACAGCACAAACATTTTCCAAAAGATCAAAAAAGTGAAAAAGTAAATTTAAACAAAACGCATTTGACTAACAGGTCGAACAACTGATGTTCTTTAACCCTGCTGACTGCCATTGGCGATTGCCAAATAAAATTGATCACAAGATGTAACGAAATGGATCTTAATATAAATTTAATACTAAACAGAAAAAAAAACAATTTAACTTGTAGCCACGATGTTATGCCACAAACATACGATGTCAATATTTTTTAAGTACACCAGATCCGGATTATACATTAAAATATACAGACACATTGTCAACGAATATATGTGTTCCTCATAATAGAAATTCTTCTGAAATCTTTGTTGTAAACAATGCTGTCATTTTTTTCAACATAAGAAACAATTTTCTTGATTTCACTGCATCAGGAACGCACAAAGACGACTATCTGGAAGTCAATGATGTATATGACGCAAAACAGTTTCAGAACTATATAATATAAGACCAAAGACTTAAACTGATAGCCAAATCCCTCTAAGGTCAACTTTGCCTGAGGGAATTGGATCCTAAGTTTCATAATCATTTATAAATTTATCATCATACAATTTTAGAAAGGTTTGTTATAAAAAATGTCAGTACCAAAGTTACAGTTGTTTTAAATACAGATAATAAGAGTAAAATATGAAAATTTCATATATGAAACCATACTTTCGAAAAATGTCTGTAAATAAAGGCAACAGTAGTATACCGCTGTTCAAAACTCATAAATCCATGGACAAAAAACAAAATCGGGGTAACAAACTAAAACTGTGGGAAACGCATTAAATATAAGAGAACAACGACACAACATTGTGACACACAAAATGTAACACACACACAGAAACGGACTAAGCATTAGACAAAATCCTTTGAGAATAACAAATATAACATCAAAACCAAATACATGAATTTGGGATAGATAAGTACCGTGACACGTCTTATAGTAATGTGAATTCACACTCAAAAATACGAGAAAACAAACGACACAACAGAAACACAACGTTAAAATGTAACGCACACAGAAAACTTGGTATACATTTTATTAGTGCTATGGACTGTGTTACAGGCTTTACGAACAAACAGGTTAATTTTGGATCAAAGTTTAGTCATAGAAGAAAAAACATGTATAATTGCCAAAATTAGAAACTAGTGGTAGATTTGTATATATAAGCATAAGGAAAGTGAAACACAACACAAGACGCAGGTTGAACATTAACTAAATCAATAAACTATTGCATAGAAAAGTCACATATGGTCATCCATAAGTTCACAACGTCAGTTTGCGTCCGGTTAAAAGTCCATTGAACGTCTCTCTATATATAGTTTTACAACATTAGAAATTCACATATGGAGGTAAAAAAAAGTCACAATCTGTTTAATCAGATACGGGGCCGTTTTCCTTCGTTCAGTGACTAAATGACGTTTGCTACCCCTTCTTTTATGTTAAAATATACATTAAAAATTTGGCTCAATTGGTATAAACGGTATTTATCACTTCAGTGTTACAATACAGTACGTGTTCAAATAGTTTTAAGCTACAGTTATTCCGAACTTGGCCATGTTAAAGGTCATGATAATGAAAGCTAGAATTAAAACAATATTCAAGGTTTATCCAATTAGCACCCCATTATGTTGGGAGCACACAATGAATAACATATGTGGGGTATTCGCCATTGGAACAGAAACCCAGTACGATTATAACATCATGGAGAGAAGATATCTTATCTATACGTACAGTCGAAGCCGTTCTTAGGTACCTCTTGATTATTTACATACCAATATACATGTACATGTATAAGCTGTGTCGCATATTAGAATTTAACCTTTAAGTTATGCAAATGTATATCAATACATCTGTTAACATATTTCGGACTAAAAAAATCTCTACGGAAAATCTATAACTATTTGAACATGGAGTTTTTTTTTTAAAGAAGAATCCAAATAAACCAAAATTCATTTTTTATTTGGTATTTGAATGTCCCAAAATCATTCAAAGTCTTATATTTAAGAATTGAGGCCCCTCATGGGGGGTCCTAGTAATCACATAATCACCATTTTTTTGCCAATATAATCACATAATCATTAAATATTTGCTTATCTTTAGTAATCAAATAATCATAAACTAAAAATACAGTCCTAGGTAATCAAATAATCATGAAATATTTGGCTTAATAATCAAATAATCATTAAAAAAACGACCAAGTAATCACATAATCAAAAACCCCATGAGGGCCCTCAGAATTGAATGCTTCTTTTTATAACTTCATTGGGGTGTAAAAGCGTTGACCGAAGTACATTTTGTATGAAGCGCGGAACCGCTTCATACTAAAAATGTGCGCACGGTCAACGCTTTTACAACCCCATGAAGATGCAAAAAGAAGCATTCAATACTTATAATTACATTTTTTTAGCAATGATCATGAAAACACGAATTTTATTATTGTTTTATTTAATTCACCTGTGCAGTTTATTGTGGGACCACGTGTTATCATGAATGAAAAGTGTTATTGAGCAATGCAATTGCTTACGGAATAACAAGTGATGTGCAGTTGGCCAATCAGAATAAAGTATCATAATGAAACATACATCTAATGTAATTATATGTACATGTAAATGCATACATGCACTTGCATAAGGCTTATACATGTACATGACTGGTACATGCATTCGTGCAGTTGCATAAGGTAGATTTTTATCCGACGCTGCTCATATAATAGCTTATCTATTAATATATATAGTAGCTTTGAGAGTTCATGATGAAGGTAAATCCAGAAAAAGCGCTTCGGACGCATGAAATTATTAAACGTGTTGTTTTCAATTTTTTTTTTTTATCTAAGTACCTATAGTACACTCTTACCTTTACTGAACTACTAATTCACGTTCTAAAACTGTACAATGAATACACATGATAAGCTAGTGTTATATCTCATCAAGACCTGCAAATACAACACATAATCATTTATACGCTGAAATATATCTGATAAGTATATATCCATGTCATTAATATGTAAATCATGTTCATGCTCTCCTGAAAAAATGATTCATTTAAAAGGTACAAAATTGAGAGCCACTATAATATAGAATTAAACGTCAGCTTTGTCATTGAAGTTTTTGTGTAATTTTTATTTTTACATCAGAGGCCCCTGAGGGGCCTCGGGTGTATTGCCATCGCCTACTTTTCAAAGATCAAAGAGATGCATATATAATTAGTTTTGGAATAATAACCGACATTATAGACCCGCGGACCTATATAGTGCAGAATAAAATTCCGTATCGCTTCTTTTAAATTCATGTTTTCAATGGATACTCAGTTTTTTTTATTTTTTCTTAATGCAAAATTTATAATATGAAAATGTTTTGTCGTTAGAAATATTTGTATATTAATCAAACGATCTTCAATATCAATGACGTGTCGAAAAATTGTTGTTGCGGATGAATACCACGAGTGCGCAAGAGGGCAAGAGCGAGCGTGTAGAAAATCGAGAGGAAATCAATTCACACATTTATACACAGAAAGGTAATTATATTTCAATTATTTGATTTGGAGTAACCTTTTTAAACCGTTTGTAGCATATTTGTCTATAATATTAATTAACGTAGCAAAACCAGGAAAATTTAATCTGTCATAATATTAAAATAAATTATCAGGTCACGTCCCCCGCAGCCATTTTGAAAATACCAGCAGATTGGGTAGGAGTAACAAGAACCTGCAAGGCCTTTAAAGATAAGGTTACTATTTGTGTATTTTTTATAACAACAATTTGTTTTTATAAAGATCTCAACAATTTTTGGAGTTAAATTTCTTTTCTTCGTAAATAACAAGTAGATTGATCACTTGGACACACACACGGAACTATTTTCTGTTTTTTTAAGATACTTTTTCGGATTTTCGCTCCTTCTCCGACTTAGTTTGTTGCATTAGTATATGTGACCCTTGACTGGAAAATACGCGGAATTTGTAATGACTTTGACTATGTCTATGTAAGTAATTCTAATATATAATTATTGGTTGAATTTATTGTATGTATATAATATTCAGAGAATCTTCGACTTTTTCTTCTTCCAATAGAGTTGGACTCTTTTTGAGTGTATAAAGACTCTTGCTTGTAAAATCAAGAGTCTTACTTTACACTGAAATGTCAGAATTTGGGTTAATCACATTTACTGAATTACTATAGATATATTGGGAGAAACCTTACAGTTTTGGAGATATAAATATAGATTAACTGTCCTGTTTTTTAAGTCTTCCTTAGCTTGTAGTATTGTATTATTTTGACCATACATGACATGTATCGCCAAAATTATATGATAATTTGATGACATACTTGTGCTTATCATACTCTACAGCATTATTTAATTTAATTGTGTAACCATATCCATGTCAAATTTTAGTAACTTATATTAACAGGCTATTATTTAAACTTGGAATTATTATTAATCATGGAATTTTTATAATTTCTTGTCCTTGAAATTTCTAGTAAATTCCATGCTTATTCTGTACTTCAATGGTCTGTGCTGCGCACAACACTTTCTTTTACAAAGAAGATAGTACATTTTCAATAGAATGTATTGTGCCGCGCACAACACTATCTATACAAAATACATTATATGGAAAGTGTTATGAACCGCTCAAAACATTATTATACCAAATAAACATGGAATTTATTAAAAATTTCCAGCACAGAAAATTAAACAAATTCCATAATTAAAAATAATTCCAACTTTAGATAATAGCCTGTTTATTAGACATTTGTTCACACATACATGCATATGAGAACTTGAATTGAGCAAATATGATTAGTTATATCTATGAGAAATACAATCAGTTAACTTTATCTATGAGCACCCATGAGATCTTAAATTGAGCAAATATGATCAGTTATATGTTGAGTAAAATTTGAGCTAGATCTACTCAATTGAGTTAGATATAAAATATCAATATTGAGACTAATCTAAATCACAGGCACTTGGGTGTATGATACAGATTTTTTTTTGGATTTTTTTTTGCTGATTAAAATATTCAATTTTCTATATTTATAATAGATCTATCACTTCTGTGCATGTCTCACATAGTTTCGAGTGATTAAACGACCCAGAGAAAATACCCAATTTTACTATCCATACTAAAAATTGGGTATTTTCTCTGGGTCGTTTAATCACTCGAAACTATGTGAGACATGCACAGAAGTGATAGATATGTATTATAAATATAGAAAATTGAATATTTTAATCAGCAAAAAAAAAATCCAAAAAAAAATCTGTATCATACACCCAAGCGCCAGTGATCTAAATGGTTATTTGAGCACACATGAGCCTATTTATACTATTGAGAGCAATATTGGGATACTGCATGAGCAAACTAAGCAAATCTTTATTGAGACAAACCTACATGTATGAGCGCTATATTTTTAAATTTGTTCTTGACAATTTTTTGTTTATTTTTAAAAAAAATATAGGGACAACAGAGTTGGTGTATGTGGGTTCGATTCCCACCCTAGGCATTCATTTATATTGGCTGGTGCAAAGCGGGTAGTTTAGCTTAGTGGCCCCATACTGACTCTGTTGTTCATATGTTACTTGAAAAAATTAGGCGGCATCGTTCAGGTCTTGCCATCTTTATTTTTCTATTCGAAAATCAGACACAACAAAACCATTGAATAATTGTGAAAATTATACCACAGATAACTATGGTAAAACTTTAATTGTTTTTGGTATAATTAAACTTGGCTGCCATCCAAGATCTAAAAAGTTTTTATATTGATGAATTATATATATCAGATTTGGATTCTTTTGGTTACAAAACATTTTGTATGGTACATGTAGGTAGCGGCCAAATCTTTATTCCTAAAGGCTTAAAGCTTTCAGGTCTGAAAATTGCCCGAAATCATCACATTTTGACAAATTTGGAACATAAAATGTACTTTTATGAAAAGAACTGATTTATTGAGTGTTAAGACTTTTGAAATAGACCCAAATTACGAACCAAATTGAGAACTTTTTGGAGTTTTATAGTTTAGGCTATTTTGGGCAATAAGTGAAACTTGTCCTTTGAATCAGTGGTTTCACAATAACCATTATATACTAAGTATCTGTTAGAAGATAGCTCTTTCACAGTACATTGTTAAACTTAAAGATAAATATATACCGACAATGACCAATATTAATGATGGAATGAGATTATACATGTACAGTATATATACTGTTTTATATTGTTACATGTGCATTGTACATACATAAATGAAAATTAAAACCAAACTGTTGTCATTATTCATAAAAAAAGAAAAGGGAGGTATGATTGGTATAAATCAGACACCAGCTCTAGACAAAATGATGAAAAAGAAATAAAGCTTATAACCATACAACATTTTTACAATCAGAAAAAAAACTATACATAAATCAGTTAGAAATAGCCATGAAATGTCAAATGTTAAACAATATATACAAGAAAACTAATGGCCACATCAATGTACAATCGGGAAATCAAGATATACACCAAAAAATTACAAGGCCTGTTTTACAGGTTTCTTACAAAGGACCGACACATTCATATGGTAGTTGTGTTCTATATGTATATAGTGCAAAATGTTCTCATTGCTTAAACCAGTGGTATCCAAAGTATTAAATCCAGAACAAAGTAAAAAAACCTAACAGTTGAAAAACTATCCAAATGTGATATATTCAATTAACAAAAATACCAACATTAGCAAATGGCTATCTACATATAATACATTGTAATATTTACAATGAACCATTTAATAATTAGAAAACAGAACCTACAATATACATGTATAGCTGCTGATTTAAAAAAAAAATATAATGGATAAATGATTGACTGTGTTACAATAAAACCAAGATACAAATGTAACTCAGTGAAGCTATTTATGAACATTTAAAGAGTTTGTGTTGACTGCAACAAAAATCTAGAATAAGGGATAGTAATCTTGCTGTGTTAACATCCATTTAATTAGCAATTGATCCAAAAGCTAAATGTTTCAGAAAAAAGACCTGGATACTACATGTACAAACATTGTTAATAAATGCCATTTGTAGTCTAGAGCAGGATCTGCTTACCCATCCGGAGTACCTGAGATCACCTGTTTTGGTGGGGTTCGTGTTAACGTTGCTCAGTCTTTAGTTTTCTATGTTGTTTCTAGTGTACTTTTATTTGTATGCATGTCTTTTTCAGTTTTAGTCATGGAATTGTAAGTTTATTTTCCATTTATGAGTTTGCTGTTCATCTGGTATCTTTAGCCCCAGGGTTTCCCCTGGGTCAATTATTTTTTTCGCCACCTCTTTCGCCAAAACAATATATTTTTCCCCACTTTATTTTTTAATTAGCCACAATATTACAATTTATCTGTTTTGATATGATTGTCTTGAACCTCTTTTTCATAGTTCAGTGAGTGACTATATAGCTACTCGAAGAATTGTTTGCTATGTTGATTCTCTATTATAAGTTATATGTTAGTGATTTTTGTATGTGTGCAACTATATGGTCATAATGCCAATCTAACAGTTCTCATTTGACCAAGTAATCATTGATAATTCACAAAGTTAAGTTTCCTAGTTCAAGTCAGTATCTCAGATATGATAGCAAATTATATTTAATATTTGTACTATATTGTATGGTGAACATATCTGTCTGGTAGGTATAATATAAACACCTGTCATTTATCAATAATTCAACACAACTTGAGGTCCTCTGATGTTCAGTACTTCAGTACTTTGATTAGTAACTGTGGAAGCCTTGTTTGAAAGCAAATGGATTTATCAACCACATTTCTTAATAATCAATATAAAGATCACTTAAAACTTATTTTAGTCACTGTTGGTCCACCATATTTTTTCCAGAAATTCTATTGACTATTTATAATAGGGTTCATGTTCTTGTTTCAAAATGAAACATGATCCATTCAGAAGATCGTAGAAACTCTATTTAACCAAGTTTTGAAAGCTATATATCTTAAACAAAAAGAGTATAAATGTACAACTTAATCATAGTTTTAATGCATCATGAACATCACATTTTTCACATCACATTTTTCACATATTTTTTTTTTAAATCAATTTTGGTATATCCAATTTTCTTTTTTAGTTAACGATTGCGACAGTGTTAAAAGGTTGAACGTTAGTTAACATTCTTAAAGATAGCAGTGATATTGTTGGCTTTTTTCAAAACTACCTCTAACCTTTTTTATTGGGAAAATATGCGTAATTTCCATCAAATTGGGAAATTTAGAATAAACCATGAATTTGACTGAAACTTCAATTTACAGACCCCCTTTAAAGAGTCAAACCAAGTTTTGTAATAAGACCCCATTTTGCCAGTGATGATACATAAATAAACCCTCAAATCTGCACATATAGCAATATTAGGCATGAAAAATATATAAGTGAGTGTTTTTTTCAGTTTGTATTCATGCACAATTACCACTGAGTTTGCACTGTTGGGAAAAAAGTTGCTTCTTTGGGAATAATTTTAAGCCATTTTTTTTCGAATTGGGATTTTTCTCCAGGGGAAAAAGCCTTTATTCTCCATAAATTTAAGGCAAACAATATCACTGGATAGTATATGCATATTTCATTTAATCCAAGGTTTATTGGGATGAATGTTTAGTATTATTTCTAACAATTATTTTATAAGAATTCATTTTGTCCAATTATCAATTTCAAGATCACGGAAAGCCATGCATGTTTGTTTGCGGTCACCCTATTATTAAACCCTAAATTTTAAAATTATCATTACACTTGATGTTTGGTAGCAATGGAACATTCGCGCTATTTATTCACATTTTTCTGGTCCAATTTTTATTAAAGAATCGACGGGTGACATGTTTGAAGGCCGTTGGATTACAAAAACATTTATTTTTTTAAAAAACATTTTATTAGTTCTTTTTTCAAAGAGGTATTTTAATTATCTATTACATTTTATAGGGTATTTTATGACTTTTCATTTGACCCCAAATCGATGCAATTTTATGACTTAGTGGCCATTTTCAGCGTAGATTCCATCAGCATGAAGCAGGTCAAAGTTGTTTCTGATTGGTCCATTGGTTTCAAAAGAGATTTGTTAAAAGTGTAAGATGGACGCAAATTGGTGACATAAGCTAATACAACGCTAGCTGGTTTTTATGGTCCGGATAGCTAAAAAGATATGATACGCGTTTGAATCCAAGTAAATTTTACATGTAAATCAACGCTTACGTCAGTATAAACATGTAGGTAAAATTGAGATTGAACAACCAACTTTGGTCTTAATTTATATCGTATTTATTATCGGTTATTGCACTATCATAAATTCGCAAAAATGTAAATTTATATATCTACACGCATTAAAATCTCGATTATAAGTATTTCAAAATGTCCAATTTAATGTCATCAAAGTTTTAGAAGATATTTGTCATGAATACAGGTCGGTATATAATATATATACATTTAATGTCACACTATACGCAGTAGCACTAATACGTGTACGATGTATATATGACAAGTGATAACGGGACCTTGATATATACTTATACGTAGTATACTTTGGAAGGGTCACTCAAATGTCAGACACACATACATGTACAATATTTGATTCGTGTCAAATAAAATGATAATTACAAAATTATTTTAGCAAGAAAAACAATTGTGTGCTGTAATTGTGCAGGTATTTTCAAGTAACTCCTGTTTTAATTTCTGTAGCTATATTCCAATGTCACTGTCAGTCAAATTTATTATAATTTATTATAATTGTACCTGTACTTTTATTTATTTATTTATGAATTTTGATTTAATTTAGTCACCTAGTTTTTGTTTTGCATATATAAGATAAAACAAATGTGACGGTAATTTGATCCCACTTACGTCACTGTTTTTCTTCAAATAAATTATATCTCTTGAATAAAGGTTGAAATTGTGAATATATCCAAATGACGTAGTAAATGCAAAAATAATACTGTATAAATTGCATGCGTCCGAATATGAAAAGGAAGTAGAAGATGATTGCCAATTAATAAGACAACTCTCCAAAAGAGACCAAAATGACACAGAAATTAACAGCTATATAGATCCCCGTACGACCTTCAACAATGAACGAAGCTCATTTCTGGATTTACCCTCGTTAGGGACGCTCAAAGCCGAACATTTGAAAGCCAACGATGTTAATTGATTATGAATAAGGCGATTAACAAGATAAATGGAAGCAGTATGGTCACTACAGTGTAATATTTGATAGAACGAGCGGACAGACAGAGACAAATAAGTATATCCAGCTTTAGGAGCGGAGATGTAAATAAATGATAGTTTTACAATAACCATCTAATCATTTAAATTTACAGTAGCATATTTGTTTGCAATACATTTCTTAACAAGAGCTGTCAAAATGACAGTAAACCGGATTCTTTAACATTTATTTGTGTTCTGGCATTTATCAATATTACAAGGACCAAAACTCCTAATAGGTAAAATTTATGATTATCAATATCAAACTTGACTTCCATGTTGTCAACAATAACAACATATAAACTAGATAGAAAATGACCCTCTAGCAGGACAAACTGTGTGCCCTTAATGCATACAGTAAGAAAAAATTACTAAGTCCACCTACCTAGGATTTTGAAAATATCTAAAAAAAATTTAAACTTTCAAGAACCGTAACTCCTGAACGGTAAAAGTCAAAATCGTCATTGTTGAACTTGACCTCCATTTTGTTGTCAGTAACAACATATTAAAATTTTAAAAGGTTTGGTTGAACGGTTCGTGAGTAAATGCACGGACACAACATTTTTTAAACTTTCAAGAACCGTAACTCCTGAACGGTAAAAGTCAAAATCGTCATTGTTGAACTTGACCTCCATTTTGTTGTCAGTAACAACATATTAAAATTTTAAAAGGTTTGGTTGAACGCTTCATGAGTAAATGCACGGACAACATTTGGTTGCCGCCCGCCCGCCCGCCCGCCCGCCGTACATCCCCAAATCAATAACCGACATTTTTGACACAAAAATCCGGTTAAAAATTAAAGAAGAGATCTCAAAACTAGGAAATTTGTGATATTTTTTGACTGTACCTAATGTTGGGATCATGTGTTCTTTTTAAGTAAATACATTAATTTTACACAATTCAAATATTTTAAACCATATATTCAGCAGACTATATATATTATAACCTCTAGCAAACATCTTTAAGATTTAATGTGTTACTTTTTGTAAGTATATGTACATGTCGCTCCTGTAACTAAAAAAAAAAAAAATCTGCGTCTGATAGTAGTTTGAAAAAACAGTTTAACACAGTTTAAACAGATTTATAATATATGTACTGTGATTATACTGAATACAAAGGGTTAAAAGGTAGCTCGATCATATAACTTCTACTAAAACTATTATTATATATAGTATAATAAAAGTATGACTAATTTGTACTGTTTAATACAAGTTTATCAGTAAGATTTAAAACTGTTGAGTGCAATTGGGAAAAATTGCCTATATATATTTTTAACATGTTTTTCCTCATTTTATGCTTATTTTGCAGTGTGTTAAGCACTCTTTATCCACCGTTCCGTATGTTTGGAATAGTCGGAGGGAGGTAAGAAGATACAAGATGGACATTCAGGAGAGGGACAAAAAATACCAGAGGGACCATCAAACTCATATGTAGAAAATAAATAGACACTGCAGATAAAAAGGAACAAGACCAATAGACAAACAATAGTACTCAAAACCACAATATGGAAAAATAAAGACTTCAACACTAACCCCACTCCAAACTTTGGATGATCACAGGTGCTCCGAAAGGGTAAGCAGATCGTGCTCCACATGTGGCACCCATCGTATTGCTCATGTTATTTCAAAGCCGGTAATACATGCAAGTCTTATTCGGTAGGTCACATTCGAAAAAAAGGCCTTTGAAAGAGGATAATGCATTATAAATATATTAAAAACGTTGTGATATTTAAAAAGAAACAAATTTTAAAGTTTATCCGCGACATATACATGTACTCAGGTGCCCTTCCTAAGTAAGGAAGGTCGTCATTTTATTTGTTGTTGTTTGTCGTTTTGGTGGGTTTTTTTTTGTGGTTTGATTGATATTTAGAGAATTTGGTGTTATAGATGCAGATCTTGATTATTTCAAATTATTACATTCTGAATTTGAATAGATATAAATGACGACTTTTTATAGTTTGACATATCGTATAAGCGACATGTCAAATGTCGAAAATGGTACGTGAGCTCTACATAACTTTTGGTTATTTTTCTCGTTGGGTTGCTGTCCTATTGACGTATATTTTCATCATGTCCTTGTTCTCATAAATTAGTCAAACCAAGTATATATATGCTTATACATATGAAATTAAGGGGCGGGTCCAGCCATTTTTAAAAGGGGTTCACAACCCAGGATAAAGGGGGGATTCCAACTATATAGTATGTCCCAATTCAAATGCATTGAACTTCCAAAAAAAAGGAGGTTTACAACCATTAGGACACCCCCCTTCCCCCACTCACACACACTCCCTGGATCCGCAACTGAAATTCAGTCTTTCTTAAATTTATCAATAGGAGGTTTAAACTACATAGTTTTAGGAAAAACAAAACAGAAATGTGTTACACTTCATACCCTTTAGTATTTCATTCTCCAAGCCATATTATATAAAATATGAACACATTGACATTATCGGCATTGCAAAAAAAAATTAAACAAAGAAAATAATCAAAATTTAACTTACCTTTTAAATTTATTAACTATTAGGTGTTTACATCTTATCTTAACAAAGACCGTTAAGTAACTGCAAAGAGTAAATAATAACCATACGAAGTTTCTTTTCACTCTATGACCTTGACTTTTTTCATACACTGAAAGTAGGCTTGTCCTGTTTACAAAAGACAGACGTAGAATTATTCAGGTATAAACCTCAGAGTACCCCTTTCGTCGTTCGACGGATATAATTATGGGATCTTTAAGGCAACAATGCGATGTTTTCAATTTTAAAACTAAATAATACAATAAGAAATACATTTATAACAGTTTGAAATATGTGAAAAATCTATAATGATAATGATTTTTATCTAATAGATTTTGCTTGTAGGACAGCTGTGATTATATTAAATATATCAGCATGCTTTAATGCGACATAAGCTAAAATTAAATACTTATGAAGTCACTTTGACAATCTATGATAGGTCTCCTACTGAAAGGCAGACAAGTAGGCTTAATACCATAAGTCAAGAGGTTAAGTGTGAAATTGTATGTTATAAGTGTGAGGTTAAGTGTGAAATTATATGTTAAGTGTGATAATGGCCCATGCAGGTTAACCGCCTTTTCAAAGTTCAACACCGGTCAGTACAATGGACCATCTCACAAGTTTTTTTCAAAAGTAATACTATAATCTTGTTTGGATTTTTACTCTGATTTGTCAAAATTCCAGGATTTAATTTTTTTTTGGGGGGGGGGGGTGCCAGGGTTTGGACCCCCTTTTTTGGACGATCAATGCAATTTGTGTATTTTACAATTTGACAACTTACGTTGCACATTGGATTCATATTAATTAGTATAAATGCATTATCATGTACAAAACCTGACTGAAAAATGACTGTCTGCACTTTACAATATATCATATTTTAACCTATATGCGTTGCACTTGCATTAGGTACAGAATGTCATTTTCTATTACTAGTGATGGGTATAATACATCTCTGTGTTTACACATCTTATCTGGCTTGGGAAAAATACTGAATTTACAACTTTCTTTACTTCTGATAAATTAATGTGGCCAAGTTAGCTTCGTTTATTTATTTCGATGGATATACTAGTTTACACCGTATGTATTTATGTAAATGTACATATAGTTACAATAGTGGCATGAAGAAACTTGATATAATACAGTGCCCGCAGTGTAAATGTATGTAAATACACTACAATCAAGATACCGAAACCCGATAATGAAACATGAATTAAATGATGTTGATAAATGGGATAATCTGTAATGAAAGTGGACATCTGTTTGTATCCACACATGTGTATACACATATCTACTTGTACCATGTAACGCATATTCATATATATATCCCCACAATATATCAATTTTCATTAAATGTAAACGGATGTTATTGTTACTTTGAAAATGAAAAAAAAATCAATTATAATAGAATAGATAGAAACTAAGTAATCCAAATAATTCATTTCAATGATTCTATTTTCAGCACTGAATTGATGTGGTGTTTGTTTACAACGTTTTTTAAAAATGATTAAATTTAAAAATTCAATTAATTTAAAGATATACATTTTTTTAATTATCGAAAACGTTTGTAAGTACCATTTCGAAAAATACATAAGAAAATTGTTTCTAAAAGGAAATAGGACGCGGAAGTTTCGAACAGATAATTAAATCTTTTTCATTGTCACATAATAAGAATACTACACAACGCAATACAAATTAAGCGTTGAGTATATCTTATCTCCATTTAATGCATTTGTAAATAATCCAAAAGTAATACTAAAGAAATCGACAGGTTCCTTTTAACCTTAAATAATAACAAGAATACAGTCTTACCTTTCTTATGATTCAGATAAAACCGGAAGATGTAAACAGCTGATTTAAGCCAATGCTTGAACAGTGTGATGACCTTGGAATAGAAGACCACTATCGATCAAAACAATCGTTAACGCTAGCCATCGTTTCTTTATAACATGTGTACCGAATTTAGATTCCTATTAAGACCTAAATATAAATGTGGATGTCGTGTGTTATCTGCTTTTATGTAGAAGAATACACATTTGAAGGGCATATTGATATTGCACATTGCCCGAGATACATTTATTATACATTGTCACGAAAGTGAAACGTGCTTATGTTTACTGTGTATTTTTTACGATTTACATACAAAAAATGTGTGCTTTAAAAAATATATATTATTGCTAACATTATTATGATTAATGAACAGCAAATTCACAATAATTTGCAAAACTAATTATGTAACTTATAAAATAATAATATTTCAATTAATTTAAAGAAAGGTTAAAATGATCACATACGAATGAGTGAAATTTTCGGTAGTACGAAAAAAAAATCAACTCTTGTTGCAAAATTATTTCATCTGGCAAAGAATATGAAAGTAAAATGATAATTTGTCTATATTTTTTTTTATCAAACAAAGGATCCTTAAATTATTCATAATCCCTGAAATTATATTAGGGAATTTGTAGAATAATGATTAAAATGTTCAGTGATTATGTAAAATCACTGGTCATTTTCAGGGATTATATATAATTACTAATGATTTTAGTGATTCTACATATTCGGCCCTGAAAAAGGGATTCTACATAATCCCTGATTATACAAATTCACTGTAACATATATAAATACAAATGGTAGTTGGCTCGATCAGACCCGTTCCGAATCGACGATGTCGTCTATTGTTACAATTCACAATCACAATAGACCGAGTTTTGAAAAAAGGTCATTCATGAGGGGTCAAGGTGGAGGTTCTGGTTCTTTATTTATTTATGGCATTTTGTCTCTATTCTTTGTAAATTGTGCTTATTAGAATACGATTCTTTATATATTAGCACCCCTAATTCTCTATACGGTGACTTTTCTTTGTATTTTTTTTGTCCTTTTTTGCAATTTTCCCCATCATTCTCTATTATGAAACCCCATCTATAGCTTCATGTGTTCGGATAGTACTTTAGCTAGTTCTTTGAAATCAATAAAAGAAAATGGACTATGGAATCAGTTATATGGAAACATTCATCCATCAGTCCAATTATTTATCTTTATTTTTATTAAAAGAATTGATCAGATACACTGATACATTACACTAATATCTTTAATTGAAGGAGATTGCAAAATTGTTTGATAGTTTTTTTTTGCCTAACGACCAGTGGGAAATATTGCATGTTAATGACGGACGATTTTTTAAAATTTAACATTTCTTCAAGCATTGCCAAAATTGATTTAACTAGGGGAAAATGTAAAAATTCTGATAATTTTCTTTACTCGAGCACCTCATACGCTTGAACATGTTTTAATTATATCTGGAAAAAAATGTACCATAATGACATCACATTGCAATTGCATATACAAACATATTTATTTAAATTTTACATGTATAGTTTTCTTTTTGTAACATTTGCCTGAGTTGTTAAACAAAGAAACAAAGAAATCATTAAAATGACTTTGATTTTAATTCAAGCATTTTGAATTAAGAGTTTGACATTTAAACACTTTCCATTCGAATTCTCTCATCCATGTACGAGGGTCTGGATGGGGGGGGGGGGGGGGGGTGGGGGGGGGGGGGGGGTGGTTCTGTTATTCTGTAAACATATAATTTTCACCCCTTTTTTTTCTAATCTTTAAAAAATTAACCCCTTTTTTTCTCTAATCTTCAAAAAATTAACCCCTTTTTTTCTCTAATCTTTTTTTTTTTGCCCCTTATTCTCTAATCTTCAATTTTTAAGGGCATTATTCTTTATTCATTTAACCCCATCCAAACTCTTACATGTATGTACCTCGGTATTGTTATTATAATTTGCAACTCCTTTGTTTACTCCCTTAAGACTAAGGTAGATAATCATCTAGCATTTTCCTTTTATGAACGTTGTAATTGGATGAAATATATATGTATTATCCATTTTTTGTAATGTTGGTCACTAGCTATATAACACTGAAAAATTTTCCAAAGTCAAACGGATCTCATTAGTTATATTTATATAAATACTTGTAGTTTATATTAGTACTGAAATACCTTAAGGTTCGATTGTGTGACCTTTAAAGTTTATCTTTTACATGTATATAGAATGCCATTTTGACAGCTATACATGTAACTGCTTCAATATTCCATTTTTTTGGGGGTAAATTTTTTGCTCCTCTGAATTGTTTGCTTGAATATGGAAACTATAGTACAATATGCACAATCTACTCGTGTTCACAAAATATGAACGATATATGCAACCAGTGCGCTATAGAGAATTTACGGTAACACTAACTCGACCACAAACATCAGGGATAGGGTTAGGTGGACCGTGAATGGAGGGCTGTGCGCATACAAACATGATTACCCTCCCCCCCCCACTTTCTTTATTTGTATGTCCCAAGTCAGGAGCCCTTAGTTCAATGGTTCTCGTTGGTTTATGTCTGTTATATATGTTTTTCGTACAATGTTTTATTTATTAGGCCATTCGTTTTTTCTCGTTTGAATTGTTTCACATATTTCATACATGGCCTGTTTATAGCCGACTATTGTTGAATGACGTCAGTTGTATACAAATGTAGCACCTCTGTGACATTTAAGTGAGTTAAGATAAAGGCAACAGTAGAATTCACGTTGTTTATATCGGTTGAAAGAAATCAAATCCAGGTTACAACATTAAATCGAGGGAACATATTAACTATAAAGGAAAAACAACGGAACACCAGAAAAACTGAAGTGCAACAAAAACAAACGCCAGCATACATAGAAACAGACTACCATATTCCTGACTTGGTAAAGGACATACAAAGAAAAATTGGTAAGTTGTACATGGTTTTATGGCTAGCCCGACCCCCTGAACATGGCAATGTTAAAAAATATCGCTAAAAAGACAACACTACTTGACGGGAATACAGTACAAACAAACGCAAGAAAACTCAGCACAAACGCATCAATAAAAAATGTAATAGTATAACTGCTTATTTTTACTTGATTTGGTTTCGGATGAATTTTTGTCTGTTTGGCAGTAATACAAAATCTCCTTAATACTCTTCGGAAAAATGGGTGCCTTTTCAGAAATATTGAACCCCCGGTTTACCTTGACTAGTTTGGTAATTCCCATAATTCTCCTTTTGTAGGTATAATTATATATTTTAACTATCTACCCTTTCTTGTATTTACTTTTAAAACTTTTTTGACTGCAAGAATAAAACAAATATTTAATTTTGTTTTATTTAGAATCTTAACGGTTGACTTAGTAAACATTGGTCTAAAATATCTATTGAATATTCACTGTGATATTCTAACCGTTGAATTCATTGCAGCAATATTGGATATTAGGCAAACAGAGAAGCTGTTTTGTAATCTCTCACAAATTGTTTATAATACAAAGCAACAGTTTTAACTTCCCAGTCAAAATCTATAATTTTTTGTGTATTATGTAAATAAAAATACAATTCAAACAGGACATGTTTGATAGTTTGTTTCCTTTTCATATTTATATTTTATCAATATTATGTATTATTACATGAAATAACTATGTATGGAAGGACGACCAGGATAATTTCCTGCATAAAAGTTCTTAGTTTTAACTTCAGGCTGTATCTATAGTGATGTACACGTATTAACTATGAAAATAAAATAAAACGAGAGATATCTTGTATAAACCAAACAGCCTTTATTTGAATTTGCCGAATTTAAGGATGTACTTAGGTGATCTAACTAAGGTCAAATAAAATAAATCAAAGAATTCAAAATTGATACTTTTAGCTTGAAGAGTATTAGTTGGGATGAAAATCATCTAAAAATAATGATAGCTAGGTCATGGAGCTCCTTTTCAAGATATTTGATTTATAAAAAATGGCGGGAAAAGGTTGACTCTGACTTTTACCTTATATTTACATTGGTATTATTTGGGTCTCAAATCAAAAGAAAAAAATCAAGAATCTGCTTAAATTTTGTCAAATGACCTTTTATGAGCTATTAAGTCTTATGTTAAAATATAAATAGGTGTTATGGGGCACATTATTTTACCTTGTATCTTATGGAAAAACACCAAGGAGTCCGAACATTTGACACTTATTATTTGAGACATACATTTTACAGATCTGATATAAATACATTGTACACAGTCCTATATCCATGCACAAGAAAGTGAAAATTTCATATCTTCTCTCAATTATAAAATAGATAAGGGCTTTTTTTGCTAAAAGAATAATAATTATGATAAGTTTTACTGAATGTTTAACGTATAAAAAGAGACAATTATACCATGCATATTCAAGACGAGTTATAAACAACTTACATGTACGTAGGTTTTATCTAGTGGGTAGACCAGAATGCAGAACTAGACATTTAGACTGGCACTGGGAAAGAGGGGGTATAAATTGGGATTTATGTCATATGGCAGTTGAAAAAGTCTTTCAACCATGGTCTTTATATGGTATATCAGAATTTATTTAATGTTACAATATCAAAGTTATATACGACATGGTTTTCTTGCTATATACATAAACACGAAAAAATCCTAAATATATGTCAAAAGATAACAAAGATCTGACTGGCTTAATTATCAAATATTAATTATTTTAGCTTCCACTAAATCTGCTGAATGAGTGCGCACAAAAATATGTACAATTATTACAGTATTAAAAATTTTGTTTGTAAAAGCTAAAGTTAAATACAATAACAGGTTAATAACAAATCAGTTTATATCTCTACACTGCTAGATAGTGCTTTTCATGAATCAATATTTTTATCTGATGCAAAAAAACCTTCAGGTAGTTTCAATGTGATATTAAAAATTATTAAGTAGATGTTAACCCAATGAACAACGGTACCAAAACATACTAAATGAAAATATTAAGTTTATAAATAATTGTTTCTTACAAGAATATTGGGAGCAGTCATTACAAATACATGCTGGTAGTAAACTATGCTCTTATGTTCTTTATAAAAATAATGTTTTCTGTGAAAAATATTTATCTGTAATCCACAATGTTGATATTAGAATAAAATCTGACAAGGCTGCGTGTTTCAGCAGTTTCCATAAAGATTGAAAAGGGAAGGTATCAGGGTATTCCTCGACACGATAGAACTTGTCCCAGATGCTCAACTTCTGAAGTTTGAAGATGAGTTACATTTTCTTCTTAATTGTACCCCATTAAATAATGAGAGAAGTAAATTAATACTTTGTACTAGGAAATATTGTGCTAATTTTGATATTCAATTCAATGTTTTATTAAAGTCTCATCTCTCAACAAGTACAATCAATCTTTATACATTGTAAAATAACACTAAATAAAATGAGAGCCATTCTATACAGAATTATAAGAGACTATTAAAATGCATAGATATGATACACAATACGAAATAAAATACTATTTACAATATATAAAATTTCTACGTCTTTTTAAAATCAAATGACAGGTTTTGGCACACACACGTATCATATTTACATCTGAGAATAAAAACACTAACTTTTGATTATCATCTAAAGTATTAAAATTATCATTAAAAGTTGACAATTAAAGACCAGTTTATTTGGTTAATGAGTAATGAGAACAAGGATATCTTGTATGAAACGTTTTATTTTATAAAAGAAAATGAAAAATACTCATGATTCATACCATTAACGTGTTTTTTTTTTGTGTATTCTCTTTTTTCTCTTAGAGCATTGGGACACGTTGTA
The DNA here is from genome assembly GCA_037788925.1 of Mytilus galloprovincialis. NCBI lineage: Eukaryota > Metazoa > Mollusca > Bivalvia > Mytilida > Mytilidae > Mytilus > Mytilus galloprovincialis. The sequence continues at coordinate 62,614,648 of CM075333.1, forward strand.
CTAGAGGCTGCATCCAAATCTATTTTTTTTTACACATAAATATTACACAATATATTACCATGTCCTTTAAGCACCTGCCCTTGGTGGCTCCTGCATTTGGATAACTACATATATTAATCTTATTTATGTGCTTCAGCCACAAGGGGGACTGTAATATGGTAATTATTTTTTAAGTATTAGTTTATGCTTGTATTGTAAAATGTTTAAATTTTTCAGATTTCTGTGATGAGGCTTGAGTGTCCTTTAAGCACCTGCCCTTGGTGACTCCTGCATATGAACACCGATACTATATGCTCATATGCATCAGTCACGAGGAAGGACTTAACTCGAAGTTTTTTTTTTTGTTTTTTTGTTTTTTTTTTATCTATAAAGGATGTGATGCTGCTTCTGGTGCATGGTCAATAATCACTAAACATACAGGTTTTAAAATGTGACTACATGTAGTATTAACTCAATTTATATTTCATGTTTTTTGTCAAACGTATTTCTATTTTTTTTTTTTTTATTGTCTATTGCAATTGTGTGATACAAAAAAATCACTGTAATGATTATATAGATATAGGAAGATGTGGTGTGAGTGCCAATGAGACAACTCTCCATACAAATAACAATTTAAAAAGTAAACCATTATAGGTTAAAGTACGGCCTTCAACACGGAGCCTTGGCTCACACCGAACAACAAGCTATAAAGGGCCCCAAAATTACTAGTGTAAAACCATTCAAACGGGAAAACCAACGGTCTAATCTATATAAACAAAACGAGAAACACGTATATATTTCATAAACAAACGACAACTACTGTACATCAGATTCCTGACTTAGGACAGGTGCAAACATTTGCAGCGGGATTAAACGTTTTAATGGATCCAAACCTTCTCCCTTTTTTTGAAACAATAGCATAACATCACAACAAAGAAAAACATACGATAAAATATCAATTGGCAGACTTAACTCAATCAAAAAACGTATGATTAAACAATGAACGAATAAATTTGATCTGCGATATCTGAATACAAATGCACAGTTAATTAAATATTAGAGACAAACATTCATGACCAAAAAGCTAACAAACAAATTCAAACACAGGACATGACTGAGAAATATTTAACCAATCAATGTTCACTTTAGAAAAAAACCGGTTTTTTTATAATCTTGAAGTTTATACAAATGTTGTAAGAATAAGTGAAAAATTGAAGATATTACAAATAATCAAAGCTGGTGTACAGGCAAGATCCATATAAATAAAAAATAACAAAAAAGCATTATAAACAGTATCAACAGGTCGAATTAACAAGAAAATACGATTTGAGAGTACTCGCAGTTACTGACAGCTAGTTAAAAGCCAAAACCAATTAATAATAAAAATCATGCATCAGAGACTAAAATCGACTAAAACACATCACAGGGATTTAGTATTTTAACGTCATTAATAGTCAAAGAAGACATGACTTGTGCAATGCCAAAAATAAATGTATCGACAGGTAGTAGTATAGTGAAGAGCGACTTCTATAGAAATAAAAGTTAACGTGTCTGTGTCTCTATACATCTCGCCTCAAAAGATAATGAAATTTAGTTATGTTTTAATTTGCTAATGACAATATCAATATTAGTGTCAATGTGAACTATATTCAGAGATCTTATTACAATATTGGTGCGATAACCCTTACTTATAAGTTTGTTTAAAGGTTCTATGAGTTTACAAGGATCACATAGTGATTTCCTCGCTTTAAGTACAATATTACCATAAAATTTAGGATGTGAAATACCATTTTTAATAAGCTTTCTACAGGTATAGCCAAATTTACTAATCAAATCTTTGTATCTATGAAAGAATTTAGTAAAAGTTTTAAGTAATTTATGGTATCGAAATCCCTGACACAACAATTTACCAGTGATGCATTGATTACGTTCGTTAAAATCTATGACATCAGAACACACACGGGCAAACCGAACAAGTTGCGATATATAAACACCGTATGCCTGTAATGGGTCTCCTATTGGAAATAAAATATATCTTATCTTATCTTATCATACGGAAAAAGGGGTATATATTATCTGTTCGAACAGGAACAGATGCTACCGGTATTGTTTATAATAAATTTTCCAGAGGATCTTCTATTAGGTGGGCCACATATACGTTGACATCAAGACCGATAAAAAATAACATCCCATGTAATAGATATAAAATGGGATGGAGTCTTTATTTCTGTGTTTTTCAATCTTTAAGATAGTTTTCTCTGTTTTTTATCCTTTACTATCTATTCCTTATAATTTTTTATAAACCTCAATTTATATTCTGTATTCTGCATAATTTGGCCTGTTTTTCTCTATTATGTAAAACCTCATGCATACCAATATCGGTTTTACGTATTTCCCTTGATAGTGTGCGGAAGTATGATAAAATTGAAGAAAAAACAACATTCTATCTTGCAGCAATAAACAAAGATAATCTTTTTTAATCTAATATGCAATGTGACCTTTAATCTTTGTGTATTTTCTCGTTTAATACACTACATGTATCTAATTCTTCAACTTGTTTTTATCTCTTGTCCTTAATTGTGATCATTTATAAACATGTTATCGTAAGAAACACAATTATCCAGATCACCGAGTCGTCCAGTAGTCAGCACTTCTGTGTTTTACAATAATCATATTGATCAATATCATGACAATAGTAATAAATCATTATATTTACAAACCCTTAAATCGTTGAAAATATTCAGGATTTTCTACTAAAGGAAAAATTGAATTCCGAGTCCACATGGGTCAAAGAAAGTGATCGAGGGCCGAACAATGCTTTGTCACCCTATATATGTAATTTCCCATATTTATATTGGATCATCTGCAAAAAGTGACATAGTCCGACACACAAAAATTAACACACTTGAAAATTGTATCAGTCAAAACCAATTTCTGCCTTTCTGACATGTTAAATAACATTTTGAATGAGATAATCATCAAGGGCCAGATACCTTTTGCATAATTTGAACACAATCTTCTATTTGCAATTACAGATCACTTTACAAACTTTGTTTAAGTGATGTTTACGCAAAACTGACAGGGAAATTGCTACAGGTTTTTCATGTGGAAGAACAAAAAAAAAAACTACTCAAATCGTAAAGAAGGTAGTCAGACTCAAGTCTTTTGAATAGCATTCAAAAATGTAGATCGCAGCCCTTCACAATTATGTGTGATAAAAGTACGGATTATGGTCAGGACAAATGCATTGTAATATTAGTAAGATTATTTGATGATGAATTGCACATGCCTCTAACTAGATTCTGGACATGCCTATTGTAAATATTTACTGCACTAGACCAGACATTCACGAAACAAAGACTGAGTCTGTGGTGTTAGGTCTTTGGTTCCACGTCGGACAATTGCAGCGTAATGAAAGGCAAACACAACTCAGTTATATCGCGTATTAGAGAAAGACAGCCACTCGTAATGGGCATTGGTTGTATTTGTCACCTGGCAAATTTGTTTGTAAGGGCAGCTGTGAAGCTGATATCACTGTCTGTTCACCTTAATTTTTGATATATATATATATATATATATATCTATTACCATTTCAACCAAAGTTCTAAAAAAAATGAGGAACCAATAACATTCAGTTTTGATTCCGGTTCCTTACCTGGAAGAAGAGGGAGTAGAAGAAGAAGATGGAGAAATTATTTTTATAATTCCAAGATATTGAACTGTTTTAATTTTGATTGTGAAAAAGACGTTTTCTATTAATAGGTATACACTTAATTTCGTTCAGACCTTAACAATGTCATACATGTATTATGTGTATTGTTATATTGTGTAAATTTAATCACACTGGCAGTTGTTTTGAGTATGTGCTTTGTTTGATTGTTCTGAAAGAAGCAAAACAAGCGACTGTTTTATTGTATAATGTTCATATTAAAAAGTTCGCATCTACATCATGATCACGCATCTTCAATGGCGTTTTGACATGTAAATAATTGTGATGTTATGTCATAACACGATTTGTCATTGTTAGAGCGTGACAATTATGAATTAGCTGTATTTTGGCAATTTAGTTTGTCAATAATGCTGTTCAGCTTAAGTTCTGTATTTTGCCTTTTATCTCTTTTGAGTCAAGCGCCACTGGCGAGGCTAATGTGAACAAAAGGCGCGCATGGTGTTCACAATTATAAGCCTGGTACATGTATACATGCATCCATGATGATATTTTTTAAAGGCTATCATAAACAATAATTTAGGTTCTGGATTGTTTTTAATTCTCTACATATAAACAACCTTTTGCAGGATTTAATTTGTGGTAGTCTGTAATCAGACTCATTTGTTAATACCAGTCGGCTACTTTCCTTTATTTGAGTGTCTTCTATCTATAAATCCTGTTTTCATCGAGACTCCATTTTGAGGTATCATTATATAAATAACACATAGCTGAGAGGGTGATAGAGCAGATTGGTACCCCGAGAAAACATTGTCAACCGCGGCGAAGCCAAGGTTGACAATGCTTTTTCAAGGGGTACCAATCTGCTCTATCACCCTTTCAGCTATGTGTTATTTAATTTATTATACTGAACGTCCTACCATTTTTGTCTTTTACAGATAAATGTTATTTCAAAAGGATTTTCTATGACGTCACGTACATAACAACGTTACGAGTATTAGAAATAAACAACAAGATGTTTGTTTTTTATTTATTTTGACATTTAAATAATAAAATTTGATCCAAAACGTAAAACTTAAGCATTGTATTCAACTACTTGATGTAAATTCAATCCATTGTCCTTTAAATTGTCGATTTTTGATTGGTTGAGACGAGAGGGTAACATTCAAAAAAAATGTCACCCTCTCAGCTATGTGATAGAGTAAAATGACACCCTCGTATTAGCCAATCAAAATATGGCATTTTAACGTGAAGTATAATAATACCATTTTTGTTTTTATTACAAAGCAGTGTGACATTCGAATATAATTTAAAAAATCAATGCATGGAGATGTATAAGCACTTATAAACTTCACGTATAGTTTACAACGCGACACAACTCTTGATCACTATAGATTCAGCAGATTTAAATCTTCTTACTTAGTTTAAATTTAAACGTACGGTGTTTGATTGATTGTTGGTGTATAAATTCCACTTTAAGCTCAACATTAGAACTATTTCGTGGCGACCAGTTTTTATTGGTGGAGGAAGCCGGAGTGTCCAGAGAAAATCACCGACCTTCGATAGGGAAGCTGACAACCAGTCAATTAAGATTGGAGTCGAGTGCACCCACAGTACTTAGACCACTCGGCCTCCGAGGCCCCAAAACATATTTGAAGTAACTATGATTAGTATATTGGAATTCAACGTCAAAACTATATAGCCCAAGGTGTGTGAGCAGAAAGTTGGCGAACCCAAGACATTGTTGATACTTATTTCGTATCAACTTTACAAATTGGTCATGAAGTATAAATGCTAGGTACTAAAGTGTTATAGTTTTCTTGTCTTTGTAAATTATTACTTTTACCGTTTAGTCTTTTTTTCTTCTTTTCATATCCATTGGACGTGGCTCGGTACTTATACATCCCGTCGTTGTGTTATTTCGCAATGATAAATGTTTGTATTCTTGTCTTTCGTATTGCTTATATGTGCTTTGTCTATATGCCTTTTTGTTTTTCTTTGTTGATATGTTTATTTATTTTAATATAGTAATTAAGATTATAACATAATGTTGACGGCTGTGCCACTTATTTTTACATTTTTACCTAGTCATGTCTTGTTGTTTTGTTCTCAAATTGTTGTCAATATAATGGAATTTTATGCGACTGCAATATAAGTGAGATGTTTATATATGTTATGTTGTAGATGGCTTTTACATATTTCCTATAAATAAATCTCACTATACCATTTCCAATACTGTCTTAGCTGCTCTCGTTTTCGTTCAATTTCAGTAACATGTACCTTTTGCAACAGCAACAGCAAAACTAACACAACAAATTAGTACGACTATACGAAACTAACAAGTAGTAACAAGGAATGCCGACAAAAACAACCACATTTTTATTTAAAAGAAAGGAAGAATTTCCTCTCTTCGACAACGTGAAATAAAAAAAAATCTGACAAGTAGTGGAGTATGTATAGGCAATCAACTATATTTAAACCGATGTGGAAATGTGTTTGCTTTAAAATTGGAGTTTTCGAACGCAGCTCTCAAAATGAAGCAACGCCCAATGTTAATGTTTGTACCCTATTCTAATAGCTTCAAAAGTTGTGTTAAGAAATATTGAGGTGGGTATTGGTGTAGCGGTTACGCAAATGAAAAGTTATGTAGTTTTCATTTTTGTCAGTGTAAGTTATATATTCGCAGACAAAGCGGCATAACTCAAATCTATTTTGAAAAAAACTGTACGAGTTTTCTTACTGGTGGTACAAGTATCCATTACAAAAATAGTTAAAAGAAAATTAGAAATATAATTGGTGCCTTTATGGTATTAAAAGTCTGTGTAAGTTGGGAAAAGATTTGATTGGTCGTTATGTATTTTTGATATACAATTCAAGTAGAAGACTATTTTAATATTATTACTATGTTGGTATTAATTTTTGCAGCTTTTAATAATTAATTGGAATGTGTACAATAAATTACTCAAGTCTTAGAGTAAAGCAGATGTTTTTTTTTTTATGTATGTCGATCTGGTACGTAATGACAGTGAAAAGTAAAATTACAAAACTACCGAACTCTGAAGAAAATTCTAATTGGCAAGTCCTTCAGCAAATGGCATACTAGTCAAAAGCTCAAACACATCAAACGACTGGATAACAACTGTCATAATCCTGACTTGATACAGGCGTTTTTTCATGTAGAAAATTTTGAATAAAACCAGGTTTTATAGCTAGCTAAACCTCTCACTTGTATGAAAGTCGCTAAAAATTCCATAACATTTACAATAATGTGTGAAAACAAACAAACAATATACTAGTAGGTAAAAAGGTCAAATATAGGAGTACAGCAGTCAACAATGTTTTACCATCTTAATCACTATACAAAAAAAACACAAGTAAGTATGTCCTCAAAGATAAACGAAAAGAATATCGAGAAAGTACATTAGCAAAAACGAAGTACAATAGTACAAAAATGTATAACCATAGCGCAATATCACAATGACGGGATGTATAAGTACCGAGCCACGCCAAATGGATATTGCCGAAAGTAGACTAAACATAACGTCAGTACCTTAAATCTATATTTCAAGACCACCGTGAATTTTTATGTGATAATATATACGTGTTGGTATTTGTGAAGGACTGTACTATTATGTCAAATAGTTGAGATAACGTTCTCGCCACAATTTTCAAATCGAAAGAGGTCAATGGACAAAAGTTGAAAGATCAGATAGAAAATACACACTTTTCGACAGACACAGAAGACAAATATCATTATATTTCAAAATGTCCTGCACTGAAACACAAAGGAAATTATATTTACCCCCATTGTTACTCAAATATATAAGAAACATTTGAACACAGAGAAAAATTCTCTTCTTTAAAGACTACATTGTATACACGAATTAAAATAAGAAATAAGAAAATCGCTCATTCTGGCAAGTCCATGCATATTACAATTATTTTGTTTTTGTTTTGTTTTTGTATTGTTTCTCTTACAAACCAATGTTAACTTACCTCTACCATACTATGTATTATTTGTCAGTGGCGTAGCTAGGCTATTTTCAAGTGTACGCCCAAACCTCAGCGAGTCACTCACAGTTTTAAGGGTCCCAATCGGATCCAGACTAAAAAGCATCCACTTTGATTATGGGTACGAGGGGACGATGCCCCCTCAAGAAAACGAGTTATGGAGAAAGAAATACCATTTATGTCACTAAAAACTCATCAATAGCAACATACTTTAGAGTCTTATTTGTTTAGCTCTTATGTTTAATTTACCAGTATTTATATTGTGTTGATTTGAGATCACATGGTCATTGGTTTAAGAGAAAATTTCCAAACCAGTGACTTTAATATGTGTATAAAAGGAGCCGCACTCGATAAAAACCTCAGACTGCTAACACAAAGGTTCCTGGTTCGAGTCCCGTTCCGGGATGAAAATTTCAGGGACTGAATTTTCGGCACTCCCTTGACACCACATGCGAGTATGGTCTTAAGGAAACGATGATAATCCGTCGGAAGGGGACGATAAATGGCTGACCCGTGTTAAGAGAGAGCCATATCTCTTGCACGTAAAAGACACACTTGTAGATTTCGAAAAAGAGCAGGCTAATGCCTCTACAAGGCAGCATTCGCACCCGCAAAGTGGAAAGTGATTAATATAAGTTACAATAACTTGTTTCCCAATCCACTATAACAAAATATGTTTAAACTAAAACCCCATGTTTGTGTAAATTTCGTTAATGACATGAAGTAAATAATTTTCATAGATGTTCAGGTTTATTATGAAAATTCGTCAAGGGTTCCGTTAAAAACCTTTATTTTGCCTGGAATTACTTCCCGCGAAGTAAGCATTTATTTTTCGGTTCATTACAGGTTTTAAAAAATCAAACATTTTCTAAAAAAAAAAATCTTGATCTGGAATATTAATTTCACCCAAGTTTTATGAAAATCTCTGAAAGTTTTCAAATTGATCATGTATAACTAATAATCCCAGAACGACTGTTAATTGCTAATAGTCTGTTGTCAACTGAAAAATGAAAAAAAAAATAGTACTTTCAAAATTTTTCTTAATCATAAAAGAACTTCTGACATAGATTCATAAAATTCGATGAAGGTTTGACATAGTTATTGATGTGCAACAAACTTTTACCCCTGACTGTATCTATTTGTTAACTTCAAAAAGAAATTCCTTTTTATCAGTAAAATATGGGAACATTCGAAATATTATTTCATCATTATGATCTGGTACTCTAAGTCTTTTGATCACAAAAAGCTTCTGTCCAACTTTTTGAAAATTGCATGAAGGTTTGGCAAAATCATCTATATTTAAAACATCTTGAATCACATACTTAATCTATATGGTGACGACGCCAACGAAACCTATGATCTCTATGTCTCTCTTTCGCGAAATACTGTTGCAGGCTCGATAAAAATGCAAACACATCGAATATCAGCAGATAATGAAATGCTTCAGTTAAACCAAAGGAAAGTAAGTAGAATTCACAGTAGATTCAGACTTTGACAAAAAATGAACAAAAATATAACAAGTTACCATTTGATTGAAAAAAATAAATGTTGTCACTTTTATTCGCAATTAAAAGCTACTGTCTGAAAAAAGATTTAGAAGGCTGATGTGCTTTGAACCAGTTCTTATTAATTTATTTAGATAAAATATTTTTTTTTAGCAAAAATCAAGTGTACGCCCGGGCGTTTTGACGTAAACGTAGCTACGCGCCTGTTTGTATATCGTTTTATCAATGTGATTATCTATACCTTTGATTACATATTGGTGTTTAGAGAAGAAAGTATTGTATTTAATATTTAACATTTTGTCATGTTGAACCCTTTCATAGCCACCACCAACAATGACTGGGATATAGACATACAGTTGATAAAGGTCTTCTTCCGACTGGCAATTCAACTCCTACTAAATGGGGTGTTCGTTTGGCTGTGCGAGGATTTACAAGTACGCAGCCCGATCAGAATGGGGACGTTATATCCGATGCCTTATATCCATTATACCCTCATTTTCCAGTGGCAGTCTATATTTCCCCGACCTTCACACCGGACGACCTTTATTACAGTACCTATCTTTTTGTGTCTTTTTAAATTGTTATCGTCCTGAACTTTTTTGGACCCTTTTATCGCTTACTACGTGGTAAGGGTTTTGCTAAGTCATTGTTGAAGGACGTTCGGTGACTTTTAGTTTTTACTTGTCATTTGGTCTTTGGTGGAGACTTGTCTCTTATATTATATATTCTTTTAATGTCCTTTTTGGTCATTAAGTTCCACACGTGTTCAAAGTTTTATGGATCATTGACATGGATCATTGGCTTTCATTTGGAGGGGGGTTGAGTGTTCCTGGTAAAGTTTAAATCCAGTATGGTATGTCGGACGCACGAATTTTATTAAATGCTATTTTCAAATCTTACACGACCTTCAAAAACTAAAACAAAAACTTCAGACAATATCAACTCTGTCATACTGTACAGAAGCTGTACAAGCTTAACCTTTCATCAAAGTTACATAGCACACACTACGTCATTTTTGTTCGTGTGTTTGTTTCATTTTTAACCAGGATTCTTTAGGGAAATAGAGGTGCTTTTGAATTCATTTCATAAGAATTTTAATTGGAAATATGTTTCGTCATTTTCGAAAACTCTTATTCGGGTTCCAGTTACATTATTTAAACAAAAAATTATATGACACACAGTATAACATTCCAGGTAACATACCCGTTAAGCATAGATGCGCGCCAACGATGGTCCCGTAGTAGGCTAGACTGTGTAAGGAAAGTATGAGATACAATAGTAAAAAAACAAAAGCCTTATTAATCAGACTTAAGAGGTTAATATAATATATTCGCCTCTTACTGATTAGACTGGCACTTAGTACCGTTGAAATGTATATTTTGTGATCTTCTCAATAAAAACTGACGACATGGCAAAAAAGTAAAAACCATGAAAGACAAACTACTGTATACAAAACCTATTTGTCTTAAATATTTTCTAAAACTTCATTAGCACGCTTTTAGCCTCGTATTAAATCGGACAAACTCCCTAGGGATACGTGGTTAAGCATTTATCAGAAATAATTAAAGCCTGGAATTAAGTCAAGAAAAATGGGGAAAGTGTTTGAGCACCCAACATTTACTTAACAATCTTAATACAAATGTAATATGTTGTGATTTGAAGATTTGGCAACTTTTAAACTCATGAATGTCCTCGCAGTTCTTTTGTTTAGTGTTGGGATATTGAAACCATAATCTGATATTTTTAGTTGCACTCACTCAGTCCAAGAATTGATGACACAATGCGCTTTAACGTTAATTCTACTCAGTCTCTTTCTTTTAAACTGAACACTCAACAAGAAAAAGTACCATGAAACTTAACTGAAAATTTTAATGCAGCAAATTCAATTCTTTTTCGATAAACTATGCCTTGTAAATATGCACGATATTTGACCATTTAAAACGAGGAACCCTCACAATTAATGGTTGATAGTCATATTAATTAAAGCAATAACAGATCCATTCAATATTGTTTACAATAGTTCTTAGAAAGCAATAACACATAAAACTAATTATTAGTTGTATTTTCGACATTTAACACACGTCTGTTGTTTAATCAGATGGAACTTTGAAGATATTCATTACCCGCTCTTCTGGTTTTACTATGGCAGAGACAATACCGCAGTGATGATAAATGGACACAGAGAACAAGCTAACACATCAAACTTATTTTACAAAACATTGTGAGTAATTGGTTTCTGAAATAAGGTTTTCTTCTAGTACCAGAAAAAAAATCCTGATGTTGTATAGTTTGAAGCCTTCCTTTTGAAAATCATAATTTTTCGAGAATTAAATTAATGTTGTAGACTTTTTTTTATTTTATTATTATCATACAGAGGATCAATGGTAAATATATGTTGCAGTTACAAAATGTTTATAAGAAATATAAAAAACAAAACTTATCTTTCAAAAGTAAATATTTTGTTATCTACCCATGCACAAAGTACCCGGTAGATCGGAATGTAAACAACTTTTTCTTACATATTGGTAAGACTTACTCGGAAGTGGGATCTGTTGGGCTATCGGGATGTACAAATACGCAGCCACGTTCTGTCGGACGTGAAGTTTAAATTTAATGATTCTCGAAAGGAAAGTTTGAAGCTCTCCTTGTGTACAGGACCCATTGCAGCCAATTCTGATATATCTGAAGTTGATCTTTTGCAAGGCAATATTTATCCCCTATCCAACATAACCAATTTTGCAGTAGCGTTCACATTCAGTACCATCCTTTCTTGTCGACCCACTTCACAGAAAAAAAGCATCTTGCTATGATAATTCATTCTCGTTCAGATAATGCATACCATATTTATCATTGGATGCTTAGCTGTAAACGATCAATCATAACTACTTATATTCTTATAGCCCAACTGCCCAACAAGATAAAATTTTCAAAAACACGAAAGGTTTTTGAAATTGGATCGCCCGAAACATTTAGACAACCACTGTGAACAAACCATGATGGCGCTTTTTCGAGGGACTGACTTAAACTTTACTTGTTTGCAGGATAGTGACATGAACTCGACTTGCATTTGGCCATGAGCGGTCCACCATAGAGTTTTAACAGAGCCTCGGAACGTTTACTTGCAGATATCGTGGCATTATCGTCACACGAGACATTGTAGCTCATTTAAAATCATATGTGACTGTGTACTTGTATAAATCCTTCGCTGCTCTATAGTATGCCATTTGGTTTGTATGCCAAATGATTGCTTCCCTTATCCAACTAAAAGAACCCTCGGGTATGATTTTTAGAGACTATTTTTTTTTATTTATAAGTCATTAGATGATGTCACTTTTCATTTCATCATATATGTAAGTCATTAAATCTGTTCCAAGTGCCAGCTAAGACACAAGCTAACGTATATGTCTATGGACGTAACCATGTATTTATGTTTCGGTGTAAGCATTGCAATGCCATACAATAAACCTACTAGATAAAATTAAGTTACCCTGTGTCTACTTTTTTGGCTAGCGAGCACATATGTGCCAGTTGTTATATCGCGTCTGCTTAACTTTTAGTACTACGGACACTGTATTCGTGATGTGGCTTGGTTCGAAATTGCTTTTCTAAATTCCTGTTTTTCCGTATTTTACTTGTAAATGGACTTAGTTTTTCTGCCAGGAAACATAACATACACTCTGTGGTAAAAGTTTATAAAAATTTTATAACTTTCTGAACTATCCCTTGATTTGTACCAAACTTTGACAGAAGCTTGTTTATGATCAAAAGAAGTATCCAGAAGTAAATTTGTTAAAAAAAAATCCGGCTTTTTTTCGTATTTCACTAATAAATGTTCTGCAAAAAACAACTAATTCACTCTGTGGTTAAAGTTTTTAAAATGTTAAAAACTTTCTTAAAAATATCCTAGATTTGTACCAAACATGAACGGAAGTTTGTTTATGATCAAAAGTTAGTATCTAGAAGGATATTTTGTTTAAAATTTTGTACTTGTTTATCGTATATTACTTATAAATGGACTTAGTTTTTCTTTCAGTTAACATTACATAGTCTGCAGTTAAAGTTTTTAAAACATTTATTAGATTCATAAACTATCCTGGATTTTTACCAAACTTGGACAGAAGCTTCTTACAATCAAAAGATAGTATCTAGAGGAAAACTTTTATTGATTTTTTTCCTCATTTTTGTTGAGCCTGCGATTAAGAGCAAAAGTAGGCGCGACACTTGCCGTGTGTTCCGCCGAACCCTTACGAATTTTTACTGGTGTTCGTCGACTTCTTGAGGGCTAACCAGCTGATTGTTTATGTTATACAAAAAGGCCGGTATAGCCACATCACTTATACTATACCTGACTTAGGTTTGGGGGACTAAAGACAAGTATGAAATATAAATCGCAGAGCTTTCAAATTACATCCTTTTACTTTGGATTCAAACACTGAAAGAGGCTGATATACATGTATGTAATAATCACAACAATGATGGACAAGGCAATACAGTTCTAGAAAACACGGATTCAACATACAGATACACATTCACCCCTTTCTCAAATCTGCATCCTTTGACCTTATACTGTGTAAAAGAGGGTTCAGGTTTCAAAGATGCCTCATATTTATGAACAATGGCTTTTGTTTATGCTAGTATTGTTTACGTTTTGCTAATAAATATAATGAAGTTATTTTATGATTTAATAGGCCCGGCTCACAGAGTTTCAGTTCATTTCAATATTCCATAAAAGAACATCATTGTTAAAACTTCTTTCTTCCGACCAAGGAGGTTGTTTGAGATAACCAATAACTTCCTTGTTCCGACTTATCATTTGGAAGTATGTAATAATTTAATGATAAAAATCAAATCGATGAAATACTAGTATTAAATGATAATCTTAATATAATATGATTTTATTTTCAGTAGATAAAACATAATAAAATTAAATAATTTATTAATCTCCCTTTGAAGTATCGTTATACTACGATGCGTTAGTTTTGTATAACTCACTTCCACTTTTAAAAGTAGAATTAGTTTCCTATTTAAGGTTCAAATAGAAAATTGACATCTAAAGCTAATTAGTTTTTGTCAAGGAGAAATTGAAAAGAGCAATTTACCACATATTCTATCTTATTCACATGCCGAAATATTTTCGCTTTGAATAGACATGTAGAAATTTAAAAGCGATTTTCTGCTAATCCGGTGATGAATAGACGATTGATGTTGGTGCCCATTGTTCTGTTATTGGTTTGCCCGTATTGATGGTTTTATACGGGTCACCAGTCAGCTAACATCTCTGACGATGTACGGTCTCATAAAGTCTAATAAAATATACATATTTTTAATTATTTAGTGATGGAAAATTTTAAATAATTTATCTTAAATTGTAATTTTTCTGGAAATCCTATCCTATAAAAGAATTTAATGTTTTCATTTGGTAATTTGGAAAATTTTAGATAAAAATTAATATCAAGTGCGAATAAATTTCCAAATTATTATTACATGTCAATTGAAACGCCACAAGTCTGATCACATATAGTTTTATGGTAAATTGATAGAAAAAACCAATTTGTTCTATCTCAAATCATGAATATTAAAACTGCTGTCAACACCCAATCAAATCACTTCAATTTCAAAACCAATAAAACATTATCCACTCCCAGGTGATGCTAAATATAGGAAAATATTAGTAATACTTGACTTTGATCTTTTTACATTGCCATTCTTAGTCAAATATAGAATAAATTCAATTAAAAGTTGTAAATTTCACTTTTGGATCAGGTCTATAGAAGGCTATGGATGATTTCGTTCCTTCCAGCGACACCACAGGTACGTTGACTTTAACAATCACATATCTAACATCTCCTAGTAACTGTTCTAGATAACTGTATAGGCTTACTCCGTGGAGAGAAATTGTTCCTCCGTTTCCGAGCAGGGTTAATTCAATTTAAGTTACTAGGCTGGTGTTTTGCGAGCTTCCTTTTCAATTATCTACTAAGCAAAATTCAACACTTGTGAAATTTTTACTTTTAAGTATTCGGATGAGTTTAATATTATTCAATACATACTAGTTTTGCGGTTTCTATCAATTTGTTTAATGACGATTTTCTTAATTTTAGATGTTGAATTGTGTAGTTTTGAAAAGTGTACTTACATATTGTCACAAGATTTACATTTTTTTTCTCCTTTTGTTTTGATTTTTTTTTTTTTGACAATGTTAAAAATGTAAAACACTTCTAAGGTATATAACACTTTAAAATTTGAGTTTAAAGCATCTCGTTCAATAACATGAAAAATTAGAATTGGTGTAATTGAAGTTTTACCACATTGAGGTTATGAATATTCTTAGTCTCTCATCCCTTGGAAAGTAGGATAGAGAATCAAGAAAAAATACTTAGTGTACTCAGTACACAAATATATAATATTTTATTGATGTCTTCTATAAAAAGTACGAAACTTAACAGATGTATAAAATTTCATTCAATATAAGTTGATCAATTGTTTTGAAAACGTTTTAAATTACCTTAAATCTTAAATTGTTTCAAAACACCTTTGACTGCATTGGAGGATACTATTATATTCTCTATAAAAAACATTAAATCCTTGCTCTTGACTACATTTTCATTTTATAAATGAGAATCTGCAAGTTTTTGAGTAGATTTTTAAAACATTTTACCATTTATAACTAAATATTTGCCACTGGACGTGAAGCTACCAATAATCAACAATATGATAACTATTTATATAAGTCTGTTTGTTTTAGCTATTTAATATTTTTAAATGTCTTTCTAAAATGTATTGCTTCTTTTAGTACTCTCTGCACTAGAAAGATCTATTATTTTGTTAGTTAAGATATTGTAAGCTTATTAAATCATTGAAAAAAAAAATACACAGCTTACTTCTATCTACATACAATTTTTTCATATATTCATAGGTTTTAAAAAAGTCATTTCAAATAAAATTTAAATAGTTGGACTATCCAAAACAGAATATATATTTCACAAGTTAAAACAATTTTCTTACAATCAAATCACAAAGATGAATGTTTTTGTTGTTTGACCTGGAGAACATGAAATGTTTTATATGGTGAAATATTTGTCTGTTTCCAACCAGTTGTCGGGGTGATCTCGATTACTTCCTATGATACATTCAATACAAAGTCAATTTGCCATGAAAATGTTTATATTTTGACAAGTATTATATTGTGAGGCTTCGTCTTGAGTGCCGTCATTGTAAAGTGATTTGGGACGTTTATGTGCACTAATATGATTTTAAGTATTGTATCTCTAATCCTGGGAAACTGCCGAACACCGTGCGTATATTCTACTATCGGTTTTATTGTTAAGTTTAGGATACAATTCAATTGCATAAATTAAACTTTAATAATAGACATAAAAGTGTAATAACATTCGAACGATTACTGACAATGAATAGTTTCTTTTTCATGTGATCATGTGTCATTCATTAAACCTTTTCCCTTTTCGAAGATTAAATAAAATCAAATGGGGAAATATGTACTTTATTCTTCCTCACATAAATTAAAACAAATTGAAAGAGCTACTATTGGATACTTTCTGAATTAAGATTGAATGAATATTCCTGTAATATACTGTTGTTTATAATGCTGTGAAATAACCCTTCATGTATTATATATCTTTTGTGTCTTGAATATGAAATAATAATTAGTTTGTACGAATTGTACATTTTACAGTGTGTTAATTTATATAAAATTGGAAACTAAAAAATACTCATTGGGAAATTTACGATAATATTTAAGATAGTGAATCGCATTTGAGTCAAAATTCATACATTTATTCTGTCATAAAAATCAGAAGGTTATTAAAAAGATGAAGATCTTTAAACCAAAAAGTGACAAAAAAGTATAAAACAAAACCGGGCAAGGAATCAGAGCTTTGCATCAGGGAGATACATTCCTTAATTTAAATAGAAAATAAAAATAAATTGTAACAGGCAATTGCAATAACACACATTCCGTATTTTCAAAAACTGGTCACTGTAAATAAATGCACATGTCCATCGTGATTGTCCACCCAGTAAGCTACCTGAAACTTTGGAACTCGGTAAAGGATTTCGGCTAAGAAAACACTACCTGATTAAACATAATTATTTCCCAGATAAAGACAGGATCATTAATTTTATTATTCCTTTTAATTCTAGAGGCTAAATATTAAATCATTGCATACAATCTTTAAAGCCATTTCACAATAATGTTATCTCGTTGTTACTAAAAGACATCTATACTATTAAACGAGAAGACCTCATTTTGTGTGTCGCTTCTCTTCCTTCCGCACTATAAATTAAACATCATGCCTCTCTGTCCTATAGGTACCATGCATAGTCGCATTTGTCATCCATTCTTATGATTATTCAGTTTGGGTTATTTTGGGAGAAAAACTTTAAAAAAGGCGTCCGGATATTGTTTCCGTCATTAGACCGACTTTTAAGTCATTAACAAGACTTCCGATTTTAAACTTTTAAACATAATTTTCATAATTACTCGGGGACAGGACAATTATTTTCGCGTTATTATGCATGTATACAATGATTTTACTCCCATAATATATAGAAACTCTCTATATAATATAGCAGTGATCGACGTGGAGAAGAAACTTGAAATTGATAGTTAATAGCAAATACTGTTTATTTATGATAATTTTATATACGTATTTTCATAGTATACAGAAACGCGAAAATCATGGAATTAAACAGAAAACAAAAAATAACGGACTTTGGAAAAAAAGGGAGAGGGCTTAAAATAATTGTCCTGTCTCCAAGTATCTATGACTTTTGAAACCTTTTCTGAAATTTTCCAGACATAAAATCGTTTACAAAAATTCATCCTACAACAGTTTACATACTTTCAACCAATATCTAAATGCCTGCGATTTCGCGGGTGTGTTCTAGTGTACACTAATGAGAAAGAACATTGACTGCAAATTATTGACACATTAGAAAACTTTCAAGTTAAGGTCAACATTTTAACTTATTAAAAGGACAATTAAATAGGCAAACACTACAGTATTATCAAAACTGCTTCTTTATTTTCGTTTGTGTTTTCGTATTATGAGCTTTAATCATGGATTGATAATTGTTTTGTAAACGTCCAGTGGCAATTGTTACATACAGACATATTTGTGACAAGAAATATTAAATAATAAATAAGTTTGATTTATTCAGCGAAACCGAAATTTGAAATGCCACTTATTAAAGGGTTGTTTTGGTAAGGGCAGGAATTTTACCTCGTGATGAGTCAATCTAGGACATCTCGAAAATGGGCTATCGGATTGCCGTTCAAATAAATGGGTGTGGTTAAATTGAGTCTTGCTGATGAACTTGATCAAATCAAGAAAAAAAAAGAAGTCATCACCTCGTGGCTTATATAAGTGCTCAAAAATATCTTTTTACAAAAAAATGTACTGTTGACATTAAAAAATACTGTCTGCCGAATAATTTTAGATTATCTAATTTTATGATAAGTTTTATTCTACATTAAATTTACAGAATGTTTTTTTTTACATTAGCATCCAACCATTGATAAAGCCGTGAC
Source organism: Mytilus galloprovincialis (assembly GCA_037788925.1). Lineage (NCBI taxonomy): Eukaryota > Metazoa > Mollusca > Bivalvia > Mytilida > Mytilidae > Mytilus > Mytilus galloprovincialis. The sequence continues at coordinate 62,633,360 of CM075333.1, forward strand.
ATATTTTCCTTATTTCTTATATACTGTTTTCTTGTTTTAGTTTGAAAAAGAAATAACATATAGAATGGAATGGGATAGAATATTTTCATTCACCAAATTAGGACCTCAGTAGAACATACAGCATATAAGCAATATCATTACGAACAAAAACATATGATATGTAAAGCCATGCTCATTTCAAATGTATCTACATGTATTAAATTGTGAAGTGCATTTTCGCCTACTTTTAGATGTACAATACCCAAATAATTAATCCCGAGCATACCCATGAACTCTTGTCGTACCCCTGAATTGTGAACAGATTTTTTAAACTTCTATCATTGATCAATACCAGTGCTGGTGGTCTTTTAGTCACGAGATATTCGTCCGTCAAGGGTGTATCATGTTTTACCTCTGTCTGTCCGTAAAAAATGTCTGTCGTATTTTTCTCTGAAACGACAAATCAGAGTTTCTTATTATTTTTAAATAATACAATACTTCATGATGGAAAATAGTTCTTTTGACAATTTTAAGATCCAAACTTATCTACATATTGCTCGCCGCTTACATGAAAGTTCATTACGATGATACAGGTTAGTACAGTTTTGTTGTCTTCTTCTTAGCCACTACAAGTCATAGTTTTGTTTTAGTTTTGTGTGCAACGAAGTCTTAATCATGCATTTAATAGTGGTTTTGACTTTGAAGTACATATAAAAGGAAGCAGAACAACAAAAAATCAAAAAGCGACTTAAAGTGGTTAATTTCTGTGTCATTTGGTGTCTTGTTGAGATCGTACCACATCTTCTTTATTCCGTTTTATAACTCCTACAAAATATTTCATAGATCAACATATAATGAACATGAAAACACTTTTTATGAATTAACTTTTATCAGAAACATATTTTTTTGAAAATTTAAAGCAAACTTATTTTTGAAAGCGGACTATATAAATGTTATTTAAAAAGCAAAATATTTGAAAGTTATTGATTTTAAAAGCAAAATATTTGAAAGTTACTGTTTTTAAAAGCAAAATATTTGATATGTTAGTATTGATACCTACACTACCAAGAATTTACTCACGTTTTTTGGGTACATTTCTACCCTCGTATATATCAGTACTGTTCGGCAAGATAGAAAACTTGTAATGTTATACTTTGTGTTTATTAAGTACTGTTTTTGACAGTACTGTTTCAGTACTGATTTTGACTACTGTTTCAGTACTGATTTTGACAGTACTGTTACAGTTCTGATTTTTACAGTACTGTTTCAGTGCTGATTTCGTCAGTAATGATTCAGTTCTGATTTCGTCAGTAGTGTTTCAGTATGATTTTGTACTGTTAGTATACCGATTTTTTAAATTCTATTATTGAGTTGATATTTTCATTCACTGTTTTAGTAATAAACTTACTTTTTAGTGCGCACCTTATCCATATGAAAAATAGTTGTTTCTTTATGTATATTTGCAGCAGTCGATTTGGTGTGGTTAATCTTTTTAATTTGAAAGTGTATTGTTTCAAAAAATATTTGGAACTGAAAACTTATATATCTAGGTAAGTATAGCATGGCACATAATAATTGTGACATATTTTTATCTTGTGTAGACATCTCTCATTCAGTGTTGGTCTGTCATTAGAAATTTTTTACAATGGGCATCTCAGTACAATTGGTATCCAAATATAGGTTTGATAATTCTGTGTCACTATTACTATTATCATTATTTATCTGGTTACGTTTTTCTCTTCGACTATACCACCCTGCTGAGCAGATTTTTTTAAGCGACGTGAACATGACCAAGGACAATTATCAAGCTTATTTTCGTCTATCAACAAACTATTGAGGTGAAGGGGAAAACAACAGAAATGAAGCAAGATAAGCAGTTTATCGGATTTTACCCTTTAGGAGCACCTGAATTCATTCCCGGTTTTTAATGGAGTTCGTGTTGGGTTTATTTTTGTGTATTTTTCAAAGTGTTGTTTTAAATGCCCTTTAGTTTTGTGATTCTTTGTTTACTTCTTGATTTTGATTGTGACTGTCTTTCTGTGTATAGAAACAGAATACGCACTCGACCTCAGAGAGATTCACACAGTGGTTCGAGGCTGATATTTTACAATATCAATGTGTATAATAGCGCACAATTTATACATATCTCAAACAAGATTAGAATACTGTTCATTTTTGGTATTTTGCTATTGCTTAAAACATGTTGTAATTAAATGCAGGCATATATTACTATGTTAGGCAATGCATTAAAATTAACACAAAACAATGTCTCGTTTACTTTATTTTTAATCATAACTGGAATGTCAAAATCAGTACTGAAACAGTACTGTCAAAAACAGTACTGAATAAACAAAAAGTATAACATTACAAGTTTTCTGTTTTGCCGAACAATACTGATATATACGAGGGTAGAAATGTACCCAAAAAACGTGAGTAAATTCTTGGTAGTGTAGTTGGTACAATGTACAAATTATGTTATATTAGAAAAGTTTATCGAAGATTCCCTCTATATTCAATTCAAACTTATTTTTTTGGTTCAATTCTTAAATTTGACATTAAAAGCTATATTTACATACATATGTATATTATTGAAGATTGGTTTGATAGATGTATAGACGGAGGACGTAAGCGCCCAGATCTAAGTGAGAATATTGGAACACGATTCTGTGAAGACGATGATGAATCAAAATCAGGTTAGCTCTTTAAGTTTATTTGGTGTGTTATAAAAATACTTCGTATACCTAGTAAATGTGCGTAGAGCCACGGCTTTCCACGTAAAGAATAATTACTTAATCTTTTCAAATTGAACACAGCTATAGACTTTGGAAGGATTTTTTTTTATCGCTTATGTGAGATATTTTGTATTTAACTATTAAAGGATCAAACTAGGCATGCTTAGTCACTAATTTTCCTTATATTCCGAAGGAACAATTCATATGTTTTAAGTATAAGGTAGGATATGTATGATTTTTTTATAACCAATTGATCTTTAGGTGGTTGCTTTTTTTATTTACTTGAATGTATACTTAGATATATTAAATGGGATATTTAAGTATTTCTTATAATTTTATTAATTCCAACATGCATTGTACTAATTATTCAAATGATGGAACAAAACAAATAGATTAAAGTTCTTCCTTTACATGTTTTTTTTTCTCTCAAATATTTCAGCAACTTACACTAAACTACGATCGGCATCCAAACCTCATTCTACACCTCTGACACTAAAATGGTAAGTAATGTTAGGCCGTTTGATATAAATTATTTTAAATTTTTCGAATGAACTTTATACTTTACTTTCTTCTATGTTATTTATAAAATATTTAATCATAAAAAGGATGAGAAATATCGAATAGGTGACCTGCAAAATTAATCGACCGGGATGATGGGCGGGATGTCGACTGCCACTGTAATAATTAGGGTAAAAGTATGTTGGTTCTTGTGTACAATTTGGACTTTAGTATGGTGTTCATTATCACTGAACTAGTATATATTTGTTTAGGGGCCAGCTGAAGGACGCCTCGGGTGCGAGAATTTATCGTTGCATTGAAGACCTGTTGGTGACCTTCTGTTGTTGTCTGCTCTATGGTCGGGTTGTTGTCTCTATGACACATTCCCCATTTCCGTTCTTAATTTTATGGATAGGATAAAAGAAAAAGTTTGCATTGAAACAGCCAACCTACGGATCCCCAAATGATAAAATGCAAGGATTTTTCACTTGCGAGAGAGTGTAGTACTCTTCCTACATGATATAGCATATGACGCGACTACGAATTTATCCATATCGCAGTACAAACTAGCTATGTCTATGTCTAAGTCAAACCTTTGTGTATGCTCTGTAAACTATTGTCCTATAGTCTTTATATTGTCTTTTTTTTATGACCGATGTTTAACATGATTCTACATTATAAAAACAAGGATTTTAGTTCGGGATTTACTTATTTGATTATACTAAATGTGCACTTTAAACATTAAATGAAATGCAATGCGATTTCACAATGCTGTGTTCAATAACGTGATAGTCTACGATGGTTGCGACCTAATAACATTAAAAAGGTTATATATGACATATATAGTGTTTATTCATAGTGATAACATAGAAAATCTGAGACTATACATAGAAAATATTGGACACAAATCATGTTTACGACTTGCTAACATTTTAGGTTAGAAGAAAACTACGAGATAGCCGAAGGAGTTTGTATACCACGAAGTACGTTGTATTATCACTATCTGGATTATTGTGAGGCAAATGATACACAACCAGTAAATGCTGCTAGCTTTGGCAAAGTAAGTACATTTTGTTCAATGCTTTCCATCTTTTTACTTTTTTGGCCGTTTTATTTTTTTTTATTTGACCGTCATTAATGAGTCTTGTAGACGAAAGGCGCGTCTAGCGTACACAGTTTTAATCTTGATATCTATAAAGTTAGAGTTCATTGACCATACAACTTATAGTTAAATTAATGCCGTGTTTGACACTAAGGAATCTAAAAATAAAGGACAGTAAAAGGTAACGAATGTAAAACGACCGGGCTACTAAAGTTGGTTTCTAGTAACTTTTAAGCTAATGTTTTTGAAAAAATAAATCTATTACTTGTTTAACTACGAGGTTTCATGAAAAAAAACAAGAAATGACACTAATGTCAAAAACACAGTTAAATGAACAGCATTTTAGGTTATTGTGCTTGTTTTTAAGGATTACGTATGGACAGAACGTAATTGCGTTCCAGAAAAAAACACTATTTGATAAACTTTTGAAAACAGATTTGGAAATATAGCACACGAAAATGCAAATTAGAACCACCGTACCCGTATTGTGCTACATTTATGATACTTTTCTTGTAATATCATAGTTTAAACTTTGGATGCTGAAGCTTGTGGTAATATCGTTTTTATATGGAATCGAAATTTCCATTGTGTTTAAAATTGAAAGCTTGTAATGAATTTTGTTGATATTATTTCATAAATTCATATGAGTCGTCAGATTAAAATCCTAATGCATGTTCTGTACTGCAACATTCTTTTGTTTCTCTTTAGATCATTCGACAACAGTTTCCACAAATTACTACTCGCAGACTAGGAACTAGGGGACAATCAAAGTAAGTCAGTACTCATGATTATTTGTATATGACACACCTAATTCTGGATAACGACAGGTTACAAACTAATTGAAACAACTAATTTTATGCTGCCTAAGATATATGTAAAACGCTTCTGATTCAACACGATAGCCTTTGATATTTAACATGACGGTAGGAAATCTACAGTCAAATTACATGTAGTTCATAAAACTATATAAGAATGGAATGCATCTTTTTGTAAACTTATTGGAGTAAAAAAGCGTTGACCGAAGCTTATTTCGTGCTAATTAAAACAAATGTGCACACGGTCAACGCTTTTACTACCCTATAACATTACCAAAAGAAGTATTCCAGACTTATTCTTACTTTTCTTTTGCTATGATAATGAAAAAACAATCTTAACCGAATTTTTCTTTACTTTACCTGAAGTGTGCATTGTTTTGTGGAAGTTCGTTTCATCATGGATGTTACATTTCATTATGAAATGAAGGTTAATTTTAGAAGGAGGTTGATGCTGTTAACCGAAATCGAAATAACGTATTATAATGAAACATACATGTAATTTAATTATAGTGAAATGAAATGTTTCTAATATTCCAGCAGTGACGTACACCGTTGATTGGATTTTTCTAACTCTATATTATGAAAAATATCCTAGAAGATTATATATGTATTACTTTTTTCATATCAAAGGTATCACTACTATGGAATAGGTGTTTGTGAGTCCTCGAAGTATTATGATGTTATATATTCTGCCAAAGGTGTACAAAAGTAAGTAAATATTTATATGTTACAAATAAAAAACACATTCACCTTGTAAAGAAATAATTAAATGTGTTTTGATAGGACATTTCTCACTCAATTTTGTTGGTGTTACTATAAATCTGAACTGTCTATGTGAGACCATTCTATAATAACTAGTAATCATAATTCTGGTCATAAAATTGGGAATGGAAATGATTTGATTTGAACATATTAGAAGTTATTTAGTGACACATAATATTGAATTATACTGAATGTAAAAATCCTTCGTATCAGAAGTTTAAAGTGAAATAAATAAATAAATCGTGAAAATGAAACAGTAAAACAATAAACACAATGATTACCTCTTTATTTGTTTATTTTCTTAATTTTAGTTCATCTGAAGGGAAGAAAGAAAATTCGAAACAGGTAAAAATGAAAAATAATAAATATCATTTGACACTCATCTAAATAAAATAATCCATAGTTCATCTCATTAAAGAGACTTGGCTCAATATAAAAGTAGCGATGACTGCATGGATGAGGCTACAACAGGTACCCCAAAAGTTGGCTAAATAAAAAAATAATATAGAAAAAATAAACTTTTCAGTAACTCTTAAAATATTTTAGTATTATGGTAACGTTTACCTGTAAAAGACATCTACTCGACAGTCTTTGTATATACTTAACAGGTCTTAATTGACCGCAAACGAAAAGTCTGAAAATTTCTGAATTTACCGCATTAAATGAGTCTAAAACTACCTGAAAGTGTAATAATGATTTAATAATATATTTATTTATTGTTTTAAAAGCAGTTCAGATCAAAATGACCTTTTCAGATAAAGTATTGTAAAATTACGAAGAGACTTAATTTCATATCTACACATCTGATTTGTTCTAATACATAATCGATTATATCTTATTTCTGCTGTTCTGCACTATTTTCTTATTAACATTTAAACTTACTATGTGTTACTAAAGTAGCAGTATGAAAATCTCAGAACAACACTAAACAAGTAAATAATTTATCGAATATTTCAGATAGTTGCATATTCACCAAGATCCAAACTAGGAACATTGTTACCAGAGTTTCCTGATATCAAAGACATCAAACTTCCACCAAATATTCAAGAAGACAAGGTAAATTTATAGTAAATGTATATGCAATTTATTAAGAGTGGTAATGGTCAAGTTTAAATAATTTCCTGAATATCATTTACTCGTTTTTTTTTAAACAAAAGTACAACTTTTGGTTAGTGTTTGGATGGCGTCTTTTAAACAAAAACAAAAAAGAAAATAAACATTTCATCAGTTAATACGGATTTTAAATAAAGAGGGAACAAGACAGAGATACGTATAATTGTTATCGCTTTATAACCTTTCGTCATCATAATTGATAACTTCTAATTGTCCATGCGATTGATTGATTTAGGGTTGGTTAACGTCTAGTGGCACATATGCCATGTTTGTCCTTGTGAGAGTCAAGCAATGATTTAACAAACCTTTTGATTTCAGGTGATAACATTTATGATGATGTACAGAACTCATTGCCAGAGAATACTTGACACCGTCATACGTGCTAATTTTGATGAGGTAAAATATACTTATTTCGCTTTTTTAAAAGCTTACTTTTACTTGAAATGTCCCATGACACACACAAATACGTGATTACCATGATAAGTACAGAGGTTTGACTGCACATGTGTATCCAACTGTTGTTAATGATCCTATCATTTAATGCTTCTTATAGGAGATCCGGTTGTTTTATAATATTCTGTACTTTTTGTGCAGTACTCTCATCAACTGATATCTTTCACGTTACTAAAATTTATATGACATTGCATTTGTATTACACAAAAATATTTAAGAAATGCCAATTAGATAACTCTCCATCAAAGACCACATTTCATAGAAATTAATCATGTTTCTTTTTCTTTCAGGTGCAAAGTTTCCTCTTACATTTCTGGCAAGGAATGCCACAGCATATCATACCCATCTTGGATTCTCAGACAATAGTTCTGTTGGTTGGTGTATGTGACTCTATATTATATAAAGCAATTGCAAATGTGTTGATGCCAACAGTTTTACAACCATTACCAGAAAGGTAATAAACATAACTGTCTACATTTTTACAATTTACAATAATTTAATTTTGGATGTAACGCGTCTTCTGATTGGCTGACGTTATTTTGTTATGAGCCCATAGACATAATTTAGTCATGTGACCGTGACGTCATCAACGTTTTTTCATGGTTTTCTACGGTTTAAAATGGAATTTAGAATTAAATTATAAGAAATGACTGTAATATTTTTTCTGTCTATTCGAAATAACATAAAAAAATGAGGTGCACACTGTTAAATAACCCGCTACGCGCGTTATTCAGTGTGCACCAAATTTTTTATGTTATTTCTTCATAGACAAAAAAAATATTACAGTCATTCCTTAAATATCTTTTGTGATTACCAATATAAATTGATTCATGATACATGGTACGTTCATTGTTTCCTCTTTTAATGTTGGAATAGGAGCAAAAGTTAATACTTCGATGTTTTAAAATATTTATAATTTTTAGGGTTGTTGGTCACAGTCTTATTAATTCTATCATTTAGGATTTTTTTCCTCAGATGAAATTTGTAATAAAAAGGCAAATAATTTTGTCAACGGTTGCACTAAAGCCAAATAATTGTAAGACATACATAAGGGAGTCGGTACCATGTTATTTCTTAATTTCAATTGAGCTTACTTTCAAAATTTAAGATACCAACTTTTGCAAGAAGTGGTATGGAAAATTTGTTCAGAACAGTGTTATATTATAATTATATTTATTAATGTATTTCTTTACAGTTTAACACAAGTAATACGGCGGTTTGCCAAGCAGTTAGATGAATGGTTGATAATTGCGCTAGAAGCACTTCCTGGTGGCTTGCAGAAAATAAAATTCGACTGTATGTTTCATTTTTTCAAGTGTCATTTGCAATCTTATAAATTATATTATAAATATGAATAGTTTTTTTAGATGAATAAATGACCAATTGCATGGAAATGGTTCTAAGGTATTCAAACTGGATTATGTTCAATTGTATATTAATGGAATACTATACTTACAAAATCAACAAAGACACGTTCAATTTGCGGTGTGAGATGCACATTTCTGGAAATTTTAGATATCATCAATTCACGTTCGGAGACAAAAACTTGGAATACTTCATTATATCATTGCGAGCATGTCAGCTGAAAGTGAAGCGTTAAAAAAAAAGAATAGCCAAAATTATCCTTGACTATACGTAGACTCGTGATGTAACAATTTTTGATTTTGAAATGATTAAAAGACATTTGAGACTTTATATTCAATCTTGTATAAGTAATGATCAATGCCAAACACTTCTATTGCTTATACTTGTATGTAAAATATACACGTCTAAGGAGACAAGAATTATGTACACCATTTTAGTTTTAAAAGTACGTTTTACTATCATGAATGAAAAACTAATACATTGAATAACTGTTATGAGACAGTCATTTATAATAAAGATTGTATTTTATGTATTACAGTAGCAAGAAGATTTGCCCAGGTTCTACGACGACAAACGTCATTGAACCATTTATGCCAAGCATCTCGTACTGTAGTTCATAGTTCGGAAATTACGTCACAGATGCTCGATGATTGGCTGAATGTTGATAGAAACAGTATTATTAAACAAACATTGTACACAATGGACAATTACAGTGAGAATGATCATCAAATTATCGTACAGTGTAAGTGTTTTTATAAATCTTGTCGCATTTGGTACTGGCATGAACCTTTTCATAGAAATAATAGCACGAGGTTTTTCATAATGAACTTTATTTGTGCCCTGACACCTTTTAAGGTTAGGGAACAGAATATTGACAATGTCACAGATTTTGCTCAAGTTTTGCATACAACTTTGGCTCGTTGGAAATAAAAAAAAATGCTTTCATCTTTCCTCTGAAATACTGCTGATTGAATTATTTCAAAATAGGTGAACATTTGAATAGAAAGCACAAAAACGTTCAACTTGGCTAAAAATCATTTATTATTCAATTTAAAATTAAGATGTTTCTTATAAAGTTATATGTTGTTGATAAATAAATAAACCCACGATAAAAAAAAGTCATCGGTTAGAAATTGTAATTACCATACGGTTCTGGAAATACAATATGGATTAACCCGTCTTCCATTTCTTGACCTTTCACATAATGTGTTAATTAAAATTGTTTGATTTACATATAGTTAGGTTCAGATTTTTCTCAAAAAATAACTATAATTTGTATTCATGTTTTTTAAAATCATCTTCCTTGCAAACGTCCAATACACTTCTTTTGAGACTTTGTTATACTTATTCAGATATACGAAAAAGACGTTTACTGTTATGTACATTGCTAAGCACTATCTATATGATTAAAGTTAAACTGACTACAATATTTTCATCAACAAGTGTTTGAAATTAATATTTCAAAAGAATTTTTACATGCATATGTACAAAAAATACCTTAAAGGTTGTTATTCTTATTTGAGAACATAGTAAATGTAGCTTTACAAAAGGATGTTTCCTTCACTATATACAACATCTGTATTGCACGAGTGACTCTGTGATAGGAACAGTAAATAACTTGTGTTGGTCGTCAATATGTATTTATATCTTACCATTATCGTATTCACAGTGTGTTCTGAATTTGAGAAACTGCTGGAAGATCAGGCACCACTAGAATCGTACGTTGAATGGTTAGATAGTATGGTAGATCGTTGTGTAGTCAAGGTATACTATACTAGTTTCTTCATTAACGTTGTGTAGTCAAGGTATACTATACTAGTTTCTTCATTAACGTTGTGTAGTCAAGGTATACTATACTAGTTTCTTCATTAACGTGTTGTGTAGTCAAGGTATACTATACTAGTTTCTTCATTAACGTTGTGTAGTCAAGGTATACTATACTAGTTTCTTCATTAACGTGTTGTGTAGTCAAGGTATACTATACTAGTTTCTTCATTAACGTGTTGTGTAGTCAAGGTATACTATACTAGTTTCTTCATTAACGTTGTGTAGTCAAGGTATACTATACTAGTTTCTTCATTAACGTGTTGTGTAGTCAAGGTATATTATACTAGTTTCTTCATTAACGTTGTGTAGTCAAGGTATACTATACTAGTTTCTTCATTAACGTGTTGTGTAGTCAAGGTATACTATACTAGTTTCTTCATTAACGTTGTGTAGTCAAGGTATACTATACTAGTTTCTTCATTAACGTTGTGTAGTCAAGGTATACTATACTAGTTTCTTCATTAACGTGTTGTGTAGTCAAGGTATACTATACTAGTTTCTTCATTAACGTGTTGTGTAGTCAAGGTATACTATACTAGTTTCTTCATTAACGTGTTGTGTAGTCAAGGTATACTATACTAGTTTCTTCATTAACGTGTTGTGTAGTCAAGGTATACTATACAAGTTTCTTCATTAACGTGTTGTGTAGTCAAGGTATACTATACTAGTTTCTTCATTAACGTTGTGTAGTCAAGGTATACTATACTAGTTTCTTCATTAACGTGTTGTGTAGTCAAGGTATACTACACTAGTTTCTTCATTAACGTTGTGTAGTCAAGGTATACTATACTAGTTTCTTCATTAACGTGTTGTGTAGTCAAGGTATACTATACTAGTTTCTTCATTAACGTGTTGTGTAGTCAAGGTATACTATACTAGTTTCTTCATTAACGTTGTGTAGTCAAGGTATACTATACTAGTTTCTTCATTAACGTTGTGTAGTCAAGGTATACTATACTAGTTTCTTCATTAACGTTGTGTAGTCAAGGTATATTATACTAGTTTCTTCATTAACGTGTTGTGTAGTCAAGGTATACTATACTAGTTTCTTCATTAACGTGTTGTGTAGTCAAGGTATACTATACTAGTTTCTTCATTAACGTTGTGTAGTCAAGGTATACTATACTAGTTTCTTCATTAACGTGTTGTGTAGTCAAGGTATACTATACTAGTTTCTTCATTAACGTTGTGTAGTCAAGGTATACTATACTAGTTTCTTCATTAACGTGTTGTGTAGTCAAGGTATACTATACTAGTTTCTTCATTAACGTTGTGTAGTCAAGGTATACTATACTAGTTTCTTCATTAACGTTGTGTAGTCAAGGTATACTATACTAGTTTCTTCATTAACGTGTTGTGTAGTCAAGGTATTCTATACTAGTTTCTTCATTAACGTGTTGTGTAGTCAAGGTATACTATACTAGTTTCTTCATTAACGTGTTTCTCTTTTTAATGCAATAGAATACACCAACTGTGTCAGACTTTGCGATTGTGCATATTCTATGATCCTTATTCATTAAAACCAAAGCATTACTTTTCAAATATGGGTTTTCAAGTTACTTTTTACATAGTAAAGTATAATTGGGTAATTCCACACCATACCGACAATTAATTTCATTTGAGGCGTGCAAAAAGAAATGATTGTACATTATCATATTAAAGAAATATAAATTATCAAATTGTCTCCACAAAACAACTAAACATGAAAGTTTAACATTATCTGAGAAATTTTAAACGTTAGCTTTAGTATCGTGTTATTAATTCTGTATTCAAGCAAACAGTCTAAATGAATCATGTTTATCACGTCAGTACCACATATTTGTTTATGTTTTTATCATTGTGACTGTTTTGGATTTATTGTCCGTTCGTTCAATGTTATTTACTAGTATGAATGAAAAATTTATATGACAATAATAAGACAGCAACTTAATCATCATAAAAAGACCACACGTATATCAAGTTGCGGAACGTTTCGATATACCATATACATGTACATTTTGGCAAGAGTAGCTTTGTGCCATTCCAATCTCGTAAATCGATTAAGCAGATTCTTTGGAAGTTAACATATAAAATTGTGGGCATCGCACGAACTTCAAACGGGATGAGATCGGATGCGTTGACGGGGAAAGAGTCGCGTTCTTTGAATACATCATCCTCCATGCGATCCAACAACCAGTCAAAATGTCATAGATATGTATTGACCACAATAATCGTTTTACAACAGAGGAATATTCTTATATCTTAAGATTAAAGACCGTTAATGAGTTGAGGCACACAGATCCTGTGGATCAGCCGATTGTGTTTGTGACAGTAAAACGTTTATATGGTTGCATTTAGTGTTTCTCTTCATAACTCGGCAGAAGCAGTTTATGAACTGAATGGGTCAATCTTTAAAGACCCAAATGTTGCAAAACACTTATCTCACCTCCATAACAAATATGTTTGTCCCCGCAGATAAAGCCCCAAACAAAATAGTGTTTGTGTGTAAAACTCATTACATTAACTGCTTGATAAACGAATTAGGTATTGACAATTCACTTGGAAACTCAACATTTACCCTAACGACACTTACCAAAGAGGAAATCCTGGATCATCATAGGTCTGTTCTATGTTCATTTGGAATTTCAACCAAAGATGCAGAGCTGGATCTTCCATCACTGTATTGGATACCTAAACTACATTAGTGTCTTTACAAACAACGGTATATTGCTGGGTCTGCCAAGTGCTCCACGAAACCTCTATCTAAATTATCTTAAAAATTCCAAAGATCTTTTAGATTACATACAATGTAACTCTCTTTCATCTTGCAATAGTATTAAAACATTTGACTTTTCTACACTTTACACAAATATTCCACATTCCAAACTAAAAGACAAATTGAAAGAGTTGGTATTGCGTTGTTCCATAAAAAAAAAAAGAATGGCAAACGAAGATACAAGTATTTTGTCTTAGGGAGGGATAACTCCTACTTTGTAAAGGATCACTCTGATTAAAAAAAAAAAATTCTCTGGAACTGACATTATCAAGATGCTTGATTTCTTGATTGACAACATATTTGTAACGTTCGGAGGACGTGTTTTTCAACAGACTGTCGGTATTCCAATGGGAACCAATTGTGCCCTCTTCTTGCCGACTTGTTTCTTTATTATTATGAGGCTGACTTCATACAGGAACTTCTTAGGAAGAAAGATAAGAAGTTAGCAATATCCTTTAACTCTACTTTCCATTATATAGAAGATTTTTCTTTCACTAAATAATTCAAAATGGTGACTATGTTGAACGAATCTATCCAATCGAACTAGAGATTAGGATACAACAGATACAGTTAAGTCGGCATCATATTTTGACTAAAATCTAGAAATTGACAATGAGGGTCGGTTAAAAACAAAATATTACGACAAAAGAGATGATTTCAGCTTTCAAATTGTGAACTTTCCATTTCTAAGTAGCAACATTCCAACAGCACCTACATATGGGGTATATATCTTCCAATTGATACGATATTCCCGTGCCTCCATTTCCTATCATGGTTTTCTTGATAGAGGGTTGCTGCTCACAAGGAAGCTATTAAATCCAATTAGTTCCAAATGGTGAAATTGAAATCATCCTCGTAAATTGTACGTAAGTTACAATCCCCTTCCATTCATAAATGTGACCTACCGAATTAGACTATTTACTGGATTTGTTATAACATGAGCAACACGACGGGTGCCACATGTGGAGCAGGATCTGCTTCCCTTCCCGGAGCACCTGAGATCACCCCTTTTTTTGTTGGGGTTAGTGTTGCTTATTCTTTGGTTTTCTATGTTGTGTCATATTTACTATTGTTTGTCTGTTTTTCTTTTTCATTTTTAGCCATGGCGTTGTCAGTTTATTTTCAATTTATGAGTTGACTGTCCCTCTGGTATCTTTCGTTCTTCTTTTATGTGTAAGGACACACACTGCTTATAAAGTCCATCTAACTATTTTAATATCAACAAGTGGCAACCAGCAATATAAAGTAGTAATCCAGAGAAAACCACGATGATTTCTTCTCTTATTTATTTAAAAAGAAAATTAGCAACAAGGTCATACATTATAGTGTTATTAGTTCATGCATAATACTTATTAGACAATCTCATTTTGCAGCCAAGCATGAAGAAATGTGGAACGTTACGGAGAATCGCCCGACAGTTCCTGCTTATGTGGTCTTGTTTTGGGACGAGAATTATAAGAGATATGACGCTGCACAGCTCACCTAGTTTTGGTATATTATATTTAACACTATGTCTAATCATCACTTTTAATTCTAGCGATTAGTATGAAATAAAACCGACACATAAATATCAAGACATTTGTATTGATATTCCATCAGTAGTAAATAAACTCATCATAGGTACCAGGATTAAATTTTTGTGTTTATACCGACGCGCGTTTCGTCTACAAACGACTCATCAGTGACGCTCGAATTGAAAAAGTTAAAAAGGCCAAATAAAGTAGGAAGTTGAAGAGCCTTGATGTTGAAACATTTAAAACTGAAAGATATTATCTCCGTTTTTTATATTTTTTTCACGATCAATCATGATTAACATGATTAACAATATATTCAAATGTATTACAATATGCAAAGACCTGATATGGCATGATTTCAACATTATTCAGATGCTTCATAATATTTATAAAGAGCTGATATGGCATGTTTTTGTCTTTATTATAGGATCTTTTCATCTGATGCATCTGATGTTTGATGACTATGTTTTATATTTGGTTGAAAGCCTACACAGCCAGGAACGAGGAAATGAGTTTCTAAGAATTGTCAAGGGGGATGAAAAGGATGGTAGGTTATAGTCATAGTTATGTAACAGTTGATCTATTTTAAGTTAATCTAGTTTGATCTTTTGTTTTAGTTTTATTCCATTCATTTTGTTTCTGTGATATTATGCTTTATTTCTTAATCGTACATTTATTTGTTTTACAAACTTGTAATCGGTTACCCTTTCTAATGTAAAATCTTCCAACTTTGTACGTTAGAAGATATCGCTGAATTCCGCATCATAAAAGAACGCTCACCGGGATTTTAAGGGTTTTGATTGTTGATCTATAAAATGGATGAATGGCTGGACCAAAATTTCCCGGTGTTACCTTCTTGAAATCCAATTGTCAGTTCACGATATATCGGATCGAAGTTTAAACCGAATTTATATTGCACGGGAAAACATAAAAAAGGTAGTAACAATGAATTCTCTTGTACTAAAAAGAACAATTTTCTCTCTCCAAAAAACCGAACAAAACAAACAACGACGATATGACAAAATAAATTTAGCAGATGAAGTACACTTTCATTTACTTGTACATACATAACTATTTTGTGTTGTAATCTGTCTCTTTTGTTAAGCATGATAATTAAGTTCATGTTGCATTTTTTGGTATTATTTTTCTTCGATGTATTTTTTTGCATGATTATTTTATTTTGTTGTGCTGTTTTAAGCAAGTAAGGAAGACATCGTTTTACCAGATTCAAGTGTTATAAAAGATTCGTTTACTTCTACAAGATCAGCATTTTCCCCAACTGCATCTTCTAAACAGAGTCAATTGGAACGCAATTCTGTGATTACAAATACTAGAAATATCATAGGTATATTGAAAAATAGAATATAAAAAAAAGAATATAAACTGATATAGCAACATAACTCCTGAATTTGAGATTCAAGATTTAAAATTAGATGACGTAACAGGTTTCATGAACTTGTATGTTATAGTTTCATGTCATGTTTACAACATGAGGTATTTGCTAAGTGTAAAATTGATTTGTTGTTCAATACCAAAGTCTACACAATAAGCTTCATTCACAGTAGAATAACCTATAACCGATGATAATTTAAAGATAATTTTGATACATCATGATATTTATTCAAACACCCAGAAAAACAAATGGTAATCAAACAATAAACTGTGTGAAGTCTGTATTAAGAATAAAACAAAATAAAATTCCAATAACTGTACGTTATTTCGTGTACCACTCTATCAGTTTGAGGTGAAAATAATTATGGTAAATTGTGACATCTTTTTAGGTTTAAGCCCAATCTACACTACAGACACAATATTGCAGGACAAAACTCTAAATATATCAAGAGGTATTTCATCTTCAGCCGGGGATACCTCTACAAGACCATCTCACGACGCTTACAACTTGTCTGAACTACATTCGACTTCTTCAATGCCGTAAGTATTGTAAAGAATTAGTAATTTAAAAAGGAGAGTAAAGATTTAGTGAGTACCTAAAAATCACAAGTCGAGGTAAACACAAAACGAAAATCACCAAACAAGAGAACTAACGATAAGGAAATTAAAAAAAAACCATTAAAAACTCAGGATGACTATAGGCATAGGTTCTACAAGTCTTTTGAAAGAAAGAAAAGGCACCAAGATCGTAATAAAACAATACGCCGAAGATAAAAATACTCCCAAATTAAACCAACATACACTTCATTAAACGCTGAAGATTGAATAATAGAAAAACTGTCGAATATTGAGGTGTTCTGAAAGGGTAGGCATGCCTTGCTTCACTAATGAAACTAATCTTGTAAATCACTTATGTCGTGGTTCATTCTTTGTTTTTATATCTATTTCCAAACTAAAAGTATGTATGTGAGGTTGTCTTTCTTAACCCATATTATTATCTCAATTAAGTGATTTCATCGACCTAAAACTATAGTCGTCGTTCTGTAAATTTCTTGTTGGAAATATTCTGAACAGAGTAATTAAGTACCACTCGTCTTCCCATAAATCCATCGAAAGAAATATTGAGCAACATAAACATTACTTAAATACAGGAGATGTCCTACAAGAATGAAATGTACAAACATCTTTTGTCAAATACTGGTAAACATTAAAAATCGTATTCATTTTTTTTCATATATATAGATAATTACCATTTAATTTTTTTTTCGATACTTACAGGTCTCATTTAGGAACAGTTTGTGCCATTGTCCCACAAGCGTCATCTCAACCAGACAACTCATGTTTTAATGTTGGAAGCCGACCTCAACAGGTAATGATGAACACAATCCAAGGGAAATAAATCGTGCACTATTCTGGATTATTGTCAACTCAGTCCAATTACAAACATTACGTTTTTGTTTATCTTCATAAAATAATGAACAAGAAAATATCCTGCAGTAAAAAATACACATTGATCTAAATAACAGGAGGACCGAAATACGCTAGTTGATTTCGTTTTAAATTCAATATCAGTTAACTAGCTTGCTGTATATGACAGTTCTTGTCCATTCGCTTTTGATGTGTTTTGTTATTTGATTTTGCCATGAGATTATGGACTTTCCGATTAAATTTTCCTCTAAGTTCAGTATTTTTGTGATTTTACTTTTTGCTTGCTAGCGACTCCAAAAGTAGAGAAAGAGCCATTTAACATGTACTCGCAAATATTCTGCACCTTTGTTTTCCTATTTTAGGTGCCAACATCAATATATCACCCCTGTTCATCATCCTTTCCTACTAATATTGTGACGTCAGATATAAACAGACTTCCAGGTCCAATGTGCGACTGGCCTACACAAGTATATCCTGGAAACCAACAAGAATTCACGGCAATTACAAGACAGTAAGACACCGTTCTTAATAAATGTATATCTAGACTATTATAGATTATAAAGACAGTTACTAATGCATGCACTTATAAATGCGAATCCTAGACCAGTGGATAAAATAGTTAATCCTATTAATGCAATCGCAAAAATATCACTACATAACTGTTATTTTAAATACCAATGCAATTGAAAAATATCACTACGTAACTGTTATTTTAAATACAAGTTTTGTTTTAGAATTGCGAAGCTAAAACTTTCGAATATTCCACTTAAAAAAAATTGCAATGATTTTTGAATATACAGCAATACTGCTCTCTTATCTATGTGGTCATAAAGTTTACTATTATTGAATTCAACGTGGTCTTTTTTCACATGCGACTAAGCATTTGTAACAAACGACATATTAATTCAAATAAACTACAAAAAAAGCAATGCGCGAATAACTACAGTAACTGATATTTAAGTATTAAGATAACAGAATCAAAATAAAGAGCTCACTTAATAAGGTTCCACACTAATTACTTCAATATAAACTCATTCATCTAGATTAAAGAAGCACTAATATTTTTAAAATTTATTGTAGGCAAGACCAGAACTTTTATGGACAGTTTGCTACAGTTCGTCCACAAGGGTTTGATTGTGGATCTTATGGTTATTATGACTGTTCAACAAGTACTCGTGGATTTATTCCTGTAGCAGGAGATATCACATTCCCTTGTATATCTGATAAAGTTGATCATATGAATAACAACGGGAAAAGGAGAGCTGAACAGACACATGACAAGCAATATAAGCGAAGTCGAACCGAGTCTTTTCCCTTGCAACCACAAATGGACGACGGATTCGTGTAACTTGAACACCAATAATATTATGAAATTTGTTTTATGCCATGTGCCAAATCAACAGTATTCTTGCCAAACTGTATTTAGATTTTATAGATAATTCTTATTCATTTAAATGATTTACTGTCTTTAAATCTAAATCAAATTTCTCATTAAATGTTTACCAAAATATATTAGATTCTTTAATAGCCAGCATACATACAAATAGCATAATTGCTTGTACACGTATCCTTTATATGTGTTAGTTATGTCTGCAATATTTTCTAAATGTGAGTATTCTTCTTGGGTGTGTCAACATATCATTGATGATGTATATTGCAAAACATACTTCAGCTTTGCACACAAAAGCATGATAATTTATATATAGCAGATGTGTATCCATAAAAAAATGAATTAACTCAATGACCAAACTAATACCAGAACGACAGAAATTATTCACGGAATCTTTATTTCTGGCAAAATGACATGTCATAGACATTTAAATTTTTTTTTAATCCATTTGGTATAACTATGAGATATTAATGGTACCTATGAATACCGATGATTAACTCATAGAAATACCAAATGAAAATAATAAGTACATGTTTCCTCGATTTACGTTTCCTAAATATAAATAGTTATTGTATGAGTCGTAAAAATTTCTTTCAGTCTCCCAGTTTCATAGATTAAATCCAAATGTTTAAAATCTACAAATAATGTTGAATACAATTAAAAAGTGTTCCTAGTTGTTCATTTCATATAAAAGTTTGCATCAGAAAACATCTCATAT
This sequence comes from Mytilus galloprovincialis, assembly GCA_037788925.1. NCBI lineage: Eukaryota > Metazoa > Mollusca > Bivalvia > Mytilida > Mytilidae > Mytilus > Mytilus galloprovincialis. Next base: position 62,653,203 of record CM075333.1, read on the forward strand.
CAAATGGTATCAATTGCATTTAAAAAAACCTTTTAAGTACATGTTTATCTAGGTACTTAGTCAACGCCGCAATTCTGTTAGTACGTCAAAGTAATACAAAGAAATGTCATTCTGTTAATTCTACTACAAGAATAAAAAAAGGTTTAACTTCAGTTGCACATTCGTTTTCAATTGTATGTACAACTATATTTATGTTGACCTATTTTTATCTTTCTTAAAAATATATAAAGTGCTTGGTGAGCTGCTGTGGCTTGTTATCGTTTTCTTTTGAACATGATCTTGTCTTGTGTATATTCCTACTTTTTATTATTGATTGTCGTTTTTGAAGTTTGTTTTACCTTGAAAGCTATTTAAAAAAATAGTTATCACAATTAAAATATTGAAACATATATAAAAGGAGATGTTTGGAATGGTTGATTAACTAAAGAGCAACACATCGATACAAAAACATCAAATGCAACATACAGTCTTCAACAATAGAAACGTTTTGCCATGTTAAAATTGGCCGGAATATCAAATTCAACAAAGTTGATAGCTATTGAATCCAAAATTTTCCTATTTGATTCCTCAAGAACTTGTTGTAAACATGACATAAAGCTAAAACATGCAGGTTCGTGAAAACTTCATGAACTATTTTACGCAGCGCAAGACCCAACGCAAATGGCAAGTTGAAGGTTTATATAAAAGCAGAAATGAAAAACACATTTCGTGTTCTCCAATTAAAACTTGAAATAAATTACAGGTAAAAAACAAAAGAAACCCCACTCTGTATTAATATTAAAAGCTTTGATATGTTGACCTTTAACTTACTTTTTTTGTTATCTTATCTGGTTTCAAATAGTATCATGGAGATTCTACAAACATGGATATGTTTAGGTTAGTACTTAGATTTCTATTATTACGTCTTCAAGCATTTTTTTGGAGTTAAAAATGATTATTGAGAATTTCTGGTACATACTACATAATGATATATAACAAAACAAGACGGAATGTTTACAAGTAAAATTATAATATAAGTGCAGGTTTACTATCTAACCAGAAAGATCAACCTGTGAACTTTTCAACCTGGTAAATGTAAGGTATTCTATAATGGTTTAAGAAATTTCCCAATTTTCACACGTTTGATTTATGGCGTTAAAAATGGGTTTAAGTACATTATTCTAGTTCCTAAACATATGTATATTAGGAATAAACTATAGCCCATTACGTTCTTTGTTAAAATTTCAAGTAACCATATCTATATTCTCTAAAGTTTAAAAAGAAAGCGACAGTCGTTTCTATCAAAACAATACTTTATCCATTCGTCTCAACTCGGCCGATTCCGTACCTCAAGGAGAGTAGCGGATTCTACCGAGGATTGCCGAATGTACTTTATAATGACTTGTGCCAACATTTTCCTCATTCATATTAAAGTGTACTGGTTCCCGGTGGTTTAGTTGTACTTAAAAGGTTACCTTTGAATCCAACCCACAAGGAAAACATACCCCACTATTTAAAATCATGTGTATTATATATTCAAACGAAATATTCCGAGAGGATTCTACAGTAATCCCAAGCCCTTAAGCATTCCTATGATACCACCATTATGGCAATATTTAACTTATTGAAAAAGTTAAATTTATGCATTAAAATATATAAACTACTGTATTGTATGTTCTATCTGACTGTGTCGAATTGGTGTTTCTATACCATTTAAAAATATAGTAATATTAATTAGAAATTGCCAAACCATCCTCCAATTTCAATTGCTAGTTTGGAATAAAATGCTTGAATTTTATAATTCATCAGTGACGGATACGATATATAAATAGTCATCCTACTCCTACTTACACTGATATGATACCTTCAAGAAATATTTCAATGTTTAAATATAAATGTTATGAGATTTTGAATCCCCTACACAAAACCATATTTAAAAGTGGTAATCCTTATCCGAACCTGGAACAAAGGTGTAACAACATAGGATGAGACTACAGTGAAGTATTACTTTGAAAAGACGTACCCCCTTAAGATCGATACAAAGAACAAAAATATTTAACAGATACACGTGTGACTGAACCCTAGTGTAAAGACAAATTGCAAATTTGGAAAACCCTATGCGTTTCAATACAAATATAGGTCCGTTTTAGTGTTAAGAAGGTATACAAATGTTGAAATGAAGCATGATAAATGCCAACTACTATGTCGGAGGGACCAGCAATACCTTGTTAGCATACACATGTTTTGTTGTGTATCAACAACAATTGAATAAATAAAATCTCCATAATGACAATATTCCAAAAGTTTATACAGAAGAATATTTTTTTTCTCGTCAGGGAAGGAGGATTCACTAAATAACAGTATGTCTTTGGAAATTTATTTGGAAAGATAGACGGAACCGTTATGGAAAAGGAAAAACTACAAAATATCAATCCTTACTTAATGGTGCTGTATTTGCTACAACAATCGTGGGAGACGTCCTTACATTGGTAGCATTCAACTAGCACATGCCTTGTTCTATGTTTCTAAAAATACAGGCCTTATACACAGTTTCATATAATTACTCGCCAAAATGTAGCATTGAACTGATATAAACATAACATTTATTATATGAATTTATGGCGAAATTACTACATAAATAAGCCGCCTACCAAAACCAATAACAACAATAAGAACGAAATAAGTTTATACCTGGAGTTTCTTATTGAAAACATATTTTAGTTTAGACTTATACCTCTAATTTGACATAAACGGACATTTTAATAAAAGAATATATGACAAACGAGTTGACTGGTTGATATAAGTTAAAGTGACAATATTTCGGATCCAACAGCCAAAACACTGTATAACCATACATCACAAATAACTATATAGTTCATACAAACATCAATTAAAACAACGAACCCCCCCCCCCCCCCCCCCTCCCCCCAAATGAGGTTTCGACGTGAAGAATTTATTTCATAAGCAATATTTCAGGTCATTTGCACACACGTATTTCTATAGCAACATTTCAATTTATTCACAAAATTTGATAACCTAGTGCTCCCATCGATTACCATACTAAGGAGAACAAACTAACACTATACGCTGATTTATTTTTTTTCCCCGATAACAATTTACCATAACTTTTTGCTTGGAAATTATACAGTAGCATCCTAGGGAAGAACCTGCAAAACATTGAAGAATTGATTTTCTCACTTCTTACAGTGAAAATGGAAGATAAAAAACGAATGGACAACAATTGTCATATTCCTTACTTTGTACAGGCATTTTGTAATGTGGAACATAATAGGTAAAAATTTCAAATATAGGGGTACAGCAGTCAACATTTTGCTATAATCGTAATCACTATAAACAAAGATAAACCTAAACGCATATATACAAAGCCGTTTTTACTTTGAATATGAAAGGGACATTAGTTACGAGATATACAAGAAATCTGGATTACGATTAAAAAAATATTCAATCATTAATGAAAGTGAGCTTTGGAATAATAATTAGATTTAAGCAGCAGTTATGGTACAGTTATGTCAAATTAAGCTAAGAAACATTGATAATGAATTATTCACTTGCATATCTTTAAAAAACTTATCAATAATTTTTTTTGAATTGTGTAGGACTGCTTGGGTTTATACAATCATTGCTGTTGAATCGTAATATTTGTGATGATATCATGTATGTGGACTGTAAGACAGAAGCCTTACGAGGAAATAAACTATATCGAGATAACAATGGAAACATCTACGACAACTTGTAAGTTCAAAAAAATTATAAAAATGACAGAAATGATGAATTTGATGAATTATAGATTAATTAGGAAAACAACTCTATCACACAAATATAGAAAGAGGAAGTGGTGTGATTGTCAATGAAACAATACCAAATGACACAGAAATTAACATCTATATGTCACTGCATGGACGTCAAGAATGACCAAAGCCCATACCGCATATTCAGCTATAAAAGGTCCCGAAATAACAAATGTATAACAAATGCAAACGAGAAAACAATTGACCTTATTAATGTACAAAACAATAAACGTAACACAGTAACAAACGCCAACCACTACATTACAGGCTCCTGACTTATGACAGACACATACATACAAAATATGGCTAGGCATGTGGGGTAAATCATGTAAGTGGCATCTCAACCCTACCCTCAATCTGCGACAGTGGTGTTAACAAGTTTACCTAAGGCGGATTGGACTATTCTGTTAATTTCATTAAATAATTAGTTACACGGGCATGTAAAACATGTTATCTTAAAAATGATGATTATTCAATATTTTAGTTGTACATACAGTCAAGCAAAGTGTAGAGACAGTTCTATTGACCTAGAGGCAGTTTGTACTTGTGTTCATCCTATGATTCAATCTCCAGTTACTCCTGCTTTACAGATAAGATCGTCATCATTGACTTCAAAGCAAAAGTTTTTAACGACTTTGGTTGTCGCTCCTTTTGCTACGTCACATATAGTATCATCAACAGTTAAACCAACAATAGGTCCACTAACAGTTAAATCAACAATGGGTCCACTAACAGTGAAACCAACAATAAATCCACTAACAGTTAAATCAACAATGAGTCCACTAACAGTGAAATCAACAATGGGTCCACTAACAGTGAAACCAACAATGAATCCACTTACAGTTAAACCAAAAATAGGTCCACTAACAGTTAAATCAACAATGGGTCCACTAACAGTGAAACCAACAATGAATCCACTTACAGTTAAACCAACAATGGGTCCACTAACAATGCAATCAACAATGGGTCTACTAACAGTGAAATCAACAATGGGTCCAACCATGGGTTCAACAACAGTGAAACCAACCATGGGTCCACCAACACAGGATGCGGTAACGTCTTTATTTTGCCGACAGAGGGATGTATGTTCAAACGATCAGGAACATTTGTGTGGGTCTGATAACACAACGTACAAAAACAGGTAAAAAAATCTTAATATTTTTATCAATTCATTATCAGTCATTTGTACTTGTATAAATCAGCTTAAGAATTGTGAGTATCTTTGACTAAGTAAAGCGTATTTACCCGACGACATCGGGATATAGGTATGTATTCGAATCTCAACAGAAAGTTGTGTAAATAATTAAAAAAAAAAAAACCGACACCAATGAAAATAGAAAACAATGTCAAAATTGTCACATTATAATAAAACTGTATTACTGTATGTCTTATACTTTTAGAGGCAAATATTCGAAAACGACTACATTATATTAACAAGTGAACACGTTAATTATGCTCTATGAAAGTCTAGTAGTTCGTGCAGTTTTCTGAGCAAGTTTAAAAAAAATTTCAAACAAAGATATTTACTGTGGGTAAGAATGCGCTAGCTGTCCCTATTCTCTAGATGAACAACTGTTGGTTATATTAATAATTTCGAATCTTCATGGAAGCTGGAGCACGATATCTAAGTTAACTAATTATTTTGATGTGTATTTTGTATGCCATAGTGACATCCTTGTGGGTAAGAATTCACTAGCTGTCCCTATTCTATAGATGAACAACTGTTGGTTATATTGACAATTTCGAATCTTCATAGAAGCTGGAGCACGAGATCTAAGTTAACTAATTATTTTGATGTGTATTTTGTATGCAAGAGTGACATCCTGTTGTTCTATATTCCAAATTCGAAAAGTCTATTGAATCTATGCGTGTATTGTCTCCCTTTGTAATATATTTGTTTGTTTTTAATGTAGTTAAGATTGTAGCATATATTGACTGCTGTGTTCCTATTTTTGTCATTTTTGCTTAAAGTGTGTGTTTGTTTTGTTTTACAAATCGTTGGCCATGTGATGAAATATGACGCGACTGTCGTACAAGTGAGAGGTTAAGCTAGCGTCAAAAACCAGATTTAATCAACCATTTTCTACATAAGAGAATGTCTGTACCAAGTCAGGAATATGACAGTTGCTTTCCATTCGTTTGATGTGTTAGAGCTGATTGATTTTGTCATTTGATTAGGGACGTTTCTTTGTGAATTCTCCGCTGAGTTGAGTATTATTGTGATTTAATTTATTTGAACAGGTTCATTATTTTATATGTACGTCTAGTTATTTGAATTCCTTTTAAATGATTACAAAATTTATAAATTCAATAGATTTTAGTTTTTATACTGGTTTATTTAAGCCATTCATGTATATTCATTCTTTTATTTGTTTGTTTTGAAACGTTTCAAATCATTATATTTGAATTTAAAAAATCTTTTCTAATTTTCAAAGACTATTTTGTTACATTTAACTAACAAAATAACCGTCCTTGCAAGACCTGCATTGACAGTCAATGTCGCTAATCCCCATTCAGCACCACATGTTTCGATTAATAAGGCAATTAACAGTGAGCAATTTCATCAAACTTTGAAAGACACAGTATAGTGACATAATATATAAAGCTTTCTGTATTAATATTTGGAGGTAAATGTGCTTTGTCTATAAGCCTTTTTGTGTTTCTTTATTACATATATGACGTTGCTCTGTACCGAGTTATACTAATTACGGGATTTGTACTTACTTTAGCAACATGACGGGTGCCATTTATGGAATAGGATCTGCTAAATCTTTTTGAGAAACCTGATATCACTCCCAGTTTTGATGGGGATCCGTGTTGCTCAGTCTATAGTTTTTAAGTAATGTTTTGTGTGATATTGTTTGTATGTTTGTCTTTTTAAGTCATGTTGTTGACAGTTTATCATGGACTTATGTATATGAATTTCTCTCAGGTATGTTTCCTCTCATATTGTTTTTATACAAAACTAAAACTTTTATAAGTTCATTTTTGTTATAATTTTCATTCGTGTATTATATTCTACAACAGAATTAATTCAATTAAACTTTAATGCTTTTGTATTTCTAATACACTTTCTTTCTTTTACAGATGCGAGTTTACTAAGGCTCAGTGTGTCAATCCGAATCTTTCGATTGTTCGGGAAGGAGATTGTTGACAATAATGTTATCTACGAGGTTCATATATTCTGCATATACTTAATAAAAAGAAAATTATACAATGAAAGAACTGTATTTGACTTTTAATTTTATTTCTGAACAGAAACTGGACTGATAAGGCCCCTCGTTTCAGCTTTCTTGTGGTATTGATTATACGTATACATGTATTTATAAATAATCACTAGATAATCACTCGATGAAGAGGAAATTGAAGCAGTAAAAATGATCTGAACAATAAGATATTCAAAATTGGAATGGTTGATTGACCCCTTATAGGAGCTATTTCCCTTGTAACACATTATTTTACAGTTTCTGAATACAAACCATGATAGAGAAAGAAAAAGAGAAACCTTAACAAGAATAAACATTCAGCACAATAAGATCTACAAATCAGTAATCTAAGCAAAAATTGTCGCCTGAATGCTTTGAGTTCTGCTGAATGAAGTTATGCATTCTTTTTGTTTGCATTTTGTCAAAAATATGAGGACAGTCACTATATCATTCCATAAAATGTCAATTAGTCTCTAGTGTACAGTCCTTTTATTGACAACCACGTCTGCTTAATTGTTTTTTTTTAGAAGACTTTATTGTAAAAAAAACTTTTTAAAATATATAGTAAAGAAAGTGACTATATATCAAGTTGACTTCAATTACTATTTTCTCCGACTTTCCACTACCAGATAGAAGCATTTACATTTTAACATGGTTCAAATATTTATAAGGTGCAGAAAATTTCTATTTAAAAGGTTGAATATATTAATTTGTTCAATAATATGTTCCTCGTTTACTACATTGCGTAAATGCATTCTGAATATGGACACAATAGAGAGGGGTTTTATCTTAGTGCTTATTAGATATTGTTAGATATCAAATAACACTTATAACTACAAACAATTAAACTGATTCTTTTTAAACACCATTCAAAACATTTCATTTTTGTATTTTGTTGGATTTGACATTACTTTTAATTTAGGGACTGCATTGTTGATATGGGCTGCTTTCAACACATATATTATATTTCACAAAGACACCAACATTCTGTTTGTGTGTGTGACAAAGACCTGGATTAAAAAAAATGATTTTAAACTTTTAGGGAACAAACTGTGTGAGATGGAGGTTAAGAAAAAGAGTTTGTTTTAAATATATAGAAAATTTGGAAGAAAATAAGATAGCTCAAGTTGATAGATGGCATAAATTGAAAATGAGATAGAAAAACAAATTTGAATTCATTACTGTATCTTGCAATATTCATTGTGCCCACTTATCTACTTGTTATAAGTGAAACAAATAAAATTACTTTATGTTGCAATATTTATTAAGATCCCCTTTTCACGACCACTTTTCAGTGAGAAATAAAAGTAAAAAGAAGAATGTTGCTGCAACTTATGTTGAAATTTTTTTTGGATTGGAAAAATCAAATTATATAAAAGATTGCATTTTTGGACAACATTTATGCTGTGTTTTCCCGACCCAATAGTGTAATCAGAAAACGACTCTAAATCGAAAATGCATTGATCACCTTCAAGAATGGTTGTGCCTGTTTTTTTTTTAATTTTTGTTCTCTAGAATTATCTTATGATCTGTTATAATTTATTTGATTGTAATTTAATAATGAATTTAATAATGAACGTAAAATTAAGGTAATAATTTTACCGGTGTCAAAATTTCAAAAAAATAAGAAGTACAATCGTTAACATACACCAATGATGACATCACATGCACTTTAAAAGGACCTATACTGCCTTAAAACACCGTCTTTCCCACACACATACATGTGCTACATTAGCGGATCCAGGGTGGTGTTTCCGGGTGTTGGAACCTCCCTTTTTTAGGACTATCAATGCAGTTGAAAGGGGACATATAGTTGGAACCCCCCTTTTGTCCCGGGTTGGGAACCCCTTTATAAAATGACTGGATCTGCCCCTCTGCTATATAAAACGTCTAATTAGTAATCAAAGATACCAGGCTTATAATTTAATATGCCAGACGCGCGTTTCGTCTTCATTAGACTCATCAGTGACGTTCAGATAAAAAAAGTTATAAAGCCAAACAAGTACAAAGTTGAAGAAGATTGAAGACCTAAAATTCCAAAAAGTTGTGCCAAATACAGCTAAGGTAATCTATGCCTGGGAATCAGTAAATTTATAGAAATGACCATATAGTTGATATTGATATCAGAATAACATATTATAATGAAACATACATCTCATGTAATTATTTGACAAAACAATGTCTTATTATCTTTTTTTAATATTTATTGTCATTTATTCACTTTAAATTCACTTTAAATTTGTGTTTATAACATAATTGTTCCTAACTGTTTTATCGTATTCTGAACTTTAAAACTTTATCAAAATATACCTTTTTTTTATACTTCCCAGCTTTGCACTAATTCCCTTCCAATCGTTTTCTTCTGATTTGAAGTCATCTGGTGTTTTTATTGTTTCCTCCTTTTATACCAACGGTGTATTAAGTACACTTGAGTCTATAAAATGGTTATCCTACAGTCTGTAATTTTTTCAATAAAATTTATAAATTGTAAAATAAAAACAATTCTTACGAAACATATCATATAAATATCAAACAAATTTTTCACGTTACAAATCCTGCAAGAATTATTCAATGTAACAATATATGAAAGTATAAAAAGTATTTAAGAAAAGGTTCAGTAAAATTCGCTGTACGTATAGTTTAACTAATAAGAAGATCAGTACATTGATGGTGCCTAAAGGTCCTATTGATGACCATGCTGAAAGTTGGAACTTCACTATTTATTTTGCAGCCACTCAAATCTCAACCACGTATGAGACTTCAAAGCACAGCATGTGAAACACATGTTCGACATGTTCGTAAAGGAATGCAAGCTTAATCAATCAGATGAAAACCATTAGATCCCCTCAGACATGGCACAAGTCTGTAATATCATAATCACTATAAGTTCTTAAACTAACCGCACTTTTCGTACTTCTTATTTAATTTGTATATCGAACTGCAATCTTATATAATTGACAATAAAAGACGAGGGGCGAAAGATACCAGAGGGACAGTCAAACTCATAAATCGAAATAAACTGACAACGCCATGGCTTAAAATAAAAAGACAAACAAACAAAAGTACACATGATACTACATAGAAAACTAAAGAATAAGCAACACGAACCCCATTAAAAACTAGGGGTGATCTCAGGTGCTCCGGAAGGGTAAGCAGATCCTGCTCCACATATAGCACCCGTCGTGTTACTCATGTCATAACACATCCGGTAAATAGTCTCATGCGGTAGGTCACATTCATGAAAGGGAAGGGGATTGTTGTTACGACATAAGGAACATTTCCGATATCATTTGTGAAACGGTCATTCCATAACGGTCAATCAACTTGTGATGGCGTCCGTAAAATTTACGAAGGGATGATTTCAACTTCACCATTTTGAACTCTTGGTTTAATAGCTTCCTTGTGAGCAGCAACCCTCTATCAAGAAAATTATGATATGAAATGCAAGCACGGGAATATCGTATCAATTGGGAGATATAATATGTTGCATTATATTACCTCCTATACATTTCTTGGAATAGGATTGGTTGAAAAAAAACCGGAATGGAGACCGTGTTTATTTCATATAGGGTTAGTAGTCGGTTGTAGTAGTGTTACGTCTAATTATAAAAGCAAAACAGTGGTGAGGAAATGTCTGAAGGTTTACACAGACATAGAAATTGAAGATGAACTATTGAAATAAATTCATAAAACACATTTAAAGCTAATAAGCTAATATAATAAAATGTTATTGCTGGCATTTGTTATTGTATAGACCAATGGAAGTAGCATCTTTATTTTAACGTTACTGAAGTTCTTATCACTTTGACAGCCCACTAGTCTAAATACCTCATTTTTAGATAGTCAGAAAGATAAGTTCGTTACACAGTGTGTACACATCTGTTATTATTTACACAGAGTGCTAGTGACCTATTTGATAACGTCAGCAAATTCCATATTGGGATTCAAGGTTCGCTTTCACACCAGAAATTTTCTGACCCCATATCTTCGTATTCCTTTAGTAGGTCACCAGTACACTATGTTTCTATTAACAGTGTACAAGAGGGCTATATCTTTCATTTGAAAAGTGTTATCAAATTTCTGATTAAAAATTATGATCAAGACCATCTTAATGTCTTTTGTTTTCAGTCATGTAAAACGCTTCACGGTTGGCATCACTAATTATCTCGATCCAAATTTACAGGCACATAACAATTTCTCTGAAACATCTTTCCCTAAATTCAATTACAACTCAAAAGTATACACTTGGTGCAATAAAAATTAGCGGAGAATCTCAATATATATATATATATATATATATATATATATATATTCTTTGTTTAAACTAACTCAAAATGCAGACCATTAACCTGCAACCTTATAACATGTATAAGTTTATTACAAAAATATGAAATGAAAATAGAAAAAACTTTGTTAAATACAAGTACACACTCCTGCCGCGCCTTAATTTGTGCTATTATAAATTAAATAGAATAAGACAACAAAGTTAAGGAAGCTGGCTTGTCATGTTTTAGATTTTTTGTCAGATTTTCGGAATCCTCTGGTTTTATCCATTTGAATGCCTTGAAAAAATTTGCCCGGTGACCCCCATTTTTCTTTTTGTAAATCTTTTACATGTATAATAATAAGCCATCTGTAAAAGTCTTATAACATTTTGATTACTTTTTAACAGTTTTTGAGAACTTCAACTTGTCAATGATAAAGCTATGAAAAGTCAAGAGAGAATATTTTCCCGCCAAAATGTCAATGGCTAATATCTCGAAAATAAGCACGGTGACCTATATATATATTTTTTTTTGCTCTTTGGATTCCTTTATTAATCCCCTATCTATATAAACTAGTGTTTTGAAAAGTTAATTACTTTGAAACTGAGAAGCGAACTCCCTTAAGAACAAGTCCTTAATATTCGGAGAATTAAACATGGATTATACCTTTAACATTAACTATGTATAGTGCAGACCTTTACTAACATCTCAATATAAAAGAGGGGCGAAAGATACAAGAGGGACAGTCGAAATCATAGATAGAAAATAAACTGACAATGCCATGGCTAACAAAGAAAAAGACAAACAGACAAATAAAACTAAACAACACACAACATTAAAAACTAAAGACTAAGCAACAAGCATCACATAAAAAAATAGGGTTGATCTCAATTGCTCTGGAAGGGTAAGCGAATCCTGGTCCACATGTGGCACCCGTCGTACTGCTCATGTTATAAATCCGGTAAATAGTCTTATTTGGTAGGTTTCATTCGTGAAAAGAGAAGGGGATTTCAGTTACGACATAAGGAACATATCCGATATCATCTATGAAACGGTTATTCCATAACGGTCGACCAACTCGTGATGGCGTCTGTAAAATTTTTGAAGGGATGATTTCAACTTTACCGTTTGGAACAATTGGTTTGATGCTTCCTTGTGAGCAAAAACCTTATCAAGGAAATCATGATAGGAAATACAATCCCGGAACATGGTATGATTTGGGAGATATACATGTATACTCCGTATGCAGGCACTGCTGGATTTTTGCTACATAGAAATGGAAAGTTCACAATTGGGTAGCTGACATCATCTCTTTTGTCGTAAAGTTTTGTTTTCAACCGACCCTCAGTGTCAATTTCTAGATTTAAGTCAAAATATGAGGCAGACTTATCTGTTTCTGTTGTATCCTGTATCACTAGTTCGATGGGAGAGATGCGTTTAACATAGTTACCAAATTTTGAATTATTTAATGAGAGAACACCATCTAAATGATCTATACACCTGAAAAAAGTATTGCAACACCAAATATAAAATAAAATCAAAAACTGAAATTTCAATTTTTTTATTTTCATTTTCATTTTTATTTATCTGATAGAGTACACCTTTCCTACTTATTGACCTTAAATTAATTGTTTTTCACCCATGCATGGTGGCTCCCTTATGGTGTGGGGGTGCAGGTCTTATGACTGCAAGTTGGACATGAAAACTGTTCGTTGTAACCTTAATGGGCAAAGATACCAGCTGGAAATCCTTAAGGCAAGTGTAGTGCCGCATTTTGACAATCATCCGTTGAGGACAAGGCCCATTTTCATGGACGATAAACCACGACCGCATCGACCGCGGGCTGTAACAGCGTATCTTCACGACGAGTCAGTGGAGACATTGCCCTGGCCAGCATGTAGCACTGAATAAAACCCGATAGAGCACATTTGGGACATCATCGGTCGAAAAGTGTTAAAAAAGACACCTCCTGTGCAAAATCTTGCAGAATTGGACAATGCACCTCACCATGAATGCCATGAATGGCAACAGTTAAAACAACAACAAATACGACGGTTATGTGGTGGTATGAGAAGGCGGCTGGGAGCAGTGATCTGTGTGAACGGAAGTAATAAAAAATATTAAAATTTCCGGTTTAAATTGACAAAATGGTCCAATGAGTGTTTTTGACATCAACTCGAAGTTGTCCGATGGAATTGGAATCGCGTAGACCAATGGTTGTAAACAGTGCATTTGTCCTAAAAAATGATGTCTTTTTAAAAATAAATCTTTGTATGATTAAATTTGAATTTTTCAGTGTTTAACATGTCTTTCAGCTTTAAAAAGACCCAATTCACCCCAAAACTATGAACATTTAACCATATTTTAGAAAAAATGGTACAGGTACGGTTTGCAATTTGTCTAATGGAAAAAATCAGGTGTTGCAACACTTTTTTCCAGGTGTATATATAGCAAAAAGTAAAATTAAAGGATGTTGCTAACTTCTTAACTTTCTTCCTAAGAAGTACTTGTATGAAGTCTAATATAGTTTGATAACTAAAAGTTTGTCAAAGCTAGATAGAATACACGATTACGGTAAATTGAAGTCTAAAACGACTGATATATCACGTTTATAAAAATGAGGTTCACGAAAGGTTGGTATATTTTTCAAACTGATATAAAGTAAAAAAAACAAACGCGCAACAGAGTCTAAACAATCGTTTGAAAATGTTTTAAAAAAGACAAAAATATGAAAAATATTTCATGTCATAAACCCACCATATCAAACAAGTCACGTGATCAAAACATTACCCCCTCTTATTATGCTGATATTGAAAACTATGCCCCGATTGACCCTGAATTTGTTTATACTTGTATCTTATCACTTTTAGAACTAACATCATGGAGATTCTACATATATTTATATCTTTAGGTATGTGTATTAAATAATTTGTTAAAATACAATAAATAGAAAATATTCTTAATGTTGCGGTTGCATGACTGCAGATCCATTAGAAGAAAAAAATTTACAATTGACGTTCGTTTGATATATATTTTGAGCAAAAGGGATAGCGTTGACGAAATATTGTTAAAGGAAATGTACAAATAAGTATGAAGTTATCTTGCTAAATCTATGTTACTACTTTAAGGAGCAAGGACACAATTTGAAATAATTACTAACATAACAAAGTATAATTTATACGATTCATAAAATAGTAGTACATTTACTTAGATTACCATTAAATTTCATAGTACTTAAATATATAGTCAGGAATATGACATTTGTTTGATGTGTTTTATCATTTGATTTTGCCATTTTATTAGGGACTTTAAGTTTTGAATTTTCCTTGGAGTTCAGTATTTTTGTGATTTTACTTTTTATACACTACACATGATGGTTCCATTTCAAAAAAATGTTTGTCATGAAATTCAAATAATATGAGGTTTGCATATTGTCAAAATCGTCCTTTAAAATTTCTTTATTTGTGATCAACACTCTTTTATATATTTATTTAACGAATGATAAAAAACAAATAATTAAGAGACATTTACCATTAAAAAAAAGTAAAAGATATTAGAACTCTGTAAAATTGTTGTGTGCGAAACAACTACATAAACAGGTTAAAATCTATACGGTCAAAAGTGATCGACAGAATAATCACATTAATCTAAGGCCACACCAATTTAATTCCTTGTTCGACGGACCCGCCCGCACCTATTTTTTTCAAAACAGATTTTTTTTATTTTTTTTTATATTCCCGCTTCCCGCATCCGGAAATGTATTCATGTCTATTTCCCGCACCGTTTTTTTGTAAATATTACAAAAAGATATCAACATTTGTTTTTTAAAATCACAGTCTAACCTGTATATAACTATTTTAAACCTATAAGCACCCCATCACACTGTGTAAATATCTGTGAGAATATTTGTTTCAGCATAAAAGCAATTTATCCCACATGAGAGTGCTCCGAAATAAATATATAACAGCGGAAATACCTGTACAGAACAAAACATTGGTTACTTTCCCCCTTACTTATATTCCCTATCAAAAAATGTTCGTTGTTAGAATAAAGAACAAAGAACTTCTGAAGGAGTTGCCTTCAACTGCAATTATATTGTATGCTGGCGAAACAAAATTATCCATAGCCGCAAGGAATTGATAGCCACTGCATGTTTATGCACCTGTCCTGATTGATTCAGGGGCCTGTCGTTCAGCAGTTATCGTTTGTTGATGTGGGTCATTGGTATTTCCCCGTTTGGATATATAAATTAGATAGTTGGATTTCCTGCTCGAATTGTGTACACTAATAATTTTGGGGTCCCTTATAGCTTGCTGTTTGGTCTGGATCAAAGCCCTGTGTAAAAGGCCGTAATTTGACCTGTGTTTAGGGGTTGTTCCCAACCTGATAATAAAAATTCTAATGCAACAACGTTTGTAACGTTCATTCTGATTAGATAACGTCACTTTCTTACATGGCATCAATTGACAATTGATGCTATGGGACGTACGGGCAAGCGCAGATAACTGTATTGTATTTTAAGCTCCGACGGCATCAATTTGGGATTTGATGGTCGCAAATTAAGTGTACTGGCGACGCGTTAGCCGTCGGAGCTTAAAATACAATATTGTTATCTCCATTCTAATGAAACTGACAGAAAACAACGTTAAAACATGTATTTAAAATCTGTCATATGCCGTCTGCGCTTGCCCGTATGTCCCATAGCATCAATTGTCAATTGATGCCATGTAAGAAAGTGACGTTATCCAATCAGAATGAACGTTACAAACGTTGTTGCATTAGAATTTTTATTATCAGGTTGGGAACAACCCTCCCTCAGAGGTAATTTTACTGTTGTAGAAAAGGGAATAGAAATACCAAGGATTTGTATAGTGCTACTATACAAAAACTTTGAAAAACTAGAATTGTTTACTCAAAAAGAGGAGAAATACATTATATTTTAAACAACTTTTCTAAACCTTTTGCTAAAAGAGGGTTCCACTTATTTTGAATAATATTAAACTTTTAAAGTGTTATATTGACATGGTTTAAGTGCAGGAATATTACAAAAATCTTGGACATGTTTTAACCATTTAATACAAGATAGATATATAGTTCTTTGGGAATATATGAGCCCTTTTGTACTTAAAAGTGTTTTTACAAAGAAATATATATGTTCCCAACCTGATTATGACTTAGATGGAGAATTGTCTCATTATCAGTCACACATACATATACCAGATTTAATTATACAATTATTTCTTGGTGAACAGGGAAAAAATACTTCATAAATCAAAGAATTGTCAAAGTACAAGTGATAAATCAAGTTTTAATATTGTTAAAACCTACTATTTTATATTTACAAAAAAAAATTATAATCGCTCGCCTTCACTTTTCAAGCTTCGCCTCAAAAATTTGCAAATTGAATATTTTTTTATTAAAATTTTCAAATCGCTCGCTCGCCCCAATTTTTGGAGTCCAAAAATCCGTAGAACAAGAAATTGAATTGGTGTGGCCTAAAGACTACTTTGCATTAGGGAGTTGGATTCTTATTTTTGTTCATAATTTATCTATACGTCATTAAACGATCCAATTGTAAAAGTTATTTTCTATAAAAGTGCGAAAGATACAAGCGGGACATTCAATTTCATAAATAGAAAAAAAAATGACAACACCATGGCTAAAGATGAAAAAGACAGAGACAAATAACAATACACACGGCACAACATAGAAAACTAAAGACTAAACAACACAAACTCCACTAAACAATGGGAGTGATCGCAGGAAAACATGTTACAGAATCGGATGGAATTACATAATACAGGTCTGATTTCGAATTGTCAAAGAACAAACATATATTATAGCCACCTGTCTAACAGATATTGCTCATTATAGGTTTAAACGAAGAAATATGTAATTAAAGACAGATGAAAGATGTCCAAAATTTACTAGTACTCAAACAAACAAGTCGAAAAAATCTGACCACGCAATGTCAAAGATGGGATAAACGTGAAGATGCATATTCATATAACATAAGTAGATACTTTCTTCATGGACTATGTTTTTGAGCGGCCTTCCCAAAACTTACTCAATACATTGATGATATTTTCTGATATGAATTGTCTACTGCTTAGTCCTCTGAAATTCCAACCATATATCTCAGTTTGTACTATCCTATCGTAATTCGATATTTCGCTAATTTCCTTTTCGAGTTGATACTGTTTTCTTATCACTATGACAAAAAACGTTTCTTTTTTTCAAATATTTTTGTTTATTGCTTAGGACTTCTTGGGTTCATACAATCATTTCTGATGCATCATGAACTTTGCGAAGAGATCATGTTTGTAAACTGTAAAACAGAGGCCTTACCAGGAAATAAATTATATCGAGACAACAATGGAATCATTTACGACAACTTGTAAGTACATTGCACAATATATAATCGACACTATATTTTTAATTTAAAAGATGTAAGTTGTTATTCGTAACTTGATAAAAAAAAATATTTCCAATGTATTAAACAAGACTGTGTAGATGCATTTGTTACACTGATTATAGAGTTTTCAACCGCAAAACTCATTGGAAATAAAGTCATCCAAACAGATTTGACTGACTCTTCAAAGTTTTAAAAATTAGGATTTGCAATATGATACATTTGTTTCATTTAAATTCTAAAAAGAAATTATATGCGCTTTCCTCTTGATTCACTTTCATCAGGAATGACCATTGACCAATGCAATAGACCCTGAATATTTGAAGAGCTATATGTCACAAAAGGATCTTAAAATCTAAGAAACAATATGTTTGCTTATTTTTCTAGTTGTACATACAGCCAAGCAAAGTGTAAAGACAGTTCTATTGATTTAGAAACAGTGTGTACCTGTGAGCATCCTGGTATGAATAATCAAGTTTCAGGTACGTCAGTAAAATGGACACCAACACAGAAAACTACGATGAAACCTTTGATTACAGCTTCATTTTCTACACCACCTACAGTACAATCTACGACACAGCCTACAATGGGTATGTCGGCAACTGTTCCATCCAGTATACCTGTATCAACACAGAAAAATTTGGTATCAGCATTTTGCCAAAATAAGGATTTGGTAGATTGCCCATCGAACACGGCACTTATATGTGGGTCAGATAACAAAAGCTACGGCAGGTAATTTTTACAATGCTATAATCTTTTATTTTGCAATTTACCTTGTTGAATGCTAATTCATTATGGATTTTGTTATACTATGATAAGTATATTTCTGTTTAGTGATACTTAGTGATACTTAAAAACACCTGTTTAATAATGCGTTAATCCTTTATTTTGCAATTTACCTTGTTGAATACTAATTCATTAAGAAATGTGTTATACTATGATAAGTATATTTCTGTTTAATGATACTTAAAACACCTGTTTGCTTTAATCTTTTATCATGTTTATTTTGCAATTTACCTTGTTGAATACTAATTCATTATGGATTTTGTTATACATGATAAATATATTTCTGTTTAATGATACTTAAAAACACCTGTTTAATAATGCTTTAATCCTTTATTTTGCAATTTATCTTGTTGAATGCTAATTCATTATGGATTTTGTTATACTATGATAAGTATATTACTGTTTAGTGATACTTAAAAACACCTGTTTGCTTTAATCTTTTATCATGTTTATTTTGCAATTTACCTTGTTGAATGCTAATTCATTATGAAATTTGTTATACTATGATAAATATATTTCTGTTTAATGATACTTAAAACACCTGTTTTACAATGCTTTAATCCTTTATTTTGCAATTTACCTGGTTCAATTTTAATTCATTATGAATTTTGTTATACTATGATGAGTATATTTCTGTTTAATGATACTTAAAAAAAACACCTGTTTTACAATACCTTAAAACTTTTAAGGAAGTCCGCTCCTCTGTTTCAAAATAAAAAAAAAATAAAAAATACAGTTATATATTGACAGAATATGAATAAGCGAACCAAAAATCAGAAAAAATATAGGTCCGTGTTTTACTTTTTAAGATATAATCAATTACAAATTGTGTGTGTGGGCGGGGGGGGGGGGGGGGGGGGTTTCTAGATTTTTCGTACATTTAACATTGACACCTTTTCAAAAGCTATGAAAAAACTTCAAGAATTTTTCATTGTTGTCAAAAATGACTTTTGAAACTATATGCAATAAAATTATGAAAAGAAAAATACGTGTAGCGAACATCCTTAAGACCTGTTTTTATTGGAGATTAATTGTCAGTTTCTTATAAAGCTATATGTGAGAAATTTAGATTTGTATAGATAGTTTTCTATTTATTTCGTCATTATAAATTGTCAATTATTGTCATAATTTATAAACATGGTCTGCAAAAAAAAAAATCGATTAGAAAATTTGGGTAAATGTGTATCTGATAAATATCTAAAGCTAGCGACAATGATGGTCAATGTTTAGAACTCAAAGTGTCATACCTTGGTGAGGTACATTTAAGAAGGAAACTATCATCATCGTTTTTATTCTTTGCATATTTGAAACAGTGTTTCTTGACTGAACTTATCTTTTCTTTTACATACTTTCAAATCGAGACAATGTGGCTCGTTTAAAAATTAAAATCATATACAATAGATACTTCAAGTTTCATTAGTTCATTGACCATGTTTGGATTACAAAACCACAAAGTAAATGTGTTATTAACTAGTATTTATCGTTGCGAAAAAAATATACAAATGCTGAACATTCAAGGCTTCAAAGAGAACATTACACAAAGTTTGACCAAGCGTTCGTGAATATATTATTATTCGACGTATATATACAATAAGATGTGTATAATAGATTACATTTTGCATTATTTTACACAATGAATACGATCCCTGACACGACAATAACAATGATTAAGCAAGGGAACCTAATCATAATATATCACAAAAGATTGTATTTTACACGTTAAACAAATATCAACCGCACTGAAACAGTTGTAAAGTTGCATAGATTAAGTCCACAACCGAGAAGTGTGGATTATGATTATCTACAGTGAGAGTGACTGAAAAAATCAGGTCGAAGAAAAAAAAATCTCATCAGGAGAGAATTTAAATGATCGAAGAAGTAAAAGAAATGAATTGTCAATCGCAAAGTTTTAAAAGGATATTTCCTCTTTTCATTTTGCAACGCAATTTATGACTTGCTTTCGTTTGTTGATGGATTGGATTCTTACCTAATGTTTCCTTTTTTTTTATACAGATGTCAGCTTGCCAAGGCTCAGTGTGACAACCCAAATCTTTCGATTGCTAAGGAAGGAGCATGCTGATCATAAGGGATATATTCATGAACTGTTTATATAAATTAGTTGTGTAATTGATGAAAAATGAGTTGTCTCGTGATTTGTATGGAGAAAGTATACTAAAAAAAATAATCACTATGGTCTAGTCTGAACAATTTGAAATGATTTTTTTTTATCATTAAAATGGGGTTGCTTCATCTAAACACAATCATATTGAAATTTAATGTATTTTCTTCTCTGTTTTTGTCATTTTTGTAAAGATGAATTTTTTTTTCAGTTTGTGGTGGGGTTCGTCTTGCTTAGTCTTTAGTTTTCTTTGTTTTGCACTATTAATTGTCTGTTTGTCTTTTTATTGTTAAGCCATGGCGTTGTCAGTTTATTTTCGATCTATGAGTGTGACTGTCTCTGTATTATCTTTCGTCCCTCTTTAATCTAGTGTAAAAAAAACGTATTGGGTAGATATAAATTATGATTTATGTAATGACAAGACACGTTTGTAGCCAGTACTGATAAAATACTTTCAGTAAACTATAAACCTTAAAAAACATCGTAATATAAGAAAGAGTGAAAAAGAATCATTGAAACAAATGAGCACCTAAATTTCCTGTGTAGATTAAAATTAGCTGTGAAATTCATGTTTTCGATGTGCCTAACATTTTCAGATCTGATTTATAATATACTAATAAATGTAAATAAAAAATAAAACAAAAGGACAAATAAAGAATGCATTGACTCGTACCAATATATGCGCATTTTTTCGTACTTTTGAATAGACAACAAGTCATATAATTAACCAATTGGATGACCTTATCAAATTGCTGATGGTTAACGAACCGATACAAACCTTAATATAGATATAAAAAGACAGACAACGCAAGCGTATATTACTGATCTTAACTAGGCCTGCTTGATTTCCATGACATAGATTAATGAAATTTGTAAATCATAAGAATGATGTTTGGGGCCGAATCAATCAATGAAATTGTTCTTCCGTCGGCTCCTCTATTTCACTTTCAAATTTCCTTTTAGATTTGTAAATACGTATACATGTGATGTGTCCTTGCTCAGTTAATCGCCATTTAAAATTGATGGACTACAGATAAAAATGAGGTTATTATTTTACTTGCAACCAATAAAACATCAACAATGTAGTTCAACATGTTCAACTTGACTGCTTATAGCGAGTTTATTGTTTCAAAATTTCGTTTCTTTAAAAGTTTGAAACCTTTTCTTATACCGTGTCTTTATTGTATTCTACATACTAGCAAATGCTCCTTCATTATTTCATACTTTAAAGAATATAATAGAGAATTGGAAACGTTTGTTGCGCAGTTACTACCGACATATACAAAACTGTCTTGATGTTGTATGTATATCTGTTGTTGGTGTTTAAACCTTGTTTTTTGTTATAACACAATAAAACCACTCGAAGCTGGCAAACCGTAATGTTTCAGAAAATATCCGAGTGTATGGACCATTTTCTAGTTTGTTTTAGTATTCAAACGGTTTATAGTTATTTGTATCTTGATCATGTTATTTAAAGTTTATGCGTAGCAGATTCAAAATTGAAATATTCATTAAACACAATATGAAAGTAAACAAATAACCCATAAGCTCCTCTGAAAATCATAAACATAAGTCGAATAAAGACAAACAAAAATGAAAATACAACCAAGTCCACATTGGAAACTAAGAGATCGAGCTATTTAAACCCCGCAATTATACAGAAATGAACTCAGTTTCAGTCCTTACTTAGTAGATCTTTTAAATGGTTCAGTTAAGTGAACCAAATTGACAATCAAACTTACAGGTCAAATACGAACTGACAATGCCATGGCAAAAACGAAAAACGACAAAAAGACGAAAATAAGAATGCAAAACACAAACACAAAGTGAGCAAGTCTATCTGTTTAGGCCACTTTCTACGAAACGAGGACGGGATTGTGGTTAAGACAACTAGAACATATTTTCATCTACTAGAAAACATATTTGTTTAACGAACTCGTGGTTTAACAGCTTCCTCTACCAAGTAAATCGTGTTTGACAATGCAAGTAGTTATCAAAGGTTTCATGCTTATATTTTAATACACCAGACTCATCAGTAACGCTCTGATCAAAATAGTTATAAAGCCAAACAAGTACAAAGTTAAAGAGCATTTATGACCCAAAATTCCAAGTTGTGCCAAATACGACTAAGGTAATCGATGTCTGGGATAAGAAAATCCTTAGAATTTCGAACAGTTCATACTTTTGTAAACAGGAAATTTATAAAAATGACCATATAATTGATATTTATGTCAACATTGAAGTGCTGACTACTGGCCTTGTGATACCCTCGGGGAAGAAACGTCCACCATCAGTGGCATCGACCCAATGGTGTAAATAGTTATCAAAGGTACCAGGCTTATAATTGAATACGCCAGACACACGTTTCGTCTACATCAAACTCATCAGTGAAGCTTATGAATGTCATGTCAACGCAGAGATATAAATCCCGGACATGCCGGTGCTGTTAGAATCTTGCTCTACATAAATGGGAAGTTCTAAACAGGAAAGTAGACATCTTCTTCTTTGTCACAATGGTTCGTACTTCGTTCACTTTAAATTATATCTGAATAACTGAGCACTTTAATAAGAAAGGTTAATGTTTATACCTATCTTGTTCGTGATATTGTTAAATAATAAAGTAATAAGAACTAGAATCATTTCATCAACCAATACTAGTATCTTGAACTGTAAGAATACAAGAGGTATATTTTTTTCAACAAAAACGTATCCGGTCGCCGTCAATGTTTTGCTGAATGTATATATCAAAACAGAGTTGGATATCGAAGGGATACTAACTATGCTGTAATACAAATTGAATTGTACCTAATTTAAGTAAAATGTATATAAAACAGCAACAATAAAGAAGATACAATATCTAGGGAAAATAAACTCATCATAGATACCAGGACTAAATTTTGTATATACGCCAGACGCGCGTTTCGTCTACAAAAGACTCATCAGTGACGCTCGAATAAAAAAAAGGAAAATTATTGTATTGCATTTGACGATATGCTGATTGTGTCCTTTCAATCAATACAATAAAGTTAATTGTTTTGTGAATCGAAATCACTACATGTGAAATGAAATAATATTATCTTCAAAATATAGAAACGTTTCAATGAGCAACTTTTACCTGCATATGTGTTCATCAAATTGCAATTACGTTAAATATCCATCTAAGAAATTTCGTGTCAACTTCCATTAGTAATTCTGAAGTCACATCTGTTGTATGACAAGGTGGTCTAATTGTAATTTATGTTATTTCGTATCATATTACCTAATATGATACTAAAATATATCTGAATATAAATTCCAGTTTTTTTTTTTATTTAAAAAAGTCCCATTCTATAGCGCTGGCTTATGGATAACTACCAGTAATAATATTACGTTAATGCTAAAACAATTATGTTAATGGCGTTATATAACTGGAATTATACGCATATAGTGCATATTTGTCTTTCAATGTTTTATATGTCTAAGGTAAGTTTCTTTTGTCACTAGATTAAGAAAATGTATGTTATTCAAACAAAATGCTGTCGTCAATTCAAATATCTATAAATCTAAATTAAAATCAAATGATCAATTCTAAATATTTAGGCAATAATCGATGAATTGAAAATATATGTAAATAAACAAATGAATATCAAAAATGATAATCGACTGATTTTGTAACTAAACACATACCATGATTGAAAATTTATAATTGCACCAGACGCGCCTTTCGTCTACAAAAAACTCATCAGTGATGCTCGAATCAAAAGATGTTAAAAAGGCCAAAAAAGTACAAACTTGATGCGCATTGAGGACCAAAATTCCAAAAAAAAAAAGCCAAATAAAGCTAAAGTAATCTATATCTGAGGTAGAAAAACCTTAGCATTTTATAAAATCAAAGGATGGTAAACAGTTAATTTATAATTTTGACCATATCAATGATAATTCATGTCAACACAAAGAAACTCAAAACAAGCAGATATATCGACCCAATGATGAAAAAATGGAAACAATACGATTGATAAATTTCATGCGATCGAAGCGCTTTTCTGGATTCACCTTCATCAGGAATCTCAGAAGTTCAGTTATATCAGCACCGCGACATGGGATAGAGTAAATTGTCTCCCTCGTATGATCCAATCAAAATTTGAATTTTATTGTAAAAATATAAAAAAAAAATCATTTGATAGACGAAAACAATATGTTAGAACAACTCAAAGAACCGAGCTTGACTTAATATAAAATGCCCAAATATTACTTTATCTTATTTAACAAAAATAATATAAAAAAATCAAAATTTGAATCTAACTTAACATCCATATGCTAATACACTAGCGCAAAATAAACTTGATGAACTCTCTTAGTTGGTGCTGTTGCAAATGTCAGGATAAGAGTTTGTCGGCGAGTATTTCCAAAGCTACTTAAAGACAACCCTGAAATAGAAATAACAAAAATAAAAAATGGCATTCATCAAAAGTTAATATGAATAAATGTTGAATTCAGAAAAGATTATTTTCCGAGGTCCGTACGACAATTAGAAATTGACCCTTTCTATATAATGTTAATTTTAAAATTTACTTTTAGTGAAAGAAATAAACGTATTATAATACAGAACTAAATATAAGGTAATGCTACTTTTGTTTTTTCTTTTTTGTGATCTTTGAGTGTTTTAAATGTTGAGTACGTTCTGTCTCAAACAATGCCACAAAAAACCTTATGCTGACGTCATTTAACCAGACGACAACTAATTGCAAATTTAAAGTGCCAAATTTGGTAATACATGTACTAGTTTTTACATCTATCATAAGTTGTATACATTTTCTATAAATAACGTCATCCGCATAATATTTATATAACAGTTCTTGAAAAACTGGTCATTATCGTGATAAATGGACTGCCCACAGAACAGTGGTATTGACTAAGATAGTGATAATGACTGAGCCGAAGGCGAGGTCATTATCGCTGTCGCAGTCAATACCACTGTCCTACGGTCAGTCCATGTATCACGATAATGACCAGTTTTTCAAGAACTATTATATTTATTTCATTGAGAAACCATGTTTTGGAAAATTCTCATAAATTCAAAATGCCTACAGCGAACTCGAGTAGTTGTACGATTCCTATGGCAAAGAGTGAAGACCAGTCGTAGTAATACTGCCATTCATTTTAGTGCAATTTTTCAGTATATAAATACTTAATTAAGTTATGATCTTTAATTTTATAATTAACGTAAACATATAATGAACAATTTAACAACTTTAATATAATATTAAAAACAGGAACATGTTTTATAAAAGGTACATCTCTCTAAACAGAGAAAACACGCCCCACCGGTCATTAACAGAGAAATCACACCCCAACGGTCATTATCAGACGAAAACCAAGCCCCAACGGTCATTATCAGACGGAAACCACGCCCCACCGGTCATTATCATGTAAAAGTTCGTTAACGACCGGTTTTCAGGTCCGTTTTTTCCTTTTAATGACCGATGGAATTTATTACTGAAGAATAATGAATATCATGTGACCCCTTTTTATCCAATAAGAGAATCTTTTTCTCAACCGATATGAAATAAAATACATTACTACACTATGTACTATTATAAATCCTTCAGTGAAATCATTAGAAATCGAAATTAGGGTTTACAGAAATAATAAACAAAACTACTTGTGCAGCGTACTTCAGATATGACCTTATATATGTTATTAGAGTTTTATCTTGTAATTATAAAAAAGATGCGTAAATGTTTTTAATCAATTAACATGAAAAATATGTAGCTGTGCTTACGTTTCTGTTTCAAACGATAGTAGTATCAGGTAACTTGGCGAGCAATAGGTTTCATTTTAGGTTGAAGCTGAAATCTATAATGAAATTGTTATTGGCAGTATTGTTTGTCTTTGATTTATTAACTGTTTCGTATTGTCAATGTGGTCCATATTTTCCTGCCCATTTGCAAGACATGTTTTGTTCAGCTGGACATGGTAAAGTATATTGTTTAAACGTTTTCAATTGTTTTCGTTTGACTTTAAAAATTGTAAAAATATACCTAGATCTGATATGGAATTGTTTATATTTATATTTCAAGATAAAAAATTGAGACGATGAAGTCCTTCAACATTATCAATGTTTGTCATCCATGTTGTCAGTGAAACGTCATTTACAATGCATTATTGGGATAAAAACTTAAACGGCCATTTAATCAATACATGTAATATGTGTAATACCAAGTCAGATATATATATAAGCAATAGTCTTACCACAACAAACATCTGTATAACGTCAACATAATTGTTTAAATCTTCTGGTGGATGCCGTGGTTGTTCTGTTACTCATAAAACAATTTTAATGTCCTGATTTCGAAATACGACACTTTTTTTTCAAATAATCATTAAACACCGAGTTGTTGAAAGCCTACGCTGTATACTTGTATGTAATATATGCATTCAAACATAATTATGCATTTTGTGATACCATATAGCTAAACACAAACAGAGCTCTCATATCAGTTTTCGTCTTAATATCTTGCAAAGTTTGGTATCAGACATGGACCTCCAAACCCACAACGAGTTCAATTAAGACTGTGTTAAATAAGCTTATTGATATAAAAATAAACAGAACTCTGTTTTGAGACAAGAATTATATTGTAGATGTATGTCTGCATGTCACATTTGTTCCTAAATTAACTGATACAGAAAAACTGAATACTAACAAACTGGAATCCGTCAATGATACTTATGGTTTTATATCGATGAAAATTAAAACAATAACATGATGCTGACTATTTTCATTTAATTTAATCAATCGTAATTAAATGACAAAATATGTTTGAGTTATCTACAAATTCTACTAGAGGACATCCTTGGAAATTAATTAAAAAGAGGTGTAATTCAACTCCACGTCTTAATTCGTTTTCACAAAGGATCATTGATCAATGGAATAGTCTTTCAACAGAAACAGTTTGTGCAGAATCTGTCAATATTTTAAAAAATCGTATTAATGATGAACATCGGAATGGGAAGAAGTTTAATCCTACATGACATTAGATGACATAAAATAAATGCAGCAGTATTTAAATGTGACAAGTATTAAAAATATTGTGGAAACCATCGTACAACATATATACCAGTACAGGAAAATTAAAATATTCGTTCTGTTATGCGCACAGCTCATAGTTAAATCATAAGTATTTTAATATAATTAATATAAAGTTAATTACGAGGCGGCAAAAGAAGTTCCCAACTTAATGATCGCCGCAATAATCCAGGAAGAATCCAGGTAGGAAGGTAACTTGCTATTTTATTTTGTTCAAGTATGATATGGTCACAGTTCATACGCATACTTTATAAAACCAAATTATTTTTTTTTTAATTTTACAGTAATCCTTGCACTTCCAATAAATGTGACGTCAAAAACAGTAAAAGGCGGGACAGATACGTTCTATCGTTCATTGGTGGTACAAGTTCTGAAGGTATGTACTATTCAGAAGTAATAATATGTGGCATTGCCTGTTTTATGTAAGGAGCCTGCAAAGTGCATGCTGGTGAAATACGCTTTCATTTGTTTAACAGTATAACAGAATAATGAAAAGTAATTCAGCACAATGTCCACTCTTTACCAGTTTATGTTTTAGTAAAGGGGTCTTTTAAAAATACCTTTAAAGTAAGTAGAATTAGTGTATGTCTGAAATTCCTTAATGAAAAACGACAAATGAACGATCAAACGCAATTATTTGAAGCCTTCATAATGAACAATCAAATCCAAATATAAGAAGGCAATGTTTCCAGAGTTCTTACTTATAGCTAAATATATTAAAATAACAATGTCAAATCATTGGCAAAATGCTGACTACTGGTCTTCTGTAGCCTCTGGAAGTAAAACACTAACTACAGTGGTATTACACAGCTTCTATTTTTTTTATAACATGCATTTGAATTTTTTCAAATATTGTTTTTACACGTCATTTCATACCACCTTTAATTTGCAGCAAGGCGTACCTCCTCTGAGAAAAGGGGGCATCGTTACTTTAAAGTCAAGTGCTCGTAATGGGGCAGGTTGTAAACAATTTACCATGAGATTATTCGGAGGTTATATTATCGGGGGTATGTATTATATCTAAAATAACTAGCATTACATTAGTATGTGCTTAAAAAAGATATGCTGTTGTAAAGCATATTTAATGCAAGTTAATATTGCAGACATTCTAATGCGTTTCATAATTAGCAAAATGTAAAATTGTCCTGTATATAGAAGATGCACGGTTAGTGTCGAAAGTGATACTACATGCGTTTGTTGACCCCATTCTCTAAAAGTATCTGTACAAATCATGTTCTAACCCTAATTTCTGTGTTGATACATCTATTTCACATGTGGTGAATATAAATGTTTCAAGTTCTTTTTCTTGCTGTTTTATTCTACTCTGTGACGAATATACAGCTTTCTCGAATGTAACAATATGTTTGAAATCGTTTTGATTTACTGCAGTTTAAAAAATGTCGACATACTGGAAGTGTAATAAAAAAACTCATAAAAGAGTGGAGAAAGATACCAGCGGGACTTTCAAACTCATAGATCTAAAACAAACTGACAACGCCATGGCTAAAAAAAGAAAAGAGATAAACATAAAATACTACACAAGACACAACATACAAAACTGAAGAGTAAGCAACACGAACCCCACCAAAAACTGGGAGTGATCTCTTATAAATATCTTTCGTCTAAAGCTCTTTTTCGTCATAAGGAACGCTCAAATAAAACGTATGTATACGTCAATGATGAATAAAAATCAGTATAAATTTTAAAGCGACCTTAAAAAATATACCAAATTTATCATTGTATATAACTGAACCTTGGTTTATATTTTTGTGAAAAATGAAGGGTAAACTCCCTGTTATAAAAAAAATGAATTGCTTTTCAAAAGAAAATAGATGCTCATATATTCTTTTATGTAGACGAAACGGCGCCTCGTGTTCATAATTGTAAGCATGGTATCTTTGGATGAGTGTATTCATCCTTTACTTATATAAGGTATTGACAGATTTTAATGTTCTAATATAGTTGCTCTTATTTTACAATACTTTCAAACAAGTAATGCTTGTATCCCGTTTTAAAAAAAAATGTATAAATGTATAACATTTACATTTACTTTCCGTTATCCAGTGCGTGTCAATGATAAATTATAATGAATATTTTCTGTATGTGGTTTTAATATTTTACTCATAGATAAATGAACGCGCTGTCGCTGAATTATTATTACTTATTGTTCACGTTGTACGCTTAATTTGATTAAGTATGAATAAACAAGTTCACGATTATGTTTTTATGCATTGCATTACATTACAACTTTTATAAATGAAATTTTCACCTGAACATCTTGAGCAGTGTATAAAAGTAGAATTTCCATGCTATAATTTTCTAAAAGATGTGTGTTTTTTTTTATATAAGAAACATGATACATGTGTTAAAATTAATGTCCGTTATACATGTATTCAAAGTATAAATCTTTAGACCGTTGGTTTTCCTGTTTGAATGGTTTTACACTAGTTATATTTTGGGGCCCTTTAAAGCTTGTTTATAAATTGTGACTTGGATGGAAATTCGTCTAATTGGCACTCATACCTCATCTTCTTATATCTATATCACTTTAATGGTTCAGAACAACACAATTATTTAGTACATGTCTACCATTGGCGCCAATGGTGTAAACTGTGTATGTGACATATGTTGAGCAAGTCATTGTCGGTCATTTTGTTTAACATCAATTTAAGACTGTCTCCATCGAAAATTTTGTTTAATACATGTTGAGTTATGCACGTGACGCATAGTTAAAGTGATTAATACATGACATTTTCTATAAAGCAGTCCGGGTATCATCCCGAGACCCTATACTAGCCGAATACGTTAGTTGGTGGCTTATGTGGGTCTAGGGATGACACGGAGGCCGATATAGATAAGTACATGTATTTATCGTTTTATCGTATACTTTCGACAAATGTTTTTACATGTCAGAGGCAATTAAAACAATGATATGTCAAACAGTCAATAACTTTATAGAGAAGTATGATAATGAATTAAACAGGTTAACACCATAATTGTCTAATTCCTCCATATTGGTCATTAGCCTGGTAGAGAATAGAGAATGGTTACGGATAGTTTACTTCCACTTGTTGCACATCTGATAAACGATTATATTAATGAAAAGTATAGGATAAAAAGAAAAATAAACAGTTTTGCACCCACAAAAGGCACAAGCCAACATTATACAATTGATTAAGAAATCATCGACAGATATGTCCAGTATCTGTCCAGTAAAAACATATATTTAAGGCAATATGAATGTTTGACATCACAGACAAAAGGACAAGGTTTATTAACTGTATACCACCATGCGGCCATCATCAATGAGAAAATATCGCACCTGAGTGGGTCTTAATTTTAAAACAAATTTTGTCTCAATATTCAAGCTTGATACTGTCTGAATTTGGATTGAGATCAAATTTTTAACATAATAAAGGTTTTTGTCACAAAATAAATGTGATCAAAGATCTAACAAATCTATTGCAAAATACTGTGCAATTGAAGATTTTTTCTTGAAACTTTTGAAAACAAGCAGTGTAAGGCAGGTAATCAAGTAATCAAACATATATATAACAGTATTCTTTAAATTTTGATTGCATTACCTCCCTTACACTGCTTTTATATTGTCTAAATTGTCCTTTTACCAGAAAAAATATTGTTTTCCCCCTTTTTTGCCCCTAATTGCTTAATGATTTGAGCCATAACCCCCATAGCCATCCCTTTTTAGTATGGAAACTTGTGGTATAATTTCAGTGAGATTTATACACATAAACACAAGTTATTGACTGAAAACTACTAAAATGCTTATTTGGGCCCCTTTTTTACCCTTCACTTATTGAAACCCCCTCCCCCTTGGAGAAAGAACCCCAAAACTCAATTCCAGCCTTTCTGTTGTAGTAAGAAACCTTGTAGTATAATTTCAGAGAGATCCATACACTTAAACCCAAGTAATTGCCTGTAAACCAGAAATATGCTTCTTCTTTGCCCTTTTTTAGCCCCTTATTCTTAAATGTTCTGGGATATTAACCCCAAACTGAATCAAAGCCTTTCATTTATTATATGGAACCTTGTGATACAATGTCAGAGAGATCCATACAGTTATACATTAGGCAACAACCATTTTCTTATCTGGGGGGGCCTGGGATTTTTTTGAAAAAATATTTTGATGGCCTAGCTGACCGAAAAAAAATTATATTTTGCACTGAAGCTGAAAAAAATTTTATGCTCTCACCTGCTTGAAATTTTTTTTTTGCACTGCTGAATTTGAGAATGGTGAAACTTACAACAGACGAGACAGTGAAACAGCAGATTATAAACATCTGTCCAGTATACAGATTAAGCTAAGATTTCTATTTATAGATCTTTATACCTTATCACTTTTTGTATGTTCCTATAATAGTGTTTTATCCAGAAATATTTATAAGAATTCCAAATCTCCCGCATATTTATGTTACTACTGTAAGACCATACTTAAAAATGTAACTATTATAAACATGAAATGGTCATTTTATAACAGGAATAGATATGGTATCATAAGCAGTCTTTTAAGATAGCCCTGATTGTGTATGACACAGACTTGTATACTGGTAGTATTTTCCGTTTGTATCATTCTTTATACCACTTTTTTCAATGGAATGTCAATTATCATAGTTGGAAACAGTGGATTTTATAAGTTGGAGCTACTCACTATTTGCCATTACATATGGCAATGGTGGCCACTTCAATTGCAGTATTAAAATTTAAGGATACCTGTATGACGGACTCCGAGAATATCATAATGTAGAAAGTGGGCTAAAAAAACCAACTGAGACAACAGCCAATGCCAGGATAGAGACGGAGTCATGCACTTTACATTTTACATCAATTAAAAAATTAAAATGAATTTTATGTTAATTTTATGGTTTTGTGAAAAAAATTGTATTTCTGTTCCACAATATAGGAAAAAAATTTTTGCTTTCCTTCTCATAAGAAAAAAAATATTTTGTCGGAGGAAGGTTCTGAAAAAAAAATTATGAACACAATGAAAATCCCAGGCCCCCCCCCCCCCCCCCCCCCCCCAGATAAGAAAATGGTTGTTGCCTTAGTTATTGTCCCGAAACTACAAAAATGCTTGTTTTTGGCCCCTTTTTGTCACTTAATTCATAGACTGTTTGCCCCATAACCCTTAAAATAAACCCAACCTTCTAATTTATGGTATGAACATTGCGGTACAATATCAGAGCAATTTAAATACTAATACACAACTCATTGTCCTGAAAATAGATAAATGCTTGTTTTGGACCCCTTTGGGCCCCTAATTTCTAAACTGTTGGGACCATAACCCCCAAAATCAATCCCAAACTTCCTTTGGTGGTTACAAACATTGTGTTAAAATTTTATTGATTTCTATACTTATACTAAAGTTATTATCCGATCCGGATACCATCCGTCTTCGGACGACGCTGACGACGACGACGATGACGTGATACCAATATACTACCAGAAAAAATTTTTTTTGCGGTCGTATAAAAAGGAAATGTAATGGACTGATTTGAAATAATTACATTTCACAAAAGAAAAAAAAAAACAGTTACGACAAACAGCAACCAATGACTATTATTCAGTTTTAATATGTACAAACACAATATATCATTTTAGTCATGCCAATGAAAGCGCACTTGTGAATCAAAACCAGAATACCACTAGTACGATATGAACAACTATATATATATATAATATATATATATATATATATATATATATATATATATATATATATATATATATATATATATATATATATATATATATATATATATATATATATATATATATATATATATATATATATATATATATATATATGGACAACCAGCCCTTCAACGTCTAGCTACGGAGATATCACTGCTTCAAACCAGAAAACACCGATTTGAAGAAAAATTTCTGTCAATAGACGCAACAGTATTAGCTGAGATATCCGAAAAATGTAAAGGCAATATTGAAGCAAAATTTTCACGAGATGTGGACCCAGGACACAAAGAAGAGAAATCCAAAGCTGTGTGGCAGAAACATCAAGAACATTTCGATAATTACGAAAAGAATTATGGCGATGAGTCCATAATGAAACTAACACCACAACGACCAGCTAGAACAAAGGGAAACAACGATATACAAATGAATAATGTAAATATCAATACAACCCCTAATCAACCAAATGTTTCACAGAATACAAATACTGGAACATATGCCGTCGTTGCTTCTAAATCAACTCTAAAGAAATTGACCACACCGCATTAAGGAATAAATCGTCAAAGAGACCGACCACTCAAAGCTGCAATCCGTCCCCAGAAAATTTGTAAATAATAGAGGCAAAGGACGCGGAGGAAGACGTGGACGAGGTCCAGGAAGAATAGATAACTCTAATCGCGGTGGTAGAGGTTGGGGCATAACCAAAGATGGTTGAAACAGCAGAGTTCGAGGAAGAGGTGCGCGACAGTCTTTTTTAGAGAGAGGCCAAAACTTGCAACCACCCGACCCGATTCCAACTGCAACCCAACATCCGAACCGACGATAGACCCAAAATTATCAACCTCTCACAAAGAACATTAAACGAAAATGAAATTTATTTGTTATCAAAAAAAATTAATTTGCTCCCGTTCCATACTCAAATGTTCCGGAATAAAAAGCTGATATCAACAATTTCTCTAGACGCCTCCGTTTAAAAGAAGAATTCGGAAATAAAAAGGACCATGATAAATCTCTCGTAAGAAACAAATCAACTTACACCCCAAGACCGGGGAAAGATGATTATTTAGATACTTACATTGAGACAATAACAAAATTTCCCGTCCGTACACGTAAATGTAAACAGAATTTAACGCGAAATGAACAGGATGCGTTAAAAAGTCTTAAAGATGACGACTCCATTATCATTAAAGAAGCAGATAAAGGAGGAGCCATCATCATTATGGATACCGACTTTTATAAAGAAAAGGTTTTGGAACAGCTTAATGATGAGGAATACTACAAACAAATAACAAATAACCCGGATAAAGCAACTAAAAAGAGAATAAAGAAACTGATAAAAGACTACGACCAATGTCTAACCGAGAAGTAAATAGCGTACTTGTGTGACTTTGATCCGAAAGAGAGTAATTTTTTTTTACTTCCAAAAGTACATAAAAATGCACAAATACAAAATATTGAAATATTGTTCGCGATCAAAACAATATTTACGTTGAAACATTCCGTCCGGCCGATTTGAAATTAAGACCAATTATAGCCGGACCGGAATCATTAACTCAAAGACTAAGTCATTTTATCGACCTTATTATCAAACATCTATGTCCGTCAATTCCAAGTTATATCAAAGATGATATGGAATTTTTAAATCACATTCCTGCCATAGTTCCGAAAGAAACACTATTAACAAGCTTTGATGTTCAAGTCTATACACAAATATTCCCCATGATCTAGGTCTTACAGCCGTAAAATACTCGAAGAAAAACGGGATGAAATTGACAGTAGATTTGAAACAAACTTCATACTAGAGGTTACCAAAATAGTTCTGGAAGAAAATACATTTTATTTCTACGGAAACAAATACAGACAAATTAAAGGTACAGCCATGGGAACTAAAGTTGCCCCCACATACGAAAATTTAGTGATGGGATACTTAGAGCAACAGATGTATCGACAAATATCTGTCCAATTCGATCAAAATTCCTGTGATTATGTCATTCAATTTTGGAAAAGATATTCAGATGACTGCATAATATTTTGGAGCAGATCAGAAAAAGATTTATATAAATTTAAAGATCTAATCAACTCCTTACATCTGTCGATTAAATTCACCTTGGAAACCAGCGACACGCAACTACCATTTTTGGATATCCTCATCTTAAAATCAGGCAGACATATAACAACGGATATTTATTATAAATCCACAGACACCCATCAATACTTAAATTTTCATTCATGTCATCCGTCCCATACAAAACGAAATATACCTTACTGTATGGCCAGGCGGATTCTTGCTATAGTAACTGACCATAACATTCGAGAAGTACGTTTGAAGGAATTAAAAGGCTATTTGACACAACAGTTATACCCAGAGGGTCTAATCGAAAGTGGAATTCGAAAATCTAAAATATTGACACTTCAAGAATTACGAACCCCGAAAGTGAAAGACACGGATGAAAACTTAAAGAAAATACCGTTTGTTAGTACACATGACCCGTATTTACCAAACGTTTTTAATACAATTAAATCAAACCTCCCGATTCTACACGTAAGTGAAACTATGAAAAAATTAATACCGGAAGGAAACAGCCGAAGACAACCTAAAAACTTAAGGAAACACTTAACCAGAGCTCGGTTCGAACCGAAGGTTAGTGACTTTGAAATAAAGTCTTGTGGAGATTCAAGATGCGGTGTTTGCGGTCAAGATACAAAATATTTAGAAACGGGTAAAATGAAATCATTTAAAGATGGCAAAAAAATCATGTGAACGCCAATATGACTTGTAAGACAACAAATCTTATTTACTGTGTCACATGTCCTGGTTGTCACGAAAATTATATTGGACAGACCGGGAATAGCCTCTGTGAACGTGTGCGAGTTCACAAAGAACAAATTAAACAGCAACAATACAGAAATTCGCCAATTAGTGCCCATCTTGACACTTGTGGTAAAACGCATTTTCAAATAATGCCCATTTTTAAATGTAGACGGGATGAAACATATAGAAAAGAAATTGAACGTTATTTCATAACAACGTTCCGATCGAAATTAAATCCAGACAACTTTTAATAATGAACAATGGCGGAACGTCATAAACCTCCTTAACGACGTCACCTATAGCGACACTACATCAGTTATCCTGAAGAGTCCCAATGGAAGGATGAAACTGATAGAATGAAACTGTTAACTTTTTACTTATTTTATTATTTTATTTAATGAAGATATATATCTGCATATATGAAAATTATTTTTTACGCCTATATATAAATATATATACATCATATTTTGTAGGTAAAGCACTGTTCACAACATCAAGCTGACGCAGGACTATGCAAATCCAATGACAAATGTTTTATCCATGTTACTGATAATAAAAATTCCACAGCTAACTGTAAACGAGTGTTAAATGGTAAATGCAATTGGAATGCATGTTAAAAAGGACAACTTGTGCAATAAGTAATATAAAATTCATGCAACTGAAATGAAAATAAAAATGAGTTGCATTTGTTTTATATTTTATTCATCAGATATATGTTTCCAAATGAGTCAATTGAGATTCGATTTGAGACATTAAAATATTAAGACTAGGGTTCCTCTAGAGGTAATCTAAAGAATGGTTTTTATGGATAGCAGTATATTACCATCCTTTAGAATAGTGCATCCATTTATATTATACAATACTATTGACCTATCCATTTATTGATTATTTGTGCAATTTCCAGTCAAATATGATTATTTTTTACTCAGATAAACATAAATATTGAATGCTCCTCCTCTTACAACAGAATGACAGGAAAAGGACCACTTCTGAGATAATTGCAAGAATCTGTTGGGGTTAGTATTGGTCAGTTCTTTAGTTTTCTATGCTGTGTCTTTTGCCATGGTGTTGTATTTTTTATCTTATGAGTTTAAATTTGGTATCCCCTTATCTCTTATTTAACATACGGTACGATTATTTTGAAACAAGTGAAAAGGAAAACACTATAAACATATCAGATTCACATATACACGTGAAACAAACAAGACACAAAAGTTGAAGATCAAAATAAAATATAACACATAAATAAATCATAAATTCAGATAATCCATATAAAAAGGGGTTTATAAAGGAAGATTTTATTAGGAAGGGGGAAAGTAGCAGGGTGTTAAATTCTTGCATGTCCCTAGAAATACCATAATTTATACAGATACAATAAGATATGTTGCCCTGACATGAAAACCTTAAATTTTATGGGACCAATGTCTATTTCAACAGGCACTTGTCTTGGGGAAAAAAAATCCTATATGTCTAATTAATTAGGGTATATTAGAAAAAAAAGTTCTGAGTCTTTGTCTCTGTAACCCCATGTATTTTTTTCAATCTAAGAACTGTTTCACACTCTATATATTTTTTGGAGGAGGGTTACTTATAATTCTGCTAGTAAATATTGTGGGTTAAATCTTTGTCAATTGTCCCCACATTAACAATTAATGAATAAAAAAATCATGTAGGGATTGATATTTTAGTCAGGGGGGGCTATTAATAAGTTGTAATTGGCATTGAACTGGCTTTCAGTAACTGCAAGTACTCTTATTTTGGTGCTTTATGTCTATTGTTTATATTATAATTGGATCTGTGCCTCATACCGACCTTTTGAGTTAAGCCAATTTCATAGGATGTTTTTAGTTTGTTCTTATGTTATGCTGTTACACCAATGACCCAGGTTATGGGTTGCTCACAATCATGATTAAACCCGCCATATTAATTATGTACCTGTCCCAAGGTAGGAGCCTGTAGTTCAGTGGTTGTTGTTGACAGTCGTTTGTTTTCTCATTTGAATTATTTCACGTTTTTCATGTCCAGGCCTTTTAAAGCTGACTATTCAGTATGAATTTTCATTGTTGAAGCCGTATAATTGCTTACATCTACGATTTTTAAACTTTTGTGGATAGTGTTCTCATTGGCAATCATACCTCATCTTCTTACTAATATATTTGTTAACATCATCATGATTATAGTTGTCAACCGATGAACTATATTTGAATAAGTTCACTTAGGTCTAAAACTGACTTTACTACTGATGTCTGTCATCATCCTGTAGTTCAGAGAAATATTTTAGTCAATCTCTGTTCCTAAATATATATCAGCATTTATAGTTTATCTATTTGTTGTCCATGTAAAAAATGTAAAAAATGATTTTAGCAAACGTTTATTCAACAGAAAATACATTTTTAAAGCTGATTTCATTTTGATGAATTAACATCTCAATTATCAAATAAAATATTTATAGATTTGAAGAAAACAAAGATGAGTTGTGCATAATTTTTTTTTGTGGTTGTATAAAAACTAAACCAAAAACAAAGAATAACTATACATTAATCTAAGAAATGTACAACATTTGCTACTCTACAGAAAATAATTCTGACATACATGTGTTAATTTTTTTTTAATGTAAAATGTAAATCAATTGGATTCAAAATGTGCACAAATAAGTATGAGGATTTCTGATAACTTATAAAATACAAACATAAAGCTATGACATTTAATACTATTAAACTTAGTAGCCCATAAAGAATTTAATGACAGGTAATTAGCGAGGGCAAACACATCTACTAAAAGCTACTCTCATTTCAAAATATGTTTAACCATGAGAAAATTGCTCACTTTTGATGCACTGCAATAAATATTCACCATTATATCAAAAACAGTTTTTTTTTTTTCTAAAAAAAACGTCATATATGTTAATCATGTATTACCAATGTTATTTCAACTGATTGGGCGGAGCTTACGTTTTAATTTGCATGAGGACAGTCGATTTGAAAATGTGTGTGATTACGATGATTGCCGTTATAGTTATTACTGATTTCTAATCACCTATCAGTGTCCTCTAAGGAATTTACAAAAGAATGACTGGACAATGCATTGATGAGTGTATCCTAAAACACCTATCTAGAGATGGACTGGTTTATTATGAGCGAACTGGATAAACTCCGCCCAGTCAAGTGAAATAAATTGAGTAATAAGAGAAAAGAAATGTATTTGCTAAAATAGGAACATGATGATCAATGAAAGTCAGAATGTGTCATAGAGTGTAAAATGCTCATTAACAGCTTGCTTAACATTCCATGGAGCAAATTTAAAGTTCCTGATTAAAATGGGACATAAAATTCATTGGAGGAGGAATACATGTACAGAATGCAGTAAATCTGTATTCTTCTTTGGAACTGAAGTATAATAACCCTTTCATAAGGGATATCTCTCAAATAAGATTAACCACCACTGAATTGTGCAAGAAAAACTTAAATTGACTTCCTTGACAATAATATTCAGATCATTTTCTAGTTTAAAAAATAATTTATATCCAAGCATAATTAGGCTCATTTGGAATTAAAAAAGCTGTGAAACAATAATATATCAGTTATTGTAGTTATATATGACTATGTGAAAACCTCAAATAGGCTGCAAAATTTAATGTACAATTTCAAATTTATCAAAATATATATAGTAATTGAATAAATATATATGTTTCCTAATATTTGCTGAATCCAAATTTAGTAAAGATTATTATTAAAAATTAAAAAAGAGGTAGATGTATATTACTAAAGAAATAGATTAATAGTAATAATTCAATAACATAGCAATAAAAAAACATCAGAGAAAAATATAACACAATAAATAAAAACATGATAAAATTACAATGATGATTTTAAAGTCTTAAAACAAAATCACTCAATTAATAGATTTCATGAGATTGTCTCGATTTACCTTCACCAGGTACACGCAAAGCAGAATATTAAAAATCAAGGATGCATAAGAACTGTAACAGTTGAAGAGCTGTATAACAAAAAAGGAACTAAAAAATTAGAAATGTGATGTTCAAAGATATGATTGTCATTTCAGCATAACATTTACTGAGATTTAGCATAAGAAACAATTGTTATTTTGAAGCTTTAATGTGCTTCTTATATAATTGTTGGAAAGACAAATTATGATTGGTTGGTTGTCCAATAAAAACATTTAAAAC
The DNA here is from genome assembly GCA_037788925.1 of Mytilus galloprovincialis. Taxonomy (NCBI): domain Eukaryota; kingdom Metazoa; phylum Mollusca; class Bivalvia; order Mytilida; family Mytilidae; genus Mytilus; species Mytilus galloprovincialis. The sequence continues at coordinate 62,693,552 of CM075333.1, forward strand.
AGAAATTTAAAAAAAAATCATGGTTTCATGGTTTCATTACAAATTCGTTTAGAACTGAATTTCTAATTTGACGATAAAGAATTTAAAGCCAAAGTTAGAAATTAAATAAGGACTGTTTTTTTTCCTGTTATTCCTATGTTTTTTTTTCTCAATCACTAAAATGTAGAAGGATTTACATTATTAAATAACCTTAACAGCTTTGCAACTGCAACACATTCAATGTTTAGATATGATGAATGCATTTTTTTTCAAAGCATAAAAATTATTAGGTATACAAAAACTTATAAATGCAAAATAATAATTACATTATTTCAAATAGTTTTCCTCAATATTGAAAATTAGAATTATAATTTGAGGCTGCACTACTGCATATGTATTATCTTCCAAGCAGCATCAAGATTTAAAATAAGAATCAAAGTAGTACAATGCACTGTACACTTTTGTTAATTGTATGTATTTTTGTACCCTTTCAGAACCTGTAAGCTAGTTTTGGAATGATATAGAATCATGACTTCATATTTCATTACTGTTATCTAAATCTTTGATTTTTTAAGTATTGCACATCTTCAACACAAATCTTCAATAAAATGAAAGTAAAGGACATCAAAATTTAGTTATTTATCACAGAAGTATAATTATGATAAATAAAAAATATATATCACAGTATAATGTAGAAAAAATATGACAAGTCTATTCTAGGCTTAAAAAACCTACGGTGTTAAGATTAAACAATACCAAGAAATTTTGAAAATTTCAAAACATTTTTGTTTCATAGACTGTATTGATACTATTATTAGAAGCTGCCTTTATGTAACTTTGAAACATGCATAGAAAATAGTCAATGGACAATAAAATGATGACTAAATTATGTAGGATACTTAATACAAGTCTATACTAGGCCCAGCAAACCTAGTGTTTTTCAATTAAAAAAAAAATAACAAAATTTCAATTCGCCCTTTTCAGAACCTAATGCTTTCAAGTAATATTTTCAAAAAACGTACACCAAAATATTTTGATTGGTTAAGAAGGTACAAAAAAATGGAAATTCAATAAATGATCATGATGTTATGTTACTTGAATTTTGGTGTACTAACAATGAGATTACCCATAGTCCTTCACTTTCTAAAAGAGGTGAATTATCTTGAAGTAAAAAAAAGTTGATGGTATTCGGTAACTAATAAAGAAGAAAAAGAAATCAATTGACTTGTTTCTACTTCGTTCTGTACATAAAAACTGTCAATACACAATAAGATAATTATGGTATCACATTTACATATTAAGTATATTTATCACATACATTGTAATTCACAGATGCATACATTTAACTTTTAACTATAAAAAGTGGTTATGTTTTTTTATAATAAATTTTGTTCATGAAAATACTGAGTACTCAAAAATTGACAAAGAATGATACAATTATGTAAATATATGAAGTGTAAATGAAATAAATTAAGGATGTACTTTGGTGAGGTTAGGTGAAAATTAATAAATCAAGAATTTAAAATTGATATCATAAGCTGGTAGAGCATCAATTAAGGATAAAGATAAGCTAAAAATATTGATAGGTCATGGACCTTCTTTTCGAGATATTTGAGATTTAAAATTTGGCGGAAAAAGGCTGACTCGGACTTTTACCTTATATTTGCATTGGTATTATTTGTGTCTCAAAACAGAAGAAAGAAAATCAAGAATCTTCTAAAATTTTGGTAAATGACCTTTCATGAGCTATTAAGTCTTATATGAAAAAATAAATGGTTGTTATGGGGCAAAATATTTTACATTGTATTGTATGGAAAAATACCAAGGAGTCCGAACATTTTACACAAATTCCAAAACCTCACCTAAGTACATCCTTAAGAACATGATGTACAACATAAACAGTTATATAATTTATAGAAAAAATAAATGATATATAAAAAAAAAAAGTTCAATATCACGTTTAAACTTTTCATTGCTATTATAGAAATTCCAGTAAGTTATACTTGTTCATTTTAATCAAATAACTCAAAACCTTCTCCATTGTATTATCTTTAGACAATAAATGAAAGTTTAATAACATTTATTGCACCTAAAGAGTTAAAAACAAGCTATTATTTCAACTTGGAATTTTCATAATTTCTTGTACTTGAAATTTTTAATAAATTCCATGTTTGTTCTGTATTATAATGTCTTGAGTGATGCTAACACTTTCCATACTATGTATTTTGTATAGATAGTGTTGTGCACGGCACAGTATATTCTATTGACAGTTCTGTATTATAATGTTTTGAGCGATGCATAACACTTTTCATAATATGTATTTTGTATAGATAGTGTTGTGCATGGCACAGTATATTCTATTGACAGTTCTGTATTATAATGTTTTGAGCGATGCATAACACTTTTCATAATATGTATTTTGTATAGATAGTGTTGTGCATGGCACAGTATATTCTATTGACAGTTCTGTATTATAATGTTTTGAGCGATGCATAACACTTTCCATACTATGTATTTTGTATAGATAGTGTTGTGCATGGCACAGTATATTCTATTGACAGTTCTGTATTATAATGTTTTGAGCGATGCATAACACTTTCCATACTATGTATTTTGTATAGATAGTGTTGTGCATGGCACAGTATATTCTATTGACAGTTCTGTATTATAATGTTTTGAGCGATGCATAACACTTTTCATAATATGTATTTTGTATAGATAGTGTTGTGCATGGCACAGTATATTCTATTGACAGTTCTGTATTATAATGTTTTGAGCGATGCATAACACTTTCCATACTATGTATTTTGTATAGATAGTGTTGTGCATGGCACAGTATATTCTATTGACAGTTCTGTATTATAATGTTTTGAGCGATGCATAACACTTTCCATACTATGTATTTTGTATAGATAGTGTTGTGCATGGCACAGTATATTCTATTGACAGTTCTGTATTATAATGTTTTGAGCGATGCATAACACTTTTCATAATATGTATTTTGTATAGATAGTGTTGTGCACGGCACAGTATATTCTATTGACAGTTCTGTATTATAATGTTTTGAGCGATGCATAACACTTTTCATAATATGTATTTTGTATAGATAGTGTTGTGCATGGCACAGTATATTCTATTGAAAATGTGCTATCTTCTTTGTAATAGAAAGTGTTGTGCGCCACACAGAACATCAAAATACAGAATAAACATGGAATTTGGTAATAATTTCAAGCACAAGAAATTATGAAAATTCCATAATTAAAAATAATTCCAAGTTGAAATAATAGCCTGTTTGAAACAAATTTATTGTAGTTGTTCAATGAAAAAAACTTCATCTGTAAATATTATCAAAATCAAATATTTATGATTTCAAAATGAAAAGATTAAAAATCCAGTTGCAGAAAATCTTTCTATTTTAATGAAATTTTGCAACATTCCTGTAAAAAAATTCAAAAATAGTATATTAAGTAATCACATATGTATGACAATTCAAATTTACATTTATTCTTACTCATAAACTTGCAAAACCTGAGGTTAATAATATTCAATAAGTCAATGATTTATTAAGTTTTTTCGGAAGTATTCAATATTTAAAAACTTGTAGTGACTGTTTTCTTGACCATTTGTATTTCTTCATCAGCTGGTGGGTCCATCTGAGATATGAGATAAGCTGTCACATCTATATCTACATCCTTTAGAGTCTTTAAGTATTCTGTACTGTAGGAATCCTCAGCATTTCTAAGATCTAAACAACAAAAATTTCACAGTATAGAAAATATGTTAAAAACATTTTATAGTGTGTTTTTCTATGTTGTGATGTTATACTATTGTTTCAGAAAAGAGAGAAGGTTTGGTACCAGTAAAATGTTTAATCCCACTGCAAGTGTTTGCACCTGTTTGCACTGATTTTTGGGCCCTTTTTATAGATTGCTCTTCGGTGTGAGCCAAGACTCTGTGTTGAAGGCCATACCTTGACCTATAATGGTTTAATTTCATAAATTGTTATTTGGATGGAGAGTTATCTCATTGGTACTCATACCACATCTTCCTATATCTAAAAACCTAAAATCTTTCATTCAAATACCTGTCCTTTAAAAGGACATCAATAAATAAAATAATAGTTTGTGTGTAAGTGTATATGTTTTAAAATCCCTTTATAACCTAAGTGAGGGTCTAAATAGTGTAAACAGACGAAGAGAATGATAGGCTAATACTACACAAAAATGGGTTAAACAATAGAGTATAGACAAAACTAAGCCAAAAAAATTAATAAAAGAAAATAAATGGGTATATCAATACACAGAAGAGAGAATAAATGGCAATAGGAAAAATGTAAACAATAGAGAAAAAATACCTCAAAATCTGTTGAATACTGTAACAAATAGACCCACCCAGACCCTTCTAAATTGACAGAGACAAACAAAGAATGTGACATTGATATCCAAGTTTCATTAAAAAAAAAACAATGGATTTTCTTATTTGAGATCTTATTCTTGGCAACAAAATTTTTTTTCCAATAAAACTTTTTTATTTGCATGGTACTGTTTATCATGGTAAATGAACATGAGTTTACAACTGTGTTTAAGTTATTACAAATTACACAGGCAAGCTGTACTTTGTTCTAAAGATATCAAGGGGCAAAAATTTGAGCTTCAGAAATATTTTCAAATACTGTAAATCCAGAAATAAAAATGAGATTTTTTTAAAATATTTACCACTGGACAAGTATCAAAACAATAAGAACTCACAGTCTGATATCTGATACTATAAACCAACTAATTTTCACGAGCGATTTATTTTCTTGACTTTTGCAATTAGAAATATAACGCGAATATGTCAAAATTCAATCTTCTCCATATAAACACATCAATAAAATTAAAACATTGCGAATATAAAAAGCCACGAAATCAAAAAGTAACGGCTAAACGCGAAATAAAGTATCCGCGAAAATAAGTTAGTTTACAGTACATATATCTGAATAAATCTTTTCTTAAAATCTCAATAATTAATCTCAAATTTTAGTTCAGTCTGAAAAAAATCACAGTAATGAATAATAAAACTCTGAATTAACAATGTTGTCTTGTTTTTTTTTGCATTCAAACTATAAAACAGTGTCAGTGTCTTATATAGTACCTAATTTTGCTTTGGTCATCAGTGATCTGACTTGTAGTCCCTGTTGTTGCTCTAAATTCCTGATCTCTAAATCGTGTGTCTGCTTCAGAACAGACATCTTTTGTTTATGATCCTGTTTCTCTTTTTCCATTTCCTGAACTAAAAGAAAAGATGCAATTTAAGGAATGTATGGATTGTGCTCAATTTTCATATGATAAAGACATTCAAGACATAATATTTTAATCAGTTTAATTGAGGTCTGAAGTTGGCATGTCAGTAACTGCTAGCAGGGCCTTCTTTTAATTTAGGGGTCCCAACCCTTAAAGAGCTATACTAAACTATTCTTAACCCCAAACCTTACCCTAACCCATACCTAAATCTAACACTAAACCTAACCCTAAAAATAACCCTAACCTAAAACATCCCCTAACCTAACCATAACCATGAATGAACCTCAACTCTAAAGAATAGGGACCCTTAAAGTAAAAGAAGGCCGCTAGCAGTCCTTTGTTAATTTATGAATCATTGTCATTACACTTTGTTATCTATTCTGACATCAGACTCAGACTACTTTTAAACTGAACTTTATTGTGTGTATTGCTGTGTAAATTTGTTTATTCTACATTGGCTAGAAGTATAGGAAGAAAGTTAAGATTTCACATAACATGTTTAACACCTCCACATTTTTTAGCCTGTCTCAAGTTAGGAGCCTCTGGTCTTTGTTAGTCTGGTATGTTTTAATGTTAGTTCATCTGTATGTTTTAGATTTTAGTATGACGTCTGTTGACACTGAGCTAGTAAAAGTTTTTATTTAGGGACCATTTGAAGCCCTTCTTTGGGTCATGATTTTCTCCCTGTTTTGAAGACACATTTTTGGACTTTAGCTGTTACCTGCTCTTTAAGTTGGGTTGTTGTATCTTTGACATATTCCCTAGTTCTTTTCTCAATTTTATTATATATATAGTATTGGCTAGTGTGCATTTATGAACATACTTCATGCTGTGTGACAACCTGTTTTATACCAGTCCTGTTTTGCACCTCAAGCCTAGGCAAAATAAAGACTGTGGCTGGTAAATTCTATTATTCTAAGAAACTGTTCGATAAATCTTGAATATTTCTAATCTAAATATATCTTTGGCATCCAAAATATTACTGATGGAATTTAATTAAAAAAACACAGTTAATGAGGTTGTTTCTTTGGTTTTACTGATCATTTCATTAGCAGACACAAACTGCGTCTGTTTCTGAACAACATTCTAGAAAAAGATCAAATTTCTTAAAGTAACCTTCTAAATTGCTTCGTTTTAACTACATGGCACAAAGTTATATCACTTCAACATTCGTATCTATCAATTTTGCCTCCTTGAATATCCATTTTTGATTCTAGAAGTTTCCCCCTAATATCATGAATATTAAAATATTTCTTTTCAACTGACAAAAAGTAAAATCACAAAAATACTGAACTCCGAGGAAAATTCAAATGGAAAGTCTGTAATCAAATGGCAAAATCAAATGACAAAACACAACAAACGAATAGACAACAACGGTCATATTCCTGACTTGGTACAGGCATTTTCTTACGTAGAAAATGGTGGATTGAATAACTGATCAAAACAAGCCTTTCAGAGGAATTTTTTTTTCATTTCAATTAAAAACAAAAATACATAAAATAATTTACCTAATTTAGCTCTCTCTTGTTCTTTCGTTATCTTAAGATCGGCAAGTTTTTGCTTTTGTTCTTCTATTTCTACATTTAATCTCAACTGGGTTCTAGACTCAATTGCACTGCTTTGCATGGCCTGAAAATATAAAGACATTTAATTTCAATGCCATAAGGGTGATATACACCAAATTCTTCATCGTAAAATCAAGACACATAATGTTTATTACACAACATATAATTTGAATATAAATCATCACAATTAAGAAAATTACCTTTTCAAGGCATGATCTTTTGTAAAAAAAAATTAAATTTTTTTCTCAACATGGATATGATCTTAAAAAGCCCAGATTAACTTATATGCCTTTTATGCCAATGTTTTCTCATTTATGATGTTTACCACCATATCAAAGTCTGGAGATGTCATGGCAGGTGACATATACAGTAATGTCTTATCAGATATCTGATTATTTTATAAATAATGTTGTAACCAGAACAAAATTTTGTAAAGTAAACTAAAAGACAATAAATGACAAAGACTTTTTTTGTGTGTAGATTTTTACATACAACATCACAATTAAGTTCTGAACAAATTCAAGATGAACAAATCTTTTTTTAGTATTTACTGTGCTAAAATAAGTCTGATTCTAGAAGTAAACCTGTCTTAAACCAAACAATGTAAACTGGAAAGGATAAAAAACTGAAATCTGGTACATTTGTTTTTGTTAATTAACCTGCAAAAACTTCACAACACACTAATAAAACAAAATCTTTGGTACAAAACAAGTTTAGTAATATATTTTTGAATATATCATTTTCAATTAGGTTTACCTGCAACTGTTCACTGGCATGGTATCCTCTAAAAACAACTTTCTGTATAGTGTAACCAATTCTATCAGCTCTCTGTAGCAATTGTGAGAAGCTCTTTAATTCAGATAAATCATGTGTCTGTTTTAGAAAATCTTCAAATCTAAAAAATATGAAGGTAGAATGTTTTTAATTGAACATGAAACTTATGTATTATTAGAATTTGAATATATCAAAATTCTTTAAGGATGTTTGCCTCTCTTGGCTTTGAATTTTTGGCAGATATTGGGAATCCTAATGATCTGAAGTCAATGAACATGTGTTTAGTATATCTACAAATATAGTACTGGGGAAATGTGTAACAAACATTTTTTAGTTCTTGGTTCTTGCTAACTATATCATTTTAGTTTTTGCATCATGACAACATAATAACATTTCATATGATTTTTCCTGTTTTAAAGCCTTTATCAACTGTACTTATTCAATGTACTTAAGGTGGTATCCAACACCTTCAAAATTAATTTGGCTCATTTAATTTTCATAAAATTTTGACAAAGTATTTACCCTTTGACAAAAATATAAAAATTTCAAAAAATTTGAACCAACCATTATATTAGAAAAATTACAATGGTTATACAGTGTGTTATATAGTAGTTTGACAAACACTAATTTTGATCATTGAGAAGCTAAATATTCCCTAAAACAATACAGCGTAATTAAAATCTTTCTGATTTTACAGAGTTATCTTTCTGTAGTGTTAGATACCACCTTAATCTAATAATGTAGTTTAAAGATTAAAATCTAAATAAAACTTACGTTATTTTACCAGAAAATGCTATGACATCTGAGCACACAGCACTGAAAAAGAAAATAAACCTTAAAGTTTTATTATTTTTGTGATTTACAATGTACAGATATATATTCAATATCAATCGCAGACTTAATTTAAATTTTCTGAAAATATTTAAATAAGAATATGTGGTATTATTGTAATGAGATAACATTTCACAAGACACCAAATGACACAGAAATTGACAAATATAGGTCACTGTATGGCCTTCAACAATAAGCAAAACCCAAACTGCATAGTTGGCACTACAAGGCCTCAAGAATTACAAATGTAAAACATTTTTAAATGAGAAAACTAACAGCCTGATTGAAACATACTTCATATAAACCACATAATGTTCATATCATAAATGTAACATAAATAAGTTTTGTTATAAGAATAAACCATGATATACCAGAACATAACTACTTGACTAAATAAATGCTTCTTTATTCACCTGTACTTACTTAATCATATCAGCAATTGGATCCTGTGTTGTATCCAGCTGAAAAACATATAGTCAGTATTATATATATTTATTCAATTACTTGGCAGAACATTTACAACAAGCATTCTGAGAGTATTACATGGTGATATATAGTCTCTTAACGGTTAAAATTCAATGTACTGGATCAAAATGCTAACTTTATCTATAACTTGTCATGGTGTCAACTAAATAACAAATATTAATTCGATATCTTCAAGCATGAAGAAAAAAAAGAGTTGAAAACTGATTATTTAAGTGAATTTTCTAAGTCAAAGGACAAAAAACTCTGCACAAAATCATCAGGTCAGAACAAAATTCAAACTTGATCAAAAACTATATACAAATCATCAAATCAACATCTTCAATTGGTGCGAGGATCTCAACCATTTACAAGTTCTCAAATAGAACAGGTTGGGGTGACCCTCAGGGACTCCCCCTATATTTCATTTGATTTGATTTATGGAAATGTATGAGAAAAAAACTTCTAAATGTGTATCAATTAATCATACCATTTTTAACACATCTTTAAGCTCATAGAATATCATAAGCTTGACTGTAATCATTGTGTCATCAAGAGTTCGTACTTCTTTCACCTGTCAATCAAAAACAATCACTTTAGAAGTTATATATGAGTTGAAATACATCTCAGTTTCCTAAACCATAAATATATACATTTCAACAAACAACTATGTCATAGTTATTTTTAGACACCTTTCAATTATATTGGAAAGTATTCAAAAATTTTTGTGATATTTTAATTTTTTTTGAAAATTGCAACCAGTTAAATCCTAAACAAATACCATGCTTTTCAAATTTTAATACATGTAGACTCCATTTAATCGATATCGTCTAAACTAATTTATCGCTATTTTTTGGCATTTTTCCTTTGATCTTTTTTTGTGATAATTTTTCATATCATGCTACTCGCTTGAGATGGAAAATTATCGCTAGAAACTTAGGAAGCACGTGGCAATTTTAATGAAATTGCAATGAAAATGAAACATCGTCATAGGTAAAATAGTGATTAACAGATTATCATTGGTCATCTCAACTCGATTGATTTTTTCACTTTTGCTGTACATGCTCAAGCTACAAAACCAATCTCGTTGAGATGATCAAAGATAATCTATAAATATCGACTATTGTAATATCATTTTTTAAAAAAACCAAACCCTTCCCTTACTGTTTAATGTTAATTTTATCGTGTAATCGAATATCGGATATAAGAATATATTGGCAAATCTGATAAGAATATTCAGGTAATTTTGTTCAAGACCATGCACAATCAGATATTTTTCAATGTTTTTCTGTAGCATGATTTTTATACAGCATTATATGACAGAATATTGATAAAATCTCTTAATTATATAATGTCTATTGTTCAACAACCACAAAAATAAATACTAGAAGAAATTTCAAATTTATCGTATCAAATATCTACTCCTAAGTACTTATAGTTTTAAAACAAGACTGAAATGTTTTCTTTATTTTCTATGGTGAAATTTTGTATAATTTTACTTTGGGTATTGCACAAGATTGTGTGATTTCCTACCCTGTTGAGTTGTTTTTTGTTGTCTACAAAAGAGGTCAGCTTTTTTTTTTAAAGAAAAAGGCAGACTGCTAGTCATCAAGTCAAGAATACTTATTCCACATACAATCTCCAATACATGCATGTATCAAACATAATACTCTAAAATATATTTATAATCTTAGAGCAAAAACGTTTTTGTATATACATTGTAAGTATAAATTACACCTACATTATAGTAGAACTGGTCTGGTATAACTGCTAATTGTTGAAATTTATAAAATCCTGGAATCATCCTTGTTTTGTCTTTCGCATCACATCCATGCCAACTAAATTGGTGTAACCTACAAATAAAATAATGTCACAATACACGTAAACATAATATTACAATATCATGATTTTAATAAATGGGGAAGGTGTTCATGGGACACAGATGATGCACTCGCTTGCATATAACGTTAAAAAGGGACATAACTCAAGAATGTTAAAAGTAACACTTTCTAAATTTGTACTTAATCTGTGCCTAAATGAATACAAACATAAACTAATTCTTAATAATAAGTGAAAAATTGTTTGGGTTTATTTTGCATTCATATTTGTATATTGTACATATTCCAAATGTCTTATATAGCAGCTTAAAAATGTATAATATCTATTGTTTCTTTCTTCAAAATTTATCTGCATTGAAGACATGACACAAATATTGTAGGGTGGTCATATAGGACACAAGTTATAATGAGGATAAGTAAGAAAGTTATCTGATTGCAATGATACTTTTTAGTAGTAGTGAGGCTTATACATATAGAAAGGAAGTGTGTAACAACTCAAGTGCACTTCCAAACAATATAAGTGAAGCATCATTTTCTTTTATTTTCAGTTGACACTGATACAATAAGCTTACCATTCCTCTGCTTCTGGTACAAACACAGAGGGACCTTGAATTACTCTCCTCTGGACATCTGAGTCTTTAAGACGTTTGTAAACAACAATCATATGATTGGCATCTATCTTTATAGCCTGTTTTACTTCTATACTTTCTACCAGGAGAGGATTACAAAACATCTTACATGGTCTGAAAACAGAATTAAAATCAAATATTACAGATTTTATACATAGCTTACAAAAGGCAAATTTTGTAGTTTCCTGATGCTCATGGTTGAAGGCAGCAATAAGAGTGTACACTACAGCTTCTAGTTTATGTGTTGTTTCCAATATATGGAGAAGTCTTTATTCTTTCCTTTTATTTTTGTTTTGAATTATAAACAATACTTTCCAAAAATTCGTAAGGGTTCCACAGAACCCAGTGTCTCACCTACTTTTGCTGTTAATTGCAGGCTCAACAAAAATCATACATAAAATATCTAGAAAAACAGACAATACCCAAAGTACCCAAAACAATAAAAAAAAATATAAAAAAACCTTATACTGTTAGGCTTTGAAAAATAAAGAAACAAGGAAAAATTTAAAACCAAATGTAGATATACAAAATGGAAACTACACGCAGCTGAAGTGTACTTTTGGATGAGGGATTTTTTGGTTTTGTTGAAGACCCATTGGTAGCCTACAGCTGTTTTCTGCTTTTTGTATTTGCTTTCATGGTCAGGTTGTTTTGTTGTCTCATTCACACACTCCCCATTTCCATTTCAATTTTAAATTAAGGATGAATATTATCAAATTTTGTTTTTAATTGGTACATAAATTTCATAGAAAAATAGATATTTGAATTAAGAGAGTTAGAGAGTAGACACTACCATGGGTGGCTTACAAGACACTTGAGATAATCCCCATTTCTTTGTGGGGCTAAGTCTTTAGTTTTGTGTGCTGTTGTTTGTCCTTTTCATTTTTAGCCATGACGTCGTCAGTTTATTTTCTATTTATGAATTTGAATGTGCATCTGGTATCTTTCACCCTTCTTATACAACAACAATGAACAAGTGATGTTTCAATACTGTTGCAATAGAAAATAATAAAGGCCTTTGCAGCAGATGAGCTTGAATATACATATACATGATTCTCAATAAGGATTTTAAAAAGCCAGTCATTATTTTTGTTCATGGAAAGTCCAACACTGTAAAGATAAAACATATTGCTATATAATTCAATATTTCCATCTCCATGACAAAATAGAGCATGCAAGTACATTAATTATTCATAAACATTTGTCAAAAATGAGGATTAATGTGTGCTTAGTTGATACAACTTTTTACTATCATGATGTATCTGTAGAGCAGGATCTGCTAACTCTTCTGCAGCACCTGAGATCACCCCCAGTTTTTTGGTGGGTTTGCCTTGCTTGGTCTTAAGTTTTCTATGTTGTCTTCTTTGTCTTTTTCTTTTTTAGCCACAGTGTTGTCAAAATTATATTCAACTTATGAGCTAAAATGTCTCTCTGGTATCTTTCACATTTCTTTTTTAAACTCACTAGTTATAAATGAAATGTATAGAATAAACATGACTAATGGACTTGTCTTAGTCAGAACCCAGTTAAGATATGTAAAATGATGCATGACAATGCCCTACTCCATGGATTTTCCTAGCTAAATATTATCTGAGATATAGAATGAATAGAATAATCTAAATGAAAAAATTTGGGTTCAAACATTTGAGAGTCAATGACATACCCTCTTTTGTTGGTAATGTTTCCATCTATGTCTTTGACAACAAGATAATCATACAAATCTGCGGTAAATAGCTTTAGGTATGTCAACCTTTCACGATAAAGAAAAATCTGAAATAAATAAAATAAATTTCAAATATTTTTTTAATATACACTGATATACATGAATACATGTTAAAATAAAGAGAAGTTGGCCTCAATCACTGTCAGTTGAATAAATATTAATTTTACCATAAATGTTGTTTTTTTTCAATATTCAATACTGTGGATTCATTATTATTCCTTGGATACCAATTTTCAAGTTTTTCGTGGAAACTGTTGAACCACGAATTCAAATGTTCAATGAATAACATATTTTCTATAAGCTTTGTCAGATATACAGAGATTGGCAAAACCACGAAATCAAATATCCACAAAATTTTTTAACCCCGCCGCATTTTTGCGCCTGTCCCAAGTCAGAAGCCTCTGGCCTTTGTTAGTCTTGTATTATTTTAATTTTAGTTTCTTGTGTACAATTTGGAAATTAGTATGGCGTTCATTATCACTGAACTAGTATATATTTGTTTAGGGGTCAGCTGAGGGACGCCTCCGGGTGTGGGAATTTCTCGCTACATTGAAGACCTGTTGGTGACCTTCTGCTGTTGTTTCTTCCATGGTCGGGTTGCTGTCTCTTTGACACATTCCCCATTTCCATTCTCAATTTTATTAAGTTTCCTTATTCCTCAAAATTGATATCAAAGAAAATAAATGAATCCACTGTAATAAACTCACCTTCTATTCATTAATGAACCATTTCAACTAGGTAAACCTGGACTCATTAAATTAAAACACTTATTAAATCAATGTATTTATTTTAAAGAAAGAATAGCTTTAAAAATTATACATTTGTACATATAATAACAATCTTCACAAAAATGGGATGTAAACCTAATCCCAATACAAATGCATACCACTGTCCAATTGTCTTTTATTTATCATTTATAAGTGATGATCCTCCCCAAAAAACTGACCAAATTATAAACCCCACCACATTCTGTATGTATGCACCTGTTCCAAGTCAGGAGCCTGTAATTCAGTGGTTGCCATTTGTTAATGTGTTACATATTTTTTTTTCTTTCAATTTTTTTTACATATATTAGGCCGTTAGTTTTCTCGTTTGAATTGTTTTACATTGTAATTTAAGGGCCGCCTATATCTGACTTGCATTGTATTATGCGGGATGGGCATTGCTCATTGTTGAAGGCTGTATGGTAGCATGTAGTTGTTAAAATTAATGTGTCATTTGGTCTTTTATGGAGAGTTGTCTCATTGGCAATCATACCATATCTTCCTTTTTATATTTAACATTCAATGACATCATGATTGCTAAAATCTGTCTGCCATGACTTTGTGAAATATGTTGTAGGTGAGTAATAAAATATTGGTAGTATAAGAATGTGTCACAGAGTGATGATGCAGGCTTATTCCTGGAAGTTGCAGAATGATGTATCTTATAACAATTGATAAGCGATCTGACCCTTAATTTGTGTAGATTTTTGCAGCTTGCTGTGTCCAAGGCTCAATTTCAGACCATCTAGTTAAAGTAGTCATACATGTACCTACCCTTTGAGGTCCTTCAAGAAGTCTTCCTTGACCCAAATGGTTATAAATAACAGCTTGTTGACCTTCTCTTACAGTCTTGAACTTCATCTCATATGCACTAAAAATGTAAAGTTTACAGTGTAAATTGATAGTTATATTCCTTGAATAAAATTGAGAATGGAGATGAGGAATACGCCAAACCAAAGACATGAAAGAGCAGATGAATGAATATTAAACATTATAAAGGGGCATAACTCTAGAACAGTTAAATTTGCGCTACCAAAATTCATACTTGTAATACTGGTAATAAGCATTGTGTATAACAAATCATAACATTTGATTGAGGCAAACTTAACTTAAAGAACAGAAACAAAAAAAATCAGCAATATTTCCATTTGTAAAGGGGCAGAACTCAACAATGGTTGCTAAAGACAATGTAATAGTTTCACAGACGTTTTGTGTCATATGCATTGTACACCAAAATATTGGTTAAATGGTATTTATTCTAATAAGCTGCATTATAATGGAGATAAATGTATTGTATTTTAAGCTTGGTCTTTGAAAAAAACTTGATTTTACTGTTGCAAATATCCTTTTACCTAGCTTTGCTATGTGTCGCTACATTAGGTAAACTCAATTTGTGACAGTAAAATCTACGTTTTACAAAGGTCAAGCTCAAAATACAATACAGTAATCTCCTAACATGCCTAAGTGAACTGTAAAATTTCATTGCCTTACAATCATATTGTTAATAAACACCATGATTAAGGTAACATATATATCACCCACATCCACAAGATAATATTATATCAAGGCTAACTATTGTTTAATACAATGTATGGCCTAAACAATCTGTGTTTAAATCAATCAAGTTACTAGTAATCATGGTAATCTTAATTTTGACAAAAAAACATTATTTTAAAAGTAATTATACAGTGCAATATATAATTACCAGATTGATACTAGGTTTTTTTTATAGCATATATATGTAGAAGTAACATACATTCTTACATGTACATTGAAGGAATTTGAAGCAGTAACGCATAACTTTGCTTTCTATTTGTGTAAAACAGTGTAAACAGGTAAAATGTTTTATATACCTTTATCTTCGGGTCATTACATAAGCCAAAGGCTTCTACTGACCCCTCATCTTGGATTTTCGTATATGATTTCTCATCTCATAATAATATATTTATATATAATATATTAAACTTATCAAAAAATACTTATTTAGGTGTACGCAGTTGAAACACTTAACACGAACATATGAATTTTTACATGTTATATAGGTTCCAATTTTCGCCATTTAATGCAGACTTAAAATTATTCAGAGTCTTTGCCGTCACCGTTAAATCTGATAGGTTATTCCACTGATCCACTACTCTAATTGAAAAAGTATTTAGTCTAACTGTCTATGTGTGGTCTTACAAAGGTCAGGAATAACCACCAATTGGTGGGGTCTCACTAATTAGCGACAAAAAGTGTCAAGAAGCGTCAAGAAGCGCCAAGAAACGTCAAGAAGCGTCACGAGGAATAATTTTAGCGACAAGAAGCTATTTAGCGACAAGAAAACATTTTTTTTATTAAATATAAAAAAATATGCATTTAGTCTTTTTTAATATACGGGTAGAAATAAATTGATTTTTTTTATTATTATATTGATAGATGAAGAAATTAAATATTTGTAAGAGCAAAGGAAATGCACACACTATAAAATAAAAATACAAACAAAGATTTTTCACTTTCCTTTGAAGGATTTATTGAAACAAAAACATGAAATATTATTTCCTTTCTAACTGTTCAATTCATTTTTCCTGATAGGACCAACGTTAGCTGTGGCTTCACCCTAAGGTAATACACAATGTAGAACATCAAATGAGATTAACGAGGCGCGTGTCCCTTGTTTTATTGCTACAATACCATCCAATTAACACCTTCAACTTTGTACACGCGTCAGACTATACAATTACACGCGCCGCCCAGAATATAAAATCATTGTAAAACAAGAAGTAATTGTAACAGGATGCGAAGTCTCCCAAACAAAGCTCCCATAACTCGCCATTTCTATGGTCCCATATTCATTTGATTTGATTTTTTGTCCCATACAAGAATATATATGGTTTAGGGGTGGGGATCTTGACCGTTTACAAATTTTCAAACAAGAGGGGTAGGGTGACCCCCTAGGGACTTCCGTTTAATTTTATTTCATTTGTTTTATTGTCACCTACAATAATATATATGGTTTAGGGGTGGGGATCTGGACCGTTTACAAGATACTAGCACATTCTCAAATTGAACGGGTGACCTCCAGGGACTTCCCTTTAATTGCATTTGATTTGTTTTATTGTCCCATACAAGAATATATATGGTTTAGGGTTGGGGATCTGGACCATTCACAAGATAATAGCACTTTCTCAAATTTAATGTGGTGGGGATGACCCCCAGGGAATTCCGTTCAATTTCATGTGATTTGTTTTATCGTCCCATACAATAATATATATGGTTTAGGGTAGGGGATCTGGACCATTTACAAGATATTAGCACTTTTTCAAATTGAACGGGGTGGGGGTACCCCCAGGGACTTCCTTTTAATTTCATTTGATTTGTTTTATTGTCCCATTGAAGAATATATATGGTTTATGGGTGGGGATCTGGACTGTTTACAAATATTTTCTAATTGAAAGGGGTGGGGATGACCCCCCCCCCCCCAGGGACTTCCTTTAATTGCATTTGATTTGTTATATTGTCCCATACAAGAATATATATGGTTTAGGGGTGGGATCTGGACCATTTACAAGATAATAGCACTTTCTCAAATTGAACGGGGTGGGGATGACCCCCAGGGATTTCCCTTCAATTTAATTTAATTTGTTTTATTGTCCCATACAAGAATATATATGGTTTAGGGGTGGGGATTTGGACCGTTTACAAGATAATAGCATATTCCCAAATTTAAGGGAGTGGGGATGACCCCTAGGGATACCAATTTTATTTCGTGTGATTTGTTTTATAGACCTATGATCATTTCTGAAGACTGTGTGTGTTTATCACTTAAAGTTTTCAAGTTATATTCATTTGAAAATTTTCGAAAATAAAATCCCATAGGGTTCTATAGTAAACCCTTCCCTTCTTTCAACCCTGCAAAATATCCCTTAATAGACCCCAATGCACAAACGAACGATTGATGGCTCACCTAGACATATTAGTCTAACATTTTATGAAACCCTAAGTTAATCTGACAAGTGGTTTTAGAGAAACGCTGCGGACAAGTTCATTATGTTAAAGTGGCGGAAAAAGAAAAAGAAAAAGAAAAAGAAGAATAACTAGATTTGTAATTGCTAGCAATAACGGATGGCACCCTCGTCCCCCCATTGCCAGGCGAGCGGCAGCCATTTTGGAAATTCCAAAGTCAAAGAGTGCATCTACACCTGCAGGTTATCATTTTTGCAAAATTTCATTAAGTTTGGAGCATTTTGGAATTTTGGACAATTTTGCTGTTTCCATGGTTACGGCGGCCATTTTGGAAATTCCAACTTCAAAATGCAACTCCGCAGATGACAGTCACTATTCCTGTAAAGTTTCATCCAGTTTGCAGCACTTAATTGTTTTTTGAAATTTTGAACATTTGTGCTGCAACCATGGTTACAGTAGATAATTCCAAAATTCTAAAAGCAGACATCTCATTGCCACATGTCATGTTATATATCAATACAGTTTCATTAACTTTGGTGCACTACTCTCTGAGAAAATGCAGATTTTATGCATTTTTCCATAGGGTCAATGTAAAACTTGGCCCCAGTTTCCATGACAACGGCGGCCATTTTGAACTATCCAAATATTGTCTTGACATCTTGGCATACTGGAGAACATTTTCATAAAGTTTCATCCAGTTGGATCTTATAACGAAAGAGTTAGAATTTTTGATATTTTAGCTGTTTCCATGGTAACGGCAGCCATTTTGAAAATTCCAAAGTCAAACTGGAAATCAGGACATGCCAGTTAACATTCCTGTGGAGTTTCTTCCAGTTTGGAACACTTTGATTTTTTCCGCATTTGTGCTGTTTCCATGGAAACGGCGGCCATCTTGAACCATTCCATGCTTACTGCAACTCTGCACGTGGGGGTCCTTACTATAGTAGAGTTCCATCAACATTGGTCCATTGGATTTCGAGAAATCACCTGGACAAAATGTGTTGCAAGAAGAAAAATAATAACTAGATTTGCCATTGCAAGCAATAGCGGATGGCACCCTTCCCCTATTGCCAGGCGAGTGGCAGCCATTTTGAAAATTTCAAAGTCAAAGAGCGCTTTTACACATGTTTATTAACATTGTTGTAAAATTTCATCTCGTTTGGAGCATTTTGAAATTTTTGAAATTTTTGCTGTTTCCATGGTAACAGTTACCATTTCCAAAATTCCAAAGACAGGTGCCTCATTGGTACATGCCATGTTACATATCTATAACGTTTTATTGGGATTGATGCTATATTCTTCAAGAAAATGTAGCTTTTTTGTGTTTTACCATACGGTCAATGTTAAACTTTCGCCCTGTTTCCATGACAATGGCGGCCATTTTGGAACCTCTTGATATTGCATGCACATCTAGGCATATCAGGTAACACTTCCACAAAGTTTCATCCACTTGGGTCTTATAATGAAGAATTTAGAATTTTGAAAATTTTTCACATTTTTGCAGTTTCCATGGAAACGGCAGCCATCTTGAACCATTCCATGGTGCCTGCAACTCTTGACCTAAGTGTCCTCTATATGATAGAGTTCCATCAACTTTGGTCCATTGGATTTCCAGAAATCTCTTGGACAAAATGTGTGGAAGAAAAATAATAAAAATAACTAGAATTGCCATTGCAAGCAATAGCGGATGTCACCCTTCCCCTCATTGCCACTAAGCGGCACCCATTTTAAAACAACTTAACAGTGAATGCAGATCTATGAATTGCGATATATCTTTCTGTAAATTTTCAATACAATAACAGCATTGTCAAAAGTTTCACATTTCTGCTGTTTCCATGGCAACGGCAGCCATTTTGAAAATTCCGAAGTCAAAAGTCTCATCTATACATGCCAGTAAACAATAATATTAAGTTTCATTAAGTTTGGAGCATTTTGAAAATATTTGACATTTCTGCAGTTTCCATGGCAACGGTAGCCATTTTGGAAATTCCAACTTCAAAAGTCTCATGCAGACTAGACAGTCAACAAATATATTAAGTTTCATCAAGTTTGAAGAATTTTGAATTTTTTTGAAATTTTGGACATTTTGGCTGGTTTCTATGGTAACACAGACCATTCCAAATTTCTAATGGCAGATACTCCATTGGTACATGGGAGGGAACATACCATCAAAGTTTCAATGGATTTGACCTACCATTTTAAGAAAGTAAATGCCACTTTTTAAGGTTTTTAAAGCGTTTTGACCTTTTTTGCCTCGTTTCCATGGTAACACAAGACATTTTCGAAATTCCAAAGCCAAATTGCACATCTTCCAATGTTGCTCATCATTACTGTGAAGTTTCATCAAATTTGGAGCATTTTGATATTTTGGAAATTTTTGGTGTAGTATCCATGGCAACATAGTAGTTCCAATGAATGCCAAAAATCATCCAAAACAAGTATATGCCCGGCACCTACATTGTATCAAAATATAATGATTCTAAGTTAAAGCATCTCAAAATAATTCCCCAAAACCAAAAAGTGGAATTTTTCACATTTGTTCCGTTTCCATGGTAACGGCAGCCATTTTTAATGGTCCTATGACCTACTGCAACCCGAAATTTTGTGTTCCTCATTATAGTTGGCTATCACTAAGATTGGTTCCATTGCCTTCAAAAAATCTGCCGGACAAAAATCATTGGAAGAATAAGAAGAATAACTAGAATTGCCATTGCAAGCAGTAGCGGATGTCACCCTTCCCCCCATTGCCACTAAGTGGCAGCCATTTAAAAATTGTTTAACAGTGAATGCACATATATGCATGGTAAAAACATTTTTCTGTAAATTTTCAGTACATTCAAAGCATTTTTTAAAATTCACATTTTTGCTGTTTCCATGGCAACGGCAGCCATTTTGAAAATTTCAAAGTCAAAAGTCTCATCTTTACTTGTCAGGTAACAATAATTTCAAGTTTCATTAAGTTTGGAGCATTTTGAAAATATTTGATATTTCTGCAGTTTCCATGGCAACGGTGGCCATTTTGGAAATTCCAACTCCAAAAGTGTCATGCAGACTTGACAGTCAACAATCATATTAAGTTTCATTACTTTTTGAGCATTTTGAAATTTTTGAAATTTTTGACATTTTGGCTGGTTTCTATGGTTACACACACCATTCCAAATTTCTAATGGCAGATACCACATTGGTACATGGGAGGGAACATACCATCAGAGTTTCAATGGATTTGACCTACCCTTTTAAGAAAGTAAATGCCACTTTTAGGTGTTTTTTGGACCATTTTGACCTGTTTTGCATTGTTTCCATGGAAACGGCAGACATTTTGGAAATTCCAACGCCAAATTCCACATCTACCTATGTTGCTCATCGTTACT
This sequence comes from Mytilus galloprovincialis, assembly GCA_037788925.1. Classification (NCBI taxonomy): domain Eukaryota; kingdom Metazoa; phylum Mollusca; class Bivalvia; order Mytilida; family Mytilidae; genus Mytilus; species Mytilus galloprovincialis. The sequence goes on from CM075333.1 coordinate 62,714,715, forward strand.
GTGAAGTTTCATAAAATTTGGAGCATTTCCATATTTTGGAAATTTTTGGTGTAGTATCCATGGCAACATAGCAGTTCCAATGATTGCCAAAATCATCCCAAAGCAGTATATGCCCGGCACCTACATTGTATCAAAAGATAATGATTCTAAGTTAAAGCATTTCCAAATAATTCATCAAAACCAAAAACTGTAATTTTCCATGATTTTTCGGTTTCCATGGTGATGGCAGCCATTTTTTAGTTCCAAAGTTGCACTGCAACTGGAAAGTCAGGGTTCCTTGTTATAGTGCACCATCATTCAGATTGGTTCCTTTGGCTCTGAGAAAACTGCCGGACAAAACTAGGTGGAAGAAAAATAATAACTAGAATTGCCATTGCAAGCAATAGCGGATGTCACCCTTCCCCCAATGGCCACTAAGCGGCAGCCATTTCAAAATTGTTTAACAGTGAATACACATATATATATGCATTGCAGTACATCTTTCTGTAAATTTTCAGTACATCGAGAGCATTTTAGAACATTTCACATTTTTGCTGTTTCCATGGCAACGGCAGCCATTTTGAAAATTCCGAAGTCAAAAGTCTCATCTATACATGCCAGTTAACAATAATATTAAGTTTCATTAAGTTTGGAGCATTTTGAAAATGTTTGACATTTCTGCAGTTTCCATGGCAACGGTGGCCATTTTGGAAATTCCAACTTCAAAAGTCTCATTCAGACTTGTCAGTGTACAACCATATTAAGTTACATCAATTTTGGAGCATTTTGAAATTTTTGAAATTTTTGACATTTGGGATGGTTCCTATGGTAACAGAGACCGTTCTCAAAATTGAACGGCATATACCACATTGGTACATGGGAGGGACCATACCATCAAAGTTTCAATCAATTTGACCTACCATTTTAAGAAAGTAAATGCCACTTAAAGGTTTTTGGACCATTTTGACCTGTTTTGCATTGTTTCCATGGTAACGGCAGACATTTTCGAAATTGCAACATCAAATTCCACCTCTACCAATGTTGCTCATCATTACTGTGAAGTTTTATAAAATTTGGAGCATTTCCATATTTTTTAAATTTTTGGTGTAGTATCCATGGCAACATAGCAGTTCCAATGATTGCCAAAATCATCCAAAACCAGTATATGCCCGGCACCTACATTGTATCAAAATATAATGATTCTAAGTTAAAGCATTTCCAAATAATTAATCAAAACCAAAAACTGGAATTTTCCATTATTTTTTGGTTTCCATGGTGATGGCAGCCATTTTTTAGTTCCAAAGTTGCACTGCAACTGGAAAGTCAGGGTTCCTTGTTATAGTGCACCATCATTCAGATTGGTTCCTTTGGCTCTGAGAAAACTGCCGGACAAAATTAGGTGGAAGAATAATAATAATAATAATAATAATAATAGTGAAAAAGAAACAGAGGAATAGCAATATGTCACCCGACATTGTCGATCGGGTGACATAATAACTAGAATTGCCATTGCAAGCAATAGCGGATGTCACCCTTCCCCCCTATTGCCACTAAGCGGCAGCCATTTCAAACTTGTTTAACAGTAAATACACAAATGTGCATAGCTATTCATCTTTTTGTAAATTTTCAGTATATTCAAAGCATTTTAAAGTATTTCACATTTATACCGTTTCCATGGCAACCACAGCCATTTTGAAAATTTCAAAGTCAAAAGTCTCATCTTTACTTGTCAGTTACCAATAATATCAAATTTCATTAACTTAAAACCATTTTGAGAATTTTTGACATTCTTGCAGTTTCCATGGCAACCGTGGCCATTTTGGAAATTCCAACTTCAAAAGTCATATGTAGACTTGATAGTCAACAATCATAATAAGTTTCATCAATTTTGAAGCATTCTGAAATTTTTGTTCCTGTATCCATGGTAACATAGTAGTTCCAATGATTGTCAAAATCATTAAAAACCTGTATATAGTGGACAACTATATTGCATAAAAATTTGATGATTTTAAGTTCAAGCATACCAAAGTAATTAACCAAACCCGGAAGTTTTTGGAGCATTTTGACCTTTTTGCATTGTTTCCATGGAAACGGCAGACATTTTGGAAATTCCAACGCCAAATTCCGCATCTACCAAAGTTGCTCATCGTTATGCTAAAGTTTCAAAAAAATTGGAGCATTTTCATATTTTTGAAATTTTTGGTGTAGTTTCCATGGCAACATAGTAGTTCCAATGATTGCCAAAATCATCCCAAACCAGTATATAGTGGGCACCTACATTGTATCAAAATCTAAAGATTTTAAGCTTAAACATTCTCAAACAATTCACCTAACTCCAAAATTATATTTTTTCACCATTTTTCCGTTTCCATGGTGATGGCAGCCATTTTTTAGTTCCAAAGTTGCACTGCAACTGGAAAGTCAGGGTTCCTTGTTATAGTGCACCATCATTCAGATTGGTTCCTTTGGCTCTGAGAAAGCGACCGGACAAAATTAGGTGGAAGAAAAATAATAATAACTAGAATTGCTATTGCAAGCAATAGCGGATGTCACCCTTCCCCCCATTGCCACTAAGCTGCAGCCATTTCAAAAACTTTTAACAGTGAATGCACATATTTGCATGGCTATACATTTTTCTGTAAATTTTCAGTACATTTAGATCATTTTTAAAAACATGACATTTTTGCTGTTTCCATGGCAACGGCAGCCATTTTGAAATTTTCTAAGTCAAAAGTCTCATCTATACATGCCAGTTTACAATAATATTAAGTTTCATTAAGTTTGGAGCATTTTGAAAATATTTGACATTTTTGCAGTTTCCATGGCAACGGTAGCCATTTTGGAAATTCCAACTTCAAAAGTCTCATGCAGACTTGACAGTTAACAATCATAGTAAGTTTCATCAATTTTGAAGCATTTTGAAATTTTTGACATTTTGGCTGGTTTCTATGGTTACACAGACCATTCCAAATTTCTAATGGCAGATACCACATTGGTACATGGGAGGGAACATACCATCAGAGTTTCAATGGATTTGACCTACCCTTTTAAGAAAGTAAATGCCACTTTTAGGTGTTTTTTTGGACCATTTTGACCTGTTTTGCATTGTTTCCATGGTAACGGCAGACATTTTCACAATTCCAACGCCAAATTCCACATCTTACAATGTTGCTCATCGTTTCTGTGAAGTTTTATTAAATTTGGAGCATTTCCATATTTTGGAAATTTTTGGTGTGGTATCCATGGCAACATAGCAGTTCCAATGATTGCCAAAATCATCCCAAAGCAGTATAAAGTGGGCACCTACATTGTATTAAAATCTAAAGATTTTAAGCTTAAGCATTCTCAAACAATTCCCTTAACTCTAAAATTATATTTTTTCACCATTTTTTCGTTTCCATGGTGATGGCAGCCATTTTTTTAGTTCCAATACCGGAAAGAAACAGGAAAGTCAGGGTTCCTTGTTATAGTGCACTATCATTCAGATTGGTTCCTTTGGCTTTGAGAAAACTGCCGGACAAAATTAGGTGGAAGAAAAATAATAATAATAATAATAATAATAATAATAGGGAAAAAGAAACAGAGGAAAAGCAATATGTCACCCGACTTTGTCGATCGGGTGACATAACTAGATTTGCGATTGCAAGCAATAGCGGATGGCACCCTTCCCCTATTGCCAGGTGAGCGGTAGCCATGGTAACGGCGGCCATTTTGGAAATTCCAAACTCAAAAGTCAAGTCTACATTAGCTGAGCAACATTTGTTATAAGTTTCAATAAATTTGAAGCATTTTGATTTTTTTTGTATTTTTGCTGTTTCCATGGTAACGGCGGCCATTTTGAATATTCCAAAGTCAAATCCCCGCTGCAATTTTTTCCCTCCACAATCATATACCATTTAATGTCTCTAGAATAAATTAAACATTGATGTTCTAGAATGTTCTGTGAAAATTCAAAGTTTTGACCTTTTTGCATTGTTTCCATGGTAACAAGAGCGATTTTGGAAATTCCAACGCCAAATTCCACATCTTCCAATGTTGCTCATCGTTACTGTGAAGTTTCATTAAGTTTGGAACATTTTGAGATTTTTGAATTTTTTGGAGTAGTTTCCATGGCAACATAGTAGTTCCAATGAGTGCCAAAATCACCCAACACCTGTATATAGTGGGCACCTTCATTGTATTAAAATATAATGATTCTGAGTTAAATAGTATCCAAATAGTTCCCCAAAACAAAAAACGGGTTTTTTTCACATTTGTTCCGTTTCCATGGTAACGGCAGCCATCTTGAAAGTGCCACCCCCAAAAAGCAAATCTTCATCTGGTGGTTAACATTATGGTATAGTTCCATCTTCTTTGGTCCATTCACATTAGAGTTCCAGACTGGACAAAAATGTGTGGAAGAAAAATAATAATAAAAATAAAAACAAAAAGAAACGTAGAATAACAATATGTCACCCAAACTCCGTTTAGGGTGCCATAACTAGAATTGCCATTGCAAGCAATAGCGGATGTCACCCTTCCCCCAATTGCCACTAAGTTGCAGCCATTTCAGAATCGTTTAACAGTGAATGCACATATATGCATGGCAATACATCTTTCTGTAAATTTTCAGTACATTCACAGCATTTTAAAAATTTCACATTTCTGCCATTTCCATGGCAACGGCAGCCATTTTGAAAATGTCAAAGTCAAAAGCCTCATCATTACTTGTCACTTAACAATAATATCAAGTTTTATTTAAGTTCAAAGCATTTTGAGAATTTTTGACTTTTTTGCAGTTTCCATGGCAACGGTGGCCATTTTGGAAATTCCAAAGTCAAAAGTCTCATCCAGACTCGGCAGTCAACAATAATATTAAATTTCATCAATTTTGGAGCATTTTGAAATTTTTGAAATATTTGATCCTGTATCCATGGTAACAGATTAGTTCCAATGATTGTCATAATCATTCAAAACCTGTATATAGTGGACAACTATATTGTATACAAATTTGATGATTTTAAGTTCAAGCATACCAAAGTTATTCACCAAACCCTGCAGTTTTTGGAGCATTTTGACCTTTTTGCATTGTTTCCATGGAAACGGCAGACATTTTGGAAATTCCAACGCCAAATTCCACATCTACCAAAGTTGCTCATCGTTATGCTAGAATTTCAAAAAATTTGGAGCATTTTCATATTTTTGAAATTTTTGGTGTAGTATCCATGGCAACATAGCAGTTCCAATGATTGCCAAAATCATACCAAAGCAGTATATAGTGGGCACCTACATTATATTAAAATCTAAAGATTTTAAGGTTAAGCATTCTCAAACAATTCACCTAACTCCAAAATTATATTTTTTCACCATTTTTCCGTTTCCATGGTGATGGCAGCCATTTTTTTAGTGCCAATATTGAAAAGCAACAGGAAAGTCAGGGTTCCTTGTTATAGTGCACCATCATTCAGATTGGTTCCTTTGGCTCTGAGAAAGCGAGCGGACAAAATTAGGTGGAAGAAAAATAATAATAATAATACGGAAAAAGAAACAGAGGAAAAGCAATATGTCACCCGACATTGTCGATCGGGTGACATAATAATACGGAAAAAGAAACAGAGGAAAAGCAATATGTCACCCGACATTGTCGATCGGGTGACATAATAATAATAATAGTGAAAAAGAAACAGAGGAATAGCAATATGTCACCCGACATTGTCGATCGGGTGACATAATAATAACAAAGAAACGGAGGAAAAGCAATATGTCACCCGACATTGTCGATCGGGTGACATAACTAGATTTGCCATTGCAAGCAATAGCGGATGTCACCCTTCCCCCCATTGCCACTAAGTGGCAGCCATTTCAACAATTTTAAACAGTGATTTTACATAAATGCATGGTAATTCATCTTTCTACAAATTATAATATTAAGTTTGATTAAGTTTGGAGCATTTCGAAAATATTTGACATTTTTGCAGTTTCCATGGCAACGGTGGCCATTTTGGAAATTCCAACTTCAAAAGTCTGATGCAGTCTTGACAGTCGACAATCATAATAAGTTTCATTAATTTTGGAGCATTTTGAAATTTTTGAAATATTTGATGCTGTATCCATGGTAACATAGTAGTTCCAATGATTGTCAAAATCATTAAAAACCTGGATATAGTGGACAACTATATTGCATTGAAATTTGATGATTTTAAGTTCAAGCATACCAAAGTTATTCACCAAACCCGGAAGTTTTTGGAGCATTTTGACCTTTTTGCATTGTTTCCATGGAAACGGCAGACATTTTGGAAATTCCAACGCCAAATTCCACATCTACTAAAGTTGCTCATCGTTATGCTAAAGTTTCAAAAAATTTGGAACATTTTCATAATTTTGAAATTTTTTGCGTAGTTTCCATGGCAACATAGTAGTTCCAATGATTGCCAAAATCATCCAAAACAAGTATATGGGTGGCACCTTCATTGTATCAAAATATAATGATTCTGAGTTGAAGCATCTCAAAATTATTCACAAAAACCAAAAAGTGGAATTTTTCACAATTGTTCCGTTTCCATGGAAACGGCAGCCATTTTTTATGGTCTTAGACCCTACTGCAACCCGAAATTTTGTGTTCCCTATTATACTTAACTATCATTAAGATTGGTTCCATTGGCTCCAAAAAAACTGCGGGACAAAATTAGGTGGAAGAATAATAATAACTAGATTTGCCATTGCAAGCAATAGCGGATGTCACCCTTCCCCCCATTGCCACTAAGTGGCAGCCATTTCAACAATTTTAAACAGTGATTTTACATAAATGCATGGTAATTCATCTCTCTACAAATTTTCAGAACATTTGAAGCATTTTGAAAAATTTGAAATTTTTGATGTTTCCATGGCAACGGCAGCCATTTTGGAAATTCCAACTTCAAATTCTGCTTCAACACATGACAGTCAACATTATTGTGAAGTTTCATTAAGTTTGAAGCATTTTGAATTTTTTGAAATTTTTGCTGCTGTATCCATGGTAACATTGTAGTTCCAATGATTGTCAAAATCATTCAAAACCTGTATATAGTTGAAAACTATATTGTATGAAAATTAGATGATTCTAAATTAAGGAATACCAAAATTATTCACCAAACCCGGAAGTTTTTGGAGCATTTTGACCTTTTTGCATTGTTTCCATGGAAACGGCAGACATTTTGGAAATTCCAACGCGAAATTCCACATCTTCCAAAGTTGCTCATCGTTATGCTGAAGTTTCAAAAAAATTGGAGCATTTTCATATTTTTGAAATTTTTGGTGTAGTTTCCATGGCAACATAGTAGTTCCAATGATTGCCAAAATCATCCAAAACCAGTATATGGCCGGCACCTGCATTGTATTAAAATATAATGATTCTGAGTTTAAGCATCTCCAAATTATTCACAAAAACCAAAAAGTGGAATTTTTCACAATTGTTCCGTTTCCATGGAAACGGCAGCCATTTTTTATGGTCTTAGACCCTACTGCAACCCGAAATTTTGTGTTCCTCATTATAGTTAACTATCATTAAGATTGGTTCCATTGGCTCCAAAAAAACTGCGGGACAAAATTAGGTGGAAGAATAATAATAATAACTAGATTTGCCATTGCAAGCAATAGCGGATGGCACCCTTTCCCCATTGCCAGGCCAGCGGCAGCCATTTAGAATATTTTTGCTGTTTCCATGGCAACGGCGGCCATTTTGAAAATTCGAAACTCAAAAGTTAAGTCTACATAAGCTAGGCAACATGTGTTATAAGTTTCATTAAATTTAAAGCATTTTGAAGTTTTTCATAATTTTGCTGTTCCCATGGTAACGGCGGCCATTTTGAAGATTCCAAAAGTGCATTGTTTCCCTCCATAATCATATATACCATCATATACCATTTAATGTCTCTAGAATAAATTTAACATTGATGTTCTGGAATGTTCTGTGAAAATTCAAAGTTTTGACCTTTTTGCATTATTTCCATGGTAACAACAGATATTTTGGAAATTCCAACGCCAAATTCCACATCTTCCAATGTTGCTCATCGTTACTGTGAAGTTTCAAAAAAATTGGAGCATTTCCATATTTTGGAAATTTTTGGTGTAGTTTCCATGGCAACATAGTAGTTCCAATGAGTGCCAAAATCACCCAACACCTGTATATAGTGGGCACCTCCATTGTATTCAAATATAATGATTCTGAGTTAAAGCATATCCAAACATTTCACCAAAAACAAAAACTGGATTTTTTCACATTTGTTCTGTTTCCATGGAAACGGCAGCCATCTTGAACCATTCCATGCTTCCTGCAACTCTGCACATGGGGGTCCTTAATATAGTAAAGTTCCATCTACTTTGGTACTTTAGATTTGGAGAAATCGCCTGGACAAAATGTGTTGCAAGAAAAATAATAATAAGAAAAAAAAGAAACGTAGAATAACAATACGTCACCCCAACTCCGTTGAGGGTGCCATAACTAGATTTGTAATTGCTAGCAATAACGGATGGCACCCTCGTACCTCCATTGCCAGGCGAGCGACAGCCATTTTGGAAATTCCAAAGTCAAAGAGTGCGTCTACACCTGCAGGTTATCATTTTTGCAAAATTTCATTAAGTTTTGAGCATTTTGAAATTTTGGACAATTTTGCTGTTTCCATGGTTACGGCGGCCATTTTGGAAATTCCAACTTCAAAATGCAACTCCGCACATGACAGTCACTATTCCTGTAAAGTTTCATCCAGTTTGCAGCACATAATTTTTTTTGGAAATTTTGAACATTTGTGCTGCAACCATAGTTACAGTAGATAATTCCAAAATTCTAAAAGCAGACATCTCATTGCCACATGTCATGTTATATATCAATACAGTTTCATTAACTTTGGTGCACTACTCTCTGAGAAAATGCAGATTTTATGCATTTTTCCATAGGGTCAATGCAAAACTTGGCCCTAGTTTCCGTGACAACGGCGGCCATTTTGAACTATCAAAATATTGTCTTGACATCTTGGCATACTGGAGAACATTTTCATAAAGTTTCATGTCTCTAGAATAAATTTAACATTGATGTTCTGGAATGTTCTGTGAAAATTCAAAGTTTTGACCTTTTTGCATTGTTTCCATGGTAACAACAGATATTTTGGAAATTCCAACGCCAAATTCAACATCTTCCAATGTTGCTCATCGTTACTGTGAAGTTTCATGAAGTTTGGAGCATTTTGATATTTTTGAAATTTTTGGTGTAGTTTCCATGGCAACATAGTAGTTCCAATGAGTGCCAAAATCATCCAACACCTGTATATGGCCGGCACCTACATTGTATCAAAATATAATGTTTCTGAGTGAAAGCATTTCCAAACAGTTCACCAAAAGAAAAAACTGGATTTTTTCACATTTGTTCTGTTTCCATGGAAACGGTAGCCATCTTGAACCATTCCATGCTTACTGCAACTCTGCATTTGGGGGTCCTTACTATAGTAGAGTTCCATCAACATTGGTCCATTGGATTTCGAGAAATCACCTGGACAAAATTTGTTGCAAGAAGAAAAATAAGAAAAAAAAGAAACGTAGAATAACAATATGTCACCCCAACTCCGTTGAGGGTGCCATAACTAGAATTGCCATTGCAAGCAATAGCGGATGTCACCCTTCCCCCCATTGCCACTAAGCGGTAGCCATTTCAAAACAACTTAACAGTGAATGCAGATATTTGAATTGCAATATATCTTTCTGTAAAATTTTCAATACCATAAGAGCATTGTCAAAAGTTTTATATTTCTGCTGTTTCCATGGCAACGGCAGCCATTTTGAAAATTCCAAAGTCAAAAGTCTCATCTATACATGCCAGTTAACAATAATATAAAGTTTCATTAAGTTTGGAGCATTTTGAAAATATTTGACATTTCTGCAGTTCCCATGGCAACGGTGGCCATTTTGGAAATTCCAACTCCAAAAGTCTCATGCAGACTTGACAGTCAACAATGATACTAAGTATCAATACTTTTTGAGTATTTTGAAATTTTTGAAATTTTTGACATTTTGGCTGGTTTCTATGGTAACACAGACCATTCCAAATTTCTAATGGCAGATACCACATTGGTACATGGGAGGGAACATACCATAAGAGTTTCAATGGATTTGACCTACCATTTTAAGGGAGTAAATGCCACTCTTAAGGTTTTTAAAACGTTTTGACCATTTCTGCCTTGTTTCCATGGTAACACAAGACATTTTCGAAATTCTAACGCCAAATTCCACATCTACCAAAGTTGCTCATCGTTATGCTAAAGTTTCAAAAAATTTGGAGCATTTTCATATTTTGGAAATTTTTGGTGTAGTTTCCATGACAACATAGTAGTTCCAATTACTGCCAAAATCATCCAAAACCAGTATATGGCCGGCACCTACATTGTATCAAAATATAATGATTCTGAGTTTAAGAATCTCCAAATTATTCACCAAAACCCCAAAATTGAATTTTTCACATTTGTTCCGTTTCCATGGTAACGGCAGCCATTTTTAATGGTCTTATGACCTACTGCAACCCGGAATTTTGTGTTCCTCATTATAGTCAACTATCATTAAGATTGGTTCCATTGTCTCCAAGAAAACTGCCGGACAAAATCATTGGAAGAATAAGAATAATAATAGTAAAGAAACAGAGGAAAAGCAATATGTCACCCGACATTGTCGATCGGGTGACATAACTAGAATTGCCATTGCAAGCAATAGCGGATGTCACCCTTCCCCTCATTGCCACTAAGCGGCACCCATTTTAAAACAACTTAACAGTGAATGCAGATCTATGAATTGCGATATATCTTTCTGTAAATTTTCAATACAATAACAGCATTGTCAAAAGTTTCACATTTCTGCTGTTTCCATGGCAACGGCAGCCATTTTGAAAATTCCGAAGTCAAAAGTCTCATCTATACATGCCAGTAAACAATAATATTAAGTTTCATTAAGTTTGGAGCATTTTGAAAATATTTGACATTTCTGCAGTTTCCATGGCAACGGTAGCCATTTTGGAAATTCCAACTTCAAAAGTCTCATGCAGACTAGACAGTCAACAAATATATTAAGTTTCATCAAGTTTGAAGAATTTTGAATTTTTTTGAAATTTTGGACATTTTGGCTGGTTTCTATGGTAACACAGACCATTCCAAATTTCTAATGGCAGATACTCCATTGGTACATGGGAGGGAACATACCATCAAAGTTTCAATGGATTTGACCTACCATTTTAAGAAAGTAAATGCCACTTTTTAAGGTTTTTAAAGCGTTTTGACCTTTTTTGCCTCGTTTCCATGGTAACACAAGACATTTTCGAAATTCCAAAGCCAAATTGCACATCTTCCAATGTTGCTCATCATTACTGTGAAGTTTCATCAAATTTGGAGCATTTTGATATTTTGGAAATTTTTGGTGTAGTATCCATGGCAACATAGTAGTTCCAATGAATGCCAAAAATCATCCAAAACAAGTATATGCCCGGCACCTACATTGTATCAAAATATAATGATTCTAAGTTAAAGCATCTCAAAATAATTCCCCAAAACCAAAAAGTGGAATTTTTCACATTTGTTCCGTTTCCATGGTAACGGCAGCCATTTTTAATGGTCCTATGACCTACTGCAACCCGAAATTTTGTGTTCCTCATTATAGTTGGCTATCACTAAGATTGGTTCCATTGCCTTCAAAAAATCTGCCGGACAAAAATCATTGGAAGAATAAGAAGAACTAGAATTGCTATTGCAAGCAATAGCGGATGTCACCCTTCCCCCCATTGCCACTAAGCGGCAGCCATTTCAAAAACTTTTAACAGTGAATGCACATATTTGCATGGCTATACATTTTTCTGTAAATTTTCAGTACATTTAGATCATTTTTAAAAACATGACATTTTTGCTGTTTCCATGGCAACGGCAGCCATTTTGAAATTTTCAAAGTCAAAAGTCTCATCTATACATGCCAGTTTACAATAATATTAAGTTTCATTAAGTTTGGAGCATTTCGAAAATATTTGACATTTTTCCAGTTTTCATGGCAACGGTAGCCATTTTGGAAATTCCAACTACAAAAGTCTCATGCAGACTTGACAGTCAACAATCCTATTAAGTTTCATAAATTTTGGAGCATTTTGAAACTTTTGAAATTTTTGACATTTTGATTGGTTCCTATGGCAACAGAGACCATTCCCAAAAGTTAATGGCATATACCACATTGGTACATGGGAGGGACCATACCATCAAAGTTTCGATCAATTTGACCTACCATTTTAAGAAAGTAAATGCCACTTTAAGGTTTTTGAACCATTTTGACCTGTTTTGCATTGTTTCCATGGTAACGGCAGACATTTTTGAAATTCTAACGCAAAATTCCACATCTACCAATGTTGCTCATCGTTACTGTATAGTTTCGTTTAATTTGGAGCATTCTGATATTTTTGAAATTTTTGGTGTAGTTTCCATGGCAACATAGTAGTTCCAATGATTGCCAAAATCCTCCAAAACCAGTATATAGTGGGCACCTACATTGTATCAAAATATAATGATTCTGAGTTTAAGCATATCCAAATAATTCGTTAAAACCAAAAACTGGATTTTTTCACAATTGTTCTGTTTCCATGGTAACGGCAGCCATTTTTTAGTTCCAAAGTTGCACTGCAACTCGAAAGTCAGGGTTCCTTGTTATAGTGAACTATCATTTAGATTGGTTCCTTTGGTTCCGAGAAAGCGGTCGGACAAAATTAGGTGGAAGAAAAATAATAATAATACGGAAAAAGAAACAGAGGAATAGCAATATGTCATCCCGACATTGTCGATCGGGTGACATAATAATAACTAGAATTGCCATTGCAAGCAATAGCGGATGTCACCCTTCCCCCCATTGCCACTAAGCGGCAGCCATTTCAAAAACTTTTAACAATGAATGCACATATTTGCATGGCTATAATTTTTCTGTAAATTTTCAGTACATTTAGATCATTTTTAAAAATATGACATTTTTGCTGTTTCCATGGCAACGGCAGCCATTTTGAAAGTTTCAAAGTCAAAAGTCTCATCTATACATGCCAGTTTACAATATTATTAAGTTTCATTAAGTTTGGAGCATTTTGAAAATATTTGACATTTTTGCAGTTTCCATGGCAACGTTAGCCATTTTGGAAATTCCGACTTCAAAAGTTTCATGCAGACTTGACAGTCAACAATTATAGTAAGTTTCATGACTTTTTGAGCATTTTGAAATTTTTGAAATTTTTGACATTTTGGCTGGTTTCTATGGTTACACAGACCATTCCAAATTTCTAATGGCAGAAACCACATTGGTACATGGGAGGGAACATACCATCAAAGTTTCAATGGATTTGACCTACCCTTTTAAGAAAGTAAATGCCACTTTTAGGTGTTTTTGGACCATTTTTACCATTTTTGCATTGTTTCCATGGAAACGGCAGACATTTTGGAAATTCCAACGCCAAATTCCACATGTACCAATGTTGCTCATCGTTACTGTGAAGTTTCATTAAATTTGGAGCATTTCCATATTTTGGAAATTTTTGGTGTAGTATCCATGGCAACATAGCAGTTCCAATGATTGCCAAAATCATCCCAAAACCAGTGTATAGTGGGCACCTACATTGTATCAAAATCTAAAGACTTCAAGCATAACCATTCTCAAATAATTGGCTGAACTCTAAAATAATATTTTTTCACCATTTTCCCGTTTCCATGGTGATGGCAGCCATTTTTTAGTTCCAAAGTTGCACTGCAACTGGAAAGTCAGGGTTCCTTGTTATAGTGCACCATCATTCAGATTGGTTCCTTTGGCTCCAAAAAAACTGCCGGACAAAATTAGGTGGAAGAAAAATAATAATAACTAGATTTGTAATTGCTAGCAATAACGGATGGCACCCTTCCCTCATTGCCAGGTGAGCGGCAGCCATTTTGAAAATTCCAAAGTCAAATAGTGCATCTACAGATGTCAAGTCTACATAAGCTAGGCAACATTTGTTATCAGTTTCATTAAATTTAAAGCATTTTTAAGTTTTTCATATTTTTGCTGTTTCCATGGTAACGGCGGCCATTTTGATTATTCCAAAGTCAAACTCCCGCTGCAATCTTTTCCCTCCATAATCATATACCATTGAATGTCTCTAAAATAAATTTAACATTGATGTTCTGGAATGTTCTGTGAAAATTCAAAGTTTTGACCTTTTTGCATTGTTTCCATGGTAACAACAGCTATTTTGGAAATTCCAACGCCAAATGCCACATCTTCCTATGTTGCTCATCGTTACTGTGAAATTTCCTGAAGTTTGGAGCATTTTGAGAATTTCGAAATTTTTGGTGTAGTTTCCATGGCAACATAGTAGTTCCAATGATCACCAAAATCATCCAACACCTGTATATAGTGGGCACCTACATTGTATTAAAATATAATGTTTCTGAGTTCAAGCATATCCAAACAGTTCACCAAAACAAAAAACTGGATTTTTTCACATTTGTTTCGTTTCCATGGAAACGGTAGCCATCTTGAACCATTCCATGCTTACTGCAACTCTGCACATGGGGGTCCTTACTATAGTAGAGTTCCATCAACATTGGTCCATTGGATTTTGAGAAATCACCCGGACAAAATTTGTTGCAAGAAAAAAAATAATAATAATAACTAGATTTGTAATTGCTAGCAATAACGGATGGCACCCTTCCCCCATTGCCAGGGTAACGGCAGCCATTTTGAAAATACCTCAGTCAAAGAGTGCATCTACACTTGCAAATTAACATTTTTTGAAAGTTTCATAAATTTTGGAGCTTTTTGAAATTTTTGAAATTTTTGCTGTTTCCATGGTAACGGCGGCCATTTTGGAAATTCCGAAGTCAAACACTTGATCAGCACATGCCAGTTACCATTCCTGTGAAGTTTTTTCCACTTTCGAACACTTTGATGTTTTTCTCATTTTTGATGTTTCCATGGTAACGGTGGCCATCTTGACCATTCCAAAGTCAGAGGGACAACTTCGCATGGTGTTCAACATTATACCATAGTTCCATCAACTTTGGTCCATTCAATTCTGAGAACCGCTCCGGACAAAAATAGTGGAAGAAAAATAATAAAAACTAGATTTGTAATTGCTAGCAATAACGGATGGCACCCTTCCCCCATTGCCAGGTGAGCGGCAGCCAGTTTGGAAATTCCAAAGTCAAATAGTGCATCTACAGATGTCTAGTAACATTTTTGCAAAGTTTCATTAAGTTTGAAGCATTTTGAAATTTTGGATATTTTTGCTGTTTCCATGGTAACGGCGGCCATTTTGAAAATTCCAAACTCAAAAGTCAAGTCTTCATAAGCTAGGCAACATTTGTTATAAGTTTCATTAAATTTAAAGCATTTTGAAGTTTTTCATATTTTTGCTGTTTCCATGGTAACGGCGGCCATTTTTAATATTCCAAAGTCAAACCCCCGCTGCAATTTTTTCCCTCCATAATCATATACCATTTAATGTCTCTAGAATAAATTTAACATTGATGTTCTGGAATGTTCTGTGAAAATTCAAAGTTTTGACCTTTTTGCATTGTTTCCAAGGTAACAACAGATATTTTGAAAATTCCAACGCCAAATTCCACATCTTCCAATGTTGCTCATCGTTACTGTGAAGTTTCATTAAGTTTTGAGCATTTTGATATTTTTGAAATTTTTGGTGTAGTTTCCATGGCAACATAGTAGTTCCAATGAGTGTCAAAATCATCCAACACCTGTATATAGTGGGCACCTACATTGTATTAAAATATAATGTTTCTGAGTTAAAGCATATCCAAACAGTTCACCAAAACAAAAAACAGGATTTTTTCACATTTGTTCTGTTTCCATGGAAACGGTAGCCATCTTGAACCATTCCATGCTTACTGCAACTCTGCACATGGGGGTCCTTACTATAGAAGAGTTCCATCAACATTGGTCCATTGGATTTCGAGAAATCACCTGGACAAAATTTGTTGCAAGAAAAAAAATAATAATAAGAAAAAAAAGAAACGTAGAATAACAATACGTCACCCCAACTCCGTTGAGGGTGCCATAACTAGATTTGCGATTGCAAGCAATAGCGGATGGCACCCTTCCCCTATTGCCAGGTGAGCGGTAGCCATGGTAACGGCGGCCATTTTGGAAATTCCAAACTCAAAAGTCAAGTTTACATTAGCTAAGCAACATTTGTTATAAGTTACAATAAATTTGAAGCAATTTGAAGTTTGTTGTATTTTTGCTGTTTCCATGGTAACGGCGGCCATTTTGAAAATTCCAAAGTCAACCTGCTGCTGCAATTTGTTCTCACCATAATTATATACCATCATTTAAAATAAAATGTCTCTAGAATAAATTTAACATTGATGTTCTGGAATGTTCTATGTCAAACATTTCGCCTGTTTCCATGGCAATGGCAGCCATTTCTGAATTTCTAAGTATTGTTGGTACCTCGGGGCCCCACCACCAACATTTGCACAAAGTTTCATAAGGTTGGCTCTTATAACGAAAGAGTTAGAATTTTGATTTTCTTTTACATTTTTTTAGTTTCCATGGTAACCGCGGCCATCTTGCACATTCCAAAGTCAGGTGCACAACTTCACATGGTGGACAACATTATAGCATAGTTCCATCAAGATTGGTCCATCCAATTCCGAGAACTGTCTTGGACAAAAAGTGTGGAAGAATAAAAATAATAAAAACTAGATTTGCCATTGCAAGCAATAGCGGATGGCACCCTTCCCCTATTGCCAGGTGAGCGGTAGCCATGGTTACGGCGGCCATTTTGGAAATTCCAAACTCAAAAGTCAAGTCTACATTAGCTGAGCAACATTTGTTATAAGTTTCAATAAATTTGAAGCATTTTGAATTTGTTTGTATTTTTGCTGTTTCCATGGTAACGGCGGCCATTTTGAATATTCCAAAGTCAAACCCCCGCTGCAATTTGTTCCCTCCACAATCATATACCATTTAATGTCTCTAGAATAAATTAAACATTGATGTTCTAGAATGTTCTGTGAAAATTCAAAGTTTTGACCTTTTTGCATTGTTTCCATGGTAACAAGAGCGATTTTGGAAATTCCAACGCCAAATTCCACATCTTCCAATGTTGCTCATCGTTACTGTGAAGTTTCATTAAGTTTGGAACATTTTGAGATTTTTTAATTTTTTGGAGTAGTTTCCATGGCAACATAGCAGTTCCAATGAGTGCCAAAATCATCCAACACCTGTATATAGTGGGCACCTACATTGTATTAAAATATAATGATTCTGAGTTAAATAGTATCCAAATAGTTCCCCAAAACAAAAAACGGGATTTTTTCACATTTGTTCCGTTTCCATGGTAACGGCAGCCATCTTGAAAGTGCCACCCCCAAAAAGCAAATCTTCATCTGGTGGTTAACATTATGGTATAGTTCCATCTTCTTGGGTCCATTCACATTAGAGTTCTAGACTGGACAAAAATGTGTGGAAGAAAAATAATAATAAAAATAAAAACAAAAAGAAACGTAGAATAACAATATGTCACCCAAACTCCGTTTAGGGTGCCATAATAATAAGAAAAAAAAGAAACGTAGAATAACAATATGTCACCCCAACTCCGTTGAGGGTGCCATAATAATAACTAGATTTGCCATTGCAAGCAATAGCGGATGGCACCCTTTTCCCATTACCAGGCCAGCGGCAGCCATTTAGAAAATTTTTGCTGTTTCCATGGCAACGGCGGCCATTTTGAAAATTCCAAACTCAAAAGTCAAGTCTACACAAGCTAGGCAAAATTTCTTATAAGTTTCATTAAATTTAAAGTATTTTGAAGTTTTACGTATTTTTGCTGTTTTCATGGTAACGGCGGCCATTTTGAAAATTCCAAAGTCAACCTGCTGCTGCAATTTGTTCTCACCATAATTATATACCATCATTTAACATAAAATGTCTCTAGAATAAATTTAACATTGATGTTGTGGAATGTTCTATGTTAAACATTTCTCCTGTTTCCATGGCAATGGTAGCCATTTCGGAATTTCTAAGTATTGTTGGTACCTCGGGGCCCCATCACCAACATTTGCACAAAGTTTCATAAGGTTGGCTCTTATAACGAAAGAGTTAGAATTTTGATTTTCTTTTACATTTTTTTAGTTTCCATGGTAACCGCAGCCATCTTGCACATTCCAAAGTCAGGTGCACAACTTCACATGGTGGACAACATTATAGCATAGTTCCATCAAGATTGTTCCATCCAATTCCGAGAACTGTCTTGGACAAAAAGTGTGGAAGAATAAAAATAATAAAAACTAGATTTGTAATTGCTAGCAATAACGGATGGCACCCTCGTCCCCCCATTGCCAGGCGAGCGGCAGCCATTTTGGAAATTCCAAAGTCAAAGAGTGCATCTACACCTACAAGTTATCATTTTTGCAAAATTTCATTAAGTTTGGAGCATTTTGAAATTTTGGACCATTTTGCTGTTTCCATGGTTACGGCGGCCATTTTGGAAATTCCGACTTCAAAATGCAACTCCGCACATGCCAGTCACTATTCCTGTAAAGTTTCATCCAGTTTGCAGCACTTAAATATTTTTGGAAATTTTGAACATTTGTGCTGCAACCATGGTTACAGTAGATAATTCCAAAATTCTAAAAGCGTACATCTCATTGCCACATGTCATGTTATATATCAGTACAGTTTGATTTATTTTGATGCACTACTCTCTGAGAAAATGCTGATTTTATGCATTTTTCCATAGGGTCAATGCAAAACTTGGCCCTAGTTTCCATGACAACGGCGGCCATTTTGAACTATCCAAATATTGTCTTGACATCTTGGCATACTGGAGAACATTTTCATAAAGTTTCATCCAGTGGGATCTTATAACGAAAGAGTTAGAATTTTTGATATTTTAGCTGTTTCCATGGTAACGGCAGCCATTTTGAAAATTCCAAAGTCAAACTGGAAATCAGCACATGCCAGTTAACATTCCTGTGGAGTTTCTTCCAGTTTGGACCACTTTGATTTTTTTCGCATTTGTGCTGTTTCCATGGAAACGGCGGCCATCTTTTACCATTCCATAGCAAGGTGCACAACTTCAAATGGGGTTCCTCATTATAGTTGAGTTCCATAAACATTGGTCCGTTCAATTCTGAGAACTCGCGCGGACAAAATGTGTGGAAGAAAAATAAAAATAATAAGAAAAAAAAGAAACGTAGAATAACAATATGTCACCCTAACTCCGTTGAGGGTGCCATAATAATAAGAAAAAAAAGAAACGAACAATAACAATATGTCACCCCAACTCCGTTGAGGGTGCCATAATAATAAGAAAAAAAAGAAACGAACAATAACAATATGTCACCCCAACTCCGTTGAGGGTGCCATAATAAGAAAAAAAAGAAACGTAGAATAACAATATGTCACCCCAACTCCGTTGAGGGTGCCATAATAATAATAATAATAACTAGATTTGCCATTGCAAGCAATAGCGGATGGCACCCTTCCCCTATTGCCAGGTGAGCGGTAGCCATGGTTACGGCGGCCATTTTGGAAATTCCAAACTCAAAAGTCAAGTCTACATTAGCTGAGCAACATTTGTTATAAGTTTCAATAAATTTGAAGCATTTTGAATTTGTTTGTATTTTTGCTGTTTCCATGGTAACGGCGGCCATTTTGAATATTCCAAAGTCAAACCCCCGCTGCAATTTGTTCCCTCCACAATCATATACCATTTAATGTCTCTAGAATAAATTAAACATTGATGTTCTAGAATGTTCTGTGAAAATTCAAAGTTTTGACCTTTTTGCATTGTTTCCATGGTAACAAGAGCGATTTTGGAAATTCCAACGCCAAATTCCACATCTTCCAATGTTGCTCATCGTTACTGTGAAGTTTCATTAAGTTTGGAACATTTTGAGATTTTTTAATTTTTTGGAGTAGTTTCCATGGCAACATAGCAGTTCCAATGAGTGCCAAAATCATCCAACACCTGTATATAGTGGGCACCTACATTGTATTAAAATATAATGATTCTGAGTTAAATAGTATCCAAATAGTTCCCCAAAACAAAAAACGGGATTTTTTCACATTTGTTCCGTTTCCATGGTAACGGCAGCCATCTTGAAAGTGCCACCCCCAAAAAGCAAATCTTCATCTGGTGGTTAACATTATGGTATAGTTCCATCTTCTTGGGTCCATTCACATTAGAGTTCTAGACTGGACAAAAATGTGTGGAAGAAAAATAATAATAAAAATAAAAACAAAAAGAAACGTAGAATAACAATATGTCACCCAAACTCCGTTTAGGGTGCCATAATAATAGGGAAAAAGAAACAGAGGAAAAGCAATATGTCACCCGACTTTGTCGATCGGGTGACATAATAATAACTAGAGGCTCTAAAGAGCCTGTGTCGCTCACCTTGGTCTATGTGAATATTAAACAAAGGAAGCAGATTGAAAATTGACTACAAAGGTCAATAACTCCTACAGGGGTCAATTGACCATTTCGTTCATGTTGACTTATTTGTAGATCTTACTTTGCTGAACATTATTGCTGTTTACAGTTTACCTATATTTATAATAATATTCAATATAATAACCAAAAACAGCAAAATTTCCCTAAAATTACCAATTCAGGGGCCGCAACCCAAAAACAGGTTGTCCAATTCATCTGAAAATTTCAGGGCAGATAGATCTTCACCTGATTAACAATTTTACTTCATGTCAGATTTTCTCTAAATTATTTGGTTTTTGAGTTATAAGCCAAAAACTGCATTTTACCCCTATGTTCTATTTTTAGCCGTGGCAGCCATCTTGGTTTGATGGCCAGGTCACCGGACACATTTTTTAAACAAGAAACCCCAAAGATGATTGTGGCATAGTTTGAATCAATTTGGCACAGCAGTTTCAGAGAAGAAGATTTTAGTAAAAGATATATAAAATTTACGAAAAATGGTTAAAAATTGACTTTAAAGGGCAATAACTCCTAAAGAGGTCAACTGACCATTTTGGTCATGCTGACTTATTTGTAAATCTGACCTTGCTGAACATTATTGCTGTTTACAGTTTACCTATATCTATAATAATATTCAATATAATAACCAAAAACAGCAAAATTTCCTTAAAATTACCAATTCAGGGGCCGCAACCCAAAAACAGGTTGTCCAATTCATCTGAAAATTTCAGGGCAGATAGATCTTCACCTGATTAACAATTTTACCCATGTCAGATTTGCTCTAAATGCTTTGGTTTTTGAGTTATAAGCCAAAAACTGCATTTTACCCCTATGTTCTATTTATAGCCATGGCGGTCATCTCGGTTAGTTGGCGGGGTCACCGGACACAATTTTTAAACTAGATACCCCAATGATGATTGTGGCCAAGTTTCAAATAATTTGGCCCAGCAGTTTCAGAGGAGAAGATTTTTCTAAAAGATTACTAAGATTTACGAAAAATGGTTAAAAATTGACTATAAAGGGCAATAACTCCTAAAGTGGTCAACTGATCATTTTGGTCATGTTGACTTATTTGTAGATCTTACTTTGCTGAACATTATTGCCTTTTACAGTTTATCTCTATCTGAAATAATATTCAAGATAATAACCAAAAACAACAAAATTTCCTTAAAATTACCAATTCAGGGGCAGCAACCTAACAACGGAATGTCAGATTCATCTGAAAATTTCAGGGCAGATAGATCTTAACCTGATTAACAATATTACCCCATGTCAGATTTGCCCTAAATGCTTTGGTTTTTGAGTTATAAGCCAAAAACTGCATTTTACCCCTATGTTCTATTTATAGCCATGGCGGCCATCTTGGTTAGTTGGCGGGGTCACCGGACACAATTTTTAAACTAGATACCCCAATGATGATTGTGGCCAAGTTTGGTTAAATTTGGCCTAGTAGTTTCAGAGGAGAAGATTTTTGTAAAAGTTAACGCCGGACGCAGGACGACGACGACGGACGACGACGGACGCCGGACGCCAAGTGATGAGAAAAGCTCACTTGGCCCTTTGGGCCAGGTGAGCTAATAATAATAATAATAGGGAAAAAGAAACAGAGGAAAAGCAATATGTCACCCGACTTTGTCGATCGGGTGACATAATAACAAAGAAACGGAGGAAAAGCAATATGTCACCCGACATTGTCGATCGGGTGACATAATAATAAAAAAAAGAAACGGAGGAAAAGCAATATGTCACCCGACATTGTCGATCGGGTGACATAATAAGAAAAAAAAGAAACGTAGAATAACAATACGTCACCCCAACTCCGTTGAGGGTGCCATAATAAGAAAAAAAAGAAACGTAGAATAACAATATGTCACCCCAACTCCGTTGAGGGTGCCATAATAAAAATAATAAGAACTGAGCAAAAACAATAAGTCTCCAAACTTTGTTTGGGAGACTTAATAAAATAGTTAACATCTCTGTTGAAAACTCAAGATTGTCATTAATTTCCTTTAATCTTCAATCAATAAACATGATATATATCGTTAAATGAGGCAATACACTAAATAAAATGATGAAAAATATTCACATTTTAATTATGTTTTCCTCTTGTTTGATTTCAGTTCTTTGTATTTCACAATTTGTGTCTGTATTTTCAGGACAATGATGTACAAATTTATTTTGCAAGCTTAATATATGTTGTACAAATACAGTTTTAAAAGACCAAATTATAAGATAAATATATTATTGTTCTAAAACACAAGGAAAAGTAATCTCATAATACAGGGTAAACGTTATACTGGCTGTTATACGTGACATACATAATAAATGATAAAATATCATGTAAATAAATGTTTAAATTTTTTTATATCAAAGGAATGTTAACTTTCTTGTTTCTAAAATTGTTTTCTTTTAATATTTATTTGGAATAAGTAATTTTGATTTAAAAATTTTCTTGTCGCTTCTTGTTGCTAAAATAATTCTTCTTGTTGCTTCTTGACGCTTTTTGTCGCTAAAATTCTTCTTGTCGCTAATTAGTGAGACCGAATTGGTGGATTATACCTCAATTGACGTAAAATCCACCAATTGACATATAATGATATAGACCAATTGGTGTATAATTCTTTGTTTTTCAAAGCAAATTATTCCACCAAAATGGAGAATTGTTTTTTTAAAACCATATTATGATTTGAAAACTTGTCAAATATTCCTGTTTATTATAGTCACATAACATATTGCATTTAATCAATAATTGTATTTGCAGTTTCTTCTATTGTTATCTTGTAAATTGTTGATTGGAAAGTTAACCACTAATTACCTGTCAACAATGGTCAATGGACATCAATACTGTGTGCAGTCATCTGATCATGAGTACAACTCCACAGGTGAATGGAGCTCTTTGTTAATACTTGACTTTCATTATCAAAAGTCAATCATGGTCAGTACAAATGTTTGGGTCTCACTAATTAGCGACAACAAGCGACAAGAAGCGACAACAAGAATTATTTTAGCGACAACAAGCGACAAGAAAACATTTTTTTTTATAAGATATAAAGAAATTTTTATTTAAGGTTTTTTTTTTAAATATACGAGCAGATATGTCTAATTAAAATGTTTTATTATATATAGATAGACGAAGAAATGAAACATTTGTGAGGAAGAAAGAAATGTGAAGTTTATATTAGTATATTGGTAGATGAAGAAATTTTACATTTTTGAAGAAGAAAGAGATTGAGCTTCTTTTTTTATTTTTAAATATGAAGAATATGTATAAGATAATGAATTTATCTGTTTTCATTAAAGTCAAAGTATGAATAAACGAATGGAGATATATATGGAGCGGGCATAATGGAATATAATATTTTGATTCATTTGCTTAATACTATGCTCTAAGTGTACTCTTGTTATGTCAATTCGATGCTTTATTTGTAGAACTCTCAGCCACGCTTTGCCATCTTTATTATTTAAGCATGTTTCCAGACCCCACCACGAGGACGTGGTTCTACCTTGGGGTCCATATATTTTTATTTTTTTTAAATTATTTTTAGTCATTATATAGTAATATGTACATTCCTATCTAACATAATATTTATACATTTTGTACATGGTGGTCCCATTTTGATAAGACGTAGATTTTTACCACTAAGGTTCACTGTATTTTTGCCCTTTTTGAAGTTGTAGTTTTAGCATTTTTAATATGTTTCCGTTGGCAAGGTTTACGTGCACATGCACTTGCTTTGGGGATTGTCAACCCACCATCTGTTGAAGTGGTGGACTCTGGGATTGCGTTTTACTTTCTCCCAAGGTATCACTTATTGTTGTATCAAGCACTGAGGCAATATGAGTAAAAAAACGTTGGTAGGTGTGGCAAGCACCATCCCAATGCAAATAAATTGGTCCCATTATTATTGGGTTTGTGGAACATCAAATGAGATTAACGAGTTGCGTGTCCCCTGTTTTATTGCTACAATAACATCCAATTAACACCTTCAACTTTGTACACGCATCAGACTATACAATTACAAGCGCCAGAATATACAATCATTGTAAATAGTGAACACCTGTTGAAAACTCAAGATTGTCATTAATTTCCTTTCATCTTCAATCAATATGCATAAACATGATAAATATCGTTTAATGAGGCAATAAAGAAATAAAAAGATGAAAACATTCACATTTCAATTTTCTTTTCCTCCTGTTTGATTTCAGTTCTTTTGTATTTCACAATTTGTGTCAATATTTTCAGGACAATGATGCACAAATAATTCATTTTGAGAGCTTAATATATATTGCACGAAAAGAGTTTTAAAAAACAAATTATAAGATAAATAATATGCTCTAAAACACAAGGAAAAGTAATCTCATAATACAATAATTAAACGTAATACTGGCTGTTATTCATAATAGATGATAAAATATTATGTAAATAATGTTTCATTTTTTCTATCAAATTTAACTTTCTTGTCGCTAAAATTATTTTCTTTTGCATATTCTTTTAATATTAATTGCAATAATTAATTTTAATTAAAAAAAAATGTTTTCTTGTCGCTAAATAGTTTCTTGTCGCTTGTTGTCGCTAAAATAATTCGTGTTGTCGCTTCTTGTCGCTTATTGACGCTTGTTGTCGCTAAAATTCTTGTTGTCGCTAATTAGTGAGACCGCAAATGTTTCAACAAAAGAATTGTTGTACACATGCATTCTCAAGAGATGCAGCAGGCTTTGACAAAACTGAAACCTTTGGAGGACTTAATAGGGGTCATAAAATAGGTTGCAAGTTGCAAAATCATGCTCCTATCTCACACTAGCATTTTATTACAAAAAAACCTGCATTATACGTCAATTGGTCTATACCAATATACCTCAATTGGTGGATTATACGTCAATTATTCCTGACACTGTTTTTTTTTTAAAGTTTTAATGAGTGGCCTCTAGTATTATTAGATGGTGCTAAAGTAAATACTTAATAGGCTCATCCAGTTGATGTCATCTATACCATGCAAGCTTTGTAGACCTGTATCATATCATTCCTATCCCTACGATATTTTTGGTGCTTACCGTATATATATTGCCTTGTAGTTTGAGCTGTGAATTAAACGGAGGTTCAATAAATGAGCAAGTATAGTCTATGGTTCTTAATCACACACCTCCTTTAATATACGCTTGTTTGTCAGTTTTAAATATAGCTTCAAGGTGTGTTTTCCTACAACGAAAATAAACACGGAAGTCACGAAATTGTAAACAAACTGGTACATATAAATTACACCTTCGCTGTGCTAAGAAAATAAATCTCGCTAAGAAACCAGTAAAATATAAATTAAAACGATGTCGGAGCAGCCCAAAACTCGATTCCGTCTGTTTTAGTCAATTTAGTAATTATAGTCTACTTCTTTCGAATTAAATAAGACATTTTAAGACATAATAAGACAAAAAGCTCTATTTAAAGCCGGTATATGCGATACAAGTACAAATGTTAGCTCTGTCTTGTCTGTACAGCTTTTAAAATCGACGGAACAAAAATAACAACATTTCAAGTCATGCACATCAGTGCATTAAATATAGATAGCAATACAATATCAATATATACATGCAACACAAAAGTTCTTTAAAGCATCTTAAAAGTTAAATACACACTTAAGCATGCACATTTTTTTAAATTTATTAATATGAAAGTATGTCCTACTAGTTAACTTGTGACTATGTAACTCAAAGTAAATGTAGTATTTTACACGGCATGTTTTTAGTCTATTTATGTATATATACATATATACAACTCGTCTAAACATTAACCCAACAATGTTAGATCTGTAAATTTGCTTTCGCCTGGGCTTCATAAAAATGAAGCTTTCGGTGACCGGGTGTTACCTTTCCACGTCTGTTAACTTTTAATCTAGCGTCGTACTACAGTACATATGATATATAAGGCATAGAGATGTTATTTTTACAGATCAGCTAAATTATCTATAGTAAAGGATCGTACAAATTAATGAAAGAAACAATCACAGAAAATAATTATATTTATAAGTACGTCTGAGTCAGTGACAACTCTACAACAGATTTATCCATCGGATCACCAGGAGTGATATATATATGTCAGTGGCGGATCCAGAAATTTTCATAAGTGGGGGCCCACTGACTGACCTAAAAGGGGGCCCGCTCCAGTCACGCTTCAGTGATTCCCTATATAACCAACCAAACTTTTTCCCAAAAAGGGGGGGGGGGCGGGCCCCCTGGGCCCCCCTAAATCCGCCTATGTATGTACCATTCTCTGTAACTTCGTATCTAATTTATGAGAATAAAAGCTTCATTCATTCACTTATGAGTTAAAAATACAAAAGCATAAATAAAATAGTTTCAAATAAAAGCACATAAAGATTAGTTCAAGTATAACTAAAATTAGCACAAAGCAGCAGAAGCACTATATAGTAAAGATAACAAAATAATTTTGCCATGCTGAAAAATAATGGACAGTTTTGCAGGCAAAACATTGGCTGAGCTGCCTGACCAAGAATTTATCAAGTTCTTGAATTGATTTAAAGATGATTGCTTACATGTACGTATAGCTCATTTGGCAGCTCATTCCAAAGCTTAGCACCTGCATACTTTAAAGATTGTAGGCCGTATATGCAGTTGTTCTTCTTTTTCTGTTTTGTTTTCTTTAATTAATTACTTTAATGCTTGGATGGTGTTCAACAATAATTGTATCTTTTGAGCCGATAAGTTTGGAAACACTTACAAAAAAAGTTATTAAATATTATTTTATTGTCTTACCATAACATTAGATCTTCATTTATTTAAGATCATATGCCGAGCATTGACTACTAGTATCAAAGTTTATTTTTAATTTACAAGGAAACCAGAAAAAAAGAGAAACAAATTTAAACAAAACATCACAATACTATATGCACATTTGAAAAACATGTAACATAGGTTGTATTATAGATATAGGAAGATACTTATCATTATTGTACTTAATGATATATAAAAGTTATAACCCCGATATCAGACAAACCAAGATTCCAGATTACCATTTACCTAGCCTTGGTGATACGCAAACACATGATCCTTGATTAGTATTAATCAAGGAACCAGGAACGTAATGATGATGTATATCTCAGTATCCAGAAATATTAAATTATTGACATCTATGATTCATCAATTATAAATTATGATCTAGAACATTAGTACCTCGACATGTGGCTGTATTACAGAAAGATTCGTATAAAAATTATCGTGTATTGACCCCACTACACGATCACCAGACAATCCTATGTTTCTATAAACATGATAAATTGATAGACATTTTGTTGTTTGACCAGACTATTATATTGTTCTCGCACCGATGTGCTCATGTTATAAATATGTTTATCCCATTTTATGTTTCATTTGAGAGTAAGGACTAAATATTTTGTAGAGTCAATTTTATTTTCGAGAGAGAAATAATGTATTAACTTATAAGTGAAGTATAAAGGTTTTCAATTTTGTGTAACACTGAGAATTTTGCAAATCCAAATAAGATCAGATTTTAATTTATATGTGTCATATAGTTTTTTAATTTCCATATGAATAATGCTGTTATCTGCGAACAATCTTAATGTGCTCTGTTCAATATATTTTGACCAAATCATTAATATATATCAAGAATAAAATTGGTTCATGCACTGTACCTTGTGGTAACCCAGATGTTACATGAACTTATTTGATGTTTACCTTCAAGGAATACTGTTTGTGTATTGTTTGTTAAAAAGTCTCAGATCCAATGTAATGCACTTCCATTTATATCATATAAACCAACTTTATACACGATGTGATGGTGTCAAATGCTTTTGCGAAATCCATTATCATGATGTCTGTTCGAATGTTTTTATTATTTGAATTTGCAAGATAATGAAGAAATGACATTAATTGCGTTTTACAGGAACGAGGTGATAGAAAACCATGTTGCAAGTCATACGTATATAGAATTTGTTTTTTACTAGATGTTTCATGATATTATTAGCTACAACATGTTCTAATAGTTTGCAGCATATGCATGTACATTAATGATATAAGGCGATAGTTTCTAGGATTGTGTTTGTCGCCAATTACTTTAACACTGGACATGCAGTTGAATGACACCAGTCTTCTGGGATAGTTCCAGAGTTTTTAGTGATTTTGAATTTATGATTGGAAAGATTGGATTGATAGATGTCTTGCACTCTTTCAAGATTTTTCCATAGACAACATCGATCATACCAAAATGCTTTGTTAATATTGATATTGTTTAGAAGTGTTATAGGCCCTGTTTTTTTATTATTATATTAATAAGCAGGCATCTTTTGATGTTTACTGACACCCTTATCTGATATTGGGTCATCTGGTACAGATTTGAATGCTTTTTGGAACTTTGACCTGATATATGTTTTTTTTTTTTTTTTTAAATCTGATATAAGTCAGCCCTCTTCCCGAAGTGGGGGTATATTAGAGCGCCCAACCTTTTCTGTTTATATGTAGCTGAACAGATTTTTTGGGAAACGTTTTGGTATACTAGTAAGGTTTTCATCAAATGGTATACCATATATCATTAATATATCTTCAATATATTTACAAGATATCTTTTGTTGATTTAGTGTTTCGTGTTTTAATTCCTTGATCTGATTTTGTTTCTTCTTGCCTTTCAATTGATACGTTTGACATGTTTTCTTGTATTAATCATTTTTTTCTAATAAAGTTGAGAATGGAAATTAGGAATGTGTCAAAGAGACTCGACAAAAGAGCAGACAACAAACATACAAAGATAGTCTGTTATCAAAGATAAATTTTTGCCTTGTCTCATCTTTTTCTGTGGTATGTTCTCATAGATAGTTTTAGTATAGATTTTTAAAATATTATCCAAAGTGTATTTGTATCTTCACTATCATTTTTATGCCGGATATTTTAACATATTTTTTTTACGTCGATCGCGATTCTCTTTCTTTTTTACCAATTTGTGTTTTTATATTTATTGGGTTGACATCTTTTTAATGATGAAAGTATTCGATACATACAATATCATGGTCTGCCTCTCCTAATAGTGGCATGGTTTCAGTTTTTGCAATAATTACATGGATAATATGTTAACACACGATCTAATATTTTATCATTTCGAGTTGGTTTCTTTACAATCTGTGTTAATGAATGGTCATTTGTAAAAAAAATGCTGCTGCTGTTTTTGGTTCTTTATATAAAGCCAACGCAATCTACATACAGTTCGTTTACGGTTGGAACTATGATAATGTGAAAATATTTCGAAATCACTATCATGGTACATTTTCAAAAGATTATTACATATATATTACGGATTACCCCTGCATGCCATTATGTGTTTTCCAGTGTCAGATATTTCGATTAAACATTCACCATGCAGTATATTAAATATATTCCGCATACGCAAACGATTTTGTAATTAGCTGTGAAAATAATTTTATCGTGTATTCAATAATTTACAATAACACTTTAAGACATAAATGTAGTGTAAATCGTGTGATTTTGAATTAAATTCGAATTATTGACGGATACACGTCAATATATTTCCCTCTGTTAGCCTCTGACGTTCACAAAACTCGACACACTTGAAATCCGATACATATACCCCTATTACAAGGGGGGGGGGGGGGGGAATCTACGTCACCACGCAGGGTGTCGGCGATTGAAATTGGACCACCATCTTGTCGCTTTATGGTAAGAATTTTACTTATTATGCCAGTTATATGAGGGTTATGATTATACAAAATAGTCCACCAAAGACTATATAAAGTAGGAAAATAAATGAGCCATCCCTCAATATTATTGGTTATCTCAATTTTGCAAACACTTCGATACCAGTTTTAGGAATTAGGTCAACATGCAGGATATCGGCAAAATTTTTCATAACAACATCTTGATTATCAAGAACCGCCCACTTTATCAACAAATGAACATGTCCGAATTCTTTTATTGTACTCGGGAAAATACTTGTTACTCACAAATATCCGTCATTATGGTCGAAAAACGTCTTATTTTTAAAAAATGGAAAAAGGATGTCGGCACCACATCGAATATCGAAGGATGTCGGGGACACACTAATATATACTATTTTTAACACATATGTTATTCAACATGTGATTAGATCGAATTTAAAACTAACGGTCATGACAAGACGCAAATCAAACTTAAACTTGTACAGGCGGAAACGATCGCGAATACAATCTGATGTTGAAGTGGGTCTCATTGGGGTTTAAGCGTGATACGGGATTGCCGATTTTTTGTAAGCGTGACACGTGAAATTCAAATTATTGTGCCGTGAAAACGGGAAATAAAGTCAAGCGGGACACGGGAAATTACAAAAAAATGATAATTGCTTACATATATAGTGTAAGCGGGATACGGGAATCTGACAAAACAGTAAGCGGGATACGGGAATCTGACAAAACAGTAATCGGGATCCGGGATCAGAACCCCCCAATGAGACCCCCCGTTGAACAGCCGACCAGATCGCCCACTAAATCGCCATCCGTAAAAAAATCAAAACCATGCAAATCCTCATTTGTCATCAAAATAAAAACGCCTGGCAAAAATATTAAGTTTCCCCAATGTCAATTACTGAAGAAATTTCAACAAAACCGTCAGTAGACTTGAGCAAATGTCACGATAGAGGACCAACAGGGCCATGCATACGATTGTTTGCAGATCAACTTCAAAACGACATGTTACATGAAATGGAATATGAAATAAAGGATCCCCAAAAAAATTACAAACTGCAAGAATTGATAGCACTTGCTCCTGCAGTTCAGTTCCGTATTCTAATGTGTGGTTGAACAACGTGTAGTTAAATAAGATTGTTTTTTTAATCTGGTGTCTGGGATGACATTGCATAATTGTCTGGGTGGAATGCCTTTACCAGCATAGTTTCCCATGAGATCTTTTTGTACTGTAGAGACATGAAAGTTCGAGTAAAAAGCCAAATTAACTACGGTATCATCTGCAAGTAAAAATGTAACGAAACGCACGTCTGGCGTATAGAATTTTAAACATGATACTTTTTGTTAGCTATTATTAGTGTATTTCTCTGTCCTATATTTTCTCTCATTTTTTTGTAATGTAACCCTGTCACGTAATATTGTCATTTTAATGTTAAATTTATCATTGCCATTAAAGTGGAAGGTTTGGCATGTCAAAAAACCAGGTTCAATCAACCAATTTTTTTTCTTAAAATGTCCTGTACCAAGTCAGGAAAATTGCCATTGTTATATAATAGTTCGTTTCTGTGTTTGTTACATTTTAATGTTGTATTTCTGTTGTGTCGTAATTTTCCTCTTATATTTGATGCGTTTCCCTAAGTTTTAGTTTGTAACCCGGATTGGTTTTTATTTCTCGATTTATGAATTTCGAACTGCGGTATACTACTGTTGCATTACTAAACACCCGGTAGATGTAGGGCCAAATGAAATGTCATATATATATATATAGTATAAAATAAACTTATCATAGATACCAGGACTAAATTTAATATATACGCCAGACGCGCATTTCGTCTACAAAAGACTCATCAGTGACGCTCGAATCCAAAAAAGTTTTAAAAAAGCCAAATAAAGTACGAAGTTGAAGAGGATTGAGATCCAAAATTCTTAAAAGTGTTGCCAAATACAGCTAAGGTAATCTATGCCTGAGGTAGAA
Organism: Mytilus galloprovincialis; assembly: GCA_037788925.1. Taxonomy (NCBI): domain Eukaryota; kingdom Metazoa; phylum Mollusca; class Bivalvia; order Mytilida; family Mytilidae; genus Mytilus; species Mytilus galloprovincialis. The sequence continues at coordinate 62,746,804 of CM075333.1, forward strand.
AAGCCTTAGTATTTCAAAAAATTCAAAATTTTGTAAACAGTTATTTTATAAATAAAAAGACTTGGTCCAATAATTGACCCCTGTGGGACCCCTGGCTTAACTGAAACGAAATCTGATTTTCATCTTCTAAAATATTTTTTTCTCTCGAATATTTACAAAAATTGAATCCTGAAATTGAGTGCATGAAATGGAAGCAAGCAAGGAACACTAATCCTGTTGGTTTTTTTTTATGGTATCTTTATTATGGTAGATATAATCAAAGGACACTTACATTGTTAATATATTAGTGTGTCCCCGACATCCTTCGATATTCGATGTGTTGCCGACATCCTTTTTCCATTTTTAAAAAAATAAGACGTTTTTCGACCATAATGACGGATATTTGTGAGTAACAAGTATTTTCCCGAGTACAATAAAGAATTCGGACATGTTCATTTGTTGATAAAGTAGGCGGTAGTGTTGGATAATCGGTTGAAATTACCAACCGATTATCTATTACAATCGGTTGACAGCAACCAACCGACTATCGGTTATAATCGCATCATAATACCTTGCCCTTTTTTTTTAAAATGAAATCATGCATTTAGTCTCATTGTACATGTCTAATGTGTATATTCCATATCATTGCAGAGTTTATATATTCATTTTCCTTTTCATATTCTGGCGTACTAAATTATAATCCTGGTACCTTTGATAATTATCTATTTAGCAGTTAAAACAATGAATTAATAAGAATCAAGATTCATATTGAACATATTTTATCTCATTATTACAACATTAATTACCAACAGTGAGTCAGTGACACTAACATTTCTAAATTTCAATGGTGTAACTCACAAAACAATTTCAATAACATAGCTGTATGAACATTTGAATGCTTCTAATTAAGAAAATATATATAAAGTTTTTAACTTTAAGAAATTCAAAATTAACAGAAAAAAATAAAACAATGCATTTGCATTATAATATATACAGAACACGAATTAACAGACATTGGCTTAATCCTCTTTGTTTACAAAGAGGATTAAGCCAATGTCTGTTAATTCGTGTTGAATGCTTTTTTTCACTTTTGTGATCATTATTTTCTGTCAATTGTGCCATTCGTGCGTCTGAACTTATAATTGCAAGAATGCGGAATTATTACATAGTTGAACCGTATCCGATTCGTGATTCTTATATTTATAAATGGCGGACAAATTTCGGAAAATTTACAAAAATAAACGATGTTTGGCAAGCAATTTGGAAAGGAATATGACGTATTTGATGCTACAAATGGATAAAACATTAATAAAAGGCAATTTGCAACACGTTCTAATGAAGCAAAGAAATTATTTTGTCTAAAATCAGAATGATTTGTACGCTCTCAAGTAACAAGTACCGGTATTCAGTGAAAGAAAGTATTTCATACAAAGTTATTAATCTTAAATAACATTCCATCAATCTGCAAATTTATAGTCAATGCTTTTGTCACGTTTTTCAAGAAGGAAATTGGTTATGTCTTTAATTATAGGATGTTTGACATTGTTAATGTCATCGACTGATATTTTTTGTTATTATTTGTTTGACTGCGCATATAAAACGCAATCCGTAAACGGACCGGAAGTTGATAAGCTAAAAGTCCGGAAACTTTAACGACAATCGATTGAACAAAATGCCAATCGATTATCGACATCGCCAGGCCCAACCAACTGATTTCCGACTTATTCATGTTATTCCGATCATCGGAACAACACTAGTAGGCGGTTCTTGATAATCAAGATGTTGTTATGAAAAATTTTGCCGATATCCTGCATGTTGACCTAATTCCTAAAACTGGTATCGAAGTGTTTGCTAAATTGAGATAACCAATAATATTGAGCGATGGCTCATTTATTTTCCTACTTTATATAGTCTTTGGTGGACTATTTTGTATAATCATAACCCTCATATAACTGGCATAATAAGTAAAATTCTTACCTTGAAGCGACAAAATGGTGGTCCTATTTCAATCGCCGACACCCTGCGTGATGACGTAGATTCCCCCCTTGTATTATATGGGTATACAAATCAAAATAATACTGATTCGAATAAATTAAGATTTTTTTCTCTCTGCTCTGTGTTTCGGTGAACGGTGGTTGTGTTTGATGCTGTTTAATTACTTGTTTTTCGTCTCTTGCTTTGTATAGTGTGTGCTTGTTTTATGTTGTTATACCACTGTCTCCTGTTAGGGGCAGTATTTGGCATCATCTAACTAGTTTAACCCTAATACATTCTATATGTGCCTGTCCCAAGTCAGGAACCTGAAATTCGATCAGTGGTTGTCGTTTGTTGCTGTGTCCCATATTTATTTTTCGTTCATTATTTTGTACATAGATTAGTCCGATAGATTCGTCGTTTGAATTGTTCCACGTTTGTTATTTCGGAACCTTTATAGCTGACTATGCAGTATTGGTTTGCCTCATGGTTGAAGGCCATGCGTTGACCTTTAAGTACAGCTCTTTATAAGAACCAGGCAGAGTGCCATATACATGTGATATATGGGGGGTTCCAGATTTTATCTATAATTGGACTAATAGAAGCAATAAATGAATAAAGCTCAAAAAATAATTTTGAGTGTGAAAATATGAGTGGTTGCCATGGTAACGGACACACTATTTTTGGGTTGTTAAGCATTGTAAAATCATTAAAAAATCAGCTAAATCACCACATTTTAGAGCCTGATTATGAATAGAATCATGCATTTGTCATTAATGTTCATATGTAACATTTATACAACTTGGTTTAAGCTTCATTTTAGTGAAGATTGCATGTCAACCAAGTTTGTATATTTTTTGAAAAATTTTGCGAAAAAATGAATATTTTCTACATTTCTGAAATTGGGATTTTTTCGAAATTATCAAATTTTCTCAGGTGTTTTTAAAAAAAGTGCAAATGTGTACAGAATAGTTAGCACTGTAGTAATGAAGTTTGGATACTGATTTACCAAATTAAATAGAAAAATGCGTGGGATTTTTTTTAGTTTTATCACCATAGCAACCGATATTTTCCTTGGAAACAGAGTTTTTATTTGCAGAATATTGCAGTTTTAGAGCTTAAATGTCCTGAATTGTTTTATAACCAATAAGAAAATACATAAAAGCCAACTCAAACTTTAAATTACTATCGTCAAGTGTTGTTGACTTCAATTGTTATCACGGAAACACATATTATCCATAACAACATCTACTTAAAAACTGCAAAAATAGAAATTTATGTAAAAAAATACATAAATAGAGTGTGGTTATTTTCAAATTGGAATATGGCTTCATTCTTTGCTTCACTCACAGTCTTGTCTGGTTTTTTTTTCCTTCAGATTGTTCAATAAATGTAATATATAATGTAACATTGGGGTTGGAGGGGGGGAGGGGGTAGGGGGTATGTTGATTTTTTAAAATGTTGCATACAAGTAGATACTTAAAAAGATAATTGCATTTGGTCGGACTTTGTACCGAGTTCATCATCTGATCATCAATTTTTGGAAGTTAGCAGATGATGAACTTCATGGGTTTACAATAACTGGGCCAAACTGGCTTATGGCAAGGCAAGATAGATATGGCCCTAACAATTGTAAGAAAATTCTTAATTTCTTATGGCACACACCCGTCTAAGATGTTATTCCAGCATAAATCACAAAATTGACCTGTAACATAATATTAACAAACCAATAATAGAATCATTTGGTCAAAGCATTTCTAAACTGAAACTTAAGTGTGATGGACGGACGGATAGACGGACAGGCAAATTGAACACATTTTAAGTTGGTGGTGACTTAAAAAAAATAATAATAGTCAATTGTTGATCGCTAATATCAGAAGTCCAGTATAATGGAATCCTCTTTAAATATACATGTAGCTATTAACATAATATCATTAATAACTCCTTTGTTGTACTACTATCCCGCAATTAAAATTCAGGATCTCCGAGATAGACAAATAGAATACATCTGCTAAGTTGGAATTGTGCTAATCCCAGTAAAATAATTATGCTATTACCGGCAAGATTATCATATCAAAATTATCAAGCAAAATAATTGTATCAATTATGAATTATTCCTTACTATGCGTCGTTCTACATACATCTCATAAGTTCAAGATTCCGATAACATTATATCTTGTTTTGTGTGTGTGTGTGTGTCAAAAGGAAGGTTGGGATTGATTTTTGGAGTGTTGGTCGCAACAGTTTAGGAATTAGGGGCCAAAAGGGCCCAAATAAGCATTTTCTTGGTTTTCGCACTATAACTTTAGTTCAAGTAAATAGAAATCTATGAAATTTTTACACAAGGTTTGTGACCACAAAAGGAAGGTTAAGATTGATTACGGGAGTTTTGGTTCCAACAGTTTACGAATTAGGGGCCAAAAAAGGGCTCAGTTAAGCATTATTCTTGGTTTTCGCATAATAATATTAGTATAAGTGAATAGAAATCAATAAAACTTAAACACAAGGTTTATGACCACAAAAGGAAGGTTGGGATTGATTTTGGGAGTTGAGGTCCCAACAGTTTAGGAATAAGGGGCCAAAGAGGGGCGAAAATAAGCATTTTTCTTGGTTTTTGCACCCTAACTTCAGTATACCGGTAAGTAAATAGATATCTATGAAATTTAAACACAAGGTTTATGACCATAAAAGGAAGATTGGGATTGATTTTGAGAGTTTTGGTCCAAACGGTTTAGGAATAAGGGGCCCAAAGGGTCCGAAATTAAACTTTGTTTGATTTCATCAAAAATTGAATAATTGGGGTTCTTTGATATGCCGAATCTAACTGTGTATGTAGATTCTTAATTTTTGGTCCCGTTTTCAAATTGATCTACATTAAGGTCCAAAGGGTCCAAAATAAAACTAAGTTTGATTTTAACAAAAATTGAATCCTTGGGGTTCTTTGATAAATACGCTGAATCTAAACATGTACTTAGATTTTTCTTTATGGGCCCAGTTTTCAAGTTTGTCCAAATTGTGGTCCAAAATTCAACTTTGTTTGATATCAACAAAAATTGAATCCTTGTGGTTCTTTGATATGCTGAATCTAAACATGTACTTAGATTTTTGATCATAGGCCCAATTTTCAATTTGGTCCAAATTTGTTTGATTTTAACAAAATTGTATATTTGGGGTTCTTTGATATATGCTTAATCTAATCATGTATTTAGATTTTTGATGTTTGGGACCGGTTATCAAATTGGTCCACATTGAGGTCTAAAGGGTCCAAAATTGAACTTTATTTGATTTCATAAAAAGTTGAATTCTTGGGGTTCTTTGATATGCTGAATCTAACCATGTATTTTGATTTTGGATATTGGACCATAATAGGTAATGTCCAATTTAAAATTTAAAGCTTTTAAGTTTAAGTTCTGAGACCACATTCATTATGTGTCAGAAACCTTTGTTATGTCAACTATTTTTAAATCACAATCCAAATTCAGAGCTGTATCAAGCTTGAATGTTGTGTCCATACTTGCCCCAATGTTCAGGGTTCGAACTCTGCGATCGTATAAAGCTGCTCCCTGCGGAGCATCTTGTTTTAGGTTCAAATTTCAAAAAAAATATTTTGCTATTCTCAACGTTTTTTTAACCTTTACATGAATTACGCCCCTATTTTCTGTATCTGTCTCTGTAACCTTTATAAAAGACTGCATTAATCCCGAGATTTGGAATGAAACCACTAAGCTGAGAATATTTGCATGAATACAAGATTAATAACAGTAATAATTTGAAGACAAATTCCACACATGGTCTTATTTAATTAAATGCAACACTAGAAACAGCGCAGTACATACCAATGTTATTTTTCTTTGTAATTATCAATGTTTTCTAGTCCCAACAAGTTGTAATCATTCATGAATACAAGACTTTAGTGTCCCATGTGTAAAAAAAGAATAAATTTCCGATGTCCCACCCGTTGTGCACACATTTGATCGATTCAAGGCACAATGGCAAAAACTAAAATAAACACTTTTATGGCCGCGCCGCAATTTGGGAGGGGAGAGGGGGTGTTGTAGTAGGTTTAATCCATGTCCGTCAGTACATTAGTCGTCACAAAGTTGGTTTCTATTTTGCAATTATAGTTTGCCTCAATCAAATCTTATGAAACATGTATATGTTACTAACAGTGAATTTGTATAATCAGGGATTATGTAGAATACCTGATAATTCAGGGAATATGTAGAATCACTAAAATCATTAGTAATTATATATAATCCCTGAAAATGACCAGTGATTTTACATAATCACTGAACATTTAAATAATTATTCTACAAATTCCCTAATATAATTTCAGTAATTATGAATAATTTAAGGATCCTTTGTTAGATAAAAAAATATATATATAGACAAATTATCAATTTTTACTTTCATTTTCCCTGCCAGATGAAATAATTTTGCTTTTAAACAAAAGATCTTAAAGATATAACCAACACAGGGTTTCGAGATAAAGTTGAAGACTTTGAAATTTATAATATCAATATTCCCTTTATAGCAATAACTTTGCATGTATTGTTTGTTTATTAAAAGCCAGCGTCAAATGAAAATTCATGTTTTATATGTAAATCCACAGAGAATGTTATTTGTGGTATGGTTAATAAGATTATGGACCATCTGTTTTTTTTTGTTCAAATGATTGATTGTTGGTTGCATAATGTCCAATAGCAAACATTTCATGCATATTCAGGACGAGAACAAGTTAAAAATAAATACAATAGGTAGGTCTTGTCATAAAAGAGGCCATTTGGGATGATGGTCGGGGAAATTTGGATTGCCACTAGAAAATGCGGGTACATTGGATAGGGACAGAAACCTCAAAGAGTTGTTACAAGGGTTCTTAACGTGCAAAGAGCGTGGCACTCTCTTTACACGCGGCATCGGATTTAACGTCCCCATTCTGACTGGACGTGACTGCGAACTGGATACATCCCGCACAGCCAAACGGATGCTCCACTTCGGCAAGCGTTTTTCTGCCGGTCGGAAGAAGACCAAGTGACCATATTTCTATTCCCCAGTCACCCTTTGAACAAGAAATTCAAACAGAGAGAGTTTACGCATCTATGTTTATAGAAAAACTAAGGATTGACAATTAGAACTTTTTTTTAGAAAAAGCTTGCATTTTGTGTTATATTCTCATAGCCATTACACAGGGTAAAAAAAAAAGGGAATCCCTAAAAACATAATGGTAATTGTTCACTAAAAGTCTGAATAGGATATCGCCTGGCCAAAAAAATATGGTATTTTGCTCGAACCAGTTCGAGTTTGCTAATTCCTTTTTTTGGGGGTACCTACAGATGTTTTTACTGAATACTTTATTTCGCTTAAGCGGATCATCAAATCTGATTCGATATGCGAAGGAAAATGTTTTCTAAAATGTGGATATTGTGGTAAAAACAGATGTGAAGCATGTTATTTTAATATGTTGTGTTTGACATTTTAATATATTGTGTCTTTTTATTTAAAAAAAATAGGTTATCATTTTGATAATATGTGCTTAACATTTTATAATTTATGCGTATACAGTGTAATGCTGTTTTAATATGATTTTATAGCATAAATCTTTTGACTTTTATTCATTTTGTTATATATATAAAACTATTTCAGTTATTATGCATAATCCCTGACGATTTTTCTAGTGATTATACATAATCCCTGAAAATTTTAGTGATTATATATAATCCCTAAACTGGCTAGTGATTCTACATAATCTCTGAAAATTTCAGGTATTCTACATAATCCCTGATTATACAAATTCACTGTAACATATACACAATGCTTATTACCACAAAGCAGAGATCAAGTTTGAATGTTGTTGGTTAACTATAAAGAAATTTCTAAAAGTGACCATTTGATCTTAAGATGTGGTATAATTGTTAATAAGACAACTCTCTACAAGATACCAATGATCATAAGATAGTATCCAGAAGTAAATTTTGTAAAAATAAAATTCTATTTTTTTCCGTATTTTACTTATAAATGGACTTATTTTTTTCTGCAGGGAAACATTACATTTACTCTGTGGTTAAAGTTTTTAGAATTTTAATAACTTTCTCAAACTATCCTGGGCATGCTGGGTTTGTACCAAACTTGGACAGAAGCTTATTTATGATCATAAGATAGTATCAAGAAGTAAATTTTGTAAAAAGATAAATCCATTTTTTCCGTATTTTACTTTTAAATGGACTTAGATTTTCTTCCAGTTAACATGACATACAGTTTGCAGTAAAAGTTTTTAAAACACTTATTAGATTCATGAACTATCCTGGATTTTTACCAAACTTGGACAGAAGCTTCTTACAATCAAAAGATAGTATCAAGAGGAATATTTTTACCGATTTTTTTCAACATTTCTGTTGAGCCTGCGATTTACAGCAAACGTAGGCAAGACACTTGGTTCCGCAGAACCCTTAAAATTTTATTCTTAAGGCATTCAAATGAATAAAACTTGAGGTTTCCCAAAATCTGACAAAAATCCCAAAACATGACAACTACAATGTACCTTAACTTAGCTCTGAAGCTAAAACCAAGTTATATCGATGTAATATAAGAAATTTCTGAGAGAAAAAAAAAGATTCTTTTTATAATCAGGCTCGCCGACCAAACGTTATCTATTCAAAAATCTTCATGTATGATATCTTTAAAAAAATAAACCTACCCCCCCACCCACCCTTTTTTTTACCTTCTAACCCTAATATTACATTATATATTACATTTATTGAAAATTCTGAAGCAAAAAAACCAGACAAGACTTTGAGTGAAGCAAAGCATGCAGTCATGTTCCAATTTGAAAATAAACACCCTCTATTTATGTATTTTTTTACATAAATTTCTATTTTTGCAGTTTCAGAGTGGATGTTGCTATGGTTAATATGTGTTTCTGTGGTAACAATTGAAGTCAACAACACTTGATGATATTAATTTAAAGTTTTTATGTATTTTCTTATCGGTTATGAAAAAATCCAAGACATTTAAGCTCTTAAAACTGCAATATTCTGCAAATAAAATTCCGTTTCCAAGGAAAAAAATCGGTTGCTATGGTGATAAAACTGAAGAAAATCCCACGCATTTTTCTATTCAATTTGGTAAAGTAGTATCCAAACTTCATAACTTCAGTGCTAACTATTCTGTACACATTTGCACTTTTTTGAAAAACACCAGAGAAAATTTGTTAATTTCGAAAAAATCCCAATTTCAGAAATGTTGAAAATATGCATTTTTTCGCAAAAAATTTCAAAAAAATTACAAATTTGGTTGACATGCAATCTTCACTAAAATGAAGCTTAAACCAAGTTCTATCAATGTTAGATTTGAACATCAATGAAAAATGCATGATTCTATTCATAAGCAGGCTCTGAATTGTGGTGATTTAGCTGTTTTTTGAAAGATTTTACCAAGCTTAACGACCAAAAAATAGAGTGTCCGTTACCATGACAACCACTCATATTTTCCCACTTAAATTTTTTTTTTGAGCAATATTCATTTACTGCTTCTACTAGGCCAATTATAGATAAAATCTGAAACCATCATGTATCGCACTCTGCCTGGTTCTTACAAAGAGCTGTACTTAATTGTTATTATCCTAGTTTTCATAACTAAACCTTGCAATTTCTAAAGGTCTAACCAAAGATAATTGATACTTATTTTGCACACACGTACACACTAAGTTCAAATGAATTATCATCATCTATAAACAATAGAAGAACATTTAACACTTAAACATGTTAACTACATGTATACAATACATATATATCTATAATATAGTGTGATTTAACAAGAAATAATGAGTAGAAAGGTACATTTAAATTGTTTTCCCATGTTTGATAAAATAAACAGCACAATAAACAAAAACTAATTAGTTACAAAACGAGCCACACTATAATGATAATTTTCATACTTTAATTTGCTTCCATAAAATTGGAATGCAAATTTTGGCAGTATAAAACAAAATATCTTTAAAATTTGAAAAAAAAAATAATAAAAAATGTACCAACTGTTCATTATCAGCTATATATAAACAACAATATCATGATGCACAATGATATTGTGGATAGCGTAAATTCTAAACGAAAAATCCTTAAGCCAATGGCAAAGTAAAAAACTCAAACACATCAAACGAATGGATAAAAATTGTCATGTTCCTGGCTAGGTATAGGCATTTTCTCATGCAACAAATGGTTGAATAAACCTTTCTGTATCTAGCTAAACCCACCATTATATACAGAACACACCTGACGTACCAAACCAGGAATATATGAGATGGGTTCCACTCGTTTGTTGGTTGATAAAGTTTGATTTTGTCAGTTTAAGCATTGGAGTTCTTTTTGTTGCACTTTTTGCATTATTTAGTACAATTAAACCATTTCTCTTTCGTTACTACTAGTTTCATTTAGATTGGCGCTAAACGCCACATCTATATTTTCCTAAAGCCCATATGTACCTTGAGGAACGTATTTAAAACGTAGTAGGTTTCTGCACCGTCTTCATATTTTAATCATACACAAGCATTTCTGATTATATGGATCTGAGATACATCGTTATACAATAGCAATTAATCTATTCGAAGGTTTATGGTCTAGCCAAAGATGACACTTCACCCCACAGTACTATACGTTTGCCCGAATGAATGCGATTGTTTAAATTGCATGTATACATTTTGTAAGGAAATCTGCGAAGGTGAAAGCACTTCTGCCGGTTATTACATAATCATTGTAGTTTAAACCAAACTTACCCTTAACGAAACAATTATAGATTCTATTAAAATTATTCTTATACTTTCACGGACTTCAGCGGAATTCTGCTCATATCAGAATTATTTTTCAAGACCCCTAGACTCATAAACAAACAATTACCAGTACGTTTATGATTGGGAATATTATTTAAGACCCTTTGATGTATGAACCAAAAAATTTAACTGGAACAAATCCGGGTCAAAAACAAAATCCGAGGGAAACACATGAACCATAAGAGGAAAAAAATATCACAACAAAAATACTGAACTGCTACAAAAACAAACGCCAACATGTATATGAACGGACAATATAATAAACAACTGCCTGAGTCATGTTATTCCTGACTTGGTACCAATTATTTAAAGAAATATCATTTTTTGAACCTGGTTTTATGGCTAGCCAAACCTTCTGCTTGTATGACAATGTTAAAAATACCGATAAGATGACAATACATAACAAATAAACACAAGAACACTGAGAACAGAGAAATAAATGAGTAGATAATATCAACGTACATTACAACATGTAAACCACTGACTAGCAACAGATACCTTATATTAATTTTTGATAGAACACACGCACACCACAATATAATTATAAAGTGTGCGTCACACAAATGTATCAACGCCATAAAAAGTTGCGCTATTAGCAAATTTCTCAAAAAAAAAGAATATAAAATTGACATTAAGTTTGTAATGGTGTTTTGTTATGTATTTTCCAACCATTACACACATTTAAATATATAGAATTGTATTAGTAATGGTGAAATTATTTGTAATTTCTACCCATGTTTGTTTATTTTCTAAATCAAAACTGTGATAAACAAATAAATCATGGGCATACAGATGCTTTAAACTAAAAAATCAAATGAACTAGCTGAATAGTTATCTTAACTTTTACATACATATAGGAAATAAAAATTAGAATTCAAACCACATAATGATAAGACGTAACACAATATCCAACAAAACGTACAAACAAAACATCATAACTAAATACATTGATGCATACATGTATAGTGTGAACATGCACGATCATCACGTATCAACTGAGATATGCAAACATCATATGATGGGTCAGAGGATATGTTACTGCTGGGAAATGGAAAGTTGATAATTTGGAAGTTGAGATCGTCTAGTTTGTTAGATTTGAGTGTGAAGTCGTCCATATATGTCAATATTGAGGAAATATCAAGTTAAGAAGCAGTCCCTCTAGTAAGAGTAGTATCCTTAATGAAAGTTCACTGGGAGATATGAGATGTAAGTATTGTCTGAAAGATAGGTTATTTAGTGATAGGATATATAGGGCCATCTGAAGCACGCCTCAGGGTGCGGGATTTCCTCGCTGTATTGAAGACCAATTTATGGCATTCGACTGTTTTCTGCTCTTTGGTGGGGTTGTTGCCTTTTTGACATTCCCTATTTCCAATTTCAATTTTATCTGAAAGTAAAATTAAAGAACTTCGCAAGGTACTTTTTCTTTTTGTTTTGATTCTGAATGAATTCTGCACAAAAAAGTTCTATCGTATAACTATGTTGTAATCAAGTTCACGTTTTAAATTCCTGAAGGTCTGAGTCAAAATAAAGACTTAAAAGATAGTATGTACTGCTTCATCGCAAAGCATGCATCAGATATGAGTCTGAGTCGGTCGACTCTGTGTCAAAATAGTATATCCAGGTAAGATCACATGTTTTCCTATTATTCTATTATTTATATTTTCAACTAGATTAGATTAAAACTGTGACTAAGTAATTTGTGAACAAGCACCTTAAAAGTTCGACTCAGTGTGTCAGCCCAGATTAGAAGCGTTATAGTGTTATTTTATAAGACGATGATTCACGATAAAGTTTAGTACCACCGCCGTGCTGTTTTTGAAAACGATTATTAGCGACTAGGACTATAACTGCTGTTGCGCTGTTGTTGAAGAAGATGATACACGATTCAGATTAGTGGTTTTTTTTGAAGAAGATACATTTGTAATTCCATACTGTGATAAGTTAGTACCGTTGTACTGTTTTTGAAGTAGATAATTCACGACTTTTCGCTATTACCGCTGTTGTGATCTTTGTGGAATTGATGATTCGCTACTCAGATTAGTATAGCTTTTGCCCTGTTTATAAAGACACAGTATTTGTGACAAAGACAAGTACCGCCGTTGTGCTGATAACTATTAGGACTATAAATTCTGTTGTGCTGTTTTTTTATAGAAGATGATTCGTGATTAAGATTAAAACCGACGCTGTTCTGTTTTTTATGAAGAAAATTTACGATAAGACTGCTATCGCTGTTGTGCTGTATTTCAGGTCGGTGATTCGCGGCTCAAATTTGCATGACGTACCGTTGTTTTGTTGATAAAGAGGATGATTCAGATAAGTTCCGCCGTTGCGCTGTTTTTTTTTAATTTTTTTTTTATAGAAGATGATTAGCGGCTTGGATTATTCCCGTTGTCGTGCTGTTTTTGAAGAAGATAAGCCGCGTCTTAGATTATTACCGTTGTCGTGCTGTTTTTGAAGAAGATAATCCGCGACCAGGATTGTTTCCACTGTTGTACTGGTTTTGAAGATGAAGATTCGCGTCTCAGATTATAGTAGCGCTGTTGTTCTGTTTTTAAAGGCGATGATTCACGATTCAGGTTAGTACCGACTATTACTATTACCGCTGTTGTTCTGTTTTTTGAAAAAAAATAATCGCAACTAAGATAATAATCGCTATTGTGCTCTTACTAATGACGATGATTTAAGTCTCGAATTATAACCGCTGTTGTTGTGCTTTTGAAGCAGAGGATTCGCAACTAACTGGGTTATCACATAATTTACAATTACATGAATGAAATAAATCTTTGTAATCTTTTCTGAAGTTTTTGCTGGTTACAGAATAAATCACAAAATGACTGAATAATTAAAAACTTTTAGAAATTCTCTGATAAAACGTACAATCCTAACATCTGAAATCAAATCTGTATAAGTGAGGCCTATGGTAATTCGTCCTGGAACCATAAAAATGAAGTATAAGGTAGTCATGGACACCACGGTTATTGTAATTGATACAACTGATTGTATTCTTTGCCTTTCCAAATCGCGCGTATTCATCATCTTCATCTGTTTTTTGTTTGCAATGAGTCCTAATAACATTAAAATATTTGAAATGTTACCAGTATAGCAAAACATGGTAGCGGCTCAAATTTAATTTTTTAAAGGTTCAAAAGTTGAGGTAGGGGTAGTTTAGAGTTTAAGTATAAGTTTAAACTCTTAGAAGTTCAGGGCTTATAAATTTTGAAAAAATGCCGCACAGCCCTATATTTTTACCTTTGAATAAAATAGTACTGCACATCAACTTTCCGTTCTTTGGTATCATTTTTCCTGAAACTTCATAGTAAAAGTGGCACAGTTTTCGGCACAAAGAGAGTTCCAATTGGAAATTGCAATATATATTTTAAATTAAAGAATTGCAACCTGTATACCGTTACATTCATATGTGTCACATAGTTAAATGTATAGGGGAGGATGTAGATCTCATAAACATGTTTAACCCCGCCGCATGTTTGCGCCTGTCCCAAGTCAGGAGCCTCTGGCCTTTGTTAGTCTTGTATTATTTTTAATTTTAGTTTCTTGTGTACAATTTGGAGTTTAGTATGGCGTTCATTATCACTGAAATAGTATATATATATTTGTTAATGGACCAGCTGAAGAACGCCTCCGGGTGCGGGAATTTCTCGCTGTATTGAAGACCTGTTGGTGAACTTCTGCTGTTGTCTGTTCTATAGTCGGGTTGTTGTCTCTTTGACACATTCCCATTTCCATTCTCAATTTGACATTCAATTTTGGCTGTGTAATTCATTGCTTTTAATGACTTCTAATTGCAAAATTGCTCAATTACACGTTAGAAATAATAATTGATTACGGTCAATTACAATTACATATTTTAATTACCCCATGTTTGATTTTAAAATTTATCAAAAGAAATTAATATATCTAAAGAATAAAAAGATGCGGTATGATTGACAACGAGACAACTCACATCTGAACAAATGATATAGACGTAAAAAACTTTAATTGAGAATGGAAATGGGGAATGTGTCAAAGATACAAGAACCAAACAAAAGAGCAGAACACAGCTGATGGCCACTTATGAGTCTTCAAAACAGCGAGAAAATCCCGCACTGAGAAGGTGCTTCAGCTGGCCCATTAACAAAAATGTGTCCTGGTTCAGTGATAATGGACGGCATAATTAACTCCAGAAAAAACAAATAAACCAAATTTTAGATCATACAAGACTAATAAAACTCATTATTATCGAACGGCCTTCAACCATCAGCAAAACCTACACCGAATAGTCAGCTTTAAAAGACCCCGAAATGACAAAATGGAAATTGATTCCAACGAGAAGGCTAACGGCCTGATGTAGGAACCAAAACAATGAACGAAAAGCAAATGTGGTAAACAATGAACGAAAAACAAATTTGATATACAGCAAGAAACGACATTTAAACTAATGTACTTGCGCAAAATCATCCTCAAAATAGGAGTTTCACAGTAAAACATAAGAACACATTATGAAAAAAAGTTAAAAAGGATTGAACACATAGATCAGATCGATGCAAAGCAGAAAAAAAAAAACAATAACAAAAACATAGATCGAACGTGACAAGGTATACACCCTTAAGCTAACAAAAAAAAAAGACACTAAGTACAGACCTGAGAGGGTTCACAGTAAAAGAAAGCTAGCCAAACGTCTTACAATGACAGTTGCATAAAACTCCATTTATTGGACAAACTATGTGCTAACAGACCAAAATTATCTTAATAGCAATTTTGGATGTAACACGTCTTCTGATTGGCTAAAACTGAGGGTTTGTCTATCAGCTCAAAGACATAATTTAAGCATGTGACTGTGACGTCAACATTTTTTTTTCAAAATTTATTGCTTAAAATGGAATTTAGAATTAAAATATGAGGAGTGACTGTAATATTTGTTCTGTCTATTCAAAATAA
The DNA here is from genome assembly GCA_037788925.1 of Mytilus galloprovincialis. Taxonomy (NCBI): domain Eukaryota; kingdom Metazoa; phylum Mollusca; class Bivalvia; order Mytilida; family Mytilidae; genus Mytilus; species Mytilus galloprovincialis. The sequence goes on from CM075333.1 coordinate 62,762,516, forward strand.
CCTTTAAGATGTGGTGCACACTTTTAAACAACTCACTACCCGTGATATTAAGTGTGTACCAACTTGTTTATGTTATTTTTTCATGGACAGAATAAATATTACAGTCATTCCTTAAAAAAAAGTTGTCGTTTTGGATAAATGTCGAAAATAACCCATGATATGTATAACAATGTTTAATGATATTCTGCTCTATAAATATATGATTGATGAACCAGAATCAAATGTCCATGGAACTTATCTGAATTATGCTTATAATACATGTATATAATGTCAGAATGTAATACACATGATAAATGTTAATATCTTATTCTTAACGGCAATATGTGTAAATACTCATACCACATGCTTACAATTTCAAAAACCCCAAAAAATTAGTCATCTTTATACATATATTCCTATTATCCTATGCAGTGGTATTATGTCGTACGGAAAAGTATTCAATACATAAAATGAAACGTTGCGAAATAGTTGATATAACTGTTACTTGAATATATGTCATTTGTTCCTTGATTATTTCAATGAAGTGACAGTATGAAATAACCAGTAGACAGCTGTCTTGGTGTATTGATAGGAGGAACAGTGTAAAACTAAAATCTATAAAAAAAGTTATAGTTATACAATAGTGACTCAACAGTGACGCTCAGATCAAAATATTTATAAAGCCAAACAAGTACAACGTTGGAGAGCATTGAGGACCCAAAATTCCAAAAAGTTGTGCCAAATACGGCTAAGGTAATCTACTCCTCGGATATGAAAATCCTTACAAGTATCATTTTGTGATTTACTGCTGTACGTGTTTGGCCAAATCTTACGGAAATGATGGTTCTCAATGCTCTCCGTGTTCGTACTGATTTTGATCTACTAACTTTCTAAACTGCATTATGCATATTATAAGCCAAGTACATGTACCTCTGAAGATTTGTTTTCCATAGAATCAATATAATGATATATACAGAAAGAAGGCACAAAAAATGCGTTTTCTGATCATGTTAAACATATAATAATAATATTTTTAGCAATGACGTTGTCAGTTTATTTTCAATCTGTAGAGTTTGACTCTCCCTCTGGTATCTTTCGTCCCTTTTCTATAATAATATCGTAAAATGTTTAGAAAATACATTTATGGATACATGACAAATTCAGAGATATTAAAATACAATATGTAAAACAATGTCAAAATAACAACTATAACCTGGGAAAATTACTTTAGATAAAATAACGTACACAGTTAAGTTTAAGTATAATCATTATGTTGTACGAATAACGGAAATATGTTTTACAAAATAAATTTTTTGTTCATAGTTAAAGAACAGAAGGAAAAATTTATCGTAATGCTAAATACTTATACATATTTTCTAAATAGTGACATAACACAAAATAAGTAAATATTGAAAGACACAAACTCATTTCAAATTGTGCCAACAGGTCAAATTAACAATTTGAGAGTACTCGCAGTTACTGAAAGCTAGTTACAAGCCAAAAACAAATTAATGATAAAAAGAATCATACATCAAAGACTATATACAGAGAAAACATATTAATAGTAACACGTTTTTTAACGTGTGCAGGCATTATAAAAGATATATCTTTTCACAATATCTTTAATGGTCAGTTTTAATATGGAAAAAAGTTATTATGAATCATGCTACATTCGGTAATCGCTATATTACTCAATTGCATCGACAATTTGAATCATGTAATTCGAATGACAAGTTCAGTATCTTTGTTATCGTTATTCTAGATATGTAAGTGAATCATACAATGTATTCTTTTATTTACAAGTATTATCGTTTATATAAATATACAAATTTGACTTCCGTTGCTTTCTGGATCTTATATAATTAATTTATTTTTTGTCACTACAGTTAGTTACCCTAAAAAACAGGTTTAATCTAAAAAGTTCATCAAATGAACCAGCAACAGATTTTAACTCTAATGGCCATCATTTTACTATATTTATATAGAACAAGTAAAAACTGAAAACAAATGATCTTCAAATTTAATCTACTGCTATCTTACATTTGGTAACAAATGGTAAAAAAGTTTATAAAACCAAAATATGAAAAAAGCAGCTTAGTTATTGATACAAAATGAAAATGTTTCCATCGATTTGGTACGATTTGATAAAGCAGTCGGTATTTTGCCTTTGCTGGCAAACTAGAAAATACTATAGTTTGTCGGCTGTGGTCAAAGTACCTTTGGCAAGAAGCATATTATATTTTTCTTGCATCGGCATATTTTGAAGATGGAATAATAACATGTTTCGGCAGTACCAATTAAAGACACAGGCTGAGGTAAAATAGAAAAACAAGGTTTTGTGCCAGCTCAAATTAATAAAGTTACCTTTATATAATTTATTTATTGGTGTTTGACGCCATTTTCTCACTTCATTGCTCTTTCGTGGCGGTCAGTTTTTATTGGCGGGTGGGGGGAGGGGGAAGGGGGGTGGGGGGGGCGGAATACCGAGATAGAACACCCATCTCGGGTAGGAGTAAAATTTAAAAAATGAGAAAATTGAAAGAAAGCTGTTTATAAAATTTCAATTTATAAAGTTCAACGACATTATGAATGAATTAAATCAGAAGTATTGGCAAACATATATATTAAATACATATGATAACATATCACAAATGTATATATCAACACATATCATATTAAGATTGAGCGATACTTTATATTCTATAAGTACATACACAGTATGACTACATGTATCATGAAATGAAAGTACACCACTCGAACAACTATGCTCTACACATCTTGCAGTGATCATATTTTTGTTGTATGCAGCTTTTGCCTATACTCATATTCACTTAAAGTTTTGTCTTTGAAGGAAAAACGTTTCCCTGGTACAGAAGATGTAGTCATGTTTGTTTTATTCACCTTTCCGATTTTACTGCTTGTAAACATTTGTTTAAATTGGTTCCGATATAGATATAAAACACGTCTATTACAATTGTATGCCAAAAAAATATACAGACCTTGGAAAGAATTTAAAAACGATACTACTATCGAGAAACTGGAGACCGGAAAGAAAGAATCAATTATTTGCAAAATCCATGAACTTCCGGTCAATACAAATAGTTTGACATAAACAGTGTAATGAATTTTATTTTGCATAAAAGATTCTTTCGTGTTGACCTTTGGCGTAGATTTTATGCTTATTACTGTTGAAATGAAAAGGAATAAATCGACCAAACAAATAATGGTTATAGGCACAATAAAAGTGCAAATGAGAACGAGGTGGTCTTGGATAAAACACACATTGCGGTCGTAACCATATAAGTCATTGTCGGACAAATAACTTGAAGAAACTGTTAGACATACAATAATCAAAGGACCAGCATAAGAGTAAACAAGATAGAAAGCAAAACGCTTTTTGTCTGCATCACAGTCGTTGTGGTTTATCACAAAGGTCTGTCGAAAAGTACGATACATATGAATTGAACAAACATTTAAGCAACCAAATGTCGATAACCAGAAAAAATGAATTGAAGCTCCTAATGCTAGACACAAAACGTGGCTGTTAGTCCCCCTGACACCAAATTCCAGAAATCCGATAGCAAAAAACATGGAAAACACAAGGTTCATGTTGTTCTTACCTGGTAGTGTTCTTAATGTTGGAAACATGAAATATGTTATAAAAGTAAAAAATAGAGCCACAAGAGACAAAACAGTACAAACAAACATTACTGTATTTACTATCGGTGTTGTTTGTTCATTAACTTTGAGAAGATTTTGAAATACACTTTTGCATATTCTTGCGCTGTTGTTTTTCAGTAATAAAAATTCATAGTACCTTAGTACAACACCAAAACGAATAATAGTCATTTGTCTTCCGTCTTCTGTTACTTTAATTTCATCTTTTTCTAACTGAATTTGAGAACATCCAAATAGACTAGATACCTGTTGATGGGCATACCTAAATGTGTTTGTTATGTTGGTTACTTTGTTCAAAACACATTTATTTTGTAGGGACATGAAAGTTAATACCGTTGGAAGATAAAGTGCATTTTCATCAAAACTAAATTTTCCACCAATTTGGCAACCATTGCTATTTACAGAGCATGGTAAGAAAAATGTAAAAGTGGAATGCATCACTGTGAACAAATTTTCTTCTATTTGTGCTCTATAAACGGAAGTGGAAATGAATATTTTTAGAAACACTGTCATGTGAATGTTTCCAACAGTCCATTTATCGTACACATTACATGATCTGTCTGTTGAAATAATTGACACCTCGATAAATCGATCAGGTAAACCAACAAATACTTTAATATGACTCCAAATTGTTTCTTGAAATGACTTCATGACAGTGTTCGGGTTTTCGACATCAAATGGTAATACCAAATCTATCCCGAAGGCAAGAACGTAACCCAAATTGGACGTATAAGGAACTAACGGAACACATTTGGCGTTAATCAAGATTCTTCCTGGGTAACACACAATCTTTCTACATCTCCCCTGAAAAAGAAAATATGTATTAATCAATCGAACAAATCACTTAAAAACTGGTTCAATCCCAATTGTCAAAAAAGGATGTTGTTTTTACACAATATATGTATATGTATATATTGAGACGAATTATATATATTGTTGTGTTTGCACGGCATAACCATGATAACCATGAGTTATCCGAGAGAGAATGTATGTATAAAGTTGTAACATGTTTAGACGTGTGTATGTGATCGCAAAGTAATTTATATTATCATCCTTTACGACAGATAGATGATATCTAAAAATACACAATCTACTTGCCACTATACATCATGTCCTTTGTTACAACCCTTGAAAAACCGACATTACATCGACCTTTTCAAGCTATATCATAATGTAGCATTGGTGGTCGAATTATCTAGGGCGCAGGACACGATGCAGGCCGTGTAGCCTAGATGTCACAGAAGCAAGGGTTGTAATCTCGGTAAGGGAAGAACACATTTTTGCTAACTCAAATTTGAGAATCTAACATTGTTGGGCTAAGTTCTCGAAGAATTATATGTATGTATATATAAAAGTATATTATCTCGAACTACCCTCCACACTTTTTATGTCGTATTTTGTTTTAGCAGCACTTCAAATATGCAGTTATATATATGATCTACATATGCAATCATATTCTAGGACACATTGTATTTAAAGACATTCATCTGATAATAGTTTTCTTATACTGAACGTGATCTAAGAAGTCGAACAACTGTATTACTATCATGTCAATACTAACTGAGATTGTGAGTTTGAATTCCGCACGTGAAAGGTGCAAGATTTCAATCTTAAATGACCAAGATTGGTACTTTCTAACAGAAGGTCGGTGGTGGTTCTCTCTATTTGCTGTAGCTTCCTCCACAAATAAAACCTGATCGACACGAAATAGCACCAAATACTGAAAGTGGCGTTTAACACCAATAAATTAATCATCCATTCGACTGTTTAACTGACAATGTTATGCTTTGGCTGATTTTTATGTGTTATTTTTTACCATCCTTCTGTTTCACTTCTAGTCGAAATCCCGCCTTCCTCGGATCCATGTTTATGACATCTTTGAAAAGCTGATACAAACTGTTGATCATCGCTAGTAGGATAACAGTTATTTCGAGGAAAACGTTTCATTAAAATTTTACCCTAATGCTGATCAGGCAATATAATTTAAGAGATGACTACGTTGCCTTAAGTTTATATTTCTGCGACCATATTCTTGCAAAAATAGCATTCGCAAAATAACTAAATCAAAAAGATTATTCAGGACATGAAGTATCTACATGGCATGCAATAAAAAAGCCCACGGCAATGCATGTATCCCTTCATTAAAACCAGTCAATGTTTGACATAAATTGTGGTGTTTTTACACCCCACTTCCGAGACAATTTCATAAAAACAAAAACCAAACGATGCCTTGATAACGAATTGCCTACTTACCAGCATACTGTCAAAAATCTCATTCTCTTGGCATGTTTGTTTTGAAGAATAATAAATTTCATCATCACTATATAAAAACACAGAAAACAAAGTTCTAAAGTGTATAGGCTTTGTAAAATTGTCGATAAATTCGCAATTCTGTTCAATTGAGTAGGTACCATTATAGCGTTGCGTTTCTTCATTACACATTTTACAAAATATATTTTTATACGGTGTATGATAAGGAACAGCTGGTAAACTGATGCACCTCTGTTTCAATGTCTCTTCATGTATTTCCCAACGTCCGGTTGAATTGCAACTGTCTATGGTTGGAACTTGACTTCCAGTCTCGCACATAGCACAAAAAATATTTGAACCTTCCTGCAAAGATAGGTTGTTCAGTTTGTAATAGAAATTGACATCTTTTGTTGGCGAGTCATAATTCTTACATGCCCATTCAAGAGATGAATTTTCGTCATTGCAACTTCTCTTTTCCTTTTTGTCACACAGTTTACCACAGTTAATTGGATCGAATGTCAATTTACATTTTGACTGGTGTCTATAATTTAAAAGTTCAGCAAAGTTTACATGATACGTTATAGGAAGAGGTGCTTCACAAATATAATTGAAATTCCAAAATCGAAAAGTTTCTATTAAATATATATATTCGTTAGCGTACAATTGATCATAGTTTGTAAAATATCGACAGAACCCACAATAAATGTTTCTATAGTTAACTGAAGAAAATGTGTCTGTAACAGGAAGCAGGGACAGAAAATTCTTCTCCTTCGTAACGTCTGTAGATAAACATTTTTGTGCTAATGGATTGGAATCATGTAATATATTTTCACATCCGTCATATACAAGTAACTCGAAATTTTTAGAACTAATACATGCAGTCGACTTTTTGAAGACTTCATCAATACAACAGGGGTTGGTCACATTAAAATGGCAATATTCATCACAAGAACAACGCCTATCTTGTTCTATCAAATTTGAAACGTTTGTACAAAAGTCCCCATTCCCAGTCATTGCATAATATTTATGATAAAGTTCTGTCCTCAAGCTATTTTGTTTTCGTTTCTGTTGTATATGTGAAATATTCTTGAGTTCTTCAGCAGAAAATAGGTTACCTAAGCCCGAAAAAAATACTTTTGTAAATTCATACTTAAAGTATCGCTCGTTATAAATTGATTCCTTAATTTCTTTGAAGGCATCATGTGACAATACGTATTCAGCTTTATTCGAATTTATGTTACAAGTGTAGCAGTACACGTTTTTGAACGGATATGTAGTTGGTGTATGACCAAGATTGTTGCACGCTTTAATGTGATAGTCGTCTAACTTATCCCATTCTCCAGTAGTATTACATTGTCCTATTACCGGATCCATAGAAACAGGAGGGTTACAAATGTAACAAAACACATTTCGAAATTTATGGTACAAATTATCATAATTATGGCATGCCCATTCTATGCTTGGATCGTATACTTTCCATGTTCCAGTGACATTACAGGATGCTATAATGTTTTCTCCATAAATCTTCCTACATCCTCTGATGAACGGGTTACTCAGGAAACTACCAAACTTACATTTGTTAATCATTGTTAATTCTACAATTTCCTCAAAATTGGACATAAAGTTAAAATCAACTGGTCTGTCACATACTGCGTTTGACGACCAAAATTCAATGTTTGAATCATAATTGCATTCTGCACAAAATTTATTTTGATACGTGAAATGTGTATCTTTTGATGTTACAGGAAGATGTTGTACTTGCTCAGATACATTTTTTAACCCCTCACATTGTTGTCTAAGATACACGGTTGTGTTTTCCGGACAAGTCGTTTTCATAATGAAGAAATCCTCAGACTCAAAAGCAAATTCAGAATCATTCTCCATGTATGATATGCTTGTTGTGTTAATGCATTGCACGTTTAGAGATAAGTATAAATCTAGACAACAGTCGCCGTAAAAAACACAACTCGGATCACAACTGCAATATGGACATATATGAATGAAATGTGAAATTACTGGAAGGTCGTAGTTATTGTGATAACAGAAATTCTGCCCGCATGTCAATGTATATGCTTCTAGAAGAGTGCTAATATTGTAATGAGGACTGTCAGCTGTGGAAACTGTCACAGTGGAACCAATGGCCATAAACATGTACAGCAAATTCATTCTACAAAGTAAACATAATATATTAAAAAACAAAGACGGGAAATTGTTCTTTTCAATGATTTTCACTCAAAGACAGATATGTAAATAATCGTTTAATCGGATTTAATTGACGGTAAATCCCAGATATATTGGACTATGTAGAATCAAACGGAATAGATGGAGCTATTATATTTGTCGATTTTACAAAAACTTTTAATTTTTTGAAATTGGAATTTATGCTAAGCGTTCTTATATAAACATCTTGGTCTTAATGAATCATTCAGATCACGGGTGGAAACATTATATAAGGGAATACCGTCGTGTGTAATAAATAATGTATGGTTATCCGAACTTTTTGAAAAATCTAGAGGAATTCATCAAGGATGTCCGTTATGACTTTATCTTTTGTTTCATCAGTCGAAATTATGACCGAGCGGTGCGATTAAGACAAAGCTCAGACATTAAAGGTATCAGTATTACTATAGATAATAAAACACAAAGCATCAAACTATCACAATTGGCTGACGATACAACACTGTGTTTGTACTTCAAAATCGGATATATCAAAAGCTATGAATATTTTCAAACCTTTGGTTCTTTCTCAGGGTTGAAGTTAAAACGTAGTAGTATATTAGGAATTTGGATTGGGGTGCTTTGAAATAGTACAGTTAAAATTGAGGGCAAACGCTGTACAGACCAACCCGTTAACATGAACTTAACATGAATCAAGGGGTAGGCCTTGGTAGCACCAAAATTTTCCTCTCGTTTATTTTTTCTTATATTTACATCATTGAAAAGGTAGGGGTCAAGAAATCATCTGCCAAAGTCTTAAGAAGATTGACCGTTTCATTTTATGTGTAAGGTATATTGAATATGACCAGTTTTGGGGTACCCTAAACTAGAGGCTCTAAAGAGCCTGTGTCGCTCACCTTGGTCTATGTGAATATTAAATAAAGGACACAGATGGATTCAAGACAAAATTGTGGTTTGGTGATGGTGATGTGTTTGTAGATCTTACTTTACTGAACATTCTTGCTGCTTACAATTATCTCTATCTATAATGAACTAGGCCCAGTAGTTACAGTGGAAAATGTTAGTAAAATTTTACAAATTTTGTGAAAATTGTTAAAAAATGACTATATAAAGGGCAATAACTCCTTAGGGGTCAATTGACCATTTTGGTCATGTTGACTTCTTTTTAGGTCTTACTTTGCTGTACATTATTGCTGTTTACAATTTATCTCTATCTATAATAATATTCAAGATAATAACCAAAAAACAGCAAAATGTCCTTAAAATTACTAATTCAGGGGCAGCAACCCAGGAAAGGGTTGTCCGATTGGTCTGTAAATTTCAGGGCAGATAGATCTTCACCTGATTAACAATTTTACACCATGTCAGATTTGCTCTAAATGCTTTGGTTTTTGAGTTAAAACCCAAAAACTGCATTTTACCCCTATGTTCTATTTTTAGCCGTGGTGGCCATCTTGATTGGTAGGCCGAGTCACCGGACACATTTTTTAAACTAGATACCCCAATGATGATTGTGGCCAAGTTTGGTTTAATTTGGCCCAGTAGTTTCAGAGGAGAAGATTTTTGTAAAAGTTAACGACGCAGGACGACGACGGACGACGGACGCCGGACGCAAAGTGATGGGAAAAGCTCACTTGGCCCTATGGGCCAGGTGAGCTAAAAATGGTCGAAGACACTAGAACGGTTAAAAATCATTGAGAGTTTCTGAACATGTAGTCAATAGAAATACCCCTGGCTGTTAAATTGCATAATGCCCGCGTCACACTGTCCCGATTTTTATATACGATGGACACCCGAATGCGAAAATTGTAAGTTCGTACGAAGTTGGTCCCGATCTCGTTAAAATACCAAAAATTGACCGAAGCAAGTACGATGAACAACGAAGTCTATACGAATGTGTCAAAATTATATACGATAGCAAAAGATGGACATACGAAGGTTAACCGAAGACAGGTATTTAAGCTTCATATCTCAGCCGAAGACTACACGATGGATCACGAAGGCTACACGATGGATTACGAAGGCTGTACGATGGATTACGATGATGGCGCGATGGCCATACGATGTCTAAAAGATACGAACAGAATTTCGACAACATATCGTTTCTGTACAAGTCTGCCATGCATGGCGGGAAATCGATCGTTTTGTCTAATTCTTATAAAACTTAGTTTATTATCCCCTCGCCTACTACATGTAAGTTGCGTGTAGATAAAATTGTTATGGACACTCTAGAACCAAAATGCTCAAAACTTGGTATGGTGTTACTCGTTAAGAATATCTTAAGCGCTAATGACTTTAAAGTTCAAAGGTCAAGGTCACAGTGGCAGTTGTAATACAAGGCAATATCATCCTTGTGGACACTCTAAAACCAATATGCTTCAAAAGATTTTAACCACATTTGGTATATTGTTCCTCCTTGTAATGATCTGACATTTTTTACGTTCAAGGCCAAAGGTCAAGGTCATGCAGATGGACTTGTTTTTTCTCCTTGAAATAGCATAATACACAGGAAATTGGTTGCTCAATTTTTTACATGCTGGTTCTAAAGACAATATTAAAGGTATTTCCAGTTACTGAATGTTTTGGTTGATTTCTAAAAAAATAGTTTATGTATCAAATATGCATATTCAATTTACCATTTTCTGCATGTGTCATATACAAATATAGTGTCCATATTTGTCCCCAATATGTTACATACGAGGGGATGCCACGCTCGGCATTGCTTTGTTTGAACTGTAAAATGTGTGCACTAGTCTGAATAATCACCCATAAGTATGCCCATGTTTACTGATCTATCTTAAAGGTAAGGTAATGGGTTCGTTGATCCCTTTTATTCAAAAAGAGCTCTTTCCAGGAGAATATCATAATAATATAGACAAAAAGAAGGATGTGGGGAAAGCAACAAATGCGGCAAAATATGACATATAGAAAACAAAATGGTTATTGAGTAAACATTCGTGTGACAACAACTCAGACGATACATAAAAAATCAGAATAATGAAGAAAAATTTGGTTTCCCTATATACGTGTACCTGCAGTGTTGGTGTGCGAGGCGCGTTTATAATTTTCATTATGTTACTTGATATGAAAAATTGACAAAAAATAATATTTTACTTGTAAAAGTAAATCCTGAGCCTGTAATAGCTGCTCTTCTTGTTCCATTTGAATTAATAGAAACAACGCTGTCGCCTTTCTTGTTCTCATAGAATCATATGATATGAGCTCCATGTTTTGTGAACGTCTTTCTTAACTGTCGTATTAGACTGACCAGTGTATATCGGGCATGGCACTTTAAATGTATTTTAGCGCGAAAATTAACTTACATTTAGCTGGATTTATTGCCGTCGTAGTTCATTCTTATCGCCTTCGTACTTTTATTCGATGGCAACACGACGGGATTACGAGGTCTTCACGAAGTCGTGTTGCCATCGTAAGACCTTCGGGTATCTTCGTGATTCATTCGTGTAGACATCGTAATGTCAAAACTGCCCGATGGAAACGATGGAAACACGAATGCAATACGATGTGAAAAGATGCATTCCCGGTGACATTACGATGGTGAGGATGGTGATACGAACTCAATACGAACCCTCAACATCGGACGCACCTTCGGGGATTTTTTAACATGTTATAAAATTTATAGCCCTTCCCGAAGTTGTCCCCGAAGGCTAGAAAAAGTGGCCGATGGTTCTACGATGGTTAAAGATGGCACTACGAATAGCCCGATCTGGATACGATTAGTCCCGATTTTGAAAATTTCCATTATCGTGTTGCCATCGGCGTAAAAATCGGGACAGTGTGACGCGGGCATAAAAGAAACATATTTTAAAGTAAATCTGAAACATCATGGTAATGAAAATAGCCTGAATGTAAAAAAAAAAACGGTTTTTAATAATTGATACGGCGAAAAGTCTGGCCAGCTCAGATAACTCATTTTTTTCAAATTTAGCAAGAAAAAAAATTGTCGTTGAATTCCTGCAAAAAATTGTTTATACATTTATTGGTTATTAATCTTTAAAATCACAAAATTTTATCAAATTTGACCTTTTAAAATTTTCACAAAATTTTTCAACAAGTTGGGAGAAAATTCATTTTTCCCTTACAAAAACTCCTACAGACTGTCTTTGCATTCTTGAAATGTGTAATAGTCAAAGAAGTTATGTACAAATATTAATTCTAATTAATTTTACAAGAAAAAACAAGGCACACGAAAAAGTAGAATTTTGGGAGAAAATTCATTTTTCCCTTACAAAAACTCCTACAGACTGTCTTTGCATTCTTGAAATGTGTAATAGTCAAAGGAGTTATGTACAAATATTAATTCTAATTAATTTTACAAGAAAAAACAGTAATATTCAGTATGGGACGAGCATCCATGGGACGAGTTGACTTAATTTTTTATCACAACTATTTATTGGTTCTTCTCCCCAGACAACAAACTGCCCCTGTAATCAATAGCAGACGAAATCAGAATTCCTCGTTTTTTACAGTCTGTCACTATCTTAGTACTATCTTTGTGTTTATGTAGATTATCTATTAGCATATGCTTGTACTAGGATTGATGTTCAGATCATATCTTCTTGGATAGTGCCTTTTATATTGGGAAAAAAACACAAACAGTATAAAGTACAATCTCTGTAGCAATGACTTAGCACTAAAACCATATTACTTCATTATTTAATTCATATGTTCAAATCGAATTTCCCAAAACTTCTAAGATTTTTCTCTAAATAATGTCACAAGGTCCTTTAGTCAGTAGAGTTGCTCCAGAACTCCTCAGACTCAGTTCATTTATGGTTTTTAAGCGTTTCATGTACGAATGGTAATTTTTTTCCTTTTCATTCATATCATTAAAAAAGATGTTCTTTAGTTTAATGTTTGGTGGTGTCAAACATGTACAGCTTACTGGATTTGTCTGCATCATTCTCACAGCCAAATGTAAACAACATAAATGCGTGATCACTTTGTAATTTACTTCTATGTTAAAACTTAAAACGCACTAATGAATTTCAATACACGTGTAAGAGTTGTCTCCCATATACCAGGTCTACCCCTTAGGATAACATAAAACCATTAAATAAACTTTAAAAAATTAACAAGTAATTTCAAGTTGGATTAAAACAGGAGGCGTTAAAACAACATTTTTTTATCACTTTTCGGATATGAGAAAAGAGATTATTTGGGGAAATAAATAAATCAAATATCGCAACAGAAGCTTGTTCTTCCCGAATTGGGTAAACAGTGAATTGGTGTATAGATAATTTTCCCTCATGATCCAATGTGTCGTTTAAGCTAGGTTCACATTGCCGATCAGATCAACTCGATCAAGCCCGATCAAAACAAATAACGTGATCGGAAGACTGGTCTGACTCAATCGACAAGAATGTTCGGGATAGTCTACCTTGCTCGTCATCGATCTGATTTTCTACCCGAGAGTTTCTGACATGTCAAAAACATTCGAATAAGGATCGAGAAGCAATTCAATTCACTCGAGAAAAGATCGAGAATTCGTCGAGTAGCGGTCGAATTGATCGGGAAAGGATCGTGAAAAGATCGAGTTTGGTCGAAATACAAAAATTTTAACAATCAGTACTCGATCATTTCGTATCTATAATGAGTTTATTTTCGACCTTAGCTCGACTAATGTTCGATAATTTCCAGATTAACTCGACCAATGCCCGATCGCTTCCAGATCTCTGCGACTTGTATATTTATATATCCAAGACCAATTCGACCAATATCTGATCCTTTCGTGACCACATTCGACCACTCTATGATCTCTACTCAAAGTTAGTTATAATATTTTATCAACTGAAAAGGAGGAATTCTTCATTTTATTTAAATTATTCGACATGGTAATGTAATAGTTCGCATACTCTCGCTTTCTGCATTGTATATGTTACTGTCAGGAAGATTTTTATGCGTTTTCAAACAATGCAATTTGGTATAATTGTCAATGAGACAACCATTCAACTATAGACCAAAGTTCAAAGATGTGAACAAGTACACTGGACGGTCTTCAACAATGAGAAATACCCATACCGTATAGTAAACTATAAAATGCCTCAGTTTTATAAAATGTGAAAAACTCAAAAGAGAAAACGGCCAACAGTCTGACTTATACTTCAGCAATAAATGAAAAATAAATATGACAGAGGGCAACCACAACAACCGTATTACATGTCCTTTTCTTTGAACAGGATAGTGAACACTTCAATGGTACTTACAATCAATTTTAATCGATATATTTTTTGATGAAACGAATTTTATCTCTGCCATAAGAGGTGAATAATAAGAATATTTTGTCAAAACAGTACACGGACCACTTCCTCCGGAAATATTTTCCTGGACAATAAACCAATATTTTATACAATGAAGAAAAAAAACCGAATATCAACTCGTGTATGCCGTCGATCTATTTTTGTGTATATAAATAAAATGTGGTATGAGTGGTTGTATTTCTGAATCAGGTCATGTCAAGTAAAATATTAGAAAGAGGACATTTAGTCTAAATCAGAATTTTCCATTGGACCATAACCATTTATCTAAGAGAGACGAAATATACCAAAGGAATATTCAAATTCGTAAGTCGAAAATAAACTGACAATGCCATGACTAAAAAAAAAGATAAACTGTTACAGACAAAAATAAATCCACAAAACACAACATAGAAAACTAGAGACCAAGCAAACACGAACCCCACCAAAAACTAGGGTGATCCCAGGTGTTTCGGAAGGTTAAGCAGATCCTGCTCCAAATGTCGCACCCATCGTGTTTCAAGTACAATCCTGGTGATAAGTCTAATTTGGTAGGTCACATTCTGGGAAAAGAGTTTGAGATTACGACAATCCGTCGTCATCTGTGAAACAGATATTCCATTACATTCAACATTATCGTCTGTAATATTAACGAAGAGATGATTTCAACTTTACCTCCTGATTTGATAGCTTCCTTGTGAGCAGTAACCGTCTATCAAGGAAATCATGATAGAAAATAAAAGCCCTGTAATATCGTTTCAACTGGGAGATATATACTTCGTATGCTACATAGAAATAAATATTTCACAATTAGAAAGTTGAACTCATCTCTTTTAATATGTAAAGTTTTGTTTTCAACCGACATTCAACGTCAATTTCTAGATTAAGGTCATGATAAGAGGCAGAGTCAACTGTATCTGTGTATCCTTTTTCTTTATGGGACAGATGCGTTCAACATAGTTACCACATTTTTAATAATATAGTAAGAGAACATCTTTATAGCGTAACATTTTGTAAAAGGATATTGCTTACTTCTGTTCTTTTTTCATAAGAAGTTCTTGAACGAAGTCAGCCTCATATGAAAAAATAAACAAGTCGACAAGGAATGGAGCACAAGTGGTTACCAAGGAAAAACCGATTGTTTTTTGGAAAAACACGTCCTCCAACACGTAGAAAATATGTTGTCAATCAAGAGATCAAGCATTTTGATAATGTCAGTTTCAGAGATTATTTTGTTTCATTCAGAGTGCTTTTTGGAAAATACGATTAATCCCTCCCTCAGACAAGATACTTGTATCTAAGCTGGCTAAAGTGTTATTAGACTATTACTTTATGCACGATGCACATCCGTTAAACGTTTTCAATACAAAGATATAACAGATAACAACGGGATCATTATCTAGCTTCCGTTTTCCTCCATAAAATTGAACACAAACATATAAAGTTATAAACAGTTTTCATGTATAAATTTTGCATTAGAAAATGAAACAGTATTTTCAGTATTTCTTTTTATAACTATAAGTTTTTACTTTACCTGCCGTATTGTCTTTGCTGGTCACCGATAGGTGATAACATTCAAAGGGGTATACATTTAATATATATAGTGCCATCGCCCACGGAAATCGTGGTGTCATAGTGGAATGAGGTTTCAACTGACAAAAATAATTCGTTATTGGATATGCAATGGCTGAATTATAAATAAAAATTAATTCTAACAATAACTTATTCACTAATTATTTCGAAACGATGTTATGGACAGTAATATCCAGTAAACCTCTTTGTTTTTCTGGCGATTTGTGGTATCAAATATGGATAATGAAATGTGATATATGTTTTCCCCGCCAACAAGCAGGACGGAATACAGACATGTCATTAAGGAAAATATATATCGATACTCCGATCTGACAATGTTCACGTCACCAATATTTATTGAATTAAAATTGATATCATTTATATAATAAATGGAAGGAAATATGAGTAATAATCTGATGAGGCTTCTTCCTGAATTGTGAAACTAATACACTTTGTATGTTTTAACATTTATGATAATGAAATCCGATATATAGTTAATTTATTAATCAGTCTTATCTTCCATTTTTCTTAGGTTTGGTACGAATTCGATTTCAATGATCAAAGTACATTCAAAAGACACTTGCTTAACATGGGGACATTCATAACTCATCAGTCGAAT
This sequence comes from Mytilus galloprovincialis, assembly GCA_037788925.1. Lineage (NCBI taxonomy): Eukaryota > Metazoa > Mollusca > Bivalvia > Mytilida > Mytilidae > Mytilus > Mytilus galloprovincialis. Next base: position 62,779,049 of record CM075333.1, read on the forward strand.
AAAAAGTTACCACGCCATGTCAAAAAGCGAAAAAACAGGACGAAAAGAAATAACAAGTCCACAAAACACTATATAAAAAATTAAAGACTCAACATACCCGATTACATGATAGCCATATAATTATTTTGGTTTTTATCGGGCATTTGTAGAAGCCTGATTATATCACTAAAGGGTGTTCGCTTGTCATGTTTTGGATTTTTGTCAGATTTTCGGAATCCTCTGGTTTTATCCATTTGAGTGGCTTAAAAAAAATTGCCCATTGACCCCCACTTTCTATTTCATAAATCTTTTACATGTATAATTAAAAGCCATCTGTTAAAGTCTTGTAAAATACTTGTTATTTCTAATAGTTTTTGAGAACTTAAACTTGTCAAAGACAAAGCTATGAAAAATCAAGAGAGAACATTTTCCCGCCAAAATTTCAATGGCTATTATCTGGAAAACAAGCACATTGACCTATATATTTTTTTTTCTGCTTTTTTGTTCCTTTATTAATCCTCTATTGATCTATACCAGTGTTATGAAAGCTTGTTTCTTAACTGTCGTTTCAAGCTGATTTCTAGTTAGGCAGCAACCATTTGATTTTCTGGGGGGGGTATGGTTTTTTTTGGAAAAAAAAGTTTGTTTCCAGTTTTTGGAGAAAAAAATAATTTCTTTTTGATTCTGAGAAAAAAAAATTGTTTGTTTCACCCTCAGCTGCCACTATATGTAATGCTAAAATTGAAAAATAGACTTGTCGCGAAAAAAAATAGATTGTTTTTCGCCGCAGGCGAAAAAAAAATTTGTCCAGAAAAAAAAACCATAGCCCCCCCCCCCCCCCCCCCCCCCCCCCAGAAAATCAAATGGTTGCTGCCTTAAAACAAGAGAAATGAAAGTATTCATTACAGAATATTAAGATGGCCAAGTTGGTCTACATATTTGTATTGTTTACATCTGTTTCTAGGGCCTTAAACGGTTTATTGTAGGTGCATTATATTCAGGACATCGTGCATCTTATATACTCGTTTATAATCAAATTATAGTACGTAGCTAAAAGATATTTGTAAAATTATACATTTAAGAGAAATTTCAATAAAAACAGACAATTTCGGTAGGTGCAAATACTTCTTGATCTTAGATAGACATATGCATTAGTTCCACTGCAAAATCTTCATCAGAAAGGATCAATTTGCATCGTTCCCCGGGAACAGTATTTTGGTGAAAAAAATCTATATATGGGCAATAATCTTATCGCAACCATAAGTCGGGTACACCTATTTACGTTCGTCCTAGAGTTGACTTGTTTTGTCCTGAAAACTTAAAAGAATAAAAAATATTTCATGTGTATCTCGCTTCAGATTCTATAATATAAATAAATGAAGGCTACATGTTTATATTAAAATCCCAGTACAAAACATTGAATATCTGTTTCAAGTAAAATACATCTCTAATGAGTGATAACATCAGAGTAGGTGTGTTAACGTTTGCATAACAAAAACAAAAGCTTTGTCCTACTACACATATCCCAACTCTAAGTGTATTTTACTGGTATTTTATTTTATGTTTTTGTGTTTAATAATTATTTAATTAGAATTTAGGCATATTCATTGTTTTATTTGTGGAATGTAACTTAAAAGAAGAAGAAAAGTCGAACACACCTTCACGAACAACCCCTTAAGTTTTTTTGCAAATCCCCTTGACGACAGACTTGATAATATTAACGGTACCAATTTTACTGCAAAAGATGCGCATTTCGATAATTAATGTCTTTTCAGTGATCTTTAACTATATCATGAAAATGCATAATTTCAAAACTATTTCATTTCTTGTGAGTTTTATCTACGTAATTATATATATAATATTGTCTTCAACCTCTGAAAATTTCTAGACAGCTCTTCTACGAAATATTCAAATAGTGTTGTTTTTTTGTGGATTAAAACTTTTGCAATATTTCCATGACAACTCATCAGACAATAATTTCCAGTTGATTACCGGCCTAAAAGTACAATGAACGATGCTGTATAGTTAGTAAAACATTTGTCCTTGAAAATACATTTTTCAAGTCAGGATTGTAATGATACATGTACCATGTGAATAAATTTATCGTTTTTCCAAAAATAAATTGAATGGGTTTAATTTCATGAATGGAAAAATAGGTGGCATAATAGGTGAGATAGTTTTGATAAAGTGTAAGCAATAACTCTGAGAAATTGTACTGATAGAGTTTTAGGAATGACTCAGAGAAATTGTACTAATAAAGTGTTGGCGCCTCAGAAAAGTTGTACTGATAAAGTGTAAACAGTGCCTCAGAGAAATTGTACTGATAAAGTGTTAGTAATGCCTTTAGAGAAATTGTACTGATAAAGTGTTAGCAATGCCTCAGAGAAGTTGTACTAATAAAGTGTTTGCGCCTCAGAGAAATTGTACTGATAAAGTGTTAGCAATGCATCAGAGAAATTGTACTGATAAAGTGTTAGCAATGCCTCAGAGAAATTGTACTGATAAAGTGTTAGCGCCTCAGAGAAATTGTACTGATAAAATGTTAGCAATGCCAACAGATTAATTGTACTGATAAAGTGTTAGCAATGCCCCAGAGAAATTGTACTCAGTCTGAGAAAGTGTTAGCAGTGCCTCAGAGAAATTGTACTGATAAAGTGTTAGCAATGCCTCAGAGAAATTGTACTGATAAAGTGTTAGCAGTGCCTCAGAGAAATTATACTGATAAAGTGTTAGCAATGCCTCAGAGAAATTGTACTGATAAAGTATTAGCAGTGCCTCAGAGAAATTGTACTGATAAAGTGTTAGCAATGCCTCAGAGAAATTGTACTGATAAAGTGTTAGCAGTACCTCAGAGAAATTGTACTGATAAAGTGTTAGCAGTGCCTCAGAGAAATTGTACTGATAAAGTGTTAGCAATGCCTCAGAGAAATTGTACTGATAAAGTGTTAGCAGTACCTCAGAGAAATTGTACTGATAAAGTGTTAGCAATGCCTCAGAGAAATTGTACTGATAAAGTGTTAGCGACTCAGAGAAATTGTACTGATAAAGTGTCAGCAATGCCTCAGAGAAATTGTACTGATAAAGTGTTAGCAGTACCTCAGAGAAATTGTACTGATAAAGTGTTAGCAATGCCTCAGAGAAATTGTACTGATAAAGTGTTAGCGACTCAGAGAAATTGTACTGATAAAATTTTAGCAATGCCTCAGTGAAATTGTACTGATAAAGTGTTAGCGACTCAGAGAAATTGTACTGATAAAGTGTCAGCAATGCCTCAGAGAAATTGTACTGATAAAGTGTTAGCGCCTCAGAGAAATTGTACTGATAAAGTGTCAGCAATGCCTCAGAGAAATTGTACTGATAAAGTGTTAGCGCCTCAGAGAAATTGTACTGATAAAGTGTCAGCAATGCCTCAGAGAAATTGTACTGATAAAGTGTTAGCGACTCAGAGAAATTGTACTGATAAAATGTTAGCAATGCCTCAGAGAAAATTGTACTGATAAAGTGTCAGCAATGCCTCAGAGAAATTGTACTGATAAAGTGTTAGCAGTGCCTCAGAGAAATTGTACTGATAAAGTGTCAGCAATGCCTCAGAGAAATTGTACTGATAAAGTGTCAGCAATGCCTTAGAGAATTGTACTGATAAAGTGTTAGCAATGCCTCAGTGAAATTGTACTGATAAAGTGTTAGCGACTCAGAGAAATTGTACTGAAAAAATGTTAGCAATGCCAACAGATTAATTGTACAGAGAATACTCAAAGTTCTAATTTTCAAATGTTGTAATTCTTGCATACAATATACATAAAATCCTTACTGATTTCAGCGAGATCTGCAAATATCCTATATAAAAGAAGGTTATATTTTATGATTGTCAATGCGATACTTTTCATTAGAGTTATTTTTTTTAGAATTGCAGCATTTGTTGTATTAATAAACTATATAATTGTATAAATAACAAAAATGTTAAAAATTTGAAATTGTTTGCTATGAATGCATATTGTTTTCAAATTAGTTAAATAATATCATTTTCTCTGAAATTTAGCGAACTTGTTCACAGTTTATTGTAAGTAATGGTCAACTTTTGCCTTTACCACTTTTCTCTATCATTTTTAGTAACAAAGTATAATAAGGTTTTAAACCCCCTCAAAAACATGTATTGTTAACTTAATCTTTTTTCTGAAAAGGTATGACATATTTCGCTGGTGCCTAGTTTTCGCATACCTTGAATTATAAATTAAAGCGACAGTTCACTGATCAATCTCATGAATATATAATGAAGAGACAAAATGATGCATCATCGTCTAAATTTAAAAATTATATATATATATATATTGGAATAAGACGTAATTATAGTATTATACACCAGTGCTTATGATTTATTTCTCTAGAATGTGAAAAAGTACAATTGGAGCAAAAATTGTATTTATAAGCTTGAGCATCGCCCATCTTGTGAGGCTGGTAACTTAAATTACACATACCCGCTTTTCAACCAAAACGCAAGGAATGTAACAATTTTACGAAAGGACTTTGACCATGTCTTTTTAGTATTATAACAATAACACTACATTCCTCTGAATCCGTGTTACAGAAAGTGTTTTTACTGAGTAGGATGGTTTGCCTTTTATGGGTTGTTGACAAAATTGTACCGCCGTTTTAATTCGCCAATATTTACAGGAGTTATGGGACTTTGATCATTTTTGGAGTACCTTGTGAATGCAATATTACTGTGGATTCATTAATTTTTCATGGGTACAAATTTTCGTGGATTGAGGAAAACTTTCACTTCCGTGGATATTTAATTTCGTGGTTTTGCTATAGTTTTTATACAAGTCTATAGAAAATGTGTATTTCGTTAAACATGTAAATTCGTTGTTCACCTGTACCTACGAAATCCACAAAAATTGGTATTCAACGACAAATTATGAATCCACAGTACTCTGAGACTGTGTTACGGTGCATATCATAATTCGAACGCAACTGGTTTCTCTATTTTTTAGTTCATGCGATTACCTCAGATTTTATTTGTCATATTGATTATTTTAAATCGATTTATTAGATTTGAACATAAATAAAACTATGCCGATATTTACTGAAATCTCAAAATTGGTAGGATTGTCATGATGCGTAGTTGACATTATAAATCCATCAGTTTGATCCGAGCATTTTACTGGAGGTTTTAGATTTTAAGATTTTTAATTTTTATGTGGAGGCAACTATTCTGAGACCATTTGACACAAAGGTTTCATTCTTGGCATGATTATTTGTCATCATGCGTAATTTACAATACTATACCTTGATCTAAATTTGATCATACTTACAGTAGCTATTGGAATTTTTCTAATTTCCTACAATAATACTTTTTGAATTTAACTTCTCTCACTCATTTTACAGACAGCTTTCTTATTTGGTAGGTTTGTTTGTCATTAGATGTTGTTGATTATGTGATATCGTCCTTTTGATTTGACCATTTTAATCAGAGTTTTGAAACCTATACTATATTTTTATATACTGGTTTCTTTGATGCGTTTTCGTTAACTATTGTAAAACAATGACATACTGTAACAGACTATTTAAGTCCTGAATAATACAGATGCGGGAATAGCCACGGCGTAGCAATCATGTCATATCGATAATCAAACTAAAATAATCCATCTCTTTTTTATCTTATATTAATCATTCAAAAATAGTTCCCGTAGTTCTAAATATTCCTGCTCAGAATATATATTCCTGCTCAGAATATTCCGTATGGCAGAGTTGTCAGGTCACAGCTTATTTGACGATGCAGGCAAAATATAATAAGACTGGCAGTTATGAGAGAAACTATAGTGTTATGAAACAATAATATCATGATCCTACCTATCTAGTTTATACATTATTCATCCTTGACTTTCAATTATTCGACTTTAAGCGTTCCTGATGAAGGTAAATCCAGAAGAGAGATTCGGACGCATGAAATTTCTAACGTGTTGTTTTCAATTTGTTAACATTCAACATGTCAAGCTTTAAAAAGTTGTATACATCTATAATTTTAAACTAACTAAATTATTATGATAACATGATCAAATTACCCCTATATTACGACTGTCGACTCACTGTCATTATGTATATCGAGAAAAAAATACCTAACGGTGGTCAAGTATTCAAATAGGGTCGGGAAAATCATAGTAACGGATCATTAAGAATACTTAGTTTATGTTTTAAAATTAGCAAACTATAATTATTATTCTTTTTGTGCTAGATTTTCAACAAGATTTTATATTAATTTAGGCATATTATGGAGTACCAGACTGATTCCCACAGTCAAATAGAAATAGCTTTGAAACATAAAAAAAAAATCACAAATTTGTACATTCTATCTGTTTCAGGACTTGATCGACATTAATTTGAGTTTGTCATGCCATTTTATATTGATCATCGTTGTCCAAATTGCAATGTCTATATAGCGGCCTTGGAAACAATTAATGAAACCATTAAAACAAAGCTCATCGTTTATTGTATTTTACACGTCGATCTAGATTTTTAACGTTCGAGATACATCCGGACAAATGATTTTGACTTAGAGCTGGACCGTGTAACAGCTACAATGCATTACTAGTGCTGCGTGGTTCGCATACATGAATTGACAATCGCTTTATATTGAAAACATTGTTTGGAGATACAAACGATGGCGTAAAAAACCTTGTGGTAACTTATTACCTACGAACTGAGCGAAACCGGATGTGTCTGCAAGATATACATATTATGCTGTCCATGCATTACCAGGCAAGCGAATCTAGACTTGTTACGATCGGAAATATAACACAATTGATAAATTTACAGACCAAGCAAGTAAATCCATCATCCAACAACCTCGACTTACTTCATTTGAAAATTTCACCACCTACTTGGTTCCCCAGTTTTTTGCCATGAAGAAGTATTTTATAATAGAGGCAAAAGTTACAAGAATGATAGTCAAACATATGAGTCGAAAATCGATTTGATAATGTCACGGTAAAAAAAAGAAAAACGAAAAAAAGCAAACAAGAGTCTACAAAAACAACATGGAAAACGAAAGACTGAGCAACACGAACCCAACGAAAATCGGGGTTATCTTAGATGCCCTTGACGGGTAATCAGATCCTACTCTACAGTTGGCATCCGTCGTGTATGAACAAACCTGGTAATAAGTCTCATTCGATAGGTCACATTCGTGGAAAAGAGGATGGGATCTTAGTTACGACAATTGGAACATATTCGTCATTATCTGTCGAAGGGAAAGATTATTTATAACTTATTAAGAAGACATTTTGTTAAAAGGAACGCTGATGGGTTATATCCATACTTTTTTTAATGATGTAATTTGATATTGATTTTAAGTGTTTTAATTATGAAATTGTATCAAGCTTATGTTGTAACTCCTCAAACAAAGTTGTCCTGAGATTAGCATCTCTATTTTCCTCAAGCAACTTTAGGATTTTCATTTTCAAGCGTATTAAAATACCTATACATAAAATGGGTCTAAAGCATTATAGATGAAATAAATGGAAGAAATTAGATATACATGACGAATGGATTGACATAAAAGAACAAAATACATTTAAAACATGTAATTGATTGTATTGTAAAGAGACGACATATGTCATACAGAGCATTTTCAATACTGGTGAACAGTATTCCTCCTAAGATATGTACTGCACTCGAAAGATCGTAGCATATGAAAATCCATTGAGCAGATTTAAATATTCACCAATATTCATTTAATAATCCTTAAATCTTGTTGGTTCGTGATGACGACAATCAGTAATCGGTTGATGTGTTCACAATAGTCTGTTTGCCAATTCCCGTAATTGATCCTGTAATTAGAGATCCCTTTTTTGTGGTCTACCTTAGAAGAGACATTCATTTTTATGGATGACGGAGAGCTAGCGGAAAGAGAAAATTTATCTGTGCGTAATGTGTGTAACCTTTAAGCTTTTCAAATCTTTTTATTACAGTTAATTTGTTGTTAAGCTAAATACTTTTGATAACAGAAGTTATTTTTCACTAAAAATTTGTTAAAACGCTGATATATCATTTTCAACTGATCATGCTTTGCGTGGGCAAAAGCCAACTTTGTCCGGTGTAGAACCAGTCTACGATTGACAAAAGGAAGTGATGTATTTAAAAGGTGTGTAATAACAGAATCAAATCGGTAATCGGCAAATGACTATTGAATTCAAGATTAAGGTGATACTTAACACCGACCTAATAGTACGTTGTATGTTGTTATATTATTAATCGAATATTTTTAAGGATTTTTTATTCGTTAAAACTTGATCACATGTACATTTGTATTTACTCAGATTGCACGACAATACTGTTGTGTTAAGCTTTTCGGTCAAAAACAGCATATTGCACAGGGCATACAGCATGTTACTAAAAATACATTCTAGAAATCCCCAATTTTACATTGTTCATGCAATAGTTATTGATTAATGATATAACAATTGTAGCATTTGGTAGAAGTCAATACGAAATTATATCGACTTAGAGAAGCATGTCGACCTCGGACTTCGTCCTCAGTCAATATGCTTCTCTTAGGTCGATATAACCTCGTATCGACCTCATACAAAGGCTATAATTGTATAATATTCGATTACAGCTTCATAATTTTAAATTTACATATGTGGAACTTATTTTTAAAATCATAAATCCTTTGCCGAAACTTTTTGTGGATGGCCGTCAACAGACAATTCCAACCACAAATATAACTACAGAACTTGCATGTGCTATAATATGGCTACATATTTGATAAAACCTTGAAGCAGAAGTTAATGATTGAATTGGTCAATGCGAACTATTTTACTCCAGTTGATTTCAAAATATGTGTTTCATAAATACGTGTTATATTGTTCTTTTTGTTTGTCTTTGTAGATTTTTCACCTTTACTGTTAAATTAATTTTTGGTAATATCCTTTTGGCGTTGCTCAGTATTCCTATATCGCGCAATTGTATTCTTGTCTTTCATTCTTGCATATATGCTTTGTCTATAAAGTACCTATATTCTATTTGTATTTCTTTGTTGACATAGTGTTTTGTTTTTAAAATGTTAAGATAATAACACAGTGTTGACTGCTGTACCCCAATTTTTTGACATGTATACCTATCATGTCTGTTGGTTTTGCTCTCACATTATTATCAATATTATGGGACTGTCATACACATGAAAAAGTTTAAATTTCTAAAAAAATGTCATGTACCAAGTCAGGAATATGGCAGTGTGTCTATTGTTCCGTTGATTTACTCTTATAGATGATGTGTTTCCGTCGGTTTTGGTTGGTGAACCGGATCTGTTTCAGCAGTATACTACTGTTGCTTTTATTTAGCTAGCTACAAAACCTGGTTTACTCTACCATTTTCTATAAAAGAAAATGCCTTTACCAATTTAGAAATATGGCAGTTGTTTTCCATTCGTCTGATGTCTTTGAGCTTTTGATTTTGCCATTTGATAAGGGATTTCTGTTTTGAATTTTCCACTGAGTTTTGTTATTTTACTTTTTCCTCCCTTATACGATATTAAACGTGTACATGACTTAGGCTAGTTTTTTCTCCAAATCAAATTTTACATTTGTCATTTGTAAGATGTCCATATATTATCTTTTCATGTTTAGCATGGGCTTTTAAATAGGGAGTCATAGTAGGTCAATGCTATCCCTGTTATCACTAAAATGTAAGGTTACAACATTACCCGATAAGGCAATTTGAACTAAGACAAAATGATATATGAGCTGTGCCTTTTTTGCTTTTAATGCTCATAAACATTTGAGGTATCTGTTTTGTTTCTCGAACTTGTGCTTTCGATTGTGCTTGCTGATGGTTAGTCCATTTGTGCCTATCGTGTACACTGATATTGGTGAACGGGGAGTTTTATAGTATATGTTATAAATCATGTCAGTACCGAAACACTGACTACTGAGGTGATCGGGAATTAACAGTTCACCAGCTGTAATATTGACCCAGTGCTATTAAATGAAATAAACAATGTTCTTCCTGTCTGTTCTAAGAGCTTTTCTGGATTTACCTTCATCAGGAACGATTAAAGCTACACATTTGACATGCATAAATACACTGTAACGTTGAAAGCTATAAGTTAAAAGTATATAAAAGTTCAATGCCTTTTTTTTTAACTGGATTGAACTACATTTCCTTTTTTGTTTGTAATTATGATTGTCAACAATACCCAACTACTCTAACTGATCAACTCGGCAGATGTTACTTTACGGTATAAATATTATGAAATCTATACCCAAATACTACTCCTAGTTGTTATTTTAACAAATCATGTTGATGTAAAACAAAACAGTGTTTTTTGTTGCCACCGTGCATTAAATCTGTACTTTTATTTTTATTTTTAATTCTTTATTCACATATAAGCTATGAAAAACATACATGTAATATTTATTAAACGACAATTTCATGTAAGCAATTATGAAAAATTAAGTCTTCTACATTCAGGTATCTTTTTTTAATTTACACAGTTACACCATTGCATACACACCACAATGTTACACATTACTGTTCAGGGTAGAAGAGGTCTTTATACAATATTAATTCTATACATAATGCATATTTTAAGATTTTTCTTGTCGTTGAAGGGTATAATGAATGATCTAATGGCATAACGAATGAAGGGGTGTCTTTTTTTGGCAATCCTGACACCACAAGCTTTGTCATAAGAAAGTAAAACAGTAAAATATGCATTATCTGACTTATATACCGTAAAATATCATTTCAAGCAACATTGATTTATAAGTTCATATTCATAAATGAAAATCAGCCACCAAATTAATAGACCGAATGTAGACGATCTAGAAAGCTTATTTCACAGACAATCTCATATTCTTGCAACACAATATCAAAATTTGACATGAATATCAGATAAAGCGAAAAAAAATTATAATTCATTATAATGATAAAAATAATAATAAATTCTTTATTTAACGAAGGTAACTTATTTAACATACAATTGTTAATCTCACACCAAGGCCTTCACACATTTAAATGATGATAACAAGTCCTAGTAGCTTTAAAATATAACACAAACTTCCCCACTGTTGTCCCTTCGCTTTTCCTTGTTAGTAAGGGGATTTAAAATCGTACCAATTTTTGGTTAACCTACATACGTTATAATTACAAGATCACTTCCTAAAAAAGTTAAACAGCATCTGGCGCAAATACTAAATCTCAATCCTGGTATTTATGATGAGTTTATTCACGAAAATACTGAACTCGAGGAAAATTCAAAACGGAAAGTCCCTAATAAAATGGCAAAATCAAAAGCTCAAGCACACAAAACGTATGGACAACAACTGTCAAATTTCTGACTTGGTGCAGGCATATTTTTTTATGTAGAAAATGGGGGATTAAACCTGGTTTTATAGCTAGCTACACCTCTCACTTGTATTACAGTCGCATAAATTTCTATAAAATGTACAACGATGTGTGAACAAAACAAACAGACATAAAAGGTAAAAATGTCAAAAAAAGGGGTACAGCAGTCCTAACAGAGTTTAAAAACAACGGCGAAATTCGAACGGTTTCTGTACTAGACCAGTGAAAAGTTCAAAAGTAACAGCCGTCTGCTTATTTCATAATTTTGTTACTGTCAAAGTTTCATTTTTAGTGACATTACGTGATTCAGAACCAGATTTAATAACGGGCTTATTACAAATTAAACTACGATAAAAAATAAAAACTCGTTTGTTGCATATGTATGCAACGAAAATATAGATTCCCTGCAAAGCATTTAACAGGGACACAATTACCGAAAAGGGTGACAGTGGTAGAAACGAATCTATTATTTGTATTACCCAAGAACTGCCTGTTATTGTGAATAATTTGATGTAAACAGCTAGATTAACTGAATTTTGCTGATAAGAATCATCATTTTCTAATTTTGGAGTCGTTGCAATCGAATGTGCTGAATATACAAAGAAAAAAACGTTAACCAGACACATGATTGTGATCGGAACTATAAATGTTATTATGAAAGATAACCTTTCTGAAATAAAGCATATTTTCCCGCCATAACCATACAATTCCTTACCTTTGAGAAAATTTGTAAAAAGTATATTCATAATAATGATGATGGCCGGAAGAACAAATGAGTATAGAATATATAGCAAGAGACGTTTTCGTTCTTTTGATTTTCGTCTACTCCGATAAACAGAATTCCGGCTAAATGTGCAATACATATGAAAGGAACAAACATTTAAACAACAAAATGTACATAACCAGAAGTAATGAATAAATCCACCCAGTACAACACAAAGAGTTATATTGTTTGTTTTATTCATACCAAATTCTAGAAAAGCCATTGCAAAAAATAAGGCAACGACAAGACACATGTTGTTCTTTCCTGGTAGTGTACGTAGCTGCTCAAACAGGCAATAAGTCATAAAAGTCAGGAATAAGCATAGTAACGATAATATTGTAAATATCAGAAATATTATCTGTAACACACTCATTTCTGAAGAAGATACCATCATACTTTTAAACGTATTTAAACAAATCCTTCCATGTTCTGATCTGGTTAGGTAAAAATTGTAGTAATCCAAAACAGTATTGTATTGTGGTACATTAAGTATGTTTTTATATTTATCGAAAATGAATTCTCTTTCATTGAATTCTATCTGTGGACACTGGAGCACAGAACTGATGTGTGAGTGAACATATTTGTTAGATTCAGGTATCATGTTTGTGGTCTTCAGATAACACTTTGTACTATCAAACCTTTTAATATGCATATCGATCGGAAGATAAAGTGAATCATTGTCATATGTAACCTTGCATTTTATAGTACAAGAGTAACAACCAACATTATACTTAAATGAAAACTCCTGTTTTTGGAATTCTAGAAGTTTTGTTTCAATGTCATCTCGGTTAACAACGACGTTAACGAATAATTTCAAAAATACAGATACATGTAAATATGGCCCAATCAAATTCTCATCTGATAAACAAGTGTCATTCGCTTTCATAATCATTATTTCTAAAAAGGGAAACATTTTTCTATTCAACTGCTTGCCTAACTGAACTAGAATTTCTTCTTCCATTTTTAGTAGTAAGTATCTTTGGTCTGTAATCGGATCTTCAGATTGAACTTGAACTCCAAAAGTAAGTGTATAACCAAGATTAGAAGTGTATGGCAGAAGTGGTATGCACGTCTCATTAATCAATACTCGTCCAGGGTAACAAACAATATCACGACATGTATCCTACAAAAGAAGTGTATCTGTAAATCAGTTGAACAGAGATAGTTTAAAGTGACAGTTATTATATGGTTTTATTATGACAATTCATATATGGAATTTATTATGAGTAGGTATTTTTTTCATTTTTATAGGAAATTCCAATGTTAACTTTCAATTTACCGTTTCTTTTGTAAGTTTTATTCAAGCTGCTGTTGTTAATATTACTAATTTGAATATAGAAATACTAAAATGCTTAAAATAGTACAAGTATGTTTATTCATTATTGTCTTGTTGTGTCATGTGATTGCAACCTAATTAACGTTTACATCATATCTATTTTAAGTATTCCACCATTTTCTACATTAGAAAATGCCTGTACCAAGTCAGGAATATGACAGTTGTTATCCATTCGTTTGATGTGTTTGGACTTTTGATTTTGCCTTTTGATTTTTGATTTTCCTTTTTGAATTTTCCTCGGAGTTCAGTATTTTTGTGTTTTTACTTTTTAAGTAATGTATATTATTATCAGATCAGTTCAGATATTAATTAATTGAAAACAACTTTTTCGAATGAAGAAGTAGCCTTAAAATATACCATTATACTATTTACATTTGACTCGGAGAGGAACATTGTCATATCTAGGGGCGTTTAGAACATTGTCAGGAATTTTGTCATGATTTGGTCCAGTTGATTATGATTTGTTTAGGTAGCTTTCTTGAACGATTGCCTTAAGTGTCTTATAATAAGCATATTATTATCAGATCAGTTTAGATTTAAATTAATATGAGATAACTTTTTCGAATGAAGCCGTAGCCTTAAAAATACCATTATACTATTGACATTTGACACGGATAGGAACGTTGTCATATCTTGAAGCGTTTAGTACATGGATTTTGTCATGATATGGTCTAGTTGATCTCTAATAATAAGCATACAAAGAGTAAAACAGATTGTTGATTGATGTTTTACGTCAAAATTGATATACTCAAACTATAGTTGATAAAAATTAAAGCACGTAAAGCATGGTATCGAAAATAAACATTGTGTGGTTAAGTAATTAAAAATCATGTTTGTCATAGTTTAGATGAAAGTTAATACATATTAGTTTAACGAACGTAATAAAAGTTTTTTTTTTATAATAATATATTCATAATTACATAATGTACCAAATTTCTAATAAAAAAAAGCAACCTTTCTAATCACTTCAATAAGTTTAATTTTTTTTATGTCAGGTCCGTTTATAGTGATTATATTGTAACGGTGTTGGTTGTTGTTAAATGTTGAACGGCCACATATAGTTCCTAATATCAACGTCATTTTGTATTGGTGGATATTTGCATCATTTGCACTTATATTACATCTTCTTATTTCTATATATCTACTTTAATATGTTTTTTTTTAGAGACAGGAATTGGTCTCCGTTGTTAGGTTATTAAAGTGCACAAGTAATGATAATAAATCGGCATGTTTTAGCTAATTATATTGACAGCAGAATTCTTGAAATGCAAGTTAGCATCATTAATATATGTAATTTCATTTTTTGAGACTTTGTCATTTTCCAAGAGAAAATCATATCATGGATTCTGTTATCCTTTTGCCTTTTTATACAAGTATTTTCAATAACTTTATTGGCTTAAATGAATTAAATAGTTGTATCATGTTTGTTCATCGGTTCGTCTATCTCACTATTTATATTTCATATTTGATACGATATACATGTTTGATTACAGAATTGAACCATGTCGAACATGGACAAAACCACCACATTCCTTAACCAAACCATGCTGCTGAATTTTCATAAATAGGGAAATATTTACAAAAGGTCAATTTTTGTTCGGAATATTTAAAAGCAATTGTAAATTATGATAAAAAAATGTAATGTTAGCTGCAGAAAAAAAAACATTTGTTAATGTGTGACAAACAATACCAACACAATACCCTAGATTTAATACACAAGCGTCAATGTTTCATAGTATTTCTTGTATAATACAAAATTTGCATTAACCAATATAATAGATATAAACACAGATATTGTCCGAGCTAAATTTATCTGCATGTCTTCTTTTAGGAACACATCCTTTGTCATTATCTGTTATTCGAAAACACTAAACCAAATAATGAACAACTGAACGAAAATATGACAAAATTACTGAACTAACGCTCCTCGATATTTGATATTTGATATTCTTGAATGCATATTTAATGAACATCTTAAGCACCAATTAATAACAATAACACCAGCAGATATATAAAAGAATTTTTCACTGTCTTTGGAAAGGTTCTGTATGAATTCTGCTTTTTATGAGCACATAAACAAGTCGACCAATAGGATGCACAATTAGTACTCATTGGATAACCGAAAAAATGTAAAGTTTGTGATTAATTTTCTTTTAAGGTTTTATACCAAAAAGAGAAGGTCGTTTGAGTAATTTTAGAACATTTTCTGTTTATTGAATGACTTGGGGAAGATGTGGGATTCTAAGTTTTGTTGGTTATTCCCAGTTTTTCTGTTAAACATTACAAATAATATTGTCTCCTTACAAAAAAAAACATATTTTGTTTGGGGATTGGTCTGCTGCAATAAAAAAACAAATCATTGGAAGCAAGATAAATTATCTACTACATGGGTCGTTATGAACCAGTACACTCATTGAATATCAAAGATTTCAAATGCACTTATGCACACATGACCGAACACAGCTTTCAGTGCAATAATAAAATTAAACAGCCCCTTATAAATTGATGAAGATTTACTGGTTAACGATGCTTACCTTTATAGAATCATACACTTGACTCTTTTTGCAGGTTTCGTGTCCTAAGCTGTCTGCTTGTTCTTCATAAGACAAAAATGAGAACATACTTCGAAATGAAATATCAACATACCCACGTTCATCACCACTACATTCGAAACCGCCCACGTAGTTATTCACATACTCGATACGTTCTTCGTTACACATTTTGCAGAATATGTTCTTATAAGGGTAATGAAAGTTAATTTGAGGAAGCTCTCTACACTCTTTTTGTAAGCGCTCGTCAATAAAATTCCAACGACCTGTAACATTGCACTGTTGTATCAGTTTTGTAGTTTCATTGTTAGTCTTTTCTTCCATAGCACAAAATATATTTTGATACTCATTTAGCGATGAATCGTTAAGTTTATAGTAAAAATCCACGCTGTTGGGTGTAGACTTAAAGTTCTGACAGGCCCATGAATTATTGGTATTTCCTTTGGTAAATGTCGATTTAACAGAACATTTTTTGTGACAAAAATTTGGAACTAATGTAAAGTTGCAATTAGATAAAAATCGTGTTTCAAATAAGTGTGACAAAAATACATGGAAATATATTGGAATGACATTTGTACAAATCAAAGTAAATATCCATGGTTTAAACTTCTTTACAGCAGAAAAGTTAGATTTACGCTTAACATTATAACTATTGTTGTGACTTCTACACATGGCACAATATATATTCTTGTAGTTAGCACCTTGTGGTTTATCCATGTTATCATTGACTGGAATCGAAGAAAACAAATCAGATGTACCTTCCATGTTTTGGCACATGTATGACAAAATATTAAAATCCATAGTTATATCTTCACATCCGTCATACACCAGATAACCATTTATACACGAGGTCGAATATTTGAAATCAGCATCGATGCAGCAAGGCTTTACAAAATCAAAGTGACAACCATCGGAACAACCACAATTATTTCGTTCATCTGCTATAACATTCGTTGATACATTTACACAAAAATGACCATTTCCGGTCATAGCATAATAATGTGTATAAATTTCCGTTAGATTAACACCATGATTTGTCATCAATTGTGTTTCAGAAGACCGATATGCCTGTGTCTTTAAATAACTATCCATGTATTCACCGTCAAAATACTCTATTTCCAAAATATATTCAAAGTAATTCCCGTCAACCACCTTCTCCTCTATACTAGCAGCAGCATCGAAATACATAAGCACACGCCTGCCATCTATATAAGCTCGATTAGGTACTGAATTGCAGAGGTAACAGAAGATATTCTTGAAAGGATATGTTGCTGTTGTTTCACCAAGTACTTTACAAGCTGTCTGAAAATTTTGGTAATTTTCATACCAAAATAATTTCCTCGTAATGTTACAATCTGTTATTATTTTTTCAACTTTTACTGGTGGGTTACATATGTAGCAAAAAACATTCTTAAACTCAAAGAATCTATTATTGTAATTCAAACATGCCCATTCAATATCTTTGTTGTAAGTTAACCAAGAACCTGTTACATTACAAGTTTTTATGCTGTTGTATCCGTACATTCTAAAGCAACCAGTGGTGTTCAGTCCAGTTAAGTTGCTGCTTATTTTACATTTTTTTTCTATGGCTGTTTTTAGAATTTCATCTAAGGATGAAATGAAATTAAAATCTACAAACTCGTCACATACAGAATTGAATATCCAATACTCAAATTTACTTTCATTATTACATAAAGCGCAAAATTTATTTTTGTACGATATCAAAGTTTCTGAAGAAGTTACAGGCAGATGTTGTATCTTTTCTGATAAGGTTTTGTTACTCTCGCAATTAGCTTTTGATGATGGATCTGTACCTTCGGGACAAGTCACTCTCATTAGAAATGAATCTTCGAATACGTCTTTAGATTCGGTTTTGTGTGAAACAATTGAAGTATTTGTGCATTCCAGTTTGAGGGAGAAAAATTTATCTGGACAGCAGGTTCCATTGAAAATACATTTTTCATCACAAAAACATTCAGTACAAACTGATAAATATGCTGGAATCTTTGGGACAAATTCACTGGTTTTATTACATAGCATGTTGCCGCAAATAAGAATGTATTGATCCAAAAGGTAATCAAAATCAATATCTGCAGCTCCAACTGTCAACAAACAACAGATTAGAAAGTGCCATATCGGCTGCATCCTGAAAACAAAACATTGATTTTGTGAAAGAAATAGTGAGCAGATATATTTGTACGAACAGAGTATTTAAACTCATAAGTAATAATACAAACTGACAACGCCATGGCAAAAAAAAAAAAAACATCGAAAGATCAGTGATAATCTAATGTAGTTCTCTTGTTTTGAAACTTTAGTCTGATATCAAGCTTTAGGTCAGAAAATAAATACTGAATTCAATTTGTTAGGTATTCGTTACAATTGTCCGATTTGTAAGCTTTAAATAATCAATCCTTATTTATACAAAGGTAGTACAAAATGTGTCACAAAACACACTTTTACCTTCGGCGTAAATCCCAATAACAAGGACTGCGAGAGTATTCATTTATTTATTCATGTTGGACTATCTTTTCACTTCTCTTTGAACCATGTTTTACATAAAACAAAAATACACAGTGTTTGTTTTTGAGCATTTTGGGTTGTAAATATATTTTATTTTCAAGAAAAACATCCTTTGGTCCGAGACCACCTTGCGTATATTTCTGCAACTGATTCCAAAATTTGTTTTTACTGATTAAATAGTGGTCTATAATGTCCTGAAGCTGTCTTGACATAAAACCGTTGCCGTCTCAAATAATAACGTGTAGTTCAAGGTGAACACTTTGAACGCACCTTCCTTAAAATAAAAACTGTTACTGTCTGCTAACTCAGATTTTGATTGCAAGGCCAAAATTAAATGCAAGTTATAACTTAATATGATTATCGTCACTTCCTCTACACTGCAAGTGTTAATTATAAAATTGATGCCACTGGCATACAAGTGAGAGGATTAGCTAGCTATAAAACCAGGTTTAATTCACCATTTTCTACAAGAAAACATACAATTACAAGATTGTACAAAAAATATAACATTGTTAACTGTTGTCTTTAAACACACCACCATATTAGTAGAAACTGTTTTACTGAACAAAATCATTGCTCCTTTATGATATGTTTGTAGATTTTCGTCCGTTTCTTAGATGTTAAGAAATCTCTTTTTAAAAGTTTAAAGATGTTAGAAATACATTATTGTCTGTAGTGTTTGATAATAAGTTTGAAAAAGAAATGAATATACCATGCAAAAGATAATACCGGTAGTTTATTTTAATCTACTTTTTTTTCTAATTTAAAATAAACCCTTTTTTTCTTCTTTTTTTAGGCCAATAGACGACTTTTGAAAGCTCATTGTTGCCATTGGGTTTGGCCTGTTTGACGCCAAGTTAGCACTAACAAATTGTCATTCTGCAAGATTCTACAGGCAAGAAAACAAAATAAACATAAGTACAAACAACGCATAAATATACTGTATCAATGTAACCAGTACCTCAAAGTAAAACTTCTGACATAAAACCATGATGTCCTACAGTTTAATATCGGACAATCGCTGTTAATAGTTTGAATAACTTATTGTTATATATCTGGTCCGATTACACAGTTATCGAAAATAGTTCTTATTGTGGACAGTGTGTTACTTGACAATTTGTTTGTATACCCCTTTCAAATTTATTACTCCATGTTTTATGCCTCAGATAGCAAGTAGGGGGAGGGGGGGTGAAATGACACTGAAAAAAAAGTAGTGATTTGGTCCAGCTGAAAAAGGTTAAAAATTAGCACTTCGGAAGCTGTCAAAAGATTTCAAGACCCCCTTAACATAAAATTGTCCATATTTTGAGTTAAAGCCGATGAAGTTTTCTATAATTTTGATATAATTTGTCTCAAAAGTAGTAAAGAACACTGTAAAAATATTATTGAGAAAGCGCAGGTGGATTTTTTTATTTTTCATTTATTGTCTAAAAGAATCGCACTACGAAATAACTGTGTACTCGGACCATCTGATGGAAATGATGAACTTTATTCTATCCTCGTCATTCGATTATGGTCAATAGTAAATGTGACATATCAATTCAAACGCACAAGTCATGTTTCTTTGACTGTCCATGTCATTTAACACTAAATCCTGTGGGTATAGAACGCAAGCACTGCCTTATAAGAAGAAACAACAATGACATGATGTCAATGTTACTAACATCATGTCAAAACACTATGACAGGATATTAATACGCATTACATGATGTGAAAACTTCATTACATGATGTGGTTTCTTTGGTACATGATGTGAAAACTTCATCCGTGATGTGGTTACTTCGTTACTTGATTTAAATGCTTCATTACGTGATGTGGATACTTCTTTAAATGATGTGAAAACTTCGAATTCATTGCGTGATGCGGTTACTTCTTAACATGATGATAAATCTTCGTTACATGATGTGATTACTTCTTTACAATTCATGCATTTCTGAACATTTCATAACATGATGCGAAACTTTCTTTACGTGTTGTTAAAAGACGACATTATGTAGTATTTCTATCTCATGGTACAAAAGTATACACACTGTAATGTCAAATTAAAAAATGTAGTATTACCTGGTAGGAAACACATACCGGTATAATTTTTTGTGAACACCTTATTATGTCAAAACATCTTTATAAGAACACGGAGACTCTCGGACGTTGTTACACATGCATTTAAGGGTATCCGAAATGAAAGGTAGGCATGAAGGGTTTTAATCAAATTTTTAAAAGAATAGGAAAGACCACCTTAGCGATGACATTCCGACCAGACGGACCCAGTTAGCATATTCAAATTTTGTTTATCAATGTTTTCAATTTGAGCATATTCCCTGTCTGTTAAATTTATTGTATTATTTTACCATATGTAACGGAAATTAAGTCATAACAATTCACAGTAACTTCTTTCCTTAACATATAATTATTTCAATAACAAATGCCTGAAATTATTAAGTTAAGAATTTCGCTACCACAAGTTATATAAAACCTGGTCACCAAAAGCTTTATTTTACTAGAGCTTATGCGGTCGAGTGGTCTAGCGCGTCGGGAATAGTGCAAGGCGATGTGGTGCCACTACAACTCAGTAGCATGAGTTCGAATCCCGGCCAGGGAAAAACAGAAAAAAATATGCTTCCGCAAATTTACAGGTTTATTATTGTTGGGCTAATGTTTAGACGAATTATATATACATAATGAGTTTACGCCTTGTATTACCAATACTGGTGATCCGATGGATGAAATCTGTTGTAGAGTTGTCACTGGCTCAGACGTACTTATAAATATAACTATTTTCTGTGACTGTATCTTACATTAATTTGTAGGATCCTTTACTATAGATAATTTAGCTGATTTGTAAGAATAACATCTTCATGCCTGATATATCATGTACTGTAGTACGACGCTAAATTAAAACTGACGTGGAAAGGTAACACCCGGCCACCGAAAACTTCATGTTTTATGAAGCCCAGGTGGTCGTGTGGTCTAGCGGGACGGCTACAAAGCAAATTTAAAGATCTAACATTGTTGGGTTGATGTTTAGACGAGTTGTATCTTTCGTTTGGGCTTGTATCATATTTTCCCTTCGGTTTATATGATCCGTTTATCCTATATTGACTAAAATTCTAGAGTCTATCTTAAATTGAGGGTAAATTATATGGCCTTCTAAATACCATTTCGATCCCTAACATCACTGAAGAGACATATAATGTCGAAATCCTAGATTTGGTGTACCAAAAAAATATTGACACCTTATGTTTGTGGCATAACATCTGGGCAATCATAGGTTTGAACGTAGTTTTCAAATTAGACTTGTTTATATATTATATGTTATTCAGGTCTCAGACAGGGTATATACTGTGACATTCCCGGCTTAGAGTTTATATCCCCTGAGCCGAAGGCGAAGGGGATATAAGCTCTAAGCCGGGAATGTCACAGTATATACCCTTTCTGAGACCTGAATTACACATATATTACGGATTATATATCGATTAAAAATCAAGTAAAACAAAACAAGCCTTCTTTGGTATCCTAATAATTTGTACTATATTTGCTGACCAATTGACCTGTTTACTTGTCTATCTGTAGACTTGCTGACCTTTAGACCTGGTGACTTTTAATTTTTTTTTAAGTGAGTATATTTATCGACCTGCTGACTTGTTCACCTGCATACCTGTTGAACTACTTATCTGTCGACCTGCTTACTTTTTAACCTCAGACTGGGCTGTCGACCAGCAGACCTGCTAACTTAATGATCCAATTGTTGGAGACGAATTATTTATATAGTGACCTGTCGACCTGCTACCCTTCCGACATGCATGTAGACCTGCTGACACCATTATCCAATTATTGGAGACGAATTATTTATATAGTGACCTGTCGACCTGCATGCCTTTCGACATGTAGACCTGCTGACACCATTATCCAATTGTTGGAGACAAATTATTTATTAAGGGACCTGTCGACCTGCATCCCTTCCGACATGCATGTAGACCTGCTGACACCATTTTCCCATTGTTGGAGACGAATTATTGAAATGCTGATTTGTCGCCTTACTGATCTGTCGACCTGTCGACTTGATGCCCTGTAGGGTAAGCGTTAGTTTTTATGTTATAATTAGGGTAGGGTTACTGGTCGACCTGTTAGTATATTGTTTAAACCTTCCCTAGGATTCAGCGTATTAATATTATAAATACCAGCGAAAGAATAAAGTTTGACACTACATAAACGTTTACTATAATAGGCCCTTTCGCGGAACGACAATCTGTCGATACCTATATTTTGATATCGCACAAGCTTAAAGTCATGTTTTCTCTGATTGTTCAGTAACTACCAAAACTCTGAGTCTGTACTTTGTGTCTTTATTACAGTTAGGGATGTATTGATACCCTGCTCAGTCCGGTCTGTGTTTATGGTAATTGAATCGATCTGATGAGTTAATATAAAAGAGAAGATGTGTTGTGATTGCTAATAAGACAACTATTCACAAGAGACAAAAACAACACAAAAAGTTTTAAAAAGAACATTCAAGACTTTCATAATTATTTGGAATATGTGAAGTTGCAAAGTTATTATTTGTTTTTTGCTCTGACGCCTTCAGGCATTTGTTATTAAAAAAATCCTGTATTAAAATAAGAAATTATTCAATTGTTTTGACAATAAACTTCTCATAGAAACCAGGATTGAAATTTCATGTTTGCCCCAGACGCGCGTTTCGTCTACAAACGAATCATCAGTGACGCTCAAACAAAACGATGCTAAATATACCAAATAAAGTACGAAGTTGAAAAGCATTGAGAACCAAAAATTCCTGAAACTTTGGCCAAATACATCTGAGGTAATATATATTTGAGGTAGAAAAGCCTTAGTATTTCAAAAATTCAAAGTTCGTAAACAGTTAATTTATAATCGTGAACATATATATTTTATAAAAGAAATTACACAATAGTCAAGGAAAGAATTGACCTAGTTTTTTCCGTTAAATTTGTTAATAATGTAATACAATATTTATTTAACAGACAAGAATTTTATGAAATAATTGAAAACATTGATAAACAAACATTTAATCTGCTAACTGAATCCATGTGGCCTGAATGTACTCGCCAAGGCGGTCTTCCCTATTTCTTCCAAGAATTTAATTTAACATTTTGGATATCTTTATGTTTTTTCTGTCTTTAAATGTATGTGGTGAAATTTCCAAAAGGTTCCGTGTTCTCATAAAGAGGTTTTGAAGTGTTCATGTAACGTCATATATGTGTTTATAACCATGTAACACTCATTTGACATTTCAATGTATATCTTTTTGTCCGATGTTATAGAAATACTACGTCATGACTTTTAATATCTTGGAAAAAAAGTTTCGCATCATGTATTGAAATGTTCACATCATGTAAAGAAGTAACCTCATCATGTAATAAAGAATTCACATCACGTAAAGAAGTAGCCACATCATGTAATAAAGAAATCACATCATGTAATAAAGAATTCACGTCATGTAAGGAAGTAACCACATCATATAAAGAAGTAACCACATCATGTAAAGAAGTAACCTCATAATGTAAAGAAGTAACCTCATCATGTAAAGAAGTAACCTCGTCATGTAAAGAAGTAACCACATAATGTAAAGAATTCACATAATGTAAAGAAATATCCTCATCAAGTAATAAAGAATTCACATTATGTAAAGAAGTTACCTCAGTATTTAAAGAAGTAACCATATCATGTAATAAAGAATTCACGTCATGTAAAGAAGTAACCACATAATATAAAGTAACTACATCATGTAAAGAATTCACATCATGTAAAGAAGTAGCCACATCATGTAATATAGAAATCACATCATGTAATAAAGAAATCACGTCAAGAAGTAACCTCATCATGTAAAGAAGTAACATCATGTAAAGAAGTAACAGCATGTAAAGAAGTAACATCATGTAAAGAAGTAACCTCATCAAGTAAAGAAGTAACCTCATCATGTAAAGCAGTAACCACATCATGTAAAGATTTCACACAATGTAAAGAAGTAACCTCATCATGTAATAAAGAATTCACATCGTGTAGAGAAGTCACCTCAGTATGTAAAGAAGTAACCACATCATGCAATAAAGAAATCACATCAAGTAATAAAGAATTCATATCATGTAAAGAAGTAACCACATAATGTAAAGAAGTAACCATATAATATAAAGAAGTAACTACATCATGTAAAGAATTTACATCATGTAAAGAAGTAGCCACATCATGTAATATAGAAATCACGGCCCAAGTATAGAATACGTTTAAGTAGTTCCGGCAATATTCGAAATATCCATACGCCAATACTTTAAATATGTTTAGGCGCGCAACAATCTGAAGGCCTAGTTCCGGCAATAATCGAAATATTCATTCGCTGAAACATTAAATATGTTCTTGTAGGTCGGTGTTTTTGGGGGTTAACATAACAGCTGTTAATATGTCAATGTGGATAGGAACTAGCATGAGGTTGGATACTCAATTAAATATTCAGCAAGTTTACAGGTTAGCAGGTCGACAGGTCAGCAGGTCAACAGGTCAGCAGGTCGATAGGTCAGCAGGTCGACAGGTCAGCAAGTCGACAGGTCAGCAGGTCGACAGGTCAGCAGGACAACAGGTCAGAAGATGTTTCATGTTATCCATAGATTATTAGTCATTAAGTTAGGATGTTGTGTAGAGGGAAGGTTTGGTACTCAGTTAAATAGTCAGCAAGTCGACAGGTCAGCAGGTCGACAGGTCAGCAGGTCGACAGGTCAACAGGTCGACAGGTCAGCAGGACGACAGGTCAGCAGGTCGACGGGTTAACAGGTCAGCAGGTCGACAGGTCAGCAGGTCGACATGTCAGCATGACGACAGGTCGACAGGTCAGCAGGTCGACAGGTCAGCAGGTCAACAGGTCAGCAGGTCGACAGGTCAGCAGGACGACAGGTCGACAGGTCAGCAGATGTTTCATGTTATCCATCGATTATTTGTCATTAAGTCAGGATGTTGTGTAGGGGGAAGTTGAGTACTCAAAAAAAAAATAGTCAGCAAGTCGACAAGTCAGCAATTGAACTGTATCGTATTGTGTTACTGCTTGTTGGGTGTTAGTTTCTTTTTTAAACAGTCACCATTGCTTTTCACTTTTCTATTAAACTAAATTAAAACCACTGAATTATATGTGCTTTCGCATGATAAATTTTATTACTTTTATTCACAGAACTCTGTATTCGTTGTAAAGCCTCAAAATTATAATTGTACATGTATTTATCTAATGAAAATGTTTAATGTTATTTCATCCATAACCACTTATTTAAATCAGTCCATAAAGGCTTTGATTGTTTCATAATGTTTAAAGGACATTGCAATCTTTAATGAAAAAAAATGAAACGGCCAATAAAAGATAAACTAAAATGGATTAAAAAGCGCCACTGTAAACTTAAAGAAAAAGTAATTGACGAGTTTTGTTTTGTTGAAATTTAATTTTTCCTCTCAAATAAAATATACAATCACTTCTTTTATATATTAGATGAAAAACTATAAATAGCTTATACTGTTATTGGATGTGTTGATGCTTATGTTTTTTTATCTGTAGAACCGTTTGCCTAAACTTTTAAAAATTATAAAAAAAGAAATAGCTACATTTTCGACTTGTCGGACTGTCAATCAAGCTAATTGTTGACATGTCGCTGTCGACCTATCGACCTGTCGGCCTGTCGACCTGTCGGCCTGTCAATCTGTCAACCTGTCGACCTGTCGACCTATCGGCCTGTCGACCTGTCGTCCTGTCGACCTGTCAATCCCAACTTAATATGGCGATTAAACATAACTACAATCTTCAAATAATAAACCTGGAAAATAATTTAACTTGTATAAAAACCGATTTACTTCATTTGACTTAAATATAAGTCCGATGGTACTACAATTATGTAATTTGTATAAGAACCGATTTACTTCATTTGACTTAAATATAAGTCCGATGGTACTACAATCACGTATTCTATACTTGATCCGAAATCACATCATGTAATAAAGAATTCACGTCAAGAAGTAACCTCATTATGTGAAGAAGTAACATCATGTAAAGAAGTAACCTCATCATGTAAAGAAGTAACCTCATCATGTTAAGAAGCAACCACATCATGTAAAGAATTCACATAATGTAAAGAAGTAACCTCATCATGTAATAAAGAATTCACATCATGTAGAGAAGTCACCTCAGTATGTAAAGAAGTAACCACATCATGCAATAAAGAAATCACATCATGTAATTAAGAATTCACATCATGTAAAGAAGTAACCACATCATATAAAGAAGTAACTACATCATGTAAAGAATTCACATCAATTAAAGAAGTAACCTCATCATGTAATAAAGAATTCACATCATGTAAAGAAGTAACCACATCATGTAATAAAGAATTCATATCATTTAAAGAAGAAATCACATCATGTATTAATAAAGAATTCACATCATGTAAAAAAGTAACCTCATCATGTAAAGAAGTAACCTCATCATGTTAAGAAGTAATAACATCATGTAAAGAAGTAACCACATCATGTAAAGAATTCACATAAAGTAAAGAAGTAACCTCATCATGTAATAAAGAATTCACATCATGTAGAGAAGTCACCTCAGTATGTAAAGAAGTAACCACATCATGCAATAAAGAAATCACATCATGTAATAAAGAATTCACATCATGTAAAGAAGTAACCACATAATATAAAGAAGTAACTACATCATGTAAAGAATTCACATCAATTGAAGAAGTAACCTCATCATGTAATAAAGAATTCACATCATGTAAAGAAGTAGCCACATCATGTAATATAGAAATCACATCATGTAATAAAGAATTCACGTCAAGAAGTAACCTCATCATGTAAAGAAGTAACATCATGTAAAGAAGTAACCTCATCATGTAAAGAAGTAACCTCATCATGTAAAGAAGTAACCACATCATGTAAAGAATTCACATCATGTAGAGAAGTCACCTCAGTATGCAAAGAAGTAACCACATCATGCAATAAAGAAATCACATCATGTAATAAAGAATTCATATCATGTAAAGATGTAACCACATCATATAAAGAAGTAACTACATCATGTAAAGAATTCACATCAATTGAAGAAGTAACCTCATCATGTAATAAAGAATTCACATCATGTAAAGAAGTAACCACATCATGTAATAAAGAATTCATATCATTTAAAGAAGAAACCACATCATGTAATAAAGAATTCATATCATGTTAAGAAGTAACCTCATCATGTAGAAAAGAATTCACATCATGTAAAAAAGAATTCACATCATGTAAAAAAGTAACCACATCATGTAATAAAGAATTCACATCATGTAAAGAAGAAACCACATCTCGTAAGGATGGATTCATATCATGTAAGGAAGTAACCACATCATGTAATGAATAATTCACATTAATTAAAGATGTTATCACATCACGTAACAAAGAACTCACATCAAGTAAAGAAGTAACCACATCATGTAATGAATAATTCACATCATGTTCAGCAGTAACCACATGGCGTAATGAAGTTATCACTCGAGGTAATGAAGTATACATATCATGTACTATTGGTTTGTCAGGATGTATGCAATATTTGCATCATGATATAGTAGTTTCTTCTTATGAGGAAGTGATTGCCTTCCATATTAGGATGTGTTTTAATTAATTTTAGTCTCTGATGTTAATTGGTTTTGGCTTCTAACTAGCTTTCAGTAACTGTGAGTACTCTCAAATCGAACGTTCGTGTTAAGTTGACCTATTGACACAATTTGAAATGCATTTCTTTAATTCAAAGTTTACTCAGTTTGTGTTATATCTCTTCTCACTACTTTTAATATATACTGTCTTTGATAAGAATTTAGTTTGACGAAAAATGTTCATTTCTGTACTCGTACTCTATCAACAAATCTAGTTAATTTGTAAATTATCAAAATTAATTTATTTTAATTTAACTCCGTTTTGATCCAGGTAAGAATTGTTTAATTGACACTCCTCCTAGTGTTTTATTACTGTCTGTCACGTCTATATTAGAATGAAATTCAAAACAGTGTGGCTGTGGCCATTGATTGACACATTAAATTCATCCATTGACTGGGACAATTTAGGTGAACGTTTGTATGTAACGACCACTGCTCACTATGTACTCTTTAAAGACACTATGAGGTCACCAAAGGTTCTCAACACCTTAATAAAGTAGTTCGAAAAACTAATCAGAAATAACACGATGTTTTGATTTATATCAATTATATAAAACAAAACATAAAGGTTATTCCTGATTAATTTTTTGAATTATTTTATAATTAAAGGCGTTAAGAAACCTTTGGTGACCCCACAGTTTAAATGTCTATCGTAGGTACGTCGTGAACAGAGGTCGTTACAGACAAACGTTCATGTAAATTGTCCCAGTCAATGGATGAATTTAATGTGTCAATCAATGGCCACAGCCACACTGTTTTGAATTTCATTTTATATAGGTGCCTACGTTATTATATCGTATCTATATTGTGTCATAGATCAAACTTATTAGTTTATTGTATGTTTACTAGTTTTTTTAAATGTCTTTTTGATTGAGATAAGTCATTGAAATTGATATTTTATTGTATGTTTTTTTGTTGTTGGAACATGTGTAATGTTACACCTATGACCTCGGTTATGGTGAAGATTGTAAAAACGTTTAAACCCTCTGCATAGTTTTGCACCTGTCCTGATTCAGGAGCCTGTTGTTCAGTGGTTGTCGTTTGTTGGTGTAGTTCATAATGAGTCATTGTTGTACCCTTTATAGCCTGCTGTTCGATGTGAGCCAATGCTCCGTGCTGTAGACATTACTTTGAACTATATATATATATATATATGTTTTTTTTTATACATTATGACTTAGATGGAGTGTTGTCTCATATGCACTTATACCACATCTTCCTTTTTATATAAACAAGTAATCAACAAAAGACAATGTTTTTAGCTCTTATCAAGTCA
The DNA here is from genome assembly GCA_037788925.1 of Mytilus galloprovincialis. NCBI lineage: Eukaryota > Metazoa > Mollusca > Bivalvia > Mytilida > Mytilidae > Mytilus > Mytilus galloprovincialis. Next base: position 62,808,519 of record CM075333.1, read on the forward strand.
ATGCTCTTAAATATCGATTTTTGACGATTTGTTTTAAAGTTTTCGATTATTATCTTGACAATAGATAGATATTAATTTAAAAGTAAAAAAAAATAATCATCAAAAGACTTGAGCTGCAAATACGTCAGCATACATGTAGATGAATTTGAAATGTTTACGTTAATAAAAATTATTGCCTTTAAATGAACATTGTATCCTCTTGTGTGGTTTGGGCAAAATGATAGAGAGAATTTTTGAAGAAAGAATATATCAGCAACTGAAAGAGATATTAGTCATGAATATTATTCTAGTCGTTAATGTTGTAATGTATCCATTGATAAAACTGCTCATAGGCCACGGTGTTCGACACTTATTGTATATGCACAGTGGTTTGTATTCATAAATATTTATATAAGTCAAGTTAATCACTTTTTGAAAAAGTCATGATTTTTTATGTTTTTGTATGCACGCTTAGATGAAAAATTCTGAAAATAATAGCACAGAGAAACTATTACCTTAGCTAGATTTGGCAAAACTTTTAGGAATTTTGGTCCTCAATGCTTTTCAACTTCGTACTTTATTTGGCCTTTATAACTTTTTTGGATTCGAGCGTCACTGATGAGTCTTTTGTAGACGAAACGCGCGTCTGGCGTATATACAAAATTTAGTCCTGGTATTTATGGTGAGTTTATTTAGATTGTGTAATTTTCATTCTTTTTTTATAGAAGTGTTAATCACTCATAAACACTTACCTTGTATGCTTTAGCATCCGTTGAGAATATATTTATTTTAAAATAATGAAAGTTCAGGCTTCCCGGATTAATATCACTTTAACCAACATATTGTAAATTTCTGAAATGATTTTGTTTTTAAATGATTGCTGGTAAACACTGCATAAAATTATCAAGTTGAATATTACAGTTTAATCGATTATTGATGGTGACGTTTGAACATATAATATTCATGGCATTTCAGACAGTAAATTTACGCACCACGATATTCCTCTTAATCATTGTAATACATACGGACTGGGTTTGTCGTACTTATACCAGCATTTGATATGATTTCTCGACGTCTGAGTAGATTTTTAACTATCACTTTTTTTAAATTTAAAATGTCATGAGTAATGAAAAGCAAAAATGAAGAAAAACATTTGGACCTGTATTGCTACTTTTAATTCCCAAAAGTGTTTAACTCTATATCAGGACGTTAATGCGTGTTTGTATTGATGTATTACTTATTTGTCTCGCCTCTGACGAATGTTGTTAAATGCAAGACAAAGGGATTGCTATCAGGTGTCGTAAAAAAAATTGTATCAAGCTGTATATTTTAGAGGGTAGAAGACCTGAACGCTTCATGCCTTTTATATATGCAATTGCCTTCAGTTACAAAGTTTCATTCTGGCATAAGTCCTCTGTCCGTGTCCTCTTTTTTATGGTTCAGGAACTGCTTTGAAAAAAATGTATAGTGTTTGTCATACTCGTTAATGGTGAATATTATAATTTGTATATGGGACCCTTGTAAGGACTACATAGGCGTCAGACAGTACTAAAAGAGGGACGAAATATACCAGAGGGACAGTCCAACTCATAAATCGAAAATAAACTGACAACGCCATGGCTAAAAATGAAAAAGACAAACAGACAAACAATAGTACACATGACACAACATAGAAAACTAAAGAACAAGCAACACGAACCCCACCAAAAACTAGGGTGATCTCAGGTGTACCGGAAGGGTAAGCAGATCCTGCTTCACATGTGGCACTAACCTGACCAAGACATCATTTGATGGATCAATGATGTAGATTATCTTTATGTAGTCACACACGTATCTTTGATACTGTAATTAATAGGTCAACTATATTTAGTGTAAAGCATTATTGAAAGGTTTATATGTCTGACTGAAGGTGATATGACCATGACCTTATTTTCATGGTTAGATGTTCATAAGTCAAGGTGTTGTTTTTGCTTTGTCTTTTTCTGATATACTACAAGCAATAGATCAGCTGTAATTGGTATATGGAATAATTACTCTATTTCGCATAAAACCGTAAGAAATAGTGCCAATATGTTTGTTGTTTGTAATGATTGTGAACATTATTAGCAGGTTACTATTTGACCTTTACTTCACAGTTCATTGTACATTGGCAAATGTTAAGTTTTCATGGTTAGGTCTGTTTTTCATTATACAATAAGAACAGCTCAACTATATGTGGTGTACAAAATGATTACAAGGTGTACATGTTGTCAACAGTTTCGTCTGACCTTGACCTCAGTTTTATCGGAGATTAGTATGGAAAAATTTAAAGGTGGAAACGTCTCTTTGTCCTTGACCTCAATTACATGAATCATTGAGCATGTGATATTTTGAGGGGTTTGAGGACTATTTGTTGTTTTTATGATAAGATAACCTATTGCTATATACTTTTATGTGAATGACGACGACATGAAATCAAACTGCAGACTGTTTAATTTCAAACTCTCTATACCAAGTCTCAAACAAATGACGGTTGACTTTTTAGAGTTATTGACGGTATCGTATACTGTAGATTCATTTATTTTCGAGGGTATCAATTTCCGTGGTTTGAGGAAAGCTTAAATATTCGTGACTATGTGATTTCTTCACTTTGGCTAAGTCTGCGCTCATTCTTATAGAAAATTTGTAATTTTTTTGTTGAACATTAAAATTTGTGGGTCTCCTGAACCCACGAAATCCACAAAAAATTGGTATACAACGAATTTTTATGTATCTAAAGTATTTAGCACATATGAATACTCTTTGTAATCCTTTGGTAAGTAGGTTGAGATAAAAAAAAAAAAAAAAAAAAAAAAAATTAAAATTAAAAAAAAAAACGAATCGAAATAGTAGAAAGGCTAATTCAAATTAAAAGTATGACACTATCATACATTGTACATTTGTGTCATACTTCAGGCATCGATGTAGTGGTTATTTTTGGTCATATTGAAATATTTTATTATCATTTTATTTGTTGAATTGATTTTTTTTTGTAGATAGTAAATATTTGAGTTTTTTCTATAGACATTGGAACGATTGTGTGCTTGGCATATTTTGCAAACACACATCTATTGTTCGAGAACTCAAATATCTTTTTAGGATTTTGAGTTGTTAGATTGGTATGCCATTGAAAAACATAAAACATTCCTTTCATTCCTAGATGTATTGTTCGTTTTTGCTTGTCAAGAACATTATTGAGTAATTCCACTTTTTTTCAGACATTAAATAAACGGGTGCCACACGTGGAGCAGGATCTGCTTACACTTCTGGAGCACCTGAGATCACCCTCAGTGTTTGGTGGGATTCGTGTTGCTTAGTCTTTAGTTTTCTATGTTGTGTCTTGTGTACTATTATTTGTCTGTTTGTCTTTTTATTTTTTAGCCATAGCGTTGTCAGTTTATTATCTATCTATTAGTTTGACTGTCCCCTCTTGTTTTCAACGCAATAATATAAGGTCGACTGAACATATAAAAAAAAAATACTCTGCCCTTAAGTCAAGACAGGTTCAAATTTTAGTTGAGCGTATATAAAATATATGGAAAAAAACCCCATCCAAATGACTTATCTAAAAGTTGATAAAAAAAAATGAGAATGGAAATGAGGAATGTGTCATTGCACGATTGAATATTAGATAGGGACCAAACTTTTGATGGAAATTGATTTCCCTAGATACTGGAACAATCAAGGATCTGAGTTTTACAACGGAAGCTGTAAATTTTAAATTCGATAGTATCGCTCGGTTCAGTTCATGTTTGTCCTCAAAGCTAAGTGATACCGCACGGGATTGTAAATATTGGATTTGAACTATTAAAATTGTCATGCCTTACTTAAAATTTAAATTGATTACAAAGCCTTCGATTAGGAAAGATAGAGATAGTTAAACGCTTTTGAGTCAATTTCTGAAGAAAACATATTATTTTATTTGTTATTTCAATAATGAATCATTTAATTTCACGTTTTAAGCTTAGATATTACTCTCAGTGATACTAGTACTATAACACCTTTTGAAATGTACTTCAACTGTACTCATTCGACTCATGCAATTATCTTATAAATTAAAATATATATATAAGTTCATGAACAAGATTTACATCAGTTATGCTCAAGGACAAAAATGTTGAAGAGCAGTTTCCATGATTTCCAAGTTATTCATAAATAAGCGTAGTCCAATGAGACCCATTTACTCTCTCTGACTGTTATAGAGTATGCATTTAAGATCTTTCTTTAATTTTAGCATGATAGGAGGAGGGTATCCTTCAAAACATTAAGACATTGTTCTTAAAAAATGAAACTAAAGGAGGATAGTAAAATTCCTACTGTTTCAGTACATTATGAAATCTAGGATGCAGTTGTCTATTTCTATAAATGATCAATATATTTAGGATTTATGCAACTGAGACAGTTAACCGGTATTACAAATTAACTCCCCAAAAAATGACTAGTTAATGAATTATACAATTTTTATCTTAAATATAATCAAAGTTTCCTAAAATTAAATCATGATAAAAAAAATCGATTTAAACTGTCCATTGTTAAAATAAAACCACGATTAGAAAAATTGCCTTCTGTACAAACTATATTTTTGGGGTTCTTCTTTCGACTTTTAAAAAATCTTTAACATTATGTACATGTAATTGTAATGGACGGATTAAGATTGCTGAAATCTTGAAATGTTATGATTTTTTTTTTGTTCTACTAAGAACGAAAAAAGAAGTGAGAGCAAGCGAGCCAATTATTAGATTCCTTTTATGAAGAAAATGTTGATTAGAACGAATGACTTTATAATTATTTACCAGTAAAATAACATAATCAGAACACAAACCTCTTGAAAAACTTTACTGGCTAAATTTCAATTGGACCGTGTTGTACAGACCAAGGCAAAAAATCTTTCAATTTGCAATACCAAAAACAAAAATACAGTGCTGCTATTGTTATTCTTCGTGTGAAAGACATGTTGATGTATGGTTAATTTGTAGTTCCAACTTTTTGTCAATGTATTTGCAAAATAATAACCATTATAAAGTCAATAGCTTTAGTTTTGAAAACAAAAATACTAAGATGAAAACTTTGTTTAAACTCGGATTAAAAGCAAACATCATTTAGTTTAATCATATTTATTTAGAATTGATTGCAATTTGGAAAACAAGTTATATCAAGTTATATTAACCCTTTCTACTTTCACTTCGGTGAAGCATGTAATAATGTATTATTGTGATTAAATACTTTGGAGAAATAAAACATTAGACTAGTGAAAATAAAATTAGTATATTTTAATTTAATGTTTGTATGGAGCTAAACAAAACTTCAAAACGAATCAAACACACCATCCGCTCATAATAAAAACAAAAGTTGCGCCCTGAGTATATGAACTTCCTTTGCTCTAAATATGACTGTAAACAGTCTTGTTATTCCGGAATAAGACACCAGAAAAGTTTTCATAACCAGACGCAGTTTCACATTCACTGATCTCAATATCAATTTAAAATTTGTAAATATTTGATTCAATCATACACAGGTCGAGAACTCTAGATTTCCTTACGTCAGAATATATTTGCATAGTATTTTCCCAAACACATACGGCCTTGAAAAACTGACCAATCGACCAATCGACTCAATGAGCTACAATGCATTGTGGGCTACTACGAATTTACTACAACGGAAAACACGTGGAATTAGTGGAAGAACTGTCAACTAATATAGTGTCTGGGATTCTCAAAATATATGTTTTTGTTCTGTGAATATGATTATTGTAAAATATATAACATAATCTTCGATTTGTATGCTCCGATTAAAAAAGTATTGTCTATGGGCTTCACTATTCGACTTTCAATTTCGCCTTGTTAAAGTTGTTGAACAGGTTTTTTTTCCATTGTTATGCATTGAACCTGTGCAATAATTTTACGACCTGAAACAGTGAAATTTCAGATGAAATGACCACTGTCAATTATGAAATTTTTTTGAGCTCTTTTAAACCTGTATAATGTCATTCAAAAATCATTTCTGCCTAGAAAAACACAAAAACTTTCAATGAAACACTTCTTTCTGTACTGGATGAGTAAAATTTTTATCAGGACCTGAACTGAAAGTAAGAACATCATAATATTCAGTATGCTAAAAATAAGTGTTATGAAAGCGGCAGGGCGGATCTAGCCATTTTAAAAAGGGGGGTCCTAACCCAGTATAAAAATGGGGGTGGGGGTTCCATCTACATAACTACATGTCCCCATTCAAATGCATTGATCGTTCAAAAAAAGGGGGGTCCAACCCCTGGAACCCCCCCCCCCTTTTGGATCCGCCACTGAGCGGGTACGGTATATTATAGCTTAATACATTTTGTATAGCTTCATCCATCGATAAAGTCCGTTCGTTGCTAATTTTATCACAAAATATACCTCAGAGGTTTTTTATCGTTCGGTTGCTGTCATTTTGACGTATGTGAAATATCTCCAATATTTAAACCCTCTGGATCACAGTGGGTGCCTGCCATATTACCTATTATTTTTATTCTAAAACGTGCTTTGTATATAGATATAAGAAGATGAGGTAAATCTAGTAAAGTAAGCAGTCATAGGTTCAATGCCGAAAAGTACGCTATAAATGACCCAAAAATTACTTGTGTAAAACAATCCAAACAAAAAAACAAAAACAAAAACAAAAAACTCGGCCCAATATAATTAAGGCCGTTAGTTTTCTCGTTTGAATTGTTTTACATTGTCATATCGGGGCTTTTTATAGCTGACTATGCGGTATAGGCTTTGCTCAGTGTTGAAGGCCGTACGGTGACATATACAGGTTAATTTCTGTGTCATTTTGGTCTCTTGTGGACAGATGTCCCATTGGCAATCATACCACATCTTTTTTATATTAGATTCAACGCTGCAATTTTCACAAAACATATCAAATTTTCCACCTCGTCGCACATACATAATATATGGATAACATCATTACAGCTTATTTCCTACTGCATGTAGAGCAAAACTTTGGTTAGCTTGCTTGCTTTGTTTGTATATTGTACAATCATATTAGGATAACAACCAATTAAATTCAAATATAAAATATACAAGTTAAACTATGCCTATATATTTATTGTTTAAAGATGTCAATCTTATTTTCAAAGCTTATTATTAGCCCATTGGAGTAAGCGAATTCACATTTTTTAATGCAAATATTTATTAAAAAAAAAAAACCAAGGGGCTTTCGTTACATTTCATAGATACCTTTAATATGTTTTGCCAGAATATGTCAGTAACATGTGACCGTATTAGTGGTCTCAGGTAATAAATTTTATGATTATTGATTTTTTTTTTTTGATAAGACAGGAATATGGTAGTTGTTTTCAAATAGTTCGTTTCTATGTATGTTGGCGTTTTGTTTTTGTTACACTTCCGAGTTTCTGTTGTTCCTTAGTTTTCCTCTTATATTTGATGAGTTTCCCTCGGTTCTAATTTGTAATCCGGATTTGTTTTCTTTTAATCGATTATGAATTTTGAACGCAGTCACTCAATCTTATTTCCCTAATGACAGCAGTGATGATGATCAATTAAGTGAAATTGAATTGTAGAAAAAAATGCATTATAGAATCTTCTTTTTCAACCGATTGCACAACATGGAAAGGGAGGTGTCGATGTCCCTAAATGGACGAATGATGTTCACTACACCCAAAGGTTTCGACGCCATCGAACGAACTCACCAAAACGTTGAGTATGATTCAATTTGTTGGTTCGGAAAATATTTACCAGAACGACCATTGACACTGAGTAGGGAGAGGATAATTGTCTTTCGCTATTTTTTGGTTCACTTCTTTGAAAGGAATGGATAAAAAGACAAGGAAAAATAATCATTTTCTAATTTTATCCTTGCATGGTATCATACAAAGCTTCCGAATGAATCAAAAATACCAACCCCTTTCATCATAAATTAGTTGCTCTCAAGTATATGAATATTGTCAAAATATGTGACTGAAAACAGTTTCATAATTCAGGAATACGATACCAGAAAAATCCCAAATTTCAACGCAAGTCCATATTCATCAATTCCAAAAATAATTTAAAATTTGATACTAGAGTTAATGCATGAATATCTGACGATTAGGGTCCCATGATAACTTTGAAATGACAACTAGGAAAATATTTAGATCAATTATTTATTGATACTTTATTTCATCTGTTCTATCAATTATCATGATAGTATAATGTCTCCAGTAAATTAATCAAATACAACTGAGAATAGAAATGGGGAATATGACAAAGAAACAGCAACCTGACCAAATAGCAGACAGCAGTATAAGTATATGAATATTGTCAATATATATGAGAATAATCCAATTTGTGAAATATTTATTTAGATCTGAAGTTCAACTCCTACAACTCAAGTTCACCAAACAAGAAAATTTACCGAATCATAATAGAGCACCTTTTATCAATCACAACATTAAAATTAACTTTCGAGAAAATAAATTGAAATACAAGGTTGTTTATAGTTCGAAAAAAGGTAAATCACTTTTTTAAGGTAGATTCACTGTATACCGTCATCTTGGATTGTACAACAACAGTACGCAACAAGTCTAGATACTTGCCTAAATCTGCAAAATTTGAGACAGATTAGAAATTCATGTGTGAGTATTTGTATCTATATAAAGAAAATTAAGTGATGGTTTGCATAATCCAAAATGTTTTAACAATTACCAAATGTTACTGTTTTTAGAATCGACGATTCAACTTAGGCATTAAAGGGGCAAACACTCTTAAAGTGAAAAGTTGATAATGGAATGGAATTGAAATTTTCATTTTTCTACCTGTAGCAAGAAAACATTTTCAGTGACACTATTTTTTCTTTTTATTTTCTTTTTGTCAAACGTTTGACACACTAAAATTAACAGGGATAAAAGAAATATTTCAACAAATGTAGAAAAAACAATAACTCACAATTTCAAAGGAAATAAACTGTGTGTTTTCAAAGTACTCATGATAACCAACATTGCCTACGGAGCTGGTTGATGAATCTTGCCCACTTCATATCCCATGGTAATAAGGGACGACCATTTGATAAACATGTGGGTTAGGGGGTGTCCAAGGTAATTTTTGGTTGCCACGCAAAAATTTATTTGCACTTTCATCGAAATTGTTTCATGGATTTTGAGTTGCAGAATATACATTTTCATCCTGTCTTGTGCATGTTATGTTAAGTGATTTATTTTTAAACTCTTACATGACCAGGATATATATTTTTAAAATCCACCTTCGAACGCTTCAGATAAAATATGAACAAAGCGACCAAAGCCTTATGAAAATTTCTTAACAATCTCAGTTTTGCATGAATTTCTTATTTTGTCCTGAGGGGTTAACTTGTTTGTTAGTATACTTTACGTGAAAGTGCTAGCTTTTGGTTGATCTATACGAGGGAGGTATAATACCATATCCAATGACATATCTCCTATTGAGCATCACGTCGACGCTTGATTATTTTTGAACTTGATCAAAATCGGATACATATAGTTGTTATGTAAATGACGTCATAGTTTTTATTGAAACGAAAATAATATTACAACATTCAGCATTATAATAAAAATGATTACACATAGCTGAGCATGTGGTCGATCAGATTGTTACCCCGAGAAAACATTGTCATATTAAACCATATAAAACATGTTGGTTTGAAAAATATACTATTTTGTTTTAGTGTTTTCAATGCTAAAAATGTTCACAAAGAAACACAATTAAAAGGCCACGATTTTTTGTCTAAAAATCTTTATAATTCTTACAAAACAAAACAATTATAAGGATGAATTGCAACATGTCCGGAATAATTTGTTTTTACTTTGTACCAATATAACCAACAAATAGGCTATTCTTATTATTTTATTTAAATAATATTAGTTGAATGGAAGATGCTGGCGTATCAAATTCAAAAAAATGTCTGCATAGCAATCTGGACCTTTATCAAAATTGACAATTTGTAAATAAAGATGTTTCATTGAAGAAAATAAAAATCGACTTTCTTTTTATTCTTTAAAAAAACTGTTTAGTTTTTTTTCAAATTAGTCATTGACATGTAAGCGCATTGTTGGTCTTTGGTGACGCAAAGAAATAAAAGTATATAAAATTTCCGGTTGTTTTAAATGGTTTTATTAAAACAAATTATAATGTAAACTAGATTTTGTTAATATGTTATATCAATAGTTTGGTGTTTTATCTTTTAGCATTGTTAATGGCATTCACTGGATTAATCTAATTTCTTTTAATTAATTTTTACAAGGTTACATTTTGGACATATGTATGCAAAGTGTACTTTGGAAAAATTAAATCGCTACACAGGGTTAATCATATATGAAATGTAAAACCATACCTCACTTTCTTCGAAAAATATAGAGATTATTAGAGGGGAGTCACAAATCGTGATTTTACAGTGACCAGCTGCTTGATTCTTACAAAAAGTAAAATCACAAAAATACTGAATTCAATCATAAAGTCCCTAATCAAATGGCAAAATCAAATGAAAAAACACACCGAACGAATGGACAACAACTGTTATATTCCTGGGGCCGTGTCAATGAAAGTATCCTAGGACATGTCCTAAGATAGGTCTTAGGACATTATTTAGGATGGTCTTAGGACGTGTCTGAGACATGTCTTAGGTTGTAAAACGAAGCTGTCTTAGGACAGTCCTAACTACGATGGTCCTAGGACCATCATAACACATTTATTTAATTGAAAATATATGTAGAGATTTGTACGACATAGATTGAATTGTATTTTAAAACCTATATGTAAAGAGAGGGAGGATGACTCTTATATAGAAAACAATTAACGCAAAATAAAAGTTAAAGTTTTTACGGAATACTAATAAATATGTTATTAAATATGATAACAGATATAATGAATTTAATACGAAAACAAAAGTAAATGGTCACAAAACTTTGTGATATTCGTGCTGCCATTTTAGTACATAAACTAGTTTTGTCCTTAGGTCCACTCGATTTCATTACATGTATCGAATCAGGATTAGGTAAAAAAGAAGTAAACTTTTTCCCATATTTGAAAGTATGTTGCTTATGATGATAGTATTGTTTAGGCTTCAAAAAAGGCATCACGAAATAATTTAATATAATACAATTAAATCTTTAACAAACATTAAACAATATTTTTTTTTATCAATTTTATCTAATGATAGTTTAATATTGTATTAGTATTTTTTGTATTGAGTTTATGCCATATTTGTTGTTTTTAATTACGTTTTAGGACGACGTAACCTTTAGGACTATCCTAAGACACCTAATTGTATATCCTAACTTTATGACCAAATTTAGGACATATCTTATTTTAGGAGACTTTCGTTAACCCGACTTACGACTAAGACGTGTCCTAAGACCATCCTAAGACATGTCTTAGTCCTAGGACAGCTTCCTTGACACGGCCCCTGACTTAGTACAGACATTTTCAATTGTAGAAAATGTTGGATTGAACCTGGTTGTATAGCGCTAAACCTCTCACTTATATGACAGTCGCATCAAATTTTGATATATTTACAACGATGCGTGAAAATTACAGACATAATAAATAAATCTCAAAATATGGGTACAGCAGTCATCACTGTGTTACAATCGTTTACCAAAAAGCACAAAAGCATCTATCAAGTTAAACAAAAACATTCATTGCTTCGCGTGTCTGACGTCAGAAAATATAAACGTCACACAGGAAGAAATTTTGTCGTTCATTGTTTATTCAAACAATTATAATTTCACATTGGGAATGGTTGTATACAGGGATAAAAAATCAAAAGTTATGTTAGAATTAATTTCAGAAATAGATCGTGATTTAAATATTTCCAGAAGTTCTTTCGAATTTTTAAGAATCCACATATGGTTAATACTATTAAGCGGGTAAAATAGTTTTGTTTTTTGTCGTTCAAAGTATTTTCAAATATATAATAGAACAATAACATAATGACACATAATAGAACAATAACCTAATGACGGGATACTATTGTTACCTTTATTTTTTACCCCTTATGCTATTGACTTTGTATTTATATTGTATCATATGTCACATTTATTCGTTCAGTATATGTTTACTTGTGTTTATGGGTCTTTTGATTGAGTTAAGCCATTTCAATTGATATTTTAGACTTTCTATGTTGTGATGTTATTCTATTGTTTTAGATGAGAGTGAAAGTTGGTACCTATTAAAACGTTTAATCCCGCTGCATATTTTTGCACCTGTGCTAAGTTCAATCTTAGAGCCACGCCAACGGAAAGTTGTGAGAATTAATTTGTTTCTTTGATATAGCCTCTATTAACATATGCCATTCCACCTATATGTTAATAGCCATTCCTTACATAGTGGCATGTCAATATCTACAATTTTCTAATATAAGCAAATTAAGGTGATTTTTGCGCGGATGAACGTATTTGAGAAGTATCATTGGGTACGGTTAAACTGTATATTTTCGAAGAAATACACATACAGTCAAACCTGTTTTAAGCAACCACTTAGAGGAGAACAAAAACGTTGTCTCTTAAGACAGGCGGTCTTTAAATACAGGTTCAATTTATTTGAAATGTACAACAGAGGGATCCAAAATTAAAGAAGGTTTGACTGTACTTCATTAATCGGCAGGCATATCACGTGGGTCGTCTGTATAGAACATCAAACTGCGTATTAAGGAAAGTAAAAGTACAGAAAGTATAAACTCAAAACTAAGATAGGTCTTTAAATCGTATATAAACATAGCACAAAATATATCAGCAGTTTAATGTATTGCTTTTGATTTAATCCGTCGATTTTAAATTATTTCGTTTGAACTTTATTATTGTTCTGTAACTTAACAAAACTGAAACAAAAAATAACAATTAACTGTTCGATTTAAGCAAGATAATTTTGAAGTAATTTATATAATCGAGTCATTTAATCAAACCTTATACCTGTTTTAATAACACGATATTACAACATTCGTTATCAAACAAATATGCTTGTTGGTTTCAGTATCCAGGGAAATTATTCGTTATGAAATGTTTAGTCCCTATATAATATATGAACATGCATTTATTGAATTAAAAGTGATGAAACATTACAACTAATATTTAATTCATTTAAAAAGTGTGTGCCCTAATAATTAATGCATACTCAGCTAAACGTCGCTCCTGTTGTCAACAATGTCAGAATAAATCTATATAGTACATTTACATGCACAGTTGTCAGTAATGAAGTGCAAGATAAACATGCCATCTATTATGAATGTGAAGAGATGTTTGTATGTATTTCAATAAAACAGTAACTAAACAACCCAAATAACCATCAAAACATATTTTAGATAAAAAGTGCGTTCTCGAACAGTATTCATACAAAACATCAAATCAAACCTCGACACGGGTATTAAGAAAACCTTTAAAATATTAACTTCCAACAACAAATTCCAATTAAGAAAAACATAATCATAATATGTATATATATATAATATAATATGAAAATTATAAAAGAAACCATGCTTAAATTTCTTAAGTAGGACATGGTCAAAGTTTTCATCTGCATTCCAACCTTATTTATCAGGTCGCCACTAATGAGTCTTTAAATGACGAAACTAGCGTCGGGTATGCCAAAGTATTAGCCAGGCCTCACGGTCATAAAACTTTCGAGCATGATTTTTGTACTCAGACTCGAAAATCAACCAATAAAATTGCTGGATTTCATGTTTCGAGCATGATTTTTGTGCTCCGAGCACTGAGCAAAGTTTTATCCTTCAACTACTGGTATCTTTGATGAGATTTTTACTAGATGTTTTGATGTTTTGGATATCAAATACTGCATCGTGTATTGTTTTATAATTGCGAAAAATGCGACATGGTTATAATCGTAATAATTTAAACTCGCATTTTGAAATTCATTATATGAATTAAACAGGATTTTTCTCAATATCACAATAATCAAAACCGCATTTTAGTATAAGTATACAGTCAAAACTAGGAATCAATATATATAAAGGCTGAGGATTTATAACTTATTTTTACTGCACATCGCTCTTTGTATATTTACATAAAAATATAATTAAATATATTTTAACACCCGTATTTTATATAATCACCTACTAATAGTAGTAAATTGTCAGTTGTCCGTACAGGTTTAATAATTATCACTAGTAGCAGTGAAAACGGTCGTAACAATTATGATAACGGTCGCCCGCTGACAAACAATTTCTTTTAAGATCTGCATCATGAAATTGACCAATCAGATTTTGCTTTTGAAACAAGTCTCTTGTTCGCCATTTTCCAAGACAGATAGTTCTACATTTTCAAAACGTTTTCATAATTACAACATATACGTCATATTTCTCATTTTTTACTGCATTAACGTTTGATTATTTTATTATATATAATTAAACCCTAGAACCCTAGAAGAAAATGGATGCCTCTATGTTGAGCGAGGTAAGACGTTGATACTGGTCAGCACATGTTATATTCTCCGTTAGCATCAAATATTAGGTCTCGCATTATGCTCATACCTTTAAGATTTAGTCCGCATCTTGCTCATATATTTGAATGCTAAATAAGCTTTTATTTATAAGAAATATTATAAGCTTAGAGAAGTAATACCATTCGAACCAAAAAGAAAAGATAGAAATGTATAGTACGGCGGCTTTGTGAAAAATTGTGCACATCCTGCTACAAGCATGAAATTTGGCATGGACCTTCCTCAACTATTACTCTTTTATTTCAGATAGGGAGGCATTTGAAAAAAATGTCTCACTTCCGGTAAAATCCAAAATGGCGGATATCATACTTAAATCAGCCCAATATCGAAGGCTAGTGTGTAAAAAGGTGTTATTATCATGCTACTATCATAATATTTGGTACAAACCTTTGTTGTTTACTACTTTTTGATAAATTAAATAGATTAGATGTCTTTAATAACCCTACTTCCGGTAAAATCCAACATGGCGGACACTGTACTAAAATAAGCTTATTTTTTAGGGAGGGTAATAAATGTTTTTTTAACGTATTGCTACTATCATTACATTGTGCAGGAACCTTTCTTTGGTGCTTCTCGCATTGATACAATGTATAAGACATCTGTCTTTAAAACCCTTACTTCAGGTAATATCCAAAATGGCGAACATAGAATTATCAATTTCTTATTGTAATATTCAACTTTTTTTCAAAATGTGAAGAAAATGTTGGTTTTTTTTTTTCTGTTTGTTTAATTTTTGGCTTTAAGTTATTCTCAAAACCACTAATTATATTCTGTTGTACATGTTTAAATACAAAGTTAACACTTCCGGTAAAAAAAAAAAACAATATTTCAAGGATGAGTCCTCAATCCATATCTTCGATGTAGAGTTTTGGATAGATTGATAGATACAAAATAAAATCCAAATCATTTTTAAAATTACTACAATTTCGGCCAAAAATAACAGTCACCACCACATGCAAACATCGCAGTGCACGGGAGACCCGATTTTCCACATTAACAACGACAGCGGCATCCTTTCTTACATCCACAATGTACAAGCTTCTGACAAAATGATGAGGCCTCAAAAAGAGTTTTTTTAAAAGGGATCATCTTTGTCCCTTCACCATTCATTTGCGCCTGGACTGGGTAGCATAAGAGCCCATCCCAAGCTCGTCTCCCTAAACACCTGCCTTAGTATATTGCATGGTTTACATGCTTGAAAACACTAGACCAAATTGAGGGAATAGCCTCAAAAAGCCTTCCCTGTTGCGCAATAGTTATTTTCTTACTTTGTTAACCATTTTATACCCATCTGTCAAGTGTATGCGATCTTACAGTAAAATCCCGGTGATTTATGCCGATCAATCATCATTCTTTATGTTAAAGTCACATCTTCAAATGCCATCAATGTCTCCCACGCAGTCTTTTGTTTTCTTTCAAGCAAAGAGAGAATCATATCACAACCAGTAAAGGCATGGATAACAATATGTGTGTGTGATCACTCATTGCCTATAAATATAGGAAGGTGTGGTGTAAGTGCCAATGAGACAACTCTCCATCCAAATAACAATTTAAAAAAAAGTAAAACATATTAGGTCAATGTACGGCCCTCAACACGGAGCCTTGGCTCACACCGAACAACAATCTATAAAGGGCCCCAAAATTTCTAGTGTAAAACCATTCAAACGTGAAAACCAACGGTCTAATCTATATAAAATAAAAAACGAGAAACGAGAAACACGTATAAATTGCATAAACAAACGAAAACTACTGTACATCAGATTTAGTACATTTGAAAGGCCATGGATAGATATTAATCCAAAGTCTTTTGCCCTCCCAAACACAATCCATAGTTCGTCTACCCCTATGTCATGGAACAGCGAAACAGTAATGACAGCATCATCATCTATAACGACTGTTCGAATCATTACTGGTTTAAGTCCGTGTTTCACTGCATCAGACACCTGCACCATGATTCTAGTGTCTGCCTCTTAATGTGAACTTGGTACTAAATTGGAAATACATCACGTGGTGGATAAGATAGAGTATCCTGAGCATTTGTTGCTATAACTACCATACGCATCCAAGACTTCATCCAATCGTATTACAGTTTCAATGTATTTTATTAAGGTAAGGACATAATACCCAATCAGCATACTCGTTAGGCCGCAATTCACAATCGGAGAATTTTCCACATTTACAAAGACTGTTGAATTGTTTCTCACATCCATAATGTACAAGCTCCTGATAAGATGAAGAGGCCTCACAAAGAGTTGTCCAAAAGGGTTCTCATGGATCATATTTTTTCCTTTGCCATTCATACGCGTCTGGACTAGTTAGCATAGGAACCAAGTCCAAGCTTATTACTTATTCACACCCGCCATGGTATATTGCACGCTTTACATGCTGAAAAAGACTAGACCGAGTCGTGGGAATAGCTTCAATAAGTCTTTCCTTTTCCAAAAACACATGTTTTCGTGCTTTGTTAACCCCATCTGATAAGGTTTTTTTTCGATCTTACAACAAAACCACGTATCGTTTTCAATGACATTATCAAATCCATATCTGGTGATGTTGGCTGATCAATAATCAATCTAAATGCTAAAGTCACATCTTCAAACGCCATTTAAGTCATCAACGCAGTTCCTTTCCCAGCAAACTTGTAATCTCTTAATGCCTAGTGCATTTGAAAGGTCATGGATAGATATATATCTAAAGTTTTTTTTCCATTTCCAAATGCAAACCAAAGTTTGTCTGCCCCTATGTCACGTAATAGCGAAACAGCAATGACATCGGTATCGACTGTTCGAGTCATGACTCAGTTGAGTCTGTGTTTAACTGCATCCTCAAAATTGTATTGAGCAAGCTGCTGTGAATGAAAACTTAAAAGTACTTTATTATTGTCGTCATCTCTCAGAAAACTTTGCAAATTTTGAGGATTTTTTTTACCCTGGATTCGTCTTTGTATTCCCTTTCCCATAATGTAGCTCTTGCTTCTTGTAGCAGCTTTCAAACTACCAGTATTGTCTATGTTTGCATCCGAGACTACACCCACTGTTGTAAAGTTTCAAGGTGTTTTCTAACGAGTATGCTGATTGGGTCTTATGTCCTTACCTTAATAAAATACCTTGAAACTGAAACAACAGTGGATGAAGTCTTTGATGAGTATAGTAGTTGTAGCAACAAATGCTCAGGATATTCTATCTTATCCACCACGTGATGTATTTCAAGTGTAGCACCATGCTCACATTAAGAGACAGACACTAACATCATGGTGCATGTGTCTGATGCAGTGAAACACGAACTTAAACGAGTCATGATTACTGTCGTTATTGGTGATGCTATTTCGCTATTTCGTGACATAGGGGCAGACGAACTATGGATTGTGGTTGGGGAGGCAAAAATCTTTGCATTAATATATATCAATGGCCTTTCAAATGCATTAGGCAATGAGTGATCACACACACTTATTGTGACCCATACCTTTACCGGTTGTGATACGGTTCTCTCTTTGCTTGAAAAGGAAAAAAGACTGCGTGAGAGACATTGATGGCATTTATAGATGTGACTTTAACATAAAGAATGATGTTTGATCGGCATAAATCACCGGGGTAATACTGTAAGATCGCACAAACTTATCAGATGGAGCTAACTATAATTAACGAAGCAAGAAAATAACTATTTGCACAAAAGGGAATGCTAATTATAATTGAGGCTATTCCCTCAACTTGGTCTATAGTCTTTTCAAGCATGTAATACCTAAAATATACTAATGCAGGAGTTAAGGGGACGAGCTTGGGATTGGCTCTTATGCTACCCAGTCCAGGCGCTAATGGATGGCGAAGGGACAAAGAGGATCCCTTTTTCTAAGGCCTCATCATTTTGTCAGAAGCTTGTACATTGTGGATGCAAGAAAGGATGCCGCGATCATTGTTAATGTGGAAAATCGGGTCTCCCGTGCACTGCCTTGTGTGCATGTGGTGGTGACTGTGAATAAACATGTATTCCTGGCCAAATCGTAGTAATTTTAATAATGTTTTAGTACTATAGTGATTTTATTTTGTTTTAATCAATCTATCCAAAACTCTACATCGAAGACATGGATTGAGGACTCATCTTTGAAATTTACGCCATATTTTTACCGGAAGTGTCAACTTTGTATTTAAACATTTACAACATGATAGAGTTAGTGGTTTTGGGGATAACTTAAAGCCAAAAGTTTAATGACCAGCAAAAAAAAAATCATTTTCTTTATATTTTGAAAAAAGTTGAATATTTGAATATTAAATTGATATTTCTAAGTCCGCCATTTCAGCTATAACCGGAAGTAAGGGTTTTTAAGACATATGTATTATACATTGTATCCATCAGAAGCACCAAAGAAAGGTTCCTGCACAATGTAATGATAGTAGCAATACGTTAAAACACATTTCAATTACCTCCCTGAAAAATAAGCTTATTTAAGTACAATGTCCGCCATGTTGGATTTGACCGGAAGTATGGTTTTTGAAGACATCTAATCTATATAATATATCAAAAAGTAGTACATAACAAAGGTTTGTACCAAATATTATACTAGTAGCATGCTAATAACACCTTTTCACATACTAGCCTTCGATATTAGGCTGATTCAAGTATGATGTCCGCCATCTTGAATTTTACCGGAAGTGAAACTTTTTTTTCAAATGCCTCCCTATCTGAAATAAAAGAGTAATAGTTGAGGAAGGTCTATGCCAAATTTCATGCTTGTAGCAGGATGTGCACAATTCGTCTGAAATATGCTTGTAGCTGCCGGACTAGTAGTGATCCTTAACATCTCAATCCTTTTTCTTCGTCTGTAAGCACGCTGCTGCAGCCTACGTTTACTAATGCGTAATGGAGACATCATTAGTATCTTTTAACTACTGCAAATCATCAAAATTATAAAGAGTTAATAAAAAGGGAGAGTTATAGTTTTTTTTCTGAGTCAGATTTTTTTTCGCGCGAACTTTTTTATTCAGTTATTTCGATGCTAGCACTCAAATATTTTTTTTCTCATTATTAAACACTATAATGAATGGGGATTCAGAATAAAAAATTTTCATCTGTATGACCAGAATGTATATTTTTTTTTAAGTTGGGGGTCAGAATATTTTTCAAGAAAAAATCCATTCCCCCCTTCTTCTTTTTTTAAGTCAAATGGTCGTTCCCTAATGCGGGGTTCACACATTGCCGATTATTGCTCCCGTTTGAGATCAGACAGCGATAAGATACGAAAAGTAAAAAAGTCGGATTACTATCCTCAATTATCTGGAATGTCCTATTATTGTCTGAACGCAGTCGTTGAAGTTCGTAACAGATTCCTACAGGTAGGGAATGGTCCGGATAGTTCGGCGAAGCACCCCGACAGTTAGGTGCGCCCCGTAGTATTCGGGGAAACTCATCCGATTTTGCCTAGTCGGATCACAAGCGCGACTATGTCGTGACAGATTCTGATGTATCGGATCAAAATCCTAACAATCTTAAGTGTTTTCTGGACGGTGTCCGGTGGAACGGGAATGATCTGGAGAAAATTTTCATTCCTGTTTTTCTGCCGACTGAGTCCAGATTGCATCCAGATCTTGTCGATTTCGAACCGTCTTTTCCGAAACCGTTCCGGAACAGTCCCGTTATTAATACGAAATTCGTCAATGATACCTACGTCTGAGTGCCGACAATTCCAGAATACAATACGACTGAGACCCGATAAAGCCGTTTGCAATACGATAGAGCGGACAGTGATAGGTTATCTTCTGACAGTACATGATCATCCCGAGTATACCGACAGTTTTCGAATGGATAACTTCCGTCAGCGTCGGTTTACTGTCTGATCACTGTCTGGTCTCTGTCGGATTACATTCGGTTTAATCGGGACGCAGTCGTGACAGACTCGGTTGAATTTTACCATGCGAAAGATACAAATCGGATTACAGCTTGCAAGAGAAGTTGCATTACACCGAGTAAAAATATTTGCGTCTTCGCTCGGTCATTTTCGGTATAACTCAAATCTTGAGTTCCTAATTGGTTTTGGATTTCATGCTGTTCGACGATGGCTCGATATATTTCTAAGCCACTATTCTGATAATCACTATCCTTATTATCAATAAATATTAGATTACTGTTTGGCACACAGCAGCCGACGGAACCGAATAAACATATTCTAACTGGTGCGAAACTGCCTTGATCCTTTGTTCTAGTTGCCCAAAGTTGGTTTCAACAGTATTCCACTGAATCAATCGCTCGACGTCGTTAAATCGATGATCAAATTGATCCAAATGATTGTCGATATTATTCATGAATCATAGTTTTCATGTAAGCCAACTCATCCGACTCTGATGTAATGAACGCCATGATGACCCCTATAAATGGACCCAATGCGCCAAGGTAGGGTCAAATATATTTTGCAATATTTGTTAAAGAATCTCTGAATTACTTCTTTTCAAGCATTTCCGCTATCCGTTTTCCGAGTTCAAGGCCAACAGCAACTTGTTCTTTTTGATCCGGAGAAAGGGTAGGCGAGGAAAATAACATCAATATAGTTACCAAGAAAGACCATTTGGGTGCCAACTCTGAAATGATAAAGGTACAATAACAATTTAATAAAATGAATATATACAAATTCCGTATAGAATATTCAATGAATTATTATAAATGATTTAGGAATAAAAAAAAATAGGCTTGTGTCCAGAAATAAGCCCAGCCAAATAGTAGTTGCTTCTGCTTCCAACAAATGGTAATATGAATATTTCTTTGTGGGAGAGTAATTTTAGTGTTCATGTGTAGTCCGCGTTTCTACTATAATTGATAAGCATGCGTAGTCCGGGTTTCTACATGTATTTATTAAAGTTGTACAAAATCGAACATGTAAAATGTTGTTTGTTTATAGTTATTACGTGTTCGGTTAATTATAGTAAGTTCGATTGGGATATTGAGTTCATGCACGAGTGAACGCAGGTGGTTTAAAGTCATTCGAGCCATTGCAGTCAAAGTTTACAGTAGCATTTTGCCAAATAAATAATAGTATCAATCATATTATTTATTTGCAGATTTGTGGACCACAAGTATGACCAGTACAATCTGCTTAATAGCTGTGTATTTATATGAACTTTCAACAATATTACTATACTCATATTCATAATAAAATGTGAGCTTGTCTCTGGAAGTGGCGTCTCCCATGTAAGAGTTTGTGGTTTTTTTTTATTAATATGTTATGTTCGTTTTGAGTTTACAAATTAGAATTTAATATAATTGATAAGCAGGTTCGAGATAAGAAATGAAATCTTAAAAGTGTGGGGTAAAACTGCAGGATAAATTTGTCTATGGTTACAAACTCTTATTACATTTGGTATTAGGTGGAGTGTTGCTTCGTAATTTTTAAGATTTAAGGTGGAAACGCAAATCGGATAAACAGGTCATACATTAATGGGTAATAATTATAATAGCGAGTAGGTTGAGATTTCCGCTATTTGACTTGTTTGAAGATTTCGTCTTACTGATCAGTTTTCAGTTTAAAGGTTCTTTTATCTTTTATATTTTTGAAGAAAGCACCCAAAACGAAAAATATTAAAAATTGTTATTAGAGGGAAATGACTCCTAAAAGAAATTCCCCCACCATTTTGACGCAAAAAGATAAAAGTTGAGGACGAATACAAATGCCAAGGTTTGGAAAAGTTCTTTCGACCCTTAGGTCAGGTCGACCCAAAAAGAAAGGAAAAAAAAGCTTAGCGAGCGTGGCTTTTCGTCCGGTTTCTAAAGCTTCGACGGTACAAATAAATTGATAGTTTGTCTAAATAAACTGACAGTTGGTCTACAATGTACATACATCGTTTATTAATCGAGCAAGTGTCAACTACAATATTTATTTGAAAATAGCCGACAATATTTACCGGCCGATAATAACCAAAGCAACACCAATCAACAATCAATTTAGCGATTTGCTTTACCATAAAGTTGAAGTCTTTTAAATAAATTTTAAACCAATCATACTTTGATTTTGACGGCTTTAAATGTACGCCTGTATTAGGTGAGGCTGCAATCTAGTGGGTGGACTTTTCAAATTGTTTTAACCATTCAGGTGATGTGGTATGTTTGCAAGTGACAGTGTTATAGAATATGGAAAAAAAATTTGGGACCACTTGTGCCTGGGCAAGTGAAATTGTAAATTTTACTTGTCCGACTCCGGATGAAACGTTATTTGCCCCGATTTCCTTATGAATTTAGGAATGAAGATGGCAACTTGTATTTTACTGTAAACGATTATGGTTTAAGCAGTTTTGAAACACATTTAGTTTAAACGTATTTTATTGTCTAAATATACAAAAGGATTGGATACAAGTTATAATATATAAGATAGTCCTCTCCATATAAGTACAATATACATAATTTCAAGATGACAGCAATTATATATTCCAGTAGAGTAGGAAAAATATATACAATAGATATATTATGTTTAAACAGTATAACAGTTGCATACGAGTACACTTTAAGATATAGCAATATTAATCAAAGAATCGTTTTGTATGGCGTATATAACTATGTAAATTTCTGAAAAAGATTGTGTTTTGTTCAACAGTAATTTCGTCTGTTCCAAATAAAATGTTCTATGGAGATATCAGCTAAGTGTTAAATGTTTTTAAAGAGCTGATTTCTAAAATTTATGTAGAGTGGACATTCTGAGAAAAAATGAATCGAATCTTCTAATGGACACCCACATTCACAACTTGGATCATTTACTAAATTAACTCTGTATAAATCAGCTTTTAAAGGACTAGATATGTGTCGTAATTTTGTATGTAGTATATTTTCCTGTTTCTAATGAAATAATATTTAGGTACCAAAATAAAATATCATTGCTCCGGATGTTGTTTTTGAAATTTGGAGATGATTGTATGGATCTAATATCTAATGGTAATAGATTCCATGCACGAATTGAAGAAGGGAAAAAAGATTTAGAAAATATGTCCAATCTACATTTCGGTGCTCTATAGTGAGAACGGTTTCTTGTTTTATAATAATTATCATCTATATAATTCGAGATACTATCCATAAGATATTCTGGAACATTATTGCTGTGTATTTTATGAAATAAACATAATTTACGTCTATTTCTTCTAGAACTCAAAGTTTTGCATCCAGTTTCAAAAAGTAGGGATTCTATACTTGCAAATTGCGGCAGCCCAGTAATAATTCTGGTTGCCTCAAACTGCAAGCGCTCAATTTTTTCAGAATCTCTAACACAACATCCATCCCATAGCTCGCATGCATATTCTAAAAGTGGAAGTATGTATGCAAGACATATCTTATTAAGATTGTTTCTGTTAAGAATATATTTCAATTTTCTTAGAACAAAAATTTGTTTACTGGCACTACAGCAAATGTTATCTATATGTACTGACCACTTGCAATTATTAGAAAAAGTAACACCCAAATGTTTTTGGTCATCAACCTTTTTAATAAATTGTCCGTTAAGTTTCAAATTAAAAGGCTGTGAATCCTTACGGCAATTAAAAACCATATGTTCTGTTTTCTGAGGAATAAAATCTACAACCCATTGTTTTGACCAATCATTTAATGTTTCTAGATCCTTATTTAATCTCCTTTCTATATTTATAGCATTATTCGAGGATTACATGAGTGAACTATCATCGGCAAAAAGTCTAACTAAATCTAACTAAATGAAACACATTGAAAAGGGTAATCATGGTCTTGTTTGTATGTTATGATAATAAACAGATATATAAGTGTAGAGGATACTTGTCAATTTCGCTCGGTTCAGTTCATGTTTGTCCTCAAAGCTAAGTAATATCGCATGGGATTGTATATATTGGATTTGAACTACAAATGTATTAAAATTGTTATGCTTTATTTAAAATTTAAATCGATTATAAAGACTTCGATTAAAAAGTATAGCGATAGTTAAACGCTTCTGGCTCAATTTCTGACAAACATATTATTTCATTTGTTACTTGATGAATAATGAACATATAATCAAAGTTCAGAAATATATTATATCATGGATAAGCTCGAGTGGATAAGTTCTTATGTTACCATGGAAACATCAAGATAAGAAAATTAAAATTGCACATCTGCACTAGGTACTTATTAATATCATTTACTCGCATATATTACTCGCAGTGATACTTAAACACCTTTTGAAATGAACTTTAACTGTAGTCATTCGATGCAATTATCTTATTGAATAAAAAAAACATATATATAAGTTGATGAACAAGATTTACATCAGTTATGCGCAAGGACAAAAACGTTGAAGAGTAGATTCCATAATTGGCAAGTTATTTATAAGTGTGGTCCGATGAATTCCATTTACATGATTTACTCTCTCTCTGACTTTTATAGAGTATGCATTGAAGATCTTGCTTTATTTTTTGCATGATAAAAATGGAAGGTATACTTCAAAACATTAAGACATTGTTCTTAAAAAATCAAACAAAAGGCGGATACTAAAATTCATACTGTTTCAACACATTATGAAATCTAAGATGCAAATGTCTATAAGATCAATATATTTAGGATATATGCAACTAAGACAGTTAACCGGTATTACAAATAAACTCTCAAAAAATTACTAGTTAATGAATTATACAATTTTTATTCTAAATATAATCAAAGTTTCCTAAAATAAAACCATGCTAAAAAGTTGAGATTTAAACTGATCATTGTTCATATAAAACAACGATTAGAAAAATTGTCTCATGAACAAGTCATTTTTTTTTGTTCTTTATTTTTTTCGACTTTTTAAAAGCTTTAACATAATGTAATGCACGGATTTGAGTAGCTCCCATTTTGAAATTTTAATAATTTTATATTTTTTTGTTCCATTATGAACGATAGAGAGAAGTGCGGGCGAGCGAGCAAGCGAATTCTTTTATTCCTTTTCTGAAGAAAAATTTTGATTGGGAAAAATGGCTTTTTCTAACATTAAAACAATATAATCAAAATACAAACAACTGTCCATTCTTTTTAAAATACAACATGTATGTTTAATTGGCTAACTTGATCAACAATAAATGTTCCAAACTGATCCTTATTTAAAATGCATGTATTGTGTTCCTACAATCTGAATAATTATCGATTGGAAAAAAAGAACGTGTTGGACAAATACTGTGTACTTATACTGTGTATAGAAGCACTGTATTGCAAGGTAACCACAGATGGTAGGTATACACAACTACTGTTTGAAGACTCTGTTTACATGAACTTGATTATATGGTAACCACCGACGGTAGGAATGGACGACAAATACTGATTACTAAGACTGTGTATAGATGCACTGTATTGTATAGAAACTACCAAGGGTGGGTTTAGACCAAACTGTATATAGACTGAGTATAGGAGTATTGTATTTTAAAGTAACCATCGATGGTGGTTATAAATAAATTGTATTTATTTATGGTAACCACCGACGGTAGGTATAGACAATTACTGCATTTAGACTGTGTATAAGAGTACTGTATCGTATGGTGAACACCGATGGTAGGTATCGACACATACTGTATATGATCGTAAATTGTTTATAGGAGAACTTATTGAATGGTAACCACCGATGGTAGTTCTAGATGAATTCTGTATATGCACTGTGTACAGGAGTACTGTACTGTATGGTAACTACTTACGGTAGGTATGGACAAATACTGTATATAGACTGTATATAGTACTGTACTGTATGGTAACCACTGATGATAGTAAATAAAAATACTGTATATAGACTTGTACAGGAATGCTGTATCATATACATAGGTATAGACATATACTGTATATAGACTGAGTATAACTATAAGAGTACTGTATTGAATGGTAACCGCCGACGGCATATATCGACAAATACTGTATATAGACTATGTATAGCTATACTGTATTATAGGGTAACCACCGACAGCAGGTTTACACACATACTGTTTGAAGACTGTGTATAGGTGTACTGTATTATGGTATTATTACGTACGTATTTATGTATTGGCCTTGTTATTGGTCCGAGGCTTGCACTATTGGCCTGAGGCGAAGCTAATACAGCTGACCAAGGACCAATTACAAGGCCAATCAAGAAATACTCACGTAATGATACCTTTATTAATTAACTAACGTGTTAACATTTGTTTTATTTCATTTAACAAGAACGTAGATACGGTTATACATATCTTTCTCTCTCATTGTCAAAATAGCCCACTAATTATTTATGCAATGGAAAATCACTGACATAGTTCAGAATTGGTAAAAGGATTGGGCACTTAGTATTTAAAGCAGGTGAAATTTAATATTATTTTCAATTTTTTAATATTTAATTTATTCAGAATTACTACTGAAATAAGTTTCGCTGATCTCAGATAACATTAAGAAGGGCTCCTGCAAATGTAGGCAGTTCAAGACTAGGGTCTGCTAAAAGGTAATCTCCCATAGTTTTATGCTGAACGTAGACGTCATCGCAAGAAGAAAGTTGCAAAAAGAAAGCATTAGAACTGCATTCATTATATCCAGTGTCGCCTGATAATACCTTCCCAACTGTATTCCTGTTTACAATAAGCTTCAGCACAATATAATGATTTAGGTGTGCACATGCTGTTACGGAAAACTGGCACAGGCCGCTTACAGTAGCGATAAAGTTTCCATGTACACTGAAGTAGGCGTTCCCAATGTTAAGTTTGACGCAGTCTAAGGAGATTATTTGCTTTTGGCTGGTGATGTCTTTCGTGAGCTCAGCAAAAAAGGCAACTGGTGCATGTTTAAGTAAAGCATCAAAAGAAAAATAAATATTTAAAAGGTAAACCATTTGTATATATAAGGTACTGTGGATTCATTAATATTCGTTGGATACCAATTTTCGTGGATTTCGTGGGGCCAAGGGAACCACGAATTTAAATGATCAACGAAATACAGATTTTCTAAAGGAATGTATGCATAATTTGCCAAAACAACGAAATTAAATATCCACGAATATGCAAGTTTTCATCAATCCACGAAAATTAGTACCCACGAAAATAAATGAATCCACAGTATATGATTTTGGTACACAAAAAAAAATTGTGGTCTAAAATATTGACTTCAAGTTATCGTTTTATAATGTGTCTAGTAAAGAATTAAAATCGGGTTTCACATCATCAACATATCGAAGTTGCCCGAGATGACGGTCTCTTCCTATATCGAAGTTAACACAGACGTGTCGCTGGAATTTGCTCAGTTTCTATTTACTTCAATGTATTTTGTAATGGGTTGCAACAGGGACTTTCTATACTAGTTAGTATAGAAAGTCCCTGGTTGCAAATGAGGGGCAATAGATACCAGAGGGACAGTCAAACTCATAGATCTAAAATAAATTGACAACGCAATTTCACCTAAAATAAATAATAATTTTATTTTTCCGATAAGAATTTTGTTTAAATGCTGTTGTTTTTTTTTTTTTTTTTTTTTTTTTTAACTGCTTCATGTTTTATTGATAGTTTTCACATTTGTAAGCGGATACATCAAATACCGGTACCTTATCGCGGCCTCGTTAACCGTTAGTAGTATATAATAAATGTTGTTAGTACTTGTTAGTTTATTTTCTCTGTAATACATACATCTATAAATTATAATATTTCCAACTAATTGTGTTAGTTTATTACAAATATAAATATATTACAATATAAACATATATAAACATATATAATTGCAAATCATTCACATTTATAATTACGTAATTTTGTTCCGTATTTGACTTTTACTTTTACATCTTCATAGGATACAATCTACTTGACACATATTGCTCGTTTAGAAAATTCGTGCGTGTGTCTAGTGTGATCAAATAATCGTAACATGACATGATTGAAGGATAATATAGTTCATGTATTAATCTTTTCGCTTTTGGATTATTATCAAAAGGTAAGATATTATATGTAAATTATTATCGAAATACAAATGTATTGTCTTTCACAATAATATGTGCGTTATTGTGTTATGATTTAAGGTTTAGAAATGGGGTGTAATTTAAAGGTTTTCTTTACGGACGCTGAGGTGTCAATTTTTATTTTGCATCTGTAGTATTTCATTTTAAAGATACATGAGTAAATATTTTCTACATTATGTTTCGCAACTATATATGAATACTATGTTTATATATTTTATAATCTAACAGTTAAAGAAATTTTTGAAATTTGCGAATTAGATTACTTATTTTTCACATATCTGTTAACTTCAAAATATAATTCAAATTCGTTTTTGAAGATGTTGTATATGTCGGCGGGTTTTGTTCTTTGTTCCGACGTGTAAAATGATTTGTAAATTGAGAAACCTATCAACGTTATAATAAGATTTATGTCATTATAATGTCGGTCTCCGATTTTATATCCAAAGACTATATCTATTAAGTTTATTTTCTTACAGAAGTTTATGATTTTCATTTTTTCTGTTATTTTATTCCACAAGTCTTTTAAAAATTCACAGTCGATAAAAAAAATGTTGATAATTGTCTCTGCATTTACATAAAGCACACTCTGAGGTATTAGATATTTTCCATTTGAAAAGATTTTCTGTGTTCTGTAATATATAGCTTAATAATTTCCAATTTATAAACTTTAAGTTTGTTTATGTATATTTCTTTGTTTGTAAAGGATAAGGAGTGTCTAATTTGTAATAGTTTTGTGCCTAATATTCTTTGCCATTTTATTATTCCAATATTTGGAGTAATTTTGTTTTTTATAAAATATTTATAGACGGTTTTGTTGTCCTGATCTGCTAAATGTATTTCTTATAGTTCTTGTCGTGTCTTTGTCATTACAATTTCCATTCCAATGAAGTTAAGTTGTTTTGTTCGAATTTATGGGGGGGGGGGGGGGATGGATTTTAATTTCAATGTAGTTTATATTACGCAATTTTGAAAAAAATAATGATTTCGTAGCTTATAACAAGACACAGATTTTAAAGAATTGTCAACTTGACTTGATTCAGTTAACATTATTAATCATTTCCAACATAGCTCAACACATTTTTGATGAATCATTAGCGACGAATCGTTAGGTTTATAGTAAAAATACTCGAAATTCTGATATAATTGCAATGCAGACATGCTCATTCTATATTTTGTTGTATGTCATCAAAGTTCCTGATTAAATGGTTGTTATAGTGTTTTTCTCCCAAGATCAAGAAAAAGCATACATTTAACTGATAAATATTGGATATTTATGAAAAGTGAAATAACAAAAATACCGAACTCCGAGGGAAATTCGAAACTGAAAGTTTATAAATAAAAAAGAATGTCGTGTAAGGTTTTTTTTTCCTTTTCTAAACATATGAAGAGATATTGGACAACTTATCTTCACGTCAAACCAAATTCTTCGTGGATCTATTTCATTATCCACAAGGGGCAGAATATTCAACGATGACAAAAAAATGGATATTTACATTCATAAACTGTTTCATTACATTATGAAATCTAGGATGTAATTGTCTATTTCTATATATGATCAATATATTAAGAATATATACAACTGAGACAGTAAATCGGTATTACAAATAAACTCCCCCAAACATTACTTGTTAATGAATTATACATTTTTTATTTTAAATATATTCAAATTTTCCTAAGATAAAACCATGATAAAAAAAATGGTATTTAAACTCTCCATCGTTCAAATAAAACAACGATTAGAAATACATGTATGACCTCATGTACAAATATTTGTTTTGTTCTTTTTTTCGACTTAAAAGCTTTACAAAATGTATGTAATGCACGGATTTATATTGTTCAAATCGTGAAATTTTATAATTCATATGTTTTGTTCTGTTGTGAAAGATAAAAAGAAGTGCAAGTGATCCAGCGAAATCTGCTGAAGAAAATTTTGATTGGAACGAGTGACTTTATTTAGCAGTAAAACAACAACAAATAAAAATAAAATCCATTCTTTTTGGAAAACAAATTGTTTAACTGACTAAATTGATTAACAATACATGTTCCAAACTGCTCCTTATTTAATATGCATGTATTTTGTTCCAAAAGAACGTGGTGTGCTAACCCAGCAAAACAATACCTACATTAAATTTGCAATACCAAAAACAACGATACAGTTTTAATATTGTTATTCTTCCTGTTAAATCCTGGTACCTTTGATAACTTTTTAAGGTACAGTTAATTTGTTATTTCAACTTCAATCTATTTGCAAAAGGATAACTATTATAAAGTCAATAGCTTTAGTTTTGAATAGTGAAATACTGAAATTAAAACTTAGTTTAATCTCGGATTAAACGTAATTTATCATTTTGTTTAAACATATTTATTTATAATTGATTGAGAAACAAGTTATTACAATTTATCTTAATCCCTTTCCACTTTGCTGGTGCGAGTGCTGCCTTTTTGTGGCATTATTCTGCTTTTTTTTCGAAATTTACAAGGATGTCTTTTACGTTCAATAGAAATTGCTCTCTCTTAACACAGGTTTGCCATTTACCACCGACTCCCGACGGACTATCGTTTATAAACTGTAAAAAAACAAATTCTTAATCTTGAATAAACCACAGCTATGTGATATAAATAAGATATTAGACAAAATTAAACTAAATAAAAATCGAAATGTCACTTTTTTTCCGTTATCGGTCAGGGAATGACACTGGTTAAAAGTCACAAATAATGGCTTAAATATAATTTTCATAAAACAGTTTCTATAGCCTTTTACTTCTTGGATCGGTGAAACATGTAATAATGTATTCTTGTGATTCACTACTTTGAAGAAATAAAATAAATTGACTAGTGAAAAGAACTTATTATTTTCAAATTTAATGCTTGCATGGAGCTAACAAACACACAATCCGCTTCATAATAAAATAATGAATTTCCTTTGGGTCCCATGATTACTCTTAAGGATTATGTACCCTTGTGTTGATTCAATGCTAAACATATGCAAAAACACATGGAAATTTTATAGAAAACCCACAGCCTTTATCCTTGTACTCTCATATTTGGAAATTTGGTGACTGATAGATATAATAGTATTATTGCATGCAGTGCTAGCATTGATTTCATTAAAACAAGTTAATTAATGTAGTTATTGGTTAGAACAAATATAAATATGGACCAAATCAAGTACACCTTTTAGGATGCACTCGACTTTAGTGACTTAGCACGAGGTGTTTTGGAATTTACAGGTGCTTAGATCATTTTTTTTTTAGCAAAAAATAAACGCTAGCACATCATAGAAAAGCAAGTGAGTAATCTATGTTTCAAATTTTATAACAAAAATCTCTGTATTTAAGGCTGTGGATTTTCTATAAAAATCTTTGTTTATTTGCCTCAAAGTCCTCTTTTTCTATGAAATGCAATGAAACAGTAAATAATAATGCTTTGCATCAAGTTTCCCCTGGGAATATGTACAAAATGGCCTATCTCTATTATTCATTATATCTGTAGTTTTGATACATTGAAGTGGAATAACTCATTTCCACAATTAAACTTTTTTTATACTGTTAATAAAAATGAAATGGACCAATTTTGACAAATTTAACTTAAAAAAAAACAATAGGTAGGTGTTAATATAAGAAAGTTTTATCATATTTGAGGTTTTTTCCTGTCAAATTTACAAAGCTGTCAATTTTGTAAATTTGTGATTTTTCTGTTTTAAGAACAAAATGCATATTATTTCAACTTCTGTTATAAATAATTAAAAAATACACATCTAAGATACTTGAAAAGAAAAAACGTGATTCGGGATGCATGTTCTACTGGTAAAATCATTTCTTGAACCCCTCACTCATTTTCTCAACAAATTTGCAAAAAGGACTGACTTGATTTGTGATAAAATTTTAAAAATTACTCAAAAACAACTTATTGTAAATATACATTTTTCACAGAGTTAAGTTTGATTTTTTTAAATTCATTGATATTTACCACTTGTATCACATTTCTTTTTAATAATTTCAGAACGAGATTTTAACGAGATTTGAACGTCAGAAGAGTACATCCTTAAGGAATAGTTGTGAAATATTTACATTAATCCGAAGTTCAACTCCCACAGCTCAAGAGCACCTTATTAGAAAATATTCGAAATCATAACGGAGCTTCTTTCAAACAATCTTAACAGTTTGTGTTGCAAACTTTTCGTTTTCATCCTGTCATATGCACGGCCAATTATTTTCCAATCCTCCTTCTAAAGCTCAAGATAAAATTTGAATATAGGGGTCCAGGCCATGTAAATATATCCTACAAATCTATGAGTTCCATGAAATATTTCTTATTCTAATATGACGTGTTTCTTTTGCTTTGTGAACAAACCTATGCTCTAAATCCAATAAAATTTGTTTGCACATGCGTATATTGACTTCTTCAGAATAATGAATTTTATCAAATCAGCATGCACTTAATATATTTCCTTAACTTTAAAACACTTGCAAACTCTTAGATGGTGCACATGATGTTGCTAATTCATTTATTATGACTGTAATGTGTTGCATTCCGAAATTTATATATTTGACCTAGATACGACAACCGTTCATGCTGGATGTTCAAACTCCTCCCTCTGAAAAATCACAGTGCCAGCCGTTTGCTTCTTTACAAACAAAAAAGTGAGGTTCATGGCAGAGCCTACACAAACGCTTTTAAACTTATACTTATCGAACATAGAAATTACCTTAATTGTCCTATTCAGAATCGAAATAATTGATGCAAGCTATACTTTATTGTAGTTTTAACATGGGTAGGCATTATGTTCGTGTTATTTTAGCCCTCACTATCGCTCGGGCAAAAATTATCACGAATATAATGCCTACCAATGTTAAAACTACAATAAAGTATAGCTTGCATCAATTATTTCTTAATTAACATTTATAGATTATAACATTGGTTTTTTTTTTATTCAAATCAGCCCTGGTATCATTCAGAGACTCCAATATAAGCCCGAGGCCGTAAGCGAATTCACATGTCTTAATGCAAATATTAATTAAAAAATTGAAAACAAAAGGTTTTCGTTTTATTTTACGGAAGCGTATTAGCGCCACACATTTTGTTTTTCATTTTTCTTACTATTTTTGCGTTAAACGCAAACCTTTGCGAAACAATGCAAAACTTTGCGAAATAACGTAAACCTTTGCGAAATAACGTAAACCTTTGCGAAATAACGTAAACCTTTGAAAAAAAATGCTTGAATATTTAGAACATATCATTGACAAATATTGAGTAGGATAATAGATAAAAGAAGATGTGGTATGAATGGCAATGAGACAACTTTCCATCCAAGTCACAAAATCAAATCATTTAATATGGGTCAAAGTACGATCTTCAACACAGAGTCTTAGCTTACACCGAACAGCAAGCTATACTGGGCCCCAAAAATTATATACATGATAATACATGTATATATATATATTACAAAGAACATTTAATAAAATGAAGTAATATCGAAGAATATAAAAAATCAACCATGCTAATACAGATATAGCCACGGGACTTTATAACTAAAACAGGGCTGTGTATTTTTCACATGTCGCGCTGTATCTCAAAAACTATTTCTGATTATTGCTTTAAACTTCACACACTTCTTAATTATATTAATCTAAAGATCTGTATACTTTTTGGTGATGATTCCAAATTTTATTTTGGAGTTATTGAGTTTTTTGAAAAAAAGAGGGGGGTTTTCACACGTTGTTTCGTATCTTAAAAAGAATTTATGACTATTTCTTAAAACTTTACACACTTCTTAGTTATATTAATCTAAAGATCTGTATATTTTTTGGTGATGATTAAAAATTTCATTTTAGAGTTATTGAGTTTTTTTGTTAAAAAAAAAAGGTTTTTTTCACATGTCGCGCCGTATCTCAGAAACTATTTATGATTATTGCATAAAACTTCTCACACAAAACGAAGGGCGTATCATGCGCTTATGGCTCATCTGTTTATTAACAATAAAGTACCACGGATGGAGAACATATCAATCTATTAGTTCAGTAATTTTCGTGTCTGCCCTTCCACTATGTGACTCAAAAAAAAATTCCAAAAAATGGGTAACAATTGTATCGAAAAGAGAAAATCGAGTGTACCTTTATGTTAGGGCGTGTCTGAGTTGAATATTTCGTCTTAAAACGTTTAAAGCAAGAGTATTTGATACATCATCTCGCTTCAGATTCTATCATTTTTATATATCAAAGCTACAGGTTGACTTTATAACATCAGAAATTAACAGTACTAAAAGATGAAATATATGAATCCAGTAAAATACCTTTCTGATGAATCACAAAAATAGAGTGTTCGAATAGCTAATTTTTACTAAAAGTACTTGGCGACAATCTTTTAAGTTGGATGGTAAAAATGCATATTTTCGAAAAAACATTATTTTTTGTGTATGATAATTAGGGTTTATAGTCTTCAACCACTGAAAATATTTAGTCTGCCCTTCCACGAAATATTTAATAAGAATTTTCTAAAATGTTTATAAATTTCGAAAATTCCACCTGACAACTGATCAGACAATAGTTGACTCAATGCAGACAAGAAAATTAACTGATGGTCATTAGCTATAAAAAAAGAAGATGTGGTATGATTGCCAATGAGACAACTATCTAGTAGATATATTTGAGTTTTAAAATACAACTGACATATAAGGATTGCAATGGTGCTATGTGGATAAATTTATCGGTTTTCAAGAGATAAATTGGCAGCGCTTCATCCCTACAATGGCTTTCATTTATACGATTGTAAAAATGAACTGGCGTAATGGGGATATAATTTTGACGAAGTAGAATCCTGACTGCTTATTCCTATGCATATTTATTATAAAGATTTGGCCTTGTATTTATGTTCTTTTCTTATTTACTAGTAAATCACAACCGAAATTAATGACAGACGGACAGATATACAAAACTTCATGAATAATTTAAATCAAGATGTTTGCATTATTTCACAAATGTTTGCGTTGTAACGCAAAAGTTTGCGTTATAACGCAATAGAACGCAAAAATAGGAAGAAATATTAAAAAAAAGTTATGTGGCGCTAATACGCTTCCGTATTATTTCATAAATATCTAATATATTGTTGTTTTCGGGATTTGTCTGTGACATGCAAGCGTATTGGTGGTAAAAGGTGTCACACCAAAATATTTGTTATGATTATTGATTATTTTTATTTCAAAAGTCAGGAATATGGCAATCAAATATTCGTTTCGATGTATGTTGGCGTTTTGTTTTTGTTACACTTCGGTGTTTCTGTTGTTCCTGAGTTTTCCTCTTTAAGTTGACGAGTTTCCCTCGGTTCTTGTTTGTAAAAAGTTATCAAAGGTACAAGGCTTATGCAACCCGGATTTGTTTTCCTAGAATCGATTTGTGACTTTTGAACACATATACTTAATCATATTTCCCTAATGACAGCAGTGATGATAATCAATTATAAAAATTTAAATTGCAGAATATTAAGTGCAATATATCATCTCCTTTTTTCAACCAATCTTTTAATATGGGAAGAGAGGTGTCGATGTACCTAAATGGACGAATGAGGTTAACTTAAAAAGTAAAATCACAAAAATACTGAACTCAGAGGAAAATCAATTCGGAAAGTCCATAATCACATGGCAAAATCAAATAACAAAACGCATCAAAAACGAATGGACAAGAACTGTCATATTCCTGACTTGGTACAGGCATTTTCAAATGTAGAAAATGGTGGATTGAACCTGGTTTTATAGCTAGCTAAACCTCTCACTTGTATGACAAAAACCAAAGTTTTTGATGCCATGTAACAAACTCGTCGTAACGTTGAGTATGATCCAATTTGTTGGTTAAGTTAAATTTGGATGAATAAATATTTTACGGAACGACTATTTGACTCTGAGCAGGGAGGGGGTAATTGTCTTTCGCTAAAATATTGACTACTTTAAGTAATAGACACAGTGTAGATACTATTCTGTACGCTTTCCGGAAGTCGCTATTTTCGAAGCGATGATTTCCAACTGGCTAACAGGACGGTTTTGCCTACGGTGACTTTTCTCATCATTTGTTTACTCCTATATCTATAAAGTGCTTTGAACATCTTCACTGTATGTATAGCATCATAAATATGAGTAACTGCAACAAAAACATGCATTAGAATATAAAATATACGTGTGCATCACACCAACTTGATAGAAAAAAGTGAAATCGATGGACAATTTTGCTCTCGTAGTACAAAGCAAATAATCTTTTATTGCAAATATTTGCATCAGATTACAGCTAAATATATACTGTTTCAATATTCTTTTCGTATTTGCATAGAATGTTCGTATTTCCCATACAAAAATATGTTTTCCTTGAGGATCCCAAAATAAATTACTATACGATCAGTCTACAACTGACTGTATTCTAGAAGCGATTTCAGACTTTTTGACTGTATGACCAGTCGTGATTTTGAAGAAAAAAACAACTGTTCCGTCAGTCTTATTTAAAATCAAATGCCTAAAAAGCAATACATGATTAGCTTGTGGACTTTGTAATAGTGTATCGTAGCATTTATCTGTTTAGCTATTACATTTTTAAAGACTATTTACACCGTCCGCCGTTGGCCAATTGGTGATAACATAAATCAAGCTTGTCTCATTTCAAATTACAAAAATGGATAAAGAAAGCTTTGCGTAGGGGGATAATTGATGTGATATAATTTGGATAAGTTTACAGAAATCATTACCTGTATCAATACAATGAATTTAAAATGAAAAGTATTTTATCAGTTTACCTAAGGAGATTTCTGGGTTAAGACCATATGTCATTGTACAGATTGCATTTGTTAATTGCGTGGCAGCTTATGAAAATGATAATAATTTGCTTATGTACTTTCACCCTGTTTAGCATGATTTTCCACAGAAAAATCGGTTGGTAGGTTGAAGCGACCATTAAAACGTTTAAACCCGCTGTACTACAATTTTTAAAATAAATTGGGACTTGGATTAAGAGTTGTCTCATGGGCACTCATACCACATCTTCTTATTTATATTATTTTGGTGATGTTAGAATGCTGCCAAACATTGTCCATGTGCTTTACTCATGAACCGTTCAATCAAAGCTTTTAAAATTTTAATTTGTCGTTACTGATGCCAAAATGGAGGTCAAGTTTGATATCGACGATTTTTCCTTTTTTTGATCATGAGGTATGCTTCTTGAAAGGTTTAAAAATGGTGTTTCCAGTCGTGTCCGTGCGTTAAGTCATGAATCGTTCAATCATACAACTTTTCAAACTTTAATATGTTGTTACTGATGGTAACATGGAGGTCAAGTATGAGATTGATGATTTTCAAATTCAACGTTCAAGAGAGATGGTTCTTGAAAGATTGAAAAATGCAAGATATAAATAAATGGTTTATGAGGAGATGCGCTTACAAAACCGGGGAAACATATTGAAACGGTCCAACGGACGAACGGAAAGACGGACTTCATTATCATTATAAACCACCGCTTTACAAAGTGGTGTACAATTGAGTGTCAAAGAGACAGATGTACATCCAAAACAAAGTGAGTAACTGTGATCAATTATAGGCTACAGTACGGCCTCGAATGTGTGTGAATACATGCATTTTTATATAACAATTAAATCTGTGTATTTGTATAATTTAAAGTATAACGGAGGACATTTATGAAACTTGTTTATACAATAAACATTCCTCTTATTTTAGAAACATTTAAACATCCTTATACTTAATGTAGTAAGTCGAGTACACCCTATAAAGCTAAAACATGTTTCATAAGTTTTCAGGATGTGAATTTATTGAAATATATTTGTGTTGTTTAGAAAAATGCAACCTTCTTATGTATCGTAAATAACTTTGAAATCACCACTAGAATACAGTGAAATCAAGACTGATCAAACAGTTTCAAAATATATAAGCGAGACTGATCGTACAGTGAGAAATTCAAACAAGTGTAATTTTCTTATTTCTGGCTTCAAAGATCTGGTAGAAACTTTTACCACCACTAAAATATACATCATTCAGTTAATTAAGTCTGGTTTTTACGTTAATTTGTACACTATTAAGAGGATAAAAAGATTGTTTTTAGGTTCACCGACTGATTTTCCTTAGTGATGCACTTGAAAATCTCTTGATTAAGGCAAAGACATGAATAATGAATGTGCTGAATTTAATTCTAAACCATTTGAGAATATCGATGTCAGCTAAATTAATCATTAAGCACTGTACAGATGATCAACTTACCGTTTAATTCAGTATATCCATCAAATTTAAAATGTGATCCAAAAAGTTATCGCTTCGAAAATCGCGACTTCCGGATAGCGTAAAGAATAGTATCTACACTGTGATATATAAACAGACTAGGAAAATAATGATTTCTAATTTAATGATCGCATGGTAACAAAGCTTCAGAATGAAAAAAGTACCAACCTATTTCATCATGAATTAATTGCTCTAAAGTATTTGAATATTGTCAAAATATAGGACTGAAAACATTCTCATAATTCAAGAATAAGATACCAGAAAAAATTTAAATTCCAACGCAAGTCTACAGTCCCAAAAATGATTTAAAATTTGTAGGTTTTTTTTTAATCCAATCATACCAGAGTTAATGTATGGATATCGGAAAATTAGGGTCCCATAATTACTCTCATGAATTGAAAATTGGAAGATTTATAAATAAATAATTTATGGATACTTTATTTGACCTATTTATCCAATTATCATGATAATGTAATGTGTCCAGTAAATTAATCAAATAATATTGAGAATGGAACTGGCCAGGGTATGTCTAAGAGACAGCAACCCGACCAAAGTATGTGAATATTGTCCATATATATGAGTATAATCCAATTTGTTGGTTCAGTTAAAAAAGACAAAACACACTCAAGTTAAGGTATAGGTTTTGAAATATTTATTCAGATCTGAAGTTCAACTACCACAACTCAAGAGCACCAAAATTTTTGGAATCATAATGGAACACCTTTAATCAATTGCGACAAAAAAAAATAACTTTCGAGAAAATAAATTGAATTACATGGTGGTAAGTGCGCAATCTGGTAAATTACCTTACGATGGATTCACTGTATACCGCCATCTTGGATAGTACAATAGCAGTACTAAATCAGTCTATTTTTTTGCCTAAATCTGCAAAATTTATTACAGATTTGTATCGTATGTGTAAGAATGTTTATGTGTATAAAGAAAAATATTTTTTGCACACTCCAAAATGTTTTAACATATACCAAATATTCGTGTTTTGGAGGAAATTTTTCAACTTAGCCATAAAGGGGGAGACAACTGTGATAGTAAAAATTAAAAATGGAATGAATATGACATTTTCATTGTTTTACTTATAGCAAGAAAACATGTTCAATGACACCGTTTTATCAGTTTATTTTTTTAAATCATATTTATTAAACCTAAAAATATAGTGTATGCCAATACATTTAATTAACAGCGCCTTGTATGGTGTACTGACATAATAGGTCTCTAAACACAACAGGTAGAAGCCATATTAACTATGTATATTACATAATAATAAAACCTACTTACAGATATTTTATTTCAAAATTATATCTAACAAAAATTTACTTTTTTCATGAACAATCTATGGACATATATGAACAATTATATAAAAAAAATATATGTAAAAATAGCAGTGTGATCCATACTTTTTATCATGCATGTACAAAGTCAGGAAAATGGCCATTGTTACATTATAGTTCGTTTCTGTGTGTTACATTTCGGTGTTATGTTTCTGTTGTGTCGTAGTTTTCTTACATTTGATACGTTTCTCTCAGTTTTAGTTTGGAACCCGGATTTATTTTTTCTCTATCGATTTATGAATTTCGAACAGCGTTATACTACTGTTACATTTATATTTGTGAAAAAAAGAATCATGGTAAAATCTTCATTTTGACAAACTAAGGAATTCTATCTAAGGAAATATATACCTATAGTCGATCTCAAAACCAACGATAATATTACCGTATTGTTACTCTTTCGACAGTCAAACTTTGTACAAGCGTTTCCTATGTAGAAAATGGTGGATTTAGCCTGGTATTATAGGTAGCTGAACCTCTGATTTGTATGACAGTCTCACCAAATTCCATTATATTGACAACGATGTATGAATAAAACAAACAGACGTAATAGGCAAAATGTCAAAAATGGGGTACTGAAGTCAACATAGTGTTATCATATCAATCTTAATCACTAATATGTAACAAAAAAATGACAGGATGTTTAAGTACAGAGTCACGTCAAGTGTATCACGGAAACACAAAAAGGCATATAGACAAAGCACATTAGCAAAAATGAAAGACAAGAATAATTTTTTTTTATCATAGAACAATAACACAATGACGGGATGAATAAGTAGAGAGTCACGTCAAAAGGATATTGCTAAAAACAGACTAAATAGTAAAAGTAATGTTCATAAAGACAAATAAAAGAATACTTTAATACATTATTAAGATGATAAACAACGTCAGAGCCCATAACTTCAAGACCACCTAGTATCATTTGTGAAGTTAATACGGAATATTTACCAACAAGTTCTTGGTACCTCCCGTAATGAATATTTTTGTTAAAACTGCATTACAGTTCTCATACTTATCAAAACTGAAACAAAAAAATAACAATTAACTGTTCGATTTTAGCAAGATAATATTGACGTAATTTATATAATCGAGTCATTTAATCAAACATTCTACCTGTTTTGATAACACGACATTACAGCATTCGTTATCAAACAAATATGCTTGTTGGTTTCAGTATCCAGGAAATAATTTTTTCATCATTAGTCCCTATATAATATATGATCATGCAGATATTGAATTAAAAGTGATGAAACATTACAAGTAATACATATTTCATTTAAAATGTGTTTGCCCTTATAGTGCGTGCATACTGAGCAAAACGTTGCTCCTGTACTTGTTTGGCTTTATTTGCTATTTTGACCTGAGCCTAATGTAGACGAAACGCGCGTCTGGCGTATTAAATCATTATCCTGATACCTTTTATAACTATATTCAACAATGTCAGAAAAATTCTCGTACATACACAGTTGTCCCTAATTATGACATCTGACAAAACGGGGATTAATTTTTGCCAAGTGCAAGATAGATATGTCATCTATGAATGTGAAGAGATGTTTGGTGTATTTCAATAAAAAAAGTAACCAAACAACCAAAATAACCATCAAAAACATACTTAAGTTTGTGAATTCTTCAACAGTACGCTGTATTTGTTCATACAAAACATCAAATCAAAAATCAGCACGGGGTCTAAAAGAAACTATAAAATATCAACTTCCAACAACAAATTCCAATTAAGAAAAACATAATCATAATATCAACATGGTCAAAGTTTTCATTTGATTAATCCTTTCAACCTTTTTTATTCGGACCCCACTAATGAGTCTCCAAATGACAAAAGTAGCGTCAGGTATGGCAAAATATAAGCCTGGTTTCTTTGATGAGGTTTTAACTAGTTGTTTTGGGTCTCAAATACTGCATCGTGTAATGTTTTATTATTGCGAAAAATGCGACATGGTTATAATCGTAATAATTTAAACTCGCATTTTGAAATTCATTATATGTATATTTACATATAAATATAATTTAATATATATTTTAAGACAGCCAGACTATCAAATCGAATACAACCTTGATAACTACGATACATCCAGTCTATACCGTATACTCGCTGTGGTGAAGACCCATCGGTTGCCTTCGGTTGTTTTCTGCTCGTTGGTCGGGTTGTTGTCTCTTTGATAAATTCTCCATTTCTATTCTCAATTTTATTAAGTTACTGACTTATCTTTATGAATCATACACATGATACATGACATAGGGGTGTTTTACTGGACTGTCATTTCCATTCGATTAGTTTTAATTTATATAATACAATTAACATTATCACCAATTATTTAAGAGCAAACATGATTTGTGGTTTGTGCACTGTTTGTCTTTTCATCGTACATGTATTCCGGGGTTTTTTGTCAGGGCGTTTTCAGTATTCGAGTTATGAGTTTGAATATTAATTGCTTCAAGCGTATCTGCCACCAATATTTTTTTTTCATCAACCGATCTTTATTTGTAGGATGCAGTCGATATCGTACTTTTTGGTTTGTTGTATTTTAGAAGTTGGAGCTGGAGATACCAATATTGATTACCTTTTGGATCAATACATTCTAGTATGTGGCAGTATGCTATGTGATCAAACCATTACATTTGCCCCGAAAATTCCAGCCAACTTATCAACTTGTACTGAGTGTTCTTGTGATGACAACTGTATATTCAATGGAACCTGTTGTCCAGATAAATTTTTCTCCCTCAAACTGGAATGCACAAACACTTCAATTGTTTCACAAAACACTGA
The DNA here is from genome assembly GCA_037788925.1 of Mytilus galloprovincialis. Taxonomy (NCBI): domain Eukaryota; kingdom Metazoa; phylum Mollusca; class Bivalvia; order Mytilida; family Mytilidae; genus Mytilus; species Mytilus galloprovincialis. The sequence continues at coordinate 62,851,258 of CM075333.1, forward strand.
ATCTAGAGACAAATTTGAAGATTTATTTCTCATGAGAGTAACCTGTCCCGAAGGAACGGATCCTTCATCAAAATCCAATTGTGAGAGAAACAGAACCTTTTCTGAAAAGATACAATATATGCCAGTAACTTCTTCAAAAACTAGGATTACTTATAAAAATAAATTTTGCGCTGAATGTTATAATGAAAGTTACTATGAGCATTGGATATTCAATTCCGTGTGTGACGAATTCGTTGATTTTAATTTCATTTCATCCCTAGATGAAATATTCAAAACAGCTGTAGACAAAAAATGTAAAATAAGCAGTAATCTTACTGGATTGAACACCGCTGCTTGCTATAGAGTGTACGGATACAACACCATAAAGACTTGTAATGTATCAGGTTCTTGGATAACGTACAACAAAGATATTGAATGGGCATGTCTGCATTACAATAACAGATTCCTTCAGTTTAAGAATGTGTTTTGTTACATATGTAACCCACCAGTTAAAGTTGAAGAAGTTCTCACAGATTGTAACTCTACATGGAAATTATTTTGGTATGAAGAGTACCCAAATTTCCAGAGAGCTTGTAAAGAATTTGGTCAGACAACAGCAACTTACCCTTTCAAGAATATTTACTGTTACCTCTGCAATTCCTTACCTTTTCGATTAAGTGACAGGCGTGTGTTTATGTACGTCGATGCTTTTGTCAATATCGAGGAAAAGGTGGTCAACGGGAAATACTTTCAATATACGTTTGAAATAGATTTTCTTAACGGTGAATTCATGGATAGTTATTTAAAGACACAAGCATATCGGTCTTCCGAGACACAATTGATGACGAATCATCCGGTTAATCTAACGGAAATTTACACACATTATTATGCTATGACCGGAAATGGTCATTTCTGTGTAAATATTTCTACAAATGTTATAGCAGACGAAAGACATAACTGTGGTTGTTATGATGTTTGTCACTTTGATTATGAAAAGCCATGCTGTATTGATGCTGATTTCAAATATTCAACCTCGTGTATAGATGGTTATCTGGTGTATGACGGATGTGAAGATATAGCTATGGATTTTAATATATTGTCTTCCATGTGTCAAAACAGGGAAGGTACATCTGATTTGTTTTCTTCGATTCCAGTCTATGATAAACTGACAGGTGCTAACTACAAGAATATATATTGTGCTATGTGTAGAAATCACAAAAATAGTTCTGAATCTTATCATAATGCTCCCATGTATGCTATCGAAAGGTTTGAACCATGGAAATTTACTTTGATGTGCAAAAATATCATTCCAATATATTTCCACGCGTTTTTGTCACACTTATTTGACACACGATTCTTATCTAATTGCAACTTTACATTAGTTCCATATATATGTCACAAACGATGTCCAACAAGACCGGCATATACGAAAGAAAATACTAGTATTTCATGGGCCTGTATGAACTTTAAGTCTACGCCTACTAGCGTAGATTTTTACTATAAAATTATCGATTCGTCGCTAAATGAGTATCAAAATATATTTTGTGCTATGGAAGAAACCACATATAGTAAAAATACAACCCTGATACAACAGTGCAATGTTACAGGTCGTTGGAATTTTAATGACAATCACTTACAAAGAAAGTGTACACAGCTTCCTCAAATTGACTTTCACTACCCCTATAAGAATATATTCTGCAAAATGTGTAACGAAGAACTTATCGAGTATGTGAATAACTATGTAGGCACAGATACATGTTATCTAAGTGTAGTCGAGAATGATGATATTTCTTTTCGAAGTTTGTTCTCATTTTTGTCATATGAACAACAAGAAGACATCTTAGGACAAGGAATCTGCAAACAGAGCCAATTGTATGATTCTATAAAGGTAAGCATTGTTAACTTTCATGATAATTTTCGCGGCCATTATCTTGTTGGAATCTTCGTCGATTTATTAGATAGATATAAGATGTGGTAAGAGTGTCACAATTTGTAAAGGTAAACCATTATAGGTCAAAGTACGTTCTTCAACACGTAGCCTTGGCTCACACCGACCAGCAAGCTATAAAAGCCCCAAAAATTACTATTGTAAAACCATTCAAACGGGAAAACCAACAGTTTAATCTATATAATTGCGAAACACTTATGGACCATATCAACAAACGACAACCACTGAACATCAGGTTCCCTACTTAGGACATGTATGACAGTTGCAAACAAATGCAGCGGTTTAATTGCATAACTACGTTCTGTAAGTACTGTATATTTGAACAAACAAACAAAAACAGTCGATATTCCAGAAAAATAGATATAGCGCGAGTCAGATAGTCAAAATTGGAATCTCTAAAAAAATGGATCAAAGCTATTCAATCATGCATAAAGAAGCTCAATCAAATTCTGCACAATTCAGGGGCTGGCGAGTATTGTGTGTTTGAAATTACAAAAGAAACAGTAAATTAGAAACAAAAAGTTAACGAGGAAATATCATATCAAAATTAAAAATGATATTTTTTTTATAATACAATATTAAATGTCACTTTGCATTATCTTTATTAAACTAATTTACAGAAACACTTCTTTTGTAGTATAAGTGTCGTGATATTGTATGTTACCCTGGACGTGTATTGATTAATGAGACGTGCATACCACTTCTACCATACACTGCTAATCTTGGTTATACACTTACATTTGGAGTTGATGTTCAATCAGAAGCTCCGATAAAAGACCTACGGTTCCTACTACAACTTATGGAATTAGAAATTCTGAATCAGCTAGGCAAGCATTTGAATAGAACAATGTTTCCCTTTTTAGAAATGTTGATTATAAAAGCGAATAACACGTGTTCATCAATTGAGAATATCATTGGATCGTATTTACATATATCAGTATTCTTGAAATTATTCGTGAACGTCGTTGTTAACAGAGATGAATTTGAAACAAAACTTCTGAAATTCCATAACCAGGAATTTTTAATTGAGCATTTGCCTTGTTCTCGGTTTAATAAAACGGTTAATTGTATTCTAAAATGCAGAGTAAAATATGATAATGGTTCTCTTTACCTACCGATAGATTTGCCTTTCAGACGGTTTGATACCACAAAATGTTATCTGAAAACGAAAAATGAAATACCCGAATCTCAAAAATATATTCACTCGCATATAAGTTCCTTATTTAAGTGCCCACAGATAGAATTAGATAAAACAGAGGTAATAATCGATGAATCCAAAAACTTACTGCGCGTACCACAATACAGTACCGTTTTGGATTATTACAATTTCTACTTCACAAGATCAGATCGGAATGTAAGGATTTGTTTAAATACGTTTAAAAGTATGATGGTATCTTCTTCAGAAATGAGTCTGTTACAGGTAATAATTCTGATATTTACAATATTATCGTTACTATGTTTATTCCTGACTTTTATGACTTACTGCCTGTTTGAGCAGCTACGTACACTACCAGGAAAGAACAATATGTGTCTTGTCGTTGCCTTATTTTTTGCTATGGCTGTTCTAGAATTTGGTATGAACAAAACAAACAATATAACTCTTTGTATTGTTCTGGGTGGATTTATTCATTATTTCTGGCTATGTACATTTTGTTGTTTAAATGTTTGTTCCTTTCAAATGTATTGTACATTTAGCCGGGATTCTGTTTATCGACAAAGATGTAAATCAAATGAACGAAAACGTCTCTTGCAATACATGCTATACTCATTTGGTCTTCCGGTCATAATCGTTATTACGAATATACTTTTTACAAATTCACTTAAAAGTAAAGAATTGTATGGGTATGGCGGCAAACTGTGTTTCATCTCAGAAAGGTTATCCTTTATTGTAGCATTTATAGTTCCGATCACGACCATGTGTCTGTTAAACATATTTTTCTTTATATTTTCAGCGCATTCGATTGCAACAACTCCAAAGTTGAAAAGTTATGATTCTTTTCGGCATAATTCAGTAAACCTAGCTGTTTACATTAAATTATTTACAATAACAGGCAGTTCGTGGGTACTGCAAATAATAGATTCGTTTCTACCATTGTCACCCTTTTCTGTAATTGTGTCTCTGTTAAATGCTATGCAGGGAATCTACATTTTCGTAGCATACATATGCAACAAACGTGTTTTTATTCTGTATCGTAGTTTAATTTGTAATAAACATGTTATCAGGTCAGATTCAGAATCACGTACAGTCACTCAAACTACTTCCTTGACATCAACAAAACTTTTGAAATAAACAGACAGCTGTTATCATGGTTATGAGTGCATTTCTTTCTAACCAAAACTTTGTAAACGTAGTGTGGCGTTTGTTGTTGTTTTCTAAACGCTACAAATGTAGAAACAAATACATCGTTTAATCAGTTTTTACTGACCCTGTTTGAACTTTCAATAATGCATGTACATGTTGTTTGTAAACAGACTTTTTACAACCGTAAAAACAAATACATCGTTTGATCAGGGTGAAGTTAGAAACAAATTGATGAACGACAAACTGTAGACACATTTGTAGCGAGTGCATAGTTTATGTAAACTTTGCAAACGTATGTTAGAAACAAATGATCAAAACATGTGCGCGCTTAGCCGTTTACAGTTTGTGTTAGAAAGAAATGCACCCTATGTGCGACAGATATATTAAAGACATTGAAACTTTTAACTTTTTAAAGATTACTTTAAAAGCTAGATGTTCTAGGTAATATTTTTTTTAACATGGCGAAGTATCTGTACATCATTTTTGTTGACATGCCTGGTTGTTAGCCTGAGTTATATAAGTTATATTAACAACACAAGTCTTTTATATTTAGAAATTAGGGTTTACTAATATTGCATTTTGTTGTTTGAAATCACCAGACACAAAATAAATTCAAATTTATAAATGTAAGTAGACATTTTCTTTGCTTTTATTAGTAAACATACCAGAGCTTAAATAATTAATAAAAGTATAAATCATATCCTTACAAGTCTGGTGTAGTAATCGTCAGAATTTTGTTCGAATGAAACATATATTATAACATATATAGGCTTCCTAAAAGGTTGTACAATTTTAAATCATCTTATACTTAATGTAGCAAGGAAAAGTGGTTGGGTATTAGCGTGGAATTATATAAATATGATAGTTTGTAGCTTGGAAGACAAATAATCGTCAGTAATGAATTGTACAATTAACTTATAGCTATTTTCGCTGAATCTATTATAAATGTCATATTGGATATTGTGTTTGTAAAACGAGATAACTTCATCGTTATATAGTTTATAATTAATGTGATAGTTGTTTTCTCCATTACGGAATATACACTTATCATAGTATATGCGTTTGTCTGTTTGTCGTTTTCATTTTTAGCCATGGCGTTGTCAGTTTATATTAGATTTATGAGTTTGACTGTCCCTTTGGTATCTTTCGTCCCTCTTTTAAATGTTTAAGCAGATAACTATATTTTTCAATTTAAGGTGGTGTCATAGAGTCATTTTATATCTCATTTTGAATTTTATATAAAAAAAAATATAAAATGAGATCTAAATTGTCTCTATGACAACACAAAACATATTTTTCCGATTTTTATAACATAAGTACACAAATGTTATTCATTACTTAACATTATCATCAAAGGGTTCATACTTTACATAATAGTCTGCACACATCTTTGTAATCTCTATTCTAGGATATGTTTTTTAACTACAGAACATCAATAATGGCAATACAATCTTTAAAGTCAGGACTACTGACTGGCTGTTAGTTAATGTTGATGTATTTATTCAATTCAAGATGTAGAAGGTTCAAGATTTCGGGATGAAATTAGCTGAAGTAGAGGGGAGTTTTCATAGAGTAATTTTAAACCTTATTTTATATGTTGACGAAAATTTAGTTTTCAGCAAAAAGGAATAAGTTTAAGATTCATTTTTATTTATTTAATGTCTATTTCAAAGTTGCAGGATTGATGAAAAGTATTTTTGTTTTAAATTCGATCAATATTGTTGAAGGAAATAGTTTTATATTTTCGATACATTTATAATAAGAAGTCCAATTTAAGCAGACATTCATTTTGGTATTTGTCACTTTAGATTTTCTTATCATGCATTATTGTTATCAATTTAAGATGTTTGGCGACAAGCTAAGTGGACACCATAAAACATGTTGTTTTACTAAGTCTATTGTCCTTTAAACACAAACAAGTTGTCGTGTAAACAACATATGTCTAGGTAACTTGGTCAATTAGGGTTCTTCGTCCTGTCCAGCAAAGATATTTTCATGCCCCTGGGTTGATGCCACTGCTGGTGGAGTTTTTATTCCCGGAGGGTTTCACCAGCCCAGAAGTCAGCACTTTTGTGTTGAATTGAGTTATCATTTATATGTTCATAATAATAAATTGACTGTTAATAAAACTTTGAATTGAATTTTGAATTTCTAAGGTTTTTTTTTACCTCAGGAAAAGATTACCTTAGTTGTATTTGGCAAAACATTTAGGAAATATAGGTCCTCAATGCTCTTCAACTTCGTACTTTATTTGGCCTTTTAACATTTTTCGATTCGAGCGTCACTGATGAGTCTTTTGTAGACGAAACACGCGTCTGGTGTAAATATGAAATGTCAATCCTGGTATCTATGATGAGTTTATTTTACCCCAAAATATCAGAATAACTAAGGTGGCTCGGGTGTTTAACGAATCTGATTGGTCGAACCCGAAACAATGGCGCGAAATTGAACAAGTGAATTTCGGTTTCAAAAGTGGCACTTTCTCGTGCGCTTTTGAAGATACAAGATCTAAAACCTACGTCACTGTGTTTGTCATTTCTGTTTTCAGGTGAGTTCAGTATTTTATTTATTCAAAGTTAATATGTTTCTTTCCTTATTTTATTCAATTGTAAAGGGAAACTTCGTAAAGTCTCGTTTCCATTTTATTTATTTAAGGTGGTACCCAACACTTTCACTAAAATCAATTTGGCTCGTTTAATTTTCATAAAATTTTGAAAAAGTATTTACTATGACCCTTTGACAAAAATATATCAATTTCAAAATATTTGAACCAACCAATTTATCAGAAAAATTACACTGGTTATATAGCAGTTTGACAAACATTAATTTTGATCATTGAGAAGCTTCATGTTCTTTTCACAACACAACGTAATTTAAACGTTTAGCTGATTTTACAGAGTTATCTCCCTGTAGTGTTAGGTACCACCTTATGAAAGTTATATATAGATGAGTTCTGCACGTAAAGAAGTTAGGATTAAATTGTTGTTCCTCGATCAGTGTAAATAGATGTATATATATGTTAAAAAAAGATTTTTCTTCACAAACTTTCTGTACTCAAAAGTATTTTTACATTTTGTAAACGCGTTATAGAATTTAGTTTTTCGCTCGAATGTTGGAAATGATCATTTTAACTTATCGCTTGTTCGTAATTTATAAGAATTAGGGTCAGTTCCGCAAGGATAAGATGTGGATTATTTCAATAAACGCTTTATGAGTAATTTTCACATGTGTAGGCTAATTTAAGGAGAAACTATTTATCGTAAACTATTCTTGTCGTTTTTCTACCTCAGGCATAGATTACCTTAGCTGTATTTAGAAACACTTTTAGGAATTTAGATCTCTATGCTCTTCAACTTCGTACTTTATTTGGCTTTTATTTAACTTTTATGGATTCGAGCGTCACTGATGAGTCTTTTGTAGACGAAACGCGCGTCTGGCGTATATATATAATTTAGTCCTGGTATCTATGATGAGTTTAGTTAGCCCTATTTTATAACGAGTCCTGAATTTTTGATAAAAGCAAGCATGTATATTTAAAAAAAACTAGTTTCCCCCTTTCACATATACTGTTTCATATTCATAATATTTGAATATTCACGATTAGTTTCGTAAGGTTAAGTTTGTCTCGATTTCGAATATTTCTCAGCCAATGATCATTGTCGGAATTGATTATTGTTGGGTTAATAAGTTTTATAAAGGTTAAGTTTTTACAAGCGCACTATATGCTCTACCTTGATTATAATTCGAAAGATAAAAGTTTATAAATGCTCATTGTTAAGATATTATGTATTCAATACTTTATGCTGTTCAGCACATGCTTTATGCTCCGTTAGGTTCAAATATTAGGTCTCGCATTATGCTTATATATTTAAGATTTAGTCCGCATCTTGCTCATATTTTTGAATGCTAAATAAGCTTTTATTTATAAGAAATATTATAAGCATATTACGTGTTTGTCAGTTAAAATGCATATGCTCATGCATATACATAAAGTTTGTATACTAAAGATATTAATTGATCAATTATGCATTGTATTGTAAAATTATATGAATTATATGTTTCTATTATTTGCATTATATACTATTATATTGTTATTAATTATATATGACTTTCTAATGCGCTTTTGATGATACAAGATCTAAAACCGGCGTCACAGTGTTTGTTATTACTGATTTCAGGCCCTTACTCATCCCTCTTAGTACGTAAGATGTGCTGTTGGTTAAGTCCAACCATAATAGGCAAACAACAGACCATACAATCCCATAAACCCAATTTTTATGATATGATGTGTTCCGTTTCGTGAATCTAAGTATGTACTCACTCTGTATTTCAGATAGTAAATCTGTGATTATTTGTCAAAATGACAGGACAAATAGTTCTTTCAAATGAACAAATTTTTCAAACGATTCTTTAGAAAGTCCAGAGAAAAAGAGGTTTGTTTATAATTGACTGATTGTTTTCTTTCAGTAGCAAATATTGCATTTTTAAGACGAGAATGATTTGGTTCTAATTCATATGGGTTATTTCTGCAGTGAATTAATCTCACGATAAAGGACAGGAATTACGATTGCCGCTTGCCCATCTATAGCATCGGTTTTTGCGATACAAAGCGGTTTATGGCTGTGATGCCAATGTGTGAGTATCTTCATATTCACTTATGTGAGTTCGTTGTCTAGTGGTTAAGACCGATGGCTACAGTGCTGAAGGTCTCGAGTTCGATTCTCACTCAGGGTGCTAAAAATATCAGTACATTAGAAGGCTAATTTTCACCCTCTCACACACATTTCTGCATGGTACCCAGACCGGAGTTTAAACTAGAATGGGTACTTCGGGGGCCTCGGTTGGTCAAAATTGTCCCCTACTTTGACCTGGAGATCAATCTTCTGATATCTCTCTGGTTTGTCTGTTTCCACCGAGTGACCCGGTGGTTTTCTCCGAGTACTTCGGCTTCCTCCACCATAATAACAGACTTCCCGATGTCCTTCACGCTCCCTTGGGCGGTGTTGGGTGGGGATTGTTCTGGTGGTGGGATAATATTGTAAAGGACACATCTTCATTTATCCTTAGGGAGTGTACATGGATCCGCTGTATCCTTGCAGTCAGTCAAGGGGTGCGTCTAAACTGGCGGAATCTCGAAGTACATACATATATTCACTGCATCAAGTAAACTCCATTTATAGATGCATCACTTGTTATGGGCAGATCTGCTACAAACCAAAAAACACAAGTCAAACTAACAGTGGTTGTCGTTTGTTTGTGCGTTACATATTTGTTTTTCATTAACTTTTTATTCATAGATGAGGCCGTTCGTTTTCCAATTTGAATCGTTTTACATTTGTCATTTCGGGGCTAGTTTGCCGGTAAACATTCTAGAATTACACTTACATTTTAAGGTTAAGGAAGTTCCATCCTACGCTTCCAAATAGCAAGCTTTTCATAATAAGAAAATATTGATAGGGGATTTATAAAGGAACCAAAAGAATAAAAAAAAATATATAGGTCAATTTGCTTGTTTTCGAGATATTAGCCATTGAAATTTTGTCGGGAAAACGTTCTCTCTTGATTGTTTATAGCTTTATCATTGACAAGTTAAAGTTCTCAAAAGCTATTAAAAACTTACAAAGATTTTGTAAGATTTTTACAGATGGCTTATAATTATACATATAAAAGATTTATAAAAAGAAAATAGGGTCAATGGTCAAACTTTTTAAGGCATTCGAATGGATAAAACCTGAAGATTCCCAAAATCTGACAAAAATTCCAAAACATGACAAGCGAATATGGAACGCCACAGCTGTCTTATGTGGAACTCTGATATTCCTTTATGTTGTTCTGTTATTACTTAATGATAGTTTGTCTTAACATAATATGGTTTTGACGTTACGTTATGATGTTTTGATATGACTCAATATGGAATAGTCATTACATAACGACATTTGGATATTACATGATATGGTTTCGTATATTGACTTGATAAAGTTTTATAATTACTTGATATGGTTATTATTAAATTTCAAGTTGTTGTTCTAGTTATTTTGTTTAAAAAGGGAAGGTGATCTAAAGACAAAATTAAGAAAAAATTACTCAAACATTTACAATAATTCGAATATAAGGGGGATATCCCAAAACCACTTGCCGGTTTTTCCTTAGTTCTCAAATGGAAGCTGTATTATAATAAGTTGGTAAATTATTCCAAGAAACACTGCTTTATCTTGGTCTCGAAGAATAGTTAATGGAGGTTTACAAATTTATCATGTCAAAATAGTTTAATTCGGTAATATTCAATGCAAAACAACAAACTTATATAGAAATGAAAAAATGTGGTATGATAGCCAATGAAACAACTCTCAACCACATACTAAATGACGTAGAAGTTAGTGTATATGTGTGACTGTATAGTCTTTAAGAATGAGCAAATCTCATATCACATAGTAAGCAATCATAACACATATTTTTTATTTATAAATAATTTGGGGGTTTTTTTTGGCATTGAGTACTGGAATTATTCTTCAAGAGAAAGATAAAGCAGTGTTCCTTGGAATCATTTACGAACTTATAATAACACTGCTTCCATTTCAGAACTGAGAAAAAAAACAGCAAGTGGTTTAGGGATATAGCACTCATGTCCGAATTAAGGTAAACCAAAACCAAAATAACTGTGAACAACAACTTGAACTTTAATTTGAACTTTAACTTAATGTATAGCGGTATTCATCCAAAGCGCATTACATAAACGACATATGGAGATCAGTTTAAAAATAGAATATATTTTTTTCTAAAATTGTCACGTGGTTTTACCTCGTAGTAGTAATGGGATAACCACATCAAATACTGAAACAAACACATCATATAGTGTAAAATCGTCAAATATTGAAACATTATTACGTAATATTAAAGCCATATAAGAATTGACAAATCATCATTACGAAATTTATGTACAGATACACCATCGAGAGAAATCAGAAAGAGAAGACATTATTCGTCCTGATAAACCCAAATATTACCCTAAAACAATTGAATACATCATATCCACAGCTAAACCAAGGTAGTTGTAAGAACTAATCAGTACTGGTGGAAGTGTGCTAGAAATTTATGGGTGCTGAAGTGGAAACAAAGTTGATAGACATTAATAGATCTGGAAAATTGAAAGAAACTGGAATTTTCAAAAAGAATAGAGGCTACCTAAAAAACTTAGACTTAGAACTAAGGAACTCTTTGAAAATGTCATTTTCTTTTCAACATTTTTCAGATCTTTATGGGGTTCCTCATCTTTGTTTATACTTAACATATTTAAGACTCATCAATTTCTGGTACACAGCTGCCATCAGTTCTCATTAACTCTGACAACCACCTTGGTGTAGCTGTGGATATGATGTGCTCAATTGTTTTACCACAAGATTTGGAACGGTCAGGCAGATAATGTCTTTTTCTTTAACTTCTCTTTCTGATTTCTCTAGGTATTGTTAGTGCATCTGTACTTTTGCTACATGACTGGACAATTTTCTGCTGGTTTGCAACTTTTTCAGCGTATGTCAATTTTCTTCTTCTCTTTTGTTGCCACTTTCTCTGTTTTGTTTTCCTTTTCCCATATGTGTTTTAATTCTGGTCAAAGTATTTTGAATTAAGTCTTACATTGTTTTGTTTTCTTTATTCTTTCTTTGTTTATATTTGTCTAGATTGTCCTTCAGATTAGGATCTTATTTCATTGTTTTTCTCAATTTTCTACTCCTCAAAGTTGAAGTTGTTGTTGACTTTGTATGCACTTAGCCTGTCTGATATTGCTCTAAAGCTTAGTTTCACAACCATCTTTCCCATCTTTCATTCATTGAAAGGTTGGGTCTTAAAATTGAACTCAAATTAAATGTGATAAATGGTTTGTTATGGTAAATCCATGTCAGGAGTGCAACACAATTAATAGTTTTTTTATAACAATTATAATAATTTAATAAGTGTTACATGAAACCATTCTAAAACTTGTAAAATGAAATATGGTTATTTCCTAATCACATGACAAAGTTTAAGACAATTACCTTCCATAATTTGAAAATTGTATGAATATTTAGCATTAAAATATGTTTGCCTGTGACAAAAAACAATTCTTGCATCTAAGTCCTGCTTTGAAACCTACCTTTAAGAATTGATTATACCTCATACATGTAACCTAAATAGTTAGAAAACATGTTTAGATGCAAATAAGTCACTAGGAGGTGAGATTATCTTAAAATGTAAGTCCAAGAAAATGTCATTTTAAAAGTGTTGCACTCCTGACATCAAAGAAATGGTTCTAAAAGAAAAGTTCCTGGTCTATCAGACTACTCTTTGGGTGCAATCTTGTATCTAGTATAGTATCTTTTGAAAAATAAAACAGAACCATATATTTGTTTTTGTATTTTTTAAGTGCGAGTCCTTAAACTTCAAAGTTGCACTCCTGACACTCATAGGGAGGCCTTATTTACTTGACTCTCACACATTATTTATATCAATAATCAGGTAAATAAACTATTTATTCTAGAAAGGACATATTTGTTTTACAGTATTGACTTTTGTTTATGTTTAGGTGTGAGTCATTTGGGCAAACTTCATTCTATTCCTCAGTAATGCTAATTTTTGTGTTGCACTCCTGACATGGCACAACTTTTTTTCAAAACACATCTGTATCAAAACGGTTCAATGGAAAAGCTTTATTTTGAGGTAAAATCATTACTAAGATATAACAAATTTCAAAGAAATAAGAATTTATGGCATATCACTCCATAAAACAATTTGCTGTGTCTTGAAAAAAAAGTATTTTTTTCAAAATGTCACAAAAAAGTGTTGCACTCCTGACAATTTTGGCATCTTTTTTTAACATAATTTTTTTAATACTTGAGATTTTCCAAAGAAATTTTGCAGGAATATTCTACACATCAAGCCACATCATTTGGAATCAAATTATCCAATCAAATTATCGGCATGGTTGATAAATATTGCTATATATGCAAGGAACCATTTATTTTGACTTCGCCTATAACAAAACCACATCATGTAATGAAACAACTACATTATGTTATGTCACATACACATCAAGTAATGTTAAAACCACATTGCCTAATGACATAACCACATTAAATAATGGTGAAACCACATCGAGTAATGACAGAACCACATCAAGTAATGACAAAAGTATATCAATACACTACGAAACCATATCATGTAATATCAAAATATCATTATGTAATGACTATTCCATATTGAGTTATATCAAAACATCATTATGTAATGTCAAAACCATATTATGTTAAGACAAACTATCATTAAGTAATAATAGAACAACATAACGTAATATCAGACTTCCACATAAGACAGCTGTGGCGTTCCATAAGCGAACATCCTTAAGACTGACCCATGAGATATCAGCACAGATGTTGTTTAAGATAGAGTTGCTGCTCACTAGGTAACTCATAAACCAAGATTTCAAGTGGTCAAGTTAAAATCATCCATTTGAAAATTTACAGACATCATGAGTTGGTTGACAAGTTTCACAATTGAAGACGGATATGTTCCAATTGTCATTCCTGTAATCATGATTGTCCTCTGTTCCTCAAATGTCATCTACTGTTTTATTCTTATTGCTGGGTTTGTAATTACATGAGCAACATAATGGGTGCCATAAATTGAACAGGATCTACTTACCCTTAAGAATCATCTGGGATAATGCCAAGTCTTTGGTTTAGATTGTTGAGTTTTGTATAATGTTGACTGTCTTTTGATCGTTTACCGGTATAGTGTTTTGCCATGGCTTGTCAGGTTATTATTTTCTTATGAGTTTGAAGACACTTTGGTATCTTTGGTCTCTCTTTAAGCTGGTAATCATTAAGTGTACACCACATTTTTTTATGTTATTTCGAATAGATAAAAAAAATAATACATTTATTTCTTATAATTTAATTCTAAATTCTATTTTTCACCTGAGTAAACCATGAAAACACGTCGATGACGTCACGGTCACATGACTAAATTATGCCTATGAGCTGATAAACAAAACAACATCAGCCAATCAGAAAATGCATTACATCCAAAATTAAATTATTGATGAATAACAGATGATAGAAATGTGTCATCAGAGCTTTCATAAATGAAAACAATGTTATGAATGTCATGCATCTCCTTTTCTCTATTTATCTTTATCAGAACGCTCAAAGACAATTATTTTCTATTAAAGAAAACACATAAATCATAAATATTTTATTTACAACATATCTTAATAATGTCTTCAAAAAATGTCACTGACTTAGTATCTAAAAAGTTATCTGTCTACCTCTCCAAATACAATGTCCAGTGTTCCTGAAAATAAACGGAAATAACACATTAACTGAAAATATTTTATAATTTTTTTTTTATCTAAATTTCTTGGGATAGTTTTCAATCATTTAAAATAGAATTTAAAACAACTTAAAATAAGCTCATTTCATCAACTTTAAATTCCATATATCTATCAAATTTTGATTTTATTATCTAATATCACTTGAGCTCTACTCAATATGACAAATTATGAGCTTGTGCATGTTGTGTAGACTTTCCCATAGTCAATGAGATCAAATGTTTCTTCCATGATAGAATTTGTCCTCTGATCGTAAAATTCTGTGAACTTTAAGCTCTATAAATTACATATGACATTCTTAAATAATATTTTCAAAAATCTTACCAATAATAGCCACAATATCAGCCAACATATGTCTTTTTGATATATGGTCCAGACCAGCCTAAAATGTGTAACAAAAACATGTACTAAATCTAGAATAACAATTTGTTTACAAGAGAGAAAATTCAGACATTCCTTTTAGGGAATGGAAGGAAAAATCATTAAGTTATTGGTAATGAAAACAAATAATTGCAATGTCAGACCACATTTCCCAACAACACAGGAGAAAATAAACCCTGGTCAGCACTCAGGACATTGAAAATATTGGTAATGTGACAAAATTGTATTGAACTTTTTTTCCATCCATAATTTTAAAAGATTACATCCCAGTGACACGACATCTTTTAACAAGAAAGCATCTGCTAAATACAAGTTTTGATAGGATGTCATTTGAGTTTTATTTATTTCCATTGGTCGCCATTTTGAAGAGGTAAATAATTTTCCTATTTGACTAATCATATTGAAACATGCTGTACAATAAAGTCTAATTCCAGATCCTAACTATATCAGTGTGACAACTCAAGCAAATTAAGGATGTACTTAGGTGATCTAAAGGTAAACTTAAATAAATCAAGAATTCAAAATTGATACTTTAAACTGGAAGAGTATTGGAGAGGATCAAACTAAATGACCTTTTATGAGTTATAAAGTCTTATGTTAAAAGATAAATAGGTGTATTGGGGCAAATTATTTTACATTGTATCGTATGAAAAACACAGAGGAGTCCGAACATTTGACACTTATTCCAAAAACCTCACCTAAGTACATCCTTAAAGCTAATAGAAATTTAACTTAAAAAAATTAAGTTTTCTTAAGTCTAGTGGTTATCATAGCATGTGGAATTGGTGAAGGAATTTGAGAAATGATAAAAGGGTATTAACCCTTTCTCTAATTGTGTCAAAAGAATTATATATTTTACCGTGATTTTGAAAGGAATAGATAAATTTATCTGCAATCATTTTTTCAGGTCGCTGTTACAAGTTATATTTAAATAGGAGACACAAGATAAATTGAATTGCATCTAAATATCAAATGGATTCAACAGTGTAATCCATTGGAAAAATCAACAATATATAAAGGAGAGGCAAAAGATACCAACAGGATATTCAAACTCATTAGTAGAAACAAAACATACTTCTTCTTCTTCTATGTATTAGCCTCCTTTAGGTAGGAGCACCTCTGAATGGAGTATATACCCTTAATGCCTTATTTAAAAAAAAAATTAAACACATTTACAAATCCCATGAAAAAATAAAATACAAATACAAACAGCACTTTTAAAAATATAACAAAGATACACCAAAGACTCAGCAACACCAACCCCGCCAAACACAAGAGGTGATATCAGGTTCTCCAGAAGGGTCAACAGATCCTACTCCACATTTGGCACTTGTAATGTTGCTCACCTAAGTAAATCAATAGCATACTAATCACATATCAGATTTTTAAGTACTTACCAAATGAGCAAATCCTGGAGCTTTAATTTTACATCTGTAAGGTTTGTTGGTTCCATCGGATACCAGATACACACCAAATTCACCCTAAATAGCAATTACAACAAATATTTAATCACCTTCTCCTTTTATACCGTGGCAAACTGCAAACCTAAGTCTTTTTTTTACCCTCTTAACCAAAACATTAAACTTAATTAACAGAATTATTATTCAAGGGCAATCACTCGTTTGAGGAGTTGTTGGATAATTTTGGTGGATATAAAATTACATTCTAGTATTTCAAAAAAAAAAACCTATAACATGGTTTTCAAGATATTAATTAGACAATAACTTGCATTTTACACTTAGTTCTATTTTTACATATGGCATGTATGGTGGCCAAGTTGGTTGAGGTGCAGAAACAAAAGACAATTGGTGAAGTGATTTCAATGGAAAATATTTTTTTCAAAGTTTATGATGGCAAGTAATTTCAATAGCTCAAATGGCTAACACAGCCAGGATATTCATACAACTGCAAGATATGTTCTAAAGAAAATTAGAAAAACTTTGCATACTGAAGTTTCCAACATGACGGTTTACCTTTGGTGCCTCTATAGCTGTATATGTAGATCCTGGTGGGACATTATAACCTTGTGTAAACATACCTTTGGTGCCTCTATAGCTGTATATGTAGATCCTGGTGGGACATTATAACCTTCTGTAAACATACCTTTGGAGCCTCTATAGCTGTATATGTAGATCCTGGTGGGACATTATAACCTTCTGTAAACATACCTTTGGTGCCTCTATAGCTGTATATGTTGATCCTGGTGGGACATTATAACCTTCTGTAAACATACCTTTGGTGCCTCTATAGCTGTATATGTAGATCCTGGTGGGACATTATAACCTTCTGTAAACATACCTTTGGAGCCTCTATAGCTGTATATGTTGATCCTGGTGGGACATTATAACATTCTGTAAACATACCTTTGGAGCCTCTATAGCTGTATATGTAGATCCTGGTGGGACATTATAACCTTCTGTAAACATACCTTTGGTGCCTCTATAGCTGTATATGTAGATCCTGGTGGGACATTATAACCTTCTGTAAACATACCTTTGGAGCCTCTATAGCTGTATATGTAGATCCTGGTGGGACATTATAACCTTCTGTAAACATACCTTTGGAGCCTCTATAGCTGTATATGTAGATCCTGGTGGGACATTATAACCTTCTGTAAACATACCTTTGGTGCCTCTATAGCTGTATATGTAGATCCTGGTGGGACATTATAACCTTCTGTAAACATACCTTTGGAGCCTCTATAGCTGTATATGTTGATCCTGGTGGGACATTATAACCTTCTGTAAACATACCTTTGGAGCCTCTATAGCTGTATATGTTGATCCTGGTGGGACATTATAACCTTCTGTAAACATACCTTTGGAGCCTCTATAGCTGTATATGTTGATCCTGGTGGGACATTATAACCTTCTGTAAACATACCTTTGGTGCCTCTATAGCTGTATATGTAGATCCTGGTGGGACATTATAACCTTCTGTAAACATACCTTTGGTGCCTCTATAGCTGTATATGTAGATCCTGGTGGGACATTATAACCTTCTGTAAACATACCTTTGGTGCCTCTATAGCTGTATATGTAGATCCTGGTGGGACATTATAACCTTCTGTAAACATACCTTTGGTGCCTCTATAGCTGTATATGTTGATCCTGGTGGGACATTATAACCTTCTGTAAACATACCTTTGGAGCCTCTATAGCTGTATATGTTGATCCTGGTGGGACATTATAACCTTCTGTAAACATACCTTTGGTGCCTCTATATCTGTATATGTAGATCCTGGTGGGACATTATAACCTTCTGTAAACATACCTTTGGTGCCTCTATAGCTGTATATGTAGATCCTGGTGGGACATTATAACCTTCTGTAAACATACCTCTGGTGCCTCTATAGCTGTATATGTAGATCCTGGTGGGACATTATAACCTTCTGTAAACATACCTTTGGAGCCTCTATAGCTGTATATGTAGATCCTGGTGGGACATTATAACCTTCTGTAAACATACCTTTGGTGCCTCTATAGCTGTATATGTTGATCCTGGTGGGACATTATAACCTTCTGTAAACATACCTTTGGTGCCTCTATAGCTGTATATGTAGATCCTGGTGGGACATTATAACCTTCTGTAAACATACCTTTGGTGCCTCTATAGCTGTATATGTAGATCCTGGTGGGACATTATAACCTTCTGTAAACATACCTATGGTGCCTCTATAGCTGTATATGTAGATCCTGGTGGGACATTATAACCTTCTGTAAACATACCTTTGGAGCCTCTATAGCTGTATATGTTGATCCTGGTGGGACATTATAACCTTCTGTAAACATACCTTTGGTGCCTCTATAGCTGTATATATAGATCCTGGTGGGACATTATAACCTCCTGTAAACATACCTTTGGTGCCTCTATAGCTGTATATGTAGATCCTGGTGGGACATTATAACCTTCTGTAAACATACCTTTGGTGCCTCTATAGCTGTATATGTAGATCCTGGTGGGACATTATAACCTTCTGTAAACATACCTTTGGTGCCTCTATAGCTGTATATGTAGATCCTGGTGGGACATTATAACCTTCTGTAAACATACCTTTGGAGCCTCTATAGTTGTATATGTAGATCCTGGTGGGACATTATAACCTTCTGTAAACATACCTTTGGTGCCTCTATAGCTGTATATGTAGATCCTGGTGGGACATTATAACCTTCTGTAAACATACCTTTGGAGCCTCTATAGCTGTATATGTAGATCCTGGTGGGACATTATAACCTTCTGTAAACATACCTTTGGTGCCTCTATAGCTGTATATGTAGATCCTGGTGGGACATTATAACCTTCTGTAAACATACCTTTGGAGCCTCTATAGCTGTATATGTAGATCCTGGTGGGACATTATAACCTTCTGTAAACATACCTTTGGAGCCTCTATAGCTGTATATGTTGATCCTGGTGGGACATTATAACCTTCTGTAAACATACCTTTGGAGCCTCTATAGCTGTATATGTTGATCCTGGTGGGACATTATAACCTTCTGTAAACATACCTTTGGTGCCTCTATAGCTGTATATGTTGATCCTGGTGGGACATTATAACCTTCTGTAAACATACCTTTGGTGCCTCTATAGCTGTATATGTAGATCCTGGTGGGACATTATAACCTTCTGTAAACATACCTTTGGAGCCTCTATAGCTGTATATGTTGATCCTGGTGGGACATTATAACCTTCTGTAAACATACCTTTGGTGCCTCTATAGCTGTATATATAGATCCTGGTGGGACATTATAACCTCCTGTAAACATACCTTTGGTGCCTCTATAGCTGTATATGTAGATCCTGGTGGGACATTATAACCTTCTGTAAACATACCTTTGGTGCCTCTATAGCTGTATATGTAGATCCTGGTGGGACATTATAACCTTCTGTAAACATACCTTTGGTGCCTCTATAGCTGTATATGTAGATCCTGGTGGGACATTATAACCTTCTGTAAACATACCTTTGGAGCCTCTATAGCTGTATATGTAGATCCTGGTGGGACATTATAACCTTCTGTAAACATACCTTTGGTGCCTCTATAGCTGTATTATGTAGATCCTGGTGGGACATTATAACCTTCTGTAAACATACCTTTGGAGCCTCTATAGCTGTATATGTAGATCCTGGTGGGACATTATAACCTTCTGTAAACATACCTTTGGTGCCTCTATAGCTGTATATGTAGATCCTGGTGGGACATTATAACCTTCTGTAAACATACCTTTGGTGCCTCTATAGCTGTATATGTAGATCCTGGTGGGACATTATAACCCTCTGTAAACATACCTTTGGTGCCTCTATAGCTGTATATGTAGATCCTGGTGGGACATTATAACCTTCTGTAAACATACCTTTGGAGCCTCTATAGCTGTATATGTAGATCCTGGTGGGACATTATAACCTTCTGTAAACATACCTTTGGAGCCTCTATAGCTGTATATGTTGATCCTGGTGGGACATTATAACCTTCTGTAAACATACCTTTGGTGCCTCTATAGCTGTATATGTTGATCCTGGTGGGACATTATAACCTTCTGTAAACATACCTTTGGTGCCTCTATAGCTGTATATGTTGATCCTGGTGGGACATTATAACCTTCTGTAAACATACCTTTGGTGCCTCTATAGCTGTATATGTAGATCCTGGTGGGACATTATAACCTTCTGTAAACATACCTTTGGTGCCTCTATAGCTGTATATGTAGATCCTGGTGGGACATTATAACCTTCTGTAAACATACCTTTGGTGCCTCTATAGCTGTATATGTTGATCCTGGTGGGACATTATAACCTTCTGTAAACATACCTTTGGTGCCTCTATAGCTGTATATATAGATCCTGGTGGGACATTATAACCTTCTGTAAACATACCTTTGGTGCCTCTATAGCTGTATATGTAGATCCTGGTGGGACATTATAACCTTCTGTAAACATACCTTTGGTGCCTCTATAGCTGTATATGTAGATCCTGGTGGGACATTATAACCTTCTGTAAACATACCTTTGGAGCCTCTATAGCTGTATATGTAGATCCTGGTGGGACATTATAACCTTCTGTAAACATACCTTTGGTGCCTCTATAGCTGTATATGTAGATCCTGGTGGGACATTATAACCTTCTGTAAACATACCTTTGGTGCCTCTATAGCTGTATATGTTGATCCTGGTGGGACATTATAACCTTCTGTAAACATACCTTTGGTGCCTCTATAGCTGTATATGTAGATCCTGGTGGGACATTATAACCTTCTGTAAACAGTTTAAAGTGGTGAATCAAAGCTTCCATAGAATTCTGAAAAGAAAAAAAATGTGTAGAATGAATAATTAAAAGAAATTAGAAGGTCAAAAATAAATAAAAACAGAGTGCGTCTATAGAACACAATTATCGCCATTTATAAAGACAGAATGAAATCAGTCAAGTTAGATGGTCCCAAAAAAACTTTCCAAACTTCAATTGATTGAGGGAGGCCAGGTTCTTGTCTGTAAATCCTAAATTGTCTATGTTCAGCTTAAAAAGGGGCATTAGTATTGAAAGCCAAGTGAAGTGTCTCAGATTTAACACCTATATATCTGTGATATCATTCAATTTTCAGATATGTAAGTGTCTTTCTCTTTTGTTCATGCAGAAACTAGAATAGAAAGATAAAGATCAAAGGAACAAGAGAAACACTTCATCCATCGTTGCCTATAGACATGTACAGGATCGGGCCGGAGCACAAACTAGAATAGAAAGATGTAGATCAAAGGAACAAGAGAAACACTTCATCCATCATTGCCTATAGACATGTACAGGATCGGGCCGGAGCAGAAACTAGAATAGAAAGATAAAGATCAAAGGAACAAGAGAAACACTTCATCCATCGTTGCCTATAGACATGTACAGGATCGGGCCGGAGCAGAAACTAGAATAGAAAGATGTAGATCAAAGGAACAAGAGAAACACTTCATCCATCGTTGCCTATAGACATGTACAGGATCGGGCCGGAGCAGAAACTAGAATAGAAAGATGTAGATCAAAGGAACAAGAGAAACACTTCATCCATCGTTGCCTATAGACATGTACAGGATCGGGCCGGAGCACAAACTAGAATAGAAAGATGTAGATCAAAGGAACAAGAGAAACACTTCATCCATCGTTGCCTATAGACATGTACAGGATCGGGCCGGAGCAGAAACTAGAATAGAAAGATAAAGATCAAAGGAACAAGAGAAACACTTCATCCATCGTTGCCTATAGACATGTACAGGAGCAGAAACTAGAATAGAAAGATGTAGATCAAAGGAACAAGAGAAACACTTCATCCATCGTTGCCTATAGACATGTACAGGATCGGGCCGGAGCAGAAACTAGAATAGAAAGATAAAGATCAAAGGAACAAGAGAAACACTTCATCCATCGTTGCCTATAGACATGTACAGGATCGGGCCGGAGCAGAAACTAGAATAGAAAGATGTAGATCAAAGGAACAAGAGAAACACTTCATCCATCGTTGCCTATAGACATGTACAGGATCTGGCCGGAGCAGAAACTAGAATAGAAAGATGTAGATCAAAGGAACAAGAGAAACACTTCATCCATCGTTGCCTATAGACATGTACAGGATCGGGCCGGAGCAGAAACTAGAATAGAAAGATAAAGATCAAAGGAACAAGAGAAACACTTCATCCATCGTTGCCTATAGACATGTACAGGATCGGGCCGGAGCAGAAACTAGAATAGAAAGATAAAGATCAAAGGAACAAGAGAAACACTTCATCCATCGTTGCCTATAGACATGTACAGGATCGGGCCGGAGCAGAAACTAGAATAGAAAGATGTAGATCAAAGGAACAAGAGAAACACTTCATCCATCGTTGCCTATAGACATGTACAGGATCGGGCCGGAGCAGAAACTAGAATAGAAAGATGTAGATCAAAGGAACAAGAGAAACACTTCATCCATCGTTGCCTATAGACATGTACAGGATCGGGCCGGAGCAGAAACTAGAATAGAAAGATGTAGATCAAAGGAACAAGAGAAACACTTCATCCATCGTTGACTATAGACATGTACAGGATCGGGCCGGAGCAGAAACTAGAATAGAAAGATGTAGATCAAAGGAACAAGAGAAACACTTCATCCATCGTTGCCTATAGACATGTACAGGATCGGGCCGGAGCAGAAACTAGAATAGAAAGATAAAGATCAAAGGAACAAGAGAAACACTTCATCCATCGTTGCCTATAGACATGTACAGGATCGGGCCGGAGCAGAAACTAGAATAGAAAGATGTAGATCAAAGGAACAAGAGAAACACTTCATCCATCGTTGCCTATAGACATGTACAGGAGCAGAAACTAGAATAGAAAGATAAAGATCAAAGGAACAAGAGAAACACTTCATCCATCGTTGCCTATAGACATGTACAGGATCGGGCCGGAGCAGAAACTAGAATAGAAAGATAAAGATCAAAGGAACAAGAGAAACACTTCATCCATCGTTGACTATAGACATGTACAGGATCGGGCCGGAGCACAAACTAGAATAGAAAGATAAAGATCAAAGGAACAAGAGAAACACTTCATCCATCGTTGCCTATAGACATGTACAGGATCGGGCCGGAGCAGAAACTAGAATAGAAAGATAAAGATCAAAGGAACAAGAGAAACACTTCATCCATCGTTGACTATAGACATGTACAGGAGCATAAAAGAATTATCTTGCTGGTTGTCTCTTTATTTAACCTAAACTGTAGGTCATTACAGAAAAACAAAAAAGACATGGATATAACTTTTACATGGAAAACTGTTAATAAAATTATCTTCGTAAAAAAAAAATTATCATAAGTTTTTTTTAAAAGAAAATCAGTTAAATAAATACTATACACTAAATCTAGTAAAACAAAGTTCATTGGATATTTTAATTCAGTAATTTATACAGATATAATCTTTGAAATCAACATTTCTTTGATGTCCAGCAACACCACGTAGATTTTGTTTTAGGATTAGTCAAAATGAACTGAAATTTATAAATTTATTTTAAAATAAACCAGATGCTCCGCAGGGCGTAGCTTTATACGACCGCAGAGGTTGAAACCTGAACGGTTGGGGCAAGTATGGACACAACATTCAAGCTGGATTCAGCTCTAAATTTGGATTGTGATTAAATAGTTGACACAGCATAGGTTTCTGACACAGAATTAATGTGTTCTAATGAACTTAAAATTTTTGTTTTCTCTTAGAGCAATTCACTATGCTGTTGAATATTAATCCTCTCAAAAAAATGTTTGAAGAAATTTTCTTTTTTATTTATGAAATTTCAAATGAGAAAAATTGAACCCAATTTTTTTAATCACATCCCCCTTTCCCTTATTCCAAAACTAATCTCAATTAAAATTTCTAATGGAGTTTGCAACAATAACTACTCATTTTAATACATCATAAAATATTAAGATGTAAAAAAACTGCTTGTTATCACTGAATGGTAAAGATTATTTTAATTTATCAGTTGGTAGTAAAAAGTGAATATACATTGTATATTGTATATAACAAAGATTTAAGTTGATTCTGGACAAAGAAAGATAACTCCAATTAAAAAAGATCTTGCTATTGCACAATATTTTGCAATTAGATATTTCTTGCTTACTATTCTGGACAAAGAAAGATAACTCTAATTAAAAAAAAATTTGCTATTTCACAATATTGTGCAATTAGATATTTCTTGCCATTGCACAATACTGTGCAATTGAAAAGACTTGCTATTGCACAATACTTAATATAATAATTTTAGATCCTGATTTGGACCAACTTGAAAACTGGGCCCATAATAAAAAATCTAAGTACATTTTTGGATTCAGCATATCAAAGAACCCCAAGATTTCAATTTTTGTTAAAATCAGACTAAGTTTAATTTTGGACCCTTTGGACTTTAGTGTAGACCAATTTGAAAACAGGACCAAAAATGAAGCATCAACATACACAGTTAGATTTGGTATATCAAAGAACCCCATTTATTCAATTTTTGATGAAATCAAACAAAGTTTAATTTTGGACCCCGATTTGGACCAACTTGAAAACTGGGCCAATAATCAAGAATCTAAGTACATTTTTAGATTCAGCATATCAAAGAACCTAACTGATTCATTTTTTGTCAAAATCAAACTAAGTTTAATTTTGGACCCTTTGGACCTTAATGTAGACCAAATTGAAAACGGGACCAAAAGTTAAGAATCTACATACACAGTCATGACAGTTAGATTCGGCATATCAAAGAACCCCAATTATTCAATTTTGATGAAATCAAACAAAGTTTAATTTTGGACCCTTTGGGCCCCTTATTATGTTGGGACCAAAACTCCCAAAATCAATACCAACCTTCCTTTTATGGTCATAAACCTTGTGTTTAAATTTCATAGATTTCTATTTACTTATACTAACGTTATGGTGCGAAAACCAAGAAAAATGCTTATTTGGGTCCTTTTTTGGCCCCTAATTCCTAAACTGTTGGGACCTAAACTCCCAAAATCAATACCAACCTTCCTTTTGTAGTCATTAACATTGTGTTTAAATTTCATTGATTTCTATTTACTTAAACTAAAGTTATTGTGCGAAAACCAAGAATAATGCTTATTTGGGCCCTTTTTTGGCCCCTAATTCCTAAACTGTTGAAACCAAAACTCCCAAAATCAATCCCAACCGTTCTTTTGTGGTCATAAACCTTGTGTCAAAATTTCATAGATTTCTATTAACTTAAACTAAAGTTATAGTGCGAAAACCAAGAAAATGCTTATTTGGGCCCTTTTTGGCCCCTAATTCCTAAAATGTTGGGACCAAAACTCCCAAAATCAATACCAACCTTCCTTTTGTGGTCATAAACCTTGTGTTAAAATTTCATAGATTTCCATTCACTTTTACTAAAGTTAGAGTGCGAAAACTAAAAGTATTCGGACGACGACGACGACGACGACGCCAACGTGATAGCAATATACGACGAAAATTTTTTCAAATTTTGCGGTCGTATAACAATGACTATACTGACAACAAAAATGCAACAACATTATACTAGCACTAAAATATGCAATCTTACACTAATCAATTTTAATCTAATTACCTTCATTTCAGCTCTGCTTGGAGGACAAACTTTGTTATCATCTACTTTAATTTCTCCAGTTGGCATTTTATTCAAACACTGGAGTATAATTCTCAAACTCTGTCTCATCTCTTCCATACGTATCAAATACCTAGTTAAAGAGATACAATCATCGTGCAATATATATTCCATTAATTATAATAAAATTGAGAATGGAAATGGGGAATGTGCCAAAGAGACAACAACCCGACCATAGAAAAAAAAAAAACAGCAGAAGGTCACCAACAGGTCTTCAATGTAGCGAGAAATTCCCGCACCCGGTGGCGTCCTTCAGCTGGCCCCTAAACAAATATATACTAGTTCAGTGATAATGAACGCCATACTAATTTCCAAATTGTACACAAGAAACTAAAATTAAAATAATACAAGACCAACAAAGGCCAGAGGCTCCTGACTTGGGACAGGCGCAAAAATGCAGCGGGGTTAAACATGTTTGTGAGATCTCAACCCTCCCCTATAACTCTATTTGTATAAGATATTCAAATACATTAATTATTCTTTTTACTAGTAATAATTAATTACAACAAGTATCTGAAACTATAAACCTACTAATATTTCATGGATACATTTTTTCATGTTTTGTCATATCTAGTCAACTACCAACTAATTTCTATACCATTTGGTCTCTGGTGGAGAATTGTCTCATTGGCAAGCACACCACATCCTTCTTATATTTATCTGCAGCCATTTATTTTCTTTTTTTCTACCTTCTTAATTTTTAGCCCATTCAAAAATTAACATTTCGTCTTTTTTCTATAGTAGATAGCTCAGAACAATATCAAAAAAGTAATTTCCCATTATCCATGCTCTTTTATGGAGATATTATTTTCTTATGAGCTGCTCTATTATGTAGAGATTATTTTCTTATGAGCTGCTCTTTTACAAATGTTTTATGTAGAGATTATTTTCTCATGAGCTGCTCTTTTATGTAGAGATTATTTTCTTATGAGCTGCTCTTTTACGTAGAGATTATTTTCTTATGTGCTGCTCTTTTATGTAGAGATTATTTCTTATGAGCTGCTCTTTAATGTAGAGATTATTTTCTGAACACATACCTGTCCCAGCAATCTCCTTTCCTTCCAATAGGTACATCAAATTCTACTTTATCATAAGCATCATAAGGCTGGACCTTCCTCAAATCCCATTCTATACCTGATCCTCGTAACATAACACCACTGAAAAAAATTAGACTCAAATGTTAAATATATATATAATTTTTTTTTGCATGCTTTCTTTGGCTTATCTGAAAATATTTTTAAACATGATTAATCTGTGCTGGTATACAGTTACACAACAAATTGTTTTATCTATTTGGCAAACCAAAACAAAATTTGTTCACGTTAATTTTATTGTCTTTTGTTGGTATCAAAAAAGTATTTTTAACATTAAGCATGTTAAGCTTAAGGTTAAAAGCAGGCTTTCAAACAACTTCTGATAACAAAACATGTACAAAAAGTGAAGAATAGGAATTCATAGCAGGCCTCTACAATAACTTTTTTTAACTTGTCCTACAGGACAAGTACTTACCAAAATGAAATTGTCTGAATGGAATTTTACTTGTCCGAAAAATAAATGTGAATTTTTTTTCTTTTAAGAATATAGTTAATTTTGAGGTTAATGCATAAAAAGTGAAATAAAAGAATATAACAGTAATAATAAGTTTCTTTCTTTATTATATAGTTACATTCTTGTCAAAAATGGCTATTGCATTTAGTCAAAAGGGTTCTAATTATCTAATTGTCATCATCAGAGTGAGTCTGTTTCATGTCAGGATCTGGTAGTGCTCTCAATCCTCTAAACTCATTGAGGTTGAAGCCTGGTCTTTTCTGTCTTCCACTTGACCACCAGTGATTGAAGACTTAGTTTGTATCAAAATGAATGAGTTCAGGTCCTTCAACAGTTATGAATAGTAACATTATCAACATTTCTGGTTTTAGGGAAGATCTCTAGTCAGTCTTGACTCTTTTCATACAGAGAAGCCTCTTTCACACACAGCACTAGACAGAGGAAAAGAAAGAAGCAGCTCTAGTACCAAGATCATATTAATAAATCTTCTTTTCAGAATCAGGGTAAATAAAAAAGTTCTCAACAGCCACTGTTGCCTTGTGTCTCTCTATATTTGCCTTAAAATCTTTCCATTCCTCGTTTTGGTCCATGATTGCATCTAAATTATATCCATTTCTTTCCAGAATTTCTTGGAAATTCTCTAACAGGTATGCCATCTCTTCATTCCCATATATGTGGCTAGGTCATTTCTATCTTGTGGCCATTCACTAAAAGAAAGAATTAGTGATGCTGCCTTTAGTACTGGGTCTTTCTCCATGGGTTCAAATCTGTTGTCCAAGAGCAGCAACTATCAAGTCAACTATTACTTGTTTCTGTCTGATAAAATCTTCATCAATGTTCATGTTTGAAAGTTGAATGTCTTGATAATATGTACTGTTCTGGGAATCTACAGTAACAAGAAAATTTGTCAACTCTTTGCCATTTACAGTTTTCAGTTCAATCAAAGACAGATTTGCAGTAGAAATTGCATCAAACATTGCTGACAGGGTCAGGTAATCTTGCTGAAATTTTAAACTAAGAACACTGAGTACTTTTAAAATGTCAAAGAAAAAAAATACTATGTACAGAAACTTGTAATCTTTGAGTTTTTTGCTGATAAAGGTAGCTTTACCTTGGACCTCTGCAGATCCAGACCTAGACTCCTGAATATGTTCAAAATGTGCTAGCGATACTCTGAACTCTCTAACTAAGACTTCAAGGGCCCTGTGAATATGTAGCAGCCATCTTGTACCAGCAAGTTTTGTGGGCTTTAACACCTTTTCTTCTAAAGCTTCCCCTATCTGCTTTAATTCTCGTAAGGCCTTTGGGAAGTACTGATAGTGCTTATACAGATACTGCAACAAATCCTGAATTTCTTTCATATGCTTGTGGTTTTTAATTGCACTATTTGCTGCTAACTCAACCTGTGTGCTATACAGTGTGTAATAACTAAATGTGGAACATCACGTTTAATCAAAGTGGCTATACCACCACGGCATCCTAAATTTACTGAGGCTCCATCCGAACCAAACCCAATCAATATATCCTTCCAATTGGGTATTCCATTCCTAGTGAATGCCCCTTCAATTTCCTTAAGAATCCCCTGTGCATCTGCTTTTTCTACATCTTCAATACTAAAGTAGTGGTTTACTGGCTTCCCATTTTCCACAAATCATAGATAAATTAGTTCATTTTCTGTGACAGAAGAGTCTGTAGCACCATCAATCAGAATGGAATAAAAGTGCAAATCATTCTCTATTTGTATTTTTACACCTTTGAATAAATATACTGGATAAATCTGAAAATATCAGGGATGATAGTGTGTGAAACACATCTATAAAAAAAAAGGAGATGTGGTATGATCGCCAATGAGACAACTTTCCAATTCTCTGACTAAAGTCACTTGTATTAAAACATAACAGCAATGATTGATCAGTAATATTGGGTGAGGTATATTAGTTTAGCAAGCATGATCATACAAAAATAAATAATTACTGTGGATTCATTTATTTTCGTGGGTATCAATTTTCGTGGATTGCTGAAAAATTGCATCTTCGTGGATATTTGATTTCGTGGTTTTGCCAATCTCTCTATACAAAGTCTATTGAAATATGAAATTCGTTGAACATTTAAATTCGTGGTTCACATGTACCCACGAAACCTACGAAAATTGGTATCCAAAGAATAAAAATGAATCCACAGTATATCATATAAAGCATAAATAACAGCTGCTAGAAAAGTGCAAGAGGTAGAAGCAGGCATATTATCAGAAGGCTGATGTAGTGTAGACTAGACTAGTACATTGTGATGATGACTGAGGATGATGATAAATATACTAGTCTTGTATTATTTTAATTTTAGTTTCTTGTGTACAATTTGGAAATTAGTATGGCGTTCATTATCACTGAACTAGTATATATTTGTTTAGGGGCCAGCTGAAGGACGCCTCCGGGTGCGGGAATTTCTCACTACATTGAAGACCTGTTGGTGACCTTCTGCTGTTGTTTTTTCTATGGTCGGGTTGTCTCTTTGCCACATTCCCCATTTCCATTCTCAATTTTAATTTTAGTACATGTATACAAAGTAAAACTCGTAGTAAAAAAATCTTATTACAATTATATTTGCTGAAATGACAATAATCTAGTAATTCAGTTTACCTTCTACAAGCATTATCAGATCTATAAAAAATTTCCCATGTCTAGACCATTAACCTCTTGTAACTCAAACAATCTGGGAAAGTCTGTAAAGGGTTTTTAATGCTTGCAAATAAAGTAGGCAGTGGTGATTAGTTTCTTGATTTTGTCTTCATTTTCCTTTCCATTTTCCTAACACAGGACAAAAGAGGCCCAGACTGAGAGGAACTTCAACACCAGATGCCTCAAGTTTTTTCATTTCATCTTATTTTTTCTTCTCCTGACATTTCCTGTGTGAATTGCTTTTCAAGTGAGCTATTTATGTATCTTTTCTGAAAGCACCTGTTCCTATGAACATAGAACAATTTTTATCTGCCAAATCAGGGTAGTTGTTACATATTTGGCATATCATAGTTTTTGGTTTTGACTCATCAACCTTCCCATCATCATCTGTATGAACGGCATATTGTAGCCCAAGGAATTCCTCTTCCCACCTCGGTAAATAAGTCCTCTGTCTTTTAAGCTGGTATTCTTTCTTCCTTTCTTTAGACTCTTCTTCGTCTTTTGTTTTTTTTCTTTTTCCCAGATGTAGTGAACCAAATTTTGTTAAGTCCATGATGATTGTATCGAAGGGGTTTGTGTAAAAATTTCCATCTCGGTCAATATTGTTATTTTAATCTCAAAGCTGAGTTCTGTATCTTTAAAGCGCACCACTGACAAAGTTTCTCCAGTGGAGGTTGTTCTAAATGGTCGGAGGAAGATTCAGTAGTAAGAGTGTCGATGACTGATTTACGTTTACAGAATGTGTTTTTTCTATGCCGAAGAAAAGACAACAGTTTAAATTATCGATTGATTTTGTAATCTTAGTTAAAACAGGTCAAATTAAATAACATTTTTAAAACCTTATTGATTATTTAATTTCGTTTGATCATCAGAGTGGGATTCAAATTATTTTCTACAGATTATTTTACTTGTCCCATCGGACAAGCTTTACTGGGTTTTTACTTGTCTGCCCCTTTTTACCTCTGGTAGCGGAGACAATCTGACAAGCGTTATTGTCGGGCCCTGCATAGGTTCACATATACATGTATATAGAAAATTGATGGATTGCAAATTATGAGGAAATAAGACTAAAACACTGATTCTTAGTGCTAGATAAACAAGAGTGCACACGCCTTCTTTACCAATCATTGATATTATGTTAGTCCTAAATATAAAGCTTTATTACAACCATCAAATAAACTTAACATTAACCAAGAAAACTAAACATTGACCAATGAACCATGAAAATGAGGTCAAGGTCAGATGAACCACGCCACGCAGGCATCTGACAGCTAACAATTCTTCCATACAACAAATATATATATAGTTGACCTATTGTTTATAGCTTAAGAAAAACAGACCAAAAACACAAAAACTTAACACTGAGCAATGAACCGTAAAAATGAGGTCAAGGTCAAATAAAACCTGTGCCACTGACATATAGATCATAAAATATTTCCATACACCAAATATAGTTGACCTATTGCATATAGTAATAGAAAAACGACCAAAACTAAAAAAAATATTTTTGACCACTGAACCATGAAAATGAGGTCAAGATCAGATGACACTTGCCAGTTAGACATGTACACCTTACAATCATTCCATACACCAAATATAACAGACGTATTGCAAACAGTATAAGAAAAACAGACCAAAACACAACCAGATGCTCCGCAGGGCGCAGCTTTATACGACCGCAGAGGTTGAACCCTAAACGGTTGGGGCAAGTATGGACACAACATTCAAGCTGGATTCAGCTCTAAATTTGGATTGTGATTAAATAGTTGACACAGCATAGGTTTCTGACACAGAATGAATGTGGTCTAATGAACTTAAAATACTTTTTTTTCCTTTGAGCAATTCACTATGCTGTTGAATATTAATCCTCTCAAAAAAAATGTTTGAAGAAATTTTCTTTTTATTTATGAAATCTGAAATGAGAAAAATTTAACCCCCCCCCCCTTTTTTTTCACATCCCCCTTTCCCTTTTTCTAAAACTGATCTCAATTCAAATTTCTAATGGAGTTTGCAACAATAACTACTCATTTAAATACATCATAAAATATTAAAATGTAACAAAAGGTGCTTGTTATCACTGAATGGTAAAGATTGTTTTAATTTATCAGTTGGTAGTAAAAGTGAATATACATTGTATATTGTATAAAACAATGATTTAAGTTGATTCAACTACTATTCTGGACAAAGAAAGATAACTCCAATCAATTGAAAATTTCTTGCTATTGCACAATATTGTGCAATTAGATATTTCTTGCTATTGCGCAATACTGTGCAATTGAAAATATTTGCTATTGCACAATACTGTGCAATTGAAGATTTCTTGCTATTGCGCAATACTGTGCAATTGAAAATTTCTTGCTATTGCACAATACTGTGCAATTGAAGATTTCTTGCTATTGCTGAATAATGTGCAATTGAAAATTTCTTGCTATTGCACAATACTTAATATAATAATTTTGGATCCTGATTTGAACCAACTTGAAAACTGGGCCCATAATCAAAAATCTAAGTACATGTTTAGATTCAGCATATCAAGAAAGCTCAAGAATTCAATTTTTGTTAAAATCAAACTTAGTTTAATTTTGGACCCTTTGGACTTTAATGTAGACCAATTTGAAAACGGGACTAAAAATTAAGAATCTACATACACAGTAAGATTTGGCATATCAAAGAACCCCAATTATTCAATTTTTGATGAAATCAAACAAAGTTTAATAATCAAAAATCTAAGTACATTTTTAGATTCAGCATATCAAAGAACCCCAAGGATTCAATTTTTGTCAAAATCAAACTAAGTTTAATTTTGGACCCTTTGGACCTTAATGTAGACCAATTTGAAAACGGGACCAAAAATTAAGAATCTACATACACAGTTAGATTCGGCATATCAAAGAACCCCAATTATTCAATTTTTGATGAAATCAAACTAAGTTCAATTTTGGACCCTTTGGGCCCCTAATTCCTAAACTGTTGGGACCAAAACTCCCAAAATCAAACCCAAACCTTCCTTTAGTGGTCATAAACCTTGTGTTTAAATTTCATAGATTTCTATTTACTTAAACTAAAGTTATGGTGCGAAAACCAAGAATAATGCTTACTTGGGCCCCTTTTTGGCCCCTAATTCCTAAACTGTACAGACCTCAACTCTCAAAATCAATACCAACCTTCCTTTTGTGGTCATAAACCTCGTGTTTAAATTTCATTGATTTCTATTTACTTAAACTAAAGTTATTGTGTGAAAACCAAGAATAATGCTTATTTGGGCCCTTTTTTGGCCCCTAATTCCTAAACTGTTAGAACCAAAACTCCCAAAATCAATCCCAACCTTCCTTTTGTGGTCATAAACCTTGTGTCAAAATTTCATAGATTTCTAATTACTTAAACTTAAGTTATTGTGCAAAAACCAAGAAAATGCTTATTTGGGCCCTTTTTGGCCCCTAATTCCTAAAATGTTGGGATCAAAACTCCCAAAATCAATCCCAACCTTCCTTTTGTGGTCATAAACCTTGTGTTAAAATTTCATAGATTTCTATTCACTTTTACTAAAGTTAAGAGTGCGAAAAGTCAAAGTATTCGGACGACGACGACGACGACGCCAACATGATAGCAATATATGACGAAAAATTTAAATTTTTGCGGTCGTATAAAAACTTAACTATAACCACTGACCAATGAAAATAAGGTCAAGGTCAGATGACACCTGCCAGTTGGACTTGTACACCTTACAGTCATTCCATACAGCGAATATACTAGGCCTTTTGCTTATAGTATCTGAGATATGGACTTGGCCACCAAAACTTAACCTTGTTCACTGATCCATGAAATGAGGTTGAGGTAAAGTGAAAACTGTCTGGCAGGCTTGAGGACCTTGCAAGGTACGCATATACCAAATATAGTTATCCTATTACTTATCATAAGAGAGAATTTAACATTACAAAAAATCTTTAACTTTTTTTTTCAAGTAGTCACTGAACCATGAAAATTGACTTTGGACATGTGACTGATGAAAACTTCGTAACATGAGGCATCCATATACAAAGTATGAAGCATCCAGGTCTTCCACCTTCTAAGATATAAAGGTTTTAAGAAGTAAGCTAACGCTGCCGCCGGATCACTATCCCTATGTCTTCCCAGGCTCGACAAAAACAGCATATTAAGTAGCGCAAAAACCAGATATTCTTGCAATTATCTAAATGGCAACTAACAATTCTTCACCGTGAAGATTTAATGATTGTGAGAAGTTACTTCTTAGATTTTTCGTAATAGTCACCTGAAACCATAATTGAGAGCATCCTCAGACGAGACAATACCAACATCTATAGTTCGTGTTTTCCAGATCTGATTGTTTGTTAACAGCTGGTCAGTTTCATCAATACGTTGACCAAACTGTTGACACCACTGGTATATATCGTCCATCAAACCTAATGGCAGATCCTGAAAGATAAATAATTATTTGGTCATTCAAAGAACTGATCTGTGGTTTAATTGATCCTACAGTTGCATTGAACTGCTTTTTTCATACATTAAAAAAAATGTTCACCCATAAACATACACACAAACCATATCTATATAAGTCAAATGCGCTAATTAACTGTAGGATATATATGATGCTCTAATGTACAAATGATACAAATAAACAAACATTAAAAGCACATGTATGTTGTTTTTGTTTTGGTTGGAAGGTTGTTACACTATATATATATAGCTACTTATACTTACTCCATCAGGTAATCAACACTTCAAAAAATAAAATTAACATAGAGACCTAATGGGAAACTTTTTTAATTATTGACCAAATGTTATGGAATTAATAGTCAGGGTTCATATGTATCATATATTAACATCCATCAAGGAGTAAAATATAAATTAATACAAATGAATTTTTAAGAATTCTTTTCTGCAAATACATAGAAGTCAAATGGACAATAGAAAACAAAATAGATATGATAAAAGAAACCACTTGCCAAAATTCTTAATAACTTTGATTGTTATTTACTATGAATTCACTACAATTCATTGGATACCAATTTTTGTGGGTTTTGTGGGTGGAGGTGTACCAGAAATTCAAATGTTCAATGAATAACATATTTCAATAGGCTTTGTATAGAGAGATTGACAAAACCAGGAAATTTGTAAGTTTTCAGCAATCCAAGAAAATTGATACAGAAGAAACAAAATTAATCCACAGTACTCGCAATACATTGCTCAAGTTGGTATGAAATATGCTATCATAGTCATGTATATGGAGGTCAATTTTTATGATTTTTTTAAAAATCGTTTGCTGATGAATTTTTTTAAGTCTTGGTTTCAAATTATAATTTATTCATGACACACCTCAAAATAAAAGAACACATATGACTCAAACCAGAGAAATCTCTTCTGAACATGATACTAACCTGTGCCACACCCCCAGGTCTGACGTAAGCTGCATGTAATCTGGCTCCTGAGACTCGTTCATAAAACTCCATTAATTTTTCTCTCTCTTCAAACAACCAGAAGAAAGGTGTCATGGCTCCAACATCCAAAGCATGAGTACCAATACCCATAATGTGATTTAATATTCTGGTTATTTCAGCAAACATGGCTGAAAGTAGAGTAAATTGTAACTGTGACTAACCTTGAAAGTACAAACTATTTTAAGTAAGGGTGTTTTTCATTAGGGCTTGTGTGTACAGCTACTGTATTCATTGTTACATTATAACCTGAAAAGTGTGAACGTGGCTAGAAAAATAGGTCTAGTCAAAATAATTTCCTAAATCT
Source organism: Mytilus galloprovincialis (assembly GCA_037788925.1). NCBI lineage: Eukaryota > Metazoa > Mollusca > Bivalvia > Mytilida > Mytilidae > Mytilus > Mytilus galloprovincialis. The sequence continues at coordinate 62,887,361 of CM075333.1, forward strand.
TGTTTGATCTTCTTAATGATATGAAAATGGCAAACCTGCATTACAAGATTTAGTGTTTGGAACAAACACCTCTCATTTCAATAAAGAAAATTATGTCTTTGGAACAAACACCTCTCATTTCAATAAAGAAAATTATGTGTTTCATTTTGTTTTAAAACTGTTTAAATAATAACAGAAATTTTTTTGTAAGATTCATTTTTTAACTCATTCATTTAAGGGGAGATAACTCAAATAATTCAATTTGACCAAGGAATACACATGGTCCAAGACTTCAACTAATGACACTAATTTAAAAAAAAAAAAATAATAATTTAAACTTCATGTATCTTAAAACTGTTAAAGAGATATTTTCTTTGAAATCCACAGTCTGCATTTTTCTTATTGGTTATTCCGAATGAAATTTTACTAGTCTGGGGCATCGACCTAGTATCTAACTGTGCAGACTGAATCCACAAAAAAGAGGTAAAAGACTTTTGTTTGCCCTATTCCTCTTGTCAGGAAAAATTATAAAAACTAATATTCAAATCCAAATGTTTATTGAAGTGTAAAAGGGAGAATGTACTTTTTGGAGATTATTTGGCCCTGTAAATTCACTTTATAATAAAAATATTATAAAATTTTTTTTTTTATCAGATTGAATAATCAACATCAGATGTGATTTTTATCAGTCTTTTGTGACACGATTTGACTGTGAATCAGCAAGTTTTACTCATTTTTCTTTAAAATAGGCAGACTTTTAATATCTATACAAATAGTGTTTAATAATTTTTTTTTCGATATTCCTTACTTCTAATCCATTTTGCCCTCTCTGGTACCTCTATATTCAGAAGTTTCTCAACAGCCATTGAATAACATTGTTCACTACACATCATTGACACATAGTCTAATCTATCAAAGTAAGGTAAAGCCTGCAAAAGATAACATTTAAATAAATGGGGAATGTGTCCATGGGACACAGATATGCCACACCTTGCATATTATATAATGTTATAAAGGCACATAATGTAGAACGGTAAAAATGACCCTACCCAAATTAATACTAGATCTGGGTTTTGTGGTAAGAAGTATTGTGTATAAGTTTCATAACATTTGGTTGAGGCAAGCTTTGAATAAGAGAGCGGGAACAAAAAATCAGCATTTTTTTTTCCATTAGTAAAGGGGCATAAGTCTAAAACGGTCACAAAGTAACGCTACCAAAATTCAAACTTGATCTGTGTTTTGTAAAAAAAAGCATTGAGTATTATTTCCTGACATTTATTAAGTTCGAGAAAGGCAACCAACTTTGGGAGATGTACATACAGACGGACAAGGGTAAAACTTAATGCTCCTGCACTACAACGGGGGCATAAAAAAAATTCACTCACCAACAGCACTGCCATCTACAGTCACTAGGGACATAGTTTTCACTCAACATATTTCATGACATTATGATGTCAGATATGGTTGCTTTTTGTGTGTCTTTTGGTGTCCATGTACTGGTTTTGTGTCAAGGATGAATACCCAATATATTTTGGGTTTATTTATCAAAAGTTGAAATTACAAGTTTTTAGTTTCTTATAATGGATGTTGTAGTTTTGCCTCTTAAGGTAACACGATACCGAATGACGTTACGCCACGAGTTATCGTTCCTGACGTTATTGAATAACGTTCACACATACAAGCCAATGCAGCAGGTTCTGCAATCACAAAGTGATTACATAATAAAGAAAAAATATTTTTGATAATCATAACTATGTGACATTTTTAACGGTTACTTTTTCTAGATGCAGAGTGCCGAGAGTTTTGATGCAATACGTAACGGTTAACTTTTCGACATAGATTGTTTTATCGTTTTCCGGCAATTCTTCTGCTCATTGTTAACCTTTAAAAATGTATTACTTTACTTTTACTTTTAATTCATATTCTGTTTCTTTAATATTTTAGCATCTGTACGATTTATCTATATATGTTCTTATGCAAAATAGACTGAGTTTTATCACTTTATTTTACTCTTAGTTTATTTTTGCAATAAAAACTTTTTCATGATGCACGCCGTATCCCAATGGAATTTTGTTTTGAAAATAGAAATCTTGTCTATAGAAACTTAATAGGATGATGTGTAAAAAAACGGGGAATTGTACAACTATTAATTGGTGTTAAAATGGTCGTCAAAAACACCGCTCGGGCAAAATAGAAAAAGGAAATTTATCTGGATGAGAATACGGATAGAATAAGGCAAAAAAGCACAATACAAGCAGACTTTGAAACTCATACAGAAAATAGTTTGTTAGTATGGAATGTAGAAAAGTGGTTTAACTTGGTTATTTTGCCGAATAACATTTCCTGTGTTCCAAGTGTAAACATTCTCATTGGCTGTACAGAGTAAATCTGATATAGTTTCGGAAACATTTTAAAAATAAAGTGCTAGCTTAGTAATATCATAGACCAAGTCTACACAGGACAGACAGCAACATCTGAATGAGGCCTGAGAAAGTTACCGTAGGCTGAGAAATACATGGGAACTTGATTCGGCAAAAATTTAAAAAAAATAAAACCAGGTCCCGTTAGAGTCTGATTAAAGCCAGTCCCAAGTATCCACTTGCATCTATAAATATTTTTGTGTGATTTGAGTTGGAAATGATGTACATGTACAAGTTCGGAGACAAAATGACTGATAGATAATTAACATAGTTGCCTTTTTAGGTCATGGGTGGCATATTGCTCACATGATATACCCTCATTTTCCAGTGTCAGTCCAAATTTTCCCAACCATCTTCCCGGATCGCCTCTATTACAAAACCTATCTATTATTGTATTAATGTAAACATGTTCTCGTCCTGAACATGCATGACATATTTGCCACTGGACGTTTAAGCAACCAACAATCAATCCTACAATTAACACCCATCACTTGAAACTTCAGTTGTTAAAATTTAAATCATTGCCTCTATTTTTTTCAAAGAAATCGACAAAGTTTACGAATATTTAGGCAAAAAGAAATATCTACGTTTCCGCTTGCTAAGTATGGAAGTGGGGTCACATGAAACTTTATTTGTAAAAGTACAAGTACAAATAACCCCGTTCTACCGTCAATCCCGCACTTGGTGTATATAGGGTTTACAGTCTTTTTGCTTCAGGTTTAAATTATGTACCTGGTGTTACTACTCATATTAAAAGTGCGTATATCGTCTGGATTTTCTTTATTTTTTGTTCATGACAGGTTGCTGGATTAGGCGTTTTGATAAAATATAAAAGGCACGCAGACTCCGGCTTACATCTCCTACATGTGGAATTTCAAGCTGAAACTTTTATATTTCGCATTTGCAGTTTGTCTCACTTATAAAGAATGCATATATGATCTCAAGATTTGTTTGTAAATAATTTTCCACAAATGACACTGTGAAATTTTGCATACAGTTTGCAAGGTTTGTCCGACTTGTTGAGCAGCCAACTCACACATTTACACCACGCTAAACCAATGTGTGTAGCAAGTCAAGAATATGACGGCTGTTTATCTATCATTCTTTTAATGTATTTGAGCTTATGATTTCGTCATTTGATAAGGGACTTTTAAGTTTTGAATTTTTTCTTGAGTTTTGTTATTTTATTTTTTAGAATGTGCATTTTATCAGGATCATTATTTTCCCTCATAATATTCACAACTAACAGAATGTTAAACCTTTTTTGACTGGTGCATCAAATGTGTCTTTTATTAACAACTGTTTTCAAAATTGTATTGTATCGTCCCGAACATGCATGAACTATTTGCCACTGAACGTTAAAGAACCATCAAAAACCGATCAATTATAAAACTATACAAGAGTGCACACGCTGAAATGTCTCGCCTTCTATACTAATCATTGATATTATGTTGATAGTCCTAAGTATAAAGCTTTATTACAACTGTCTCATAAACTTAACATTAACCAAGATAACTAAACAAAGACCAATGAACCATGAAAATGAGGTCAAGGTCAGATGAACCATGCCAGGCAGACATGTACAGCTAACAATGCTTCTATACAACATATATAGTTGACCTATTACTTATAGTTTAAGAAAAATAGACCAAAACACAAAAACTTAACACTGTGCAATAAACCGTGAAAATGAGGTCACGGTCAAAAGAAACCTGCGCTACTGACATAAAAATCATAAAATATTTCCATACACCAAATATAGTTGACCTATGGCATATAGTATTAGATAAAAAGACCAAAACTCAAAAACTTAACTTTGACTACTGAACCATGAAAATGAGGTCAAGGTCACATGACATCTGACCGCTAGACATGTACACCTTACAATCATTCCATACAACAAATATAGTAGACATATTGCATATAGTATGAAAAAAACAGACCAAAACACAAAAATTTAACTATAACCACTGAACCATGAAAATGAGGTCAAGGTCACATGACATCTGCCCGCTAGACATGTACACCTTACAATCATTCCATACAACAAATATAGTAGACCTATTGCATATAGTATGAAAAAAACAGACCAAAACACAAAAATTTAACTATAACCACTGAACCATGAAAATGAGGTCAAGGTCAGATGACACCTGCCAGTTGGACATGTACACCTTACAGTCCTTCCATACACCGAATATACTATCCCTATTGCTTATAGTATCTGAGATATGGACTTGACCACCAAAACTTAACCTTGTTCACTGATCCATGAAATGAGGTCGAGGTCAAGTGAAAACTGTCTGACAGACATGAGGACCTTGCAAGGTACGCACATATCAAATATAGTTATCCTATTACTTATAATAAGAGAGAATTCAACATTACAAAAAATCTGAACTTTTTTTTCAAGTGGTCACTGAACCATGAAAATGAGGTCAAGGTTATTGGACATGTGACTGACGGAAACTTCGTAACATGAGGCATCTATATACAAAGTATGAAGCATCCAGGTCTTCCACCTTCTAAAATATAAAGCCGGATCACTATCCCTATGTCGAGCTTTCTGCAACAAAAGTTGCAGGCTCGACAAAAAACCGATCAATTATAAAACTGTTAACTGAATCAAATTTTTAAAGTACTCTATTTCTGCATGGATGAAGCAACGACACCACCATTGTCTTAAATGATGGAGTTAAAAACTCAGTAATTCAAATGAATCCCACGTGAAATTTTTCATGTTATTTTCACGTGAACTTTACAAAAATATGAAGGTATTTTTCATGATTTTAATTAAATTTTTTAATAATCTTATTTTGAAAATTTACGTGAATTCAACGTGTACCTGATTTATGCATGATTCACGTGGAACCAACCAGTTCAAGCAAGTTTCAAGTATATGCTCGTTATGAAAATCAGACGAGATTAATGTTAATTCATGTGAGTGAAATTTCCAGGTGCAGAACGAAATAAATTATATCAGCAGAATTGTGTATTTCATTACTAGGAAATTAACGAAACCCGACAGCGGAAATAAAAATAAAAATAAACACCATTCAGATCCCCCCCCGACACATATTTTGTTTTCAATATCTCTGAGTAGTAATACCGTAACGTTACATTCTGTATTCAATAACGTCACACGTTTTCGGTCCAATTCTAATGGTATCAATCAACTTTGAAGCCATTTATCTCAAAAACAAGGATGGTGACATATGAGTTTCTATACGTGTATGGATTCAGTATGCAATTCTGGATATTATGTTAGTTTTTTGTTTTTCTCCGTATATAAGAACATAGCCATCCATTGGAAAATCTAAAAAGTTAAGCCGAAAAAAAGGCATTTCCCCTATATACCTAGGTAAATATGAAAATACCAAGAAAACAAAAATGGTGACCCCCATTTTTTATTACATATTCCGATGTAACTCAATTCAAAGAACACGTGTGCCAAAAAGTTTGGAAATCGGGAGATATGCCATTCGGTATCGTGTTACCTTAAATGACCATCTTTCTTTGCTACTCTCATGTAGTATAACTTTGGTGTGGTAGTAAAGGTTTCAACATTGCAAGTAGCAGTAATGATGATAGACATGGGTCAATTACATATATTTTAGAGATTAAATATGTATACAAATATTTACTGTACAGAAAAAATACATGGTGCAGTGATCACTTTTGTTCAAAAGAAAAATAAATAATTTAGATTGAATATTCCTATATTGTATGTGATTTTATAGCATCCATTAGTAGTAATTACCTGTGTGTATGTTTTATATTCAATGAGTTTTTCTGTACCTCTGTGTAAAAGTCCTATATGTGGATCACACCTTTCAACAGTCTGAAAATAAAATGCAGTGAAATTAGATAGCTCTCTATATGAAATGTTTGCCACTAAACATTAAGTGTTGTAAAGTGTCAAACTATCGGCAAACAGGAAATGATCTACATGTTGGATGTAAATATTGCTTACTCCCTACAACTCAGCATTGTAAAGCTGCAGACCAAACATTGAATCATTCCTTTTCATAGAAGCCCTACCCAACGTCTTTTGGACGGACAGAGTTGAGCGTTTTTTTTAGACCTGCTTTCACCTTTGGCAACCAAAGTAACGAAAGTAAAAATATCCCCATGATTTCAACATACTGTAATATTATAATTATTTTTGACCATTGTTAATCAAATAAAACTAGATGTGTCAAAGCGACAGGAATGGCCCGTCTCAAAAATTTGAAAATCTGCAATTTCAACAACACATGTGGACACAAACAAGATGGTAGTCTCACAAATCAAAATTCAGCTCAAAATCTGAAGGTGTATAGAAAAAAGTCTGTATAACTGCGGTTTTCAACAACCGTCTATTTTGGCAAAAATTAGATGGGCAGAACAAAACTTAAACTTGATCTATAACTCATCATGGTTAGCTCACATACCAAAAATCTGCCATATATCTGAAAGCATTTAGAAAAAAGGTCTGTATAACTGTGATTTTCAAGTATTTATTTAAGCCCAGAGCCCCAAATTACAGCAAAAATTAGCTGAGCAGAACGAAACTTGAACCTGAGCTGTAACTCATCATGGATATCTAGCATACCAAATATCAGCCCAATATCTGAAAGCGTTTAGAAAAAAAAGCCTGTATAACTGTGATTTTCAACAATTTATCAAAGTCCAGAGACCGTAATTTCGGTAAAAATTAGCGCAGCGGAACGAAACTTAAACTTGATCTGTAACTCATCAAGGTTAACTCACATACAAAAAATTAGCCCAATATCTGAAGGCGTTTAGAAAATCAAAGCACCAAAGGGTGCTATAGGCAGTTAATCAAAAACCCAAAGGCAAACTTGGCCAAGTTCAGATGAATAGTGTAAAGAATTAGTCAAAATATTTATCTCAGGCATTGTTCTCAGCTATTTCTAAAGTATCAAATAACATGAATAATGCTTGTACAGTAATGTTTATGTTATGCAATCCTACCACTTTCAAAAGTCCAAGTTATTGTAAATGCTCTTTTGTTCCGACGTTGTAAAGTTCTGGGCGGAAAGAACTCACTAGCCAAAAAGTTCCAGAGGAACTTATTATTATGTGTTACTTTGTTCTTCCTCTGATTTAAAAGTTCCACCGGAACAAAGTGACTAGTTGAAATAGTATACATTTTCGTTATTATGTAAAGGGGCCAGCAAAAGCTTTCCTTTAGGTGTATGAGTTTCTCCTTGCATTAAAGATCCATTGGTAACCTTCGACTGTTGTCTGCTCTTAGATCAGGTTATTGTCTATATGACACATTCCCCATTTTCATTCTCAATTTTATTAGGCACTGGCTACGGTTACATGGAAATGTAACAACATTAAAAATATCATTGTAACACTGGAGACTAATTGCCGGAATGCAAAGTTGGGCGAGGAACCGATTTATTACGAATGTAACAATTATTTAAACTTTAAATAACTGTAATAGTAGTAATTAAGAAAAACTTGTTTGTAACTTCAACTTGTTGAAAACATAAACGTTTCTCGAGCCTCGTTAGTCGTTGCCTTTTTATTGTATCATGCGATTTCTTTTCACATGGGGAAATCGTTTACCAGCATAAAGTTGCTGAAGGAACCGCATAGAATTGATTCAAGAACACTTAACGAGTGTTTAAATGTGAAAAATTATAATAAGAAACATTATAACAAAAAAGTCGTATTTTTCTGTACCGGAAATCGAAAAGTCCTTGTAAATCAAAAACAATTACGATGTGATACGCGTCACAGATTCGGGCTTTAAAATATTTTACAGAATATGCGACTTTGGAAGTTAAATAATGCAGTCCTTTAGAAAACAGTTGTTAAAGTTTTAATCTCAATATTTATTGAAGCACCTTGAGGTAAATCAAAGCACGTGTAGCATTATGTTACATTGTAACACCAAAGCGAAACAATCTTAAAATGACCTTGACATCGACCAATCAGAAAACTACAATAACAACAACTTCATTTGACAAGCATGAAGAAGGTCATTTGCGAGATAACGCAATAATATTAACAAGAATACAAATGAGCATACATTTAAGATTACCCAATTAAGATGATTTAAATAATCTCAATCATCTCAGACAAAAAACGAATAAAATGATTAATAATAAAGTACCTACATTGTATGTATCATCAGAATCCTCCCAATTTAAAAGGTACGTAAATTTCGTCTTCTATGTAATTTGAAATTGCCGCCAACTTATATCAGCTGATTAATAGACTACTGACGTATGTAATACGTATCGACGACAAACAATATTCCTACGACTTTTGACATTTGGGAAATGTAAAAGACTCATCTTTATAGATTTTCGGCGATCAAATATTTCATACAATTTTTCTTTTATATCTTAACCAACAGCACAGGGAATAATAAACTTTAGAAGGATTTCTATCGAGCACTACTTCCTATGTGCAACTTCAAAACTTTTGGGAAAATCGACGACCATTTAACGTTTTTATGGTAATAATTTTTATATTCCAGAATAAAAAGTATGAAAAAAGTGTCCAATTAGTTATAAATAACATGATAGCCAGCCAGATAATAAAAGTGGCACATATTTCAGCATTTATTGGGTAGAACATAAATCTAAGGTGCTCGCATAAAGCAGCTTAACTGCTTAAAAACTCCATATAATGGTCCGAGTTCACTTTTATTTCGTAGTGCATTTCTTTTAAGACACTAAATGGAAATAAAAAAAATCCAACTGCGCTTTCTCAATAATATTTTTACAGTGTTATGTACTACTTTTGGGACAAATTATATCAAAATTATAAATAAATTCATTGACTCTAACTCAAAATATGGACGATTTTATGTTCAGGGGGTTTTGAAATCTTTTGACAGCTTCCAAAATACTTATTATTAAACTTTTTCAGCTGGACCAAATCACTACTTTACTTTAAAATTCATGAATCAAATGTTTTCACAGTGTTATCTTATCCCCCTACTTGCTATTTGAGGCATAAAAGATGAAGAAATAAGTTTGGAAAGATTGGCAAGTAACACACTGTCCACAATAGGGACTATATTCGTGGACAACAAAAACCAAGGGACAATAACTGTGTACTCGGACCTAATAGTTTATTGCCGATTGACGGAATTACCGACAAGGGTAAAACTATATGGCACCGACAACTTCGTTATGTGGCCATAAAAAGTACTCACTTCTCCATCTAAAACCATAATCATTCTCAATACACCATGAGCTGCTGGATGCTGAGGTCCAAAATTCATTGTTATATTCTGTACTTGTTTCTCCAATGGATGCTCATCCATCACTAATAAAAGGATAACAATATTCATGGTCATTAGGTTAGTAGAAAGTTTATAATGTTTTGTACCCGTCACTATATCATGCTACATGAATTCTTTCCTGCATATCACCATGATCACAGACAGACATCTTGAATATCATATGTAGTCATTGTGTTGATGATTGCAAAGTAATCTACTTAGGAGCACTTTTCAAATGAAATCACAATGATCTGCTGTATGTGTCTACTACTGAAATGTATGTGTATGTTAGTCTATTATGTTATTGTCTCAAAGTTCAAGTATATTTATGTGCCTTTTGTAGCTTTCTATAAGCAGCCTAGGTTTTGCTCATTGTTGAAATCTGTACATATATCCAAAGCTATTAACTTCTATGTCATTTGGCGCTAGTGGAGGGTTGTCTCATTAGCATGATTATCAATCAAACCCCATCCTATTGTTTTATAGAAAATGTTAATGATTATTTGTGAATATGAATAATAATCATGATAATGGTCCATTGTACATGTTGTCAAAAAAAGTTGCAAATGCAAGATCTTGCAGTTTAATTTTCAAGTAAGAATAATACTTATTAATGTAAGGGCTATTCCAGAAAAAAATGTATGGGGGGGTTGGAAGGCAGTTTTTGTCAGCACCCACCACCCAGACAATTGTAATTGAGAATTGTAGTGCATTATAGTGTGAAAAGTTGCTCTGATACCCATCACCCATGTATTATTAATATAATGTGCCTTCCAACCCCCCCATACATTTTTTTCTGGAATAGCCCTAAGTACAATCATTGCAGATCAGATATGCATTTGGAAACCCTATATAATATTTTAAAGTTTCTCATAAAAATCTTTAAATAATTTATTAACCAGTGTTAACCAACAAAATATTTTATGATTTGTTTAATCAGTAAATATAAATTTTGGAACTTTTTAAGTTATTGTGCAAACCTGTTATTTCTGGGTATACCCAGTCAGTTTGTTTCTCATCAGGAAAAGCAACTGGACAAAGATACTTTTCTAAATAATCCTTATCAGGTGTCCATACTTTTCCTCCTCTTTCTTGTCTGAAATTAATTTATAAAAGAAAAAATATACGCATACAGTTCTCATTAAAATAAGCATGTCAAGTAAGTTGATGTAACAGTATTTCTGAAGCTACATACAATGTACCATATGGCTTATATATATTTTTACAAGTACATTGTATTCAAAAGTTATGTAAGTGTCCATTTAATGTTTCAGGAGGGTAACCATAGTAACATAGGTTGTATCACAACACGTATTAGTTACTTCTTTTCCATAATTACAAAATTTTTGAGAAAATTTGTTAAAGCTTATAAAAACCTGTATGAATGGACACCTTTGTAAAAGAACATGTTACTAATAAGAGCATACCAACATACAATGTACATGCAACTTGTACAGGTAAATTAAAACTAGTTTTACCCGCCACATTCTGTATATGCCTGTCCCAATTCAGAAGCCTATAATTCAGTACATGTGGTTGTTCCTTGCTGTATTTCACCATGATCATAATTGTTTTTTTCTTTATCATTGATTTGTAAATTATACTAATTAAATCAGATTTCTTGTTTGAATTGTTTTAAATATGTCATTTCAGCACCATTTGTAGCTGACCATGTGGGATGGGTTTTGATCCTTGTATAAGGCCATACAGTGACTTGTTTATACTCAGACAACATGAAGCAAATTGGTCAGTTTGATTATATATTCAGGTTAATTTCTAGATACTGTAATATTGCCATACAAGACTGGGTAGTTCCGGTTGTTTGAGCGTATCATAAATACCTATGTGTGGATATTTAGGTTTTCCATGTATTGATATTGTAAAGCAACAGCTGCAAGTAATAATGTGAAGCTTTTTCGTCAAGCGGGTGTAGCAAAAGAGTTCACAAGTGACAAAGGTTTCATTTTGTAATGAGCAGCTGATATTTTACAATATAAATATACAGACAACCAGATAATGGATTTTAATATCAGGTTGTATTTGCAAGATAGAAAATAGTGTTTTCTTTGTTTCACCAACAAACAGGAAGATGACTTGATAAGTTCTGGTGAAACTTATAAACCTCATACATAATGATGTCATTGACAAATTGGTATGTTATGATCAGGTCAAAGTTTTTTAGACTGGTTAAACCATTTGACGCTACAAATTATGTCATGATATGCAATTTTAACAAAAGCTGAGCAGTGATGTAGACATGTGGACGACTGATAATCGAGTCGATTATAAATTGTGCCAGACAAAGTACGACCTGCCAAATGCCAACTAGTCGAGCTACATGTAAGTGTGATTCTTGGGTCAAGATTTGCAGTTTAATTAATTATAGAAAAACAGGCAATCACTCTAAGATAAGTTTAACTTATGATTATTGCCAGTCCCCCTCGTCATATGTGTGACAATCTCTCAGTTGAAAGATGCCTTCTACTTTTTTATACAAGTTTTGTTATAAAATATGTGGTTCAAGGACAAACGTTCACACGTCCTGATCTTGTAATTTCGTGTTAGAAATTAGTAAAAATAAAAGCAAATTACTGTGCATAATAAAGAGGACTTGTTCTAGCCAGCAACGGCTTCCGACATGCATTAATAACTGCTGGAGAAGCCTTTCGCAACAAGCTTCCCAGCGCTGCCATTTCAGGTTTTGTAATTTCCGGAAGTTGTGTGTCTAAAAGTAAAGTGTAGATTCGAGACTTTTTATACCACAGTGAAGTGCTCATTAAAGGTCACGTACCTGTCTTTCACCTGCTATGCTTTCTTCTCTCTGTTGTCACATCTCAAGGAAAACACACACAATGTTTTTCCATAATAATAACACAGACATTTGTTATATAACAATATTTATACTGAAGATTAATGATTTAAAGAGCTGTCCCCTTTTATTTCATTTTTTTTTAAAACTAGAAATATTTAGGTGGATTCTATATTATTAATGATTTTTATGTTTGTATTCACCAGTTTATATTATCTTATGTAGTTCTGTTACTTTATAAATGTATACGTGTTGAATTATCTAAATCACTTAATCATGTGATTAGTATTTACAAAACAGTTACAGTTTCATGCCAAGAAATTGCCTCCGTTGAAATTCTGCAAATATCCCATAATTTATAAAGCAAATTACATGGAGGATTAATATTGACCATTTGGTATATGACCGTGTTCTAAGCGGTACATAAAGGACATAAATTAATTTGTTGAATGAAATCAAATCTTTAACTACTAATGAGTGCCGTAAGAGGTCTACCGGAATTTTTAGCTAGCATTTCTTGGCATGTGATCATTTGCGTCTAAATAACTTTTCAAACAAATACAATCATTGTCTTACTTTGCAAGTTTGTCCACATGACGATTTTCTTACGTTTTCAACGTTGTCGATATGGGACGCTATTTGTGTCTTTTAAAATCAAATTGTTTGTATGTTTTGAGTTTTGGTGTTAAATGCAACTTTTACTGAGCACCCTTGGTTGTATCATGTAGTAGACAGTATTCTATAGTAGAGAATTTCAAAGTCGAATAACCTTGGTTGTAATATATAAATGGTAAACCTTGAAACAGACTCGCAAAATGCACCAAATAATATCAACAAATTTGGTTAAGGATGTATTCTTCTGACGTTTCAGTCTCATGCAGTTTCATTGAAATCTCGTTCTGGAATTATTTCCAAAATGTGTGATACAAGTGGAAAATAGCAATGAATTTGATAATTATCATAATCAAACTTAACTCTGTCAAAGAATTGTGTATTTCCAATAAGTAGTTTTTGAGCTATGAAATTTTCAAATTTTGAGAAATGGGTGAGGGGAACAAAAAATTATTTTACCAGAAACATAAACATCCCATATAACTTTTTCTTTTCAAATTTACGAAAAGCATCAAAATATGATAAAACTGTCTTATATTAACACCTACCTTGTTGAATTTATTCAGATTGGTCCACATTTTTAATGAGAATTAGGAAAAAAAATTAATTGCGGAACTGCATGTGATTTTTTTTTCACGATAAAAGCCCCAAAATGGGTAAAAATTGATGAAAATTGGGGAAATCATCAAAATTATGCACTTTCAAAGGGCCGTAGCAAAAAAATAAGCACAACACCATATGATGTTTTCTTCACCAATTATCTTTTTTACAGTCATATATACCCAAAAATCAGGTTTAGAATAAAAAGTTTAATTGTAGAAATTTTTGGCTCCTCAGAGGTGTACATCCTTAAACCCCCCCCTTGTTATCAAGTTCTCTGCAATAATATTCATATGTATATAGAACTTGAAAGTTAAATTAAAATTATTGCTCATGAAGAGTGGCTATATATATAAAAAATATATATACTTCTCTATATCATACAAAGTTTGAAAAAATATTGAATGAATATTTTTTTCTGCCAATCGTTTCATTTCTGAATCTAACTGTTCCGTTATTATAAAAAGTAAAGTGTATTTTATAAGTAAGACCCGTTTAACTTGTAATTCACCACAAACTTTTTTTTATTAAAGGAAAGGGGATGTTTTCTTCCTTTCCGGATTTGAATGGGGAAACATTGCATTTTATCACGTCCTTTGTCATTTGGTCGCTGGTAGAGAGTCGTCTCATTGGCACTCATACCATCTCATTTTGTTTTATAATGACTATTATCTCAAGTACCTACATACATATATTGTGTTGTTTATTGCTTGTGTTACTTCCAATAATAGTTCATGCATGTTTAGTTCAACCAAACATTTAGAATTATCAAAATTGATGTGCCAACAAAATTTGGCAACGAAATCTAAAGTATCATCAAACTTCGTTGTGAAACGTTACCAATTGAGACGCAATATCGTACCTCACGTCAATTTTGCAAATTAAAACCAGTATAGGTAGAAAAACACATTTTTAAAGATTCAACTCGACCGTCCCAATTATCATAATTATAGAGTTATCTCTCTTTGTCCATAAATTTAAGCCGCTCTCTTCCATCGTTCTGAATCTCATGAAATACTACCCTCCCGTTCCCTGTAATAAAACATTTACATCAAAGAGTCTGCCATGTGGAATCGCATGTACGTTTTCATGCATTCACCGTTCACTGGCTGTGTGTTGTCGAGGACGTTATTATGGTCTGCTAATTTCCAAATACCGTCAGAAATGGAACGTCTACCATTCTGTTTGCACAACGATATCATTTTATTTTAATGAGATTTAAGCAGAAAACTGATATGGATTTTTTTGTGTTACAAACTCTTTCTTAAATGGTAGTAACTTAAATCTACTTAATTTGGTCTATTGTTGATTGGTTTAATTCAGTGGTTGTCGCTTGTTGATTTATTTCATAATAGTTTTTTATTTGTTTTGATTTTTATATTAATCCGGCCGTTTATTTTCTCGATTGAACTGATTGACATTTTGTCATGTCTTGACCATTTATAGCTTGCTTATGATGCGGTATGATATTTGGACTTTTTTTAAAAGCAGTACGGTGACATATAGTTGCTAGCATTTAACGGCGTTTGTCCTCTGTATAGGTGTCTCATTGTTAAAAAAGTAATAATTTCGAAATCTCAATGTTTCTTATTTTAGACATACCTTTACTTTAAATACTTTAGAAATTTGGCCGTTGTTCAGATGTGCACGATCTTCTTTTATAAACTCACAAAATTTACCACTTCAATTTAGATTGACCTTACAAGTTATCTTTAACTAAATCATTTATGATTTGAGTATGAATGAGAATAAAACATAAGGGCTATAATCTCAATGTCTTACATACATAAAGCTATATGATAATAGCTGTGACTTATATTCGACAAAAAGCTCAGCAGAACGTATTTTTGAAATGTTTGTCAATATGCAGAAACAGAAAAAAGTTTTACTCTTTTTTTTTACATATACTATTAAATATAAAATACTTTTAAATGAAGATCATAGTCCTGGTGTGAAGCACAATCAGGATAAATTGGCCTTTTAACTTCGTGACGATAACAGAAAATATCATTATAGAATTTTAAATTTGACTGTGTTTAAATACATTAAATTTAATTGGTGCTTTTAAATCAAAAAGCTTCTCTTGTACATTTCACAACTGTTCTCAAGTGGAAAGTTCTTAATTGGTTTAACAGGATATTATGATTTAACACTGATAAACGTTAAATAAAACGAATCAATTTAATTTTATTGATGACAATCAAAGGAAAAAATCTGCACCACTTTGACGATTACATATGAAGCGTTTTATTTTCTTCAGTTAAACCACTCTTGTCTCTCTCAGTTCAAAATATGCGGATTTAGGAATGAGAAATCAATTTCACGGTACTTTCGTTAGTATCTTGCTTAGAAATGTAATTTAATATCCATTCCGCAATTTCTTTGTTCAATTAAAGGAAGTAGGACTGCCATATGATCATACCTATGCATGTATTGTCGATCGGTTTTTCAAAATTAACATCCGCAAAGATCTAAATTCAGTAATACAATTAATAAGGATGACCGAGCATGCATTCGAAAGATTTGATTATTAATTGCAGGAGATTTGGAACTTCGTCAATTTTGGAGAATACGTCAACTTTACGACACAAAACACAAAACACTAAAGATGTCTAAAGGTAAACCTAGTTCTTCAATCGAAAATTGTCTATAAAAAGTGTCGAGCTCTAAGTCGTTCCAAAACTTGTAGAAACTTTATTATTAGAGAAAATTTGACATCAACAACCAAACCCTAAGGGTCAGATTCAAAAAGGAATTAAGGAAAAAGTGAAAAGTTATAACTTAAGACAACGTACCACTGACAATTAAGGCTTCTGACCTGGAACAAATATAAAATGTACAATAACATATTCCAGGGTTTATACATATTTATCATCACTATAACCTTCCCAATTTCATCAATTTCCTTCCTATAAGTTTAAAGTTTTGCCGCTTACTAACAGTATTTTTCGAAAAGCGTTTTCCCCCGAATTTTACTTCCAATATAATAATATGTAACTACATGAACATATTATGCATAATAGCTGTACTTAATGTCATTGGTTTCCGTATCCATACTCTTGAGTAATATTGCTTTGAACGACAGATGGACGAAGGAAACGGACGGTAGGATGCGGATTCCTAATTGTGTAAACAATAGTTGCAGCTCTTTGATGAAAAGTTGATTGAAAAATTGTTGATGTTGTTTTTTTAAATCAGTTCTTTCAGATATGTGGTGTCCGTGTAGTTTTCCTCCTTTTGCCACCATAATGATATCAATTCGAAATAATGTCCATGATGATGGCACAAACAAAAAACAGCAAACTCAATACGTTTTGCCTTTTACCTATAAACATATAGTACATGTAACATTTTATATTATTGAAACAATTAAGAGATGCCCTCCATAAGTGTTTGATATATAGGAAAACAGGCAATTGATTTTGTTCTATTACAGTTTTCTTGTTAGAAAATTTTATTTTACCTCATACCAAAGGAAATATTATCGCTACATCATACAAGATGTTAAGCGTTCATATGGGTTACTCGATGGATTTTCAGAAGAGAAAACAATAGACAATACAAGGAGAATAAGGGGGATGCTACAATATAAAGTAATAAAAACAATTAAAGAATATGTTACAAAAAATATACAGAAAAAGTGTGCATGATTTTAAGAGAAATAACAATAAGTTCTTAAAAAGAACTCCAAATAAGTGTTAAAAGTCATGATATATTATGTCAATAGTTTCAATACATGAATTGATTTGGTCGTTTGGAACCTATTGATTTTGTTAATGCATTAATATAAAACATTAGTTATTTACTTATGTAGATATCTTTCGGCCATTAAAAGCAGGTTAACAACTAATACCATATAAATTGACAACAATATGGAATGTTCAAGATCGTGTGTACTAAATATACATATCTCATTAACCCTTTAAAAGATTTTTATTTAAAGGTTGTGTAACGTTACGTTTGTCATATAAAATTTTTCGAAACAAATCAGTTCTTTGAAAACATTATTTTCAAGGAGAAACACGAAGGATTGGTCTATTCAGGATTTAATATGATCGTTTAAAGAAAAAAAATATAAGATAACCGAAATGTAGTGAACAGATACTAGTAGGTATCAATTATTTTATCAATAAAATATACGTCATACATTTGTACTACGTGATGTTAATTATAGGGGGAGATACAAGGAAGATATTTAAAACATTCAAAAATAAAAGGAAGTCAGGCAGCATTATGGCAAACTGATAAAGACGAATAGACAATCAAAAGCCAACAAAACTCAAAGTTGAACATAAAAGATTTGGCAACACAAAGCCCACTAAATATCGAGAGGGAATAGAGATTATGAGTCAGGATATACAATTAGCACCTGTTCTACTTGGGAAAATGGGAAAAGGGGACAAGCGCTTTTTATTTGTTGGTTAAAAAGATAAAAAAAAAGATTGAAGTGAAAAAGCAAAGAAAGAAACAGGTTTTGGGAAAGGAAAACCCTCGTGTCATCTCCTCTTACCAAACCACAACCACACCACGCACGCACACATTAGTGATATCCGTCGTGCTTTTTTTCGAAGCAATTTTACAAATCTACTGACTAGTTATACCAGAAAAGAATAGGAAGAAAAGAGTCAGGAATACGGCTTAAATAAGTGGAACTTATAAATTGTCGTCTGTGATAACGGTCGACCAAATCAAGAAAAAAAAATCAAAGAAAAGTAAATGTCTCCAACCATTTAGAACCCTTTTACAATAGTTTCTTCGTAAACAGCAACATTTTTTAAGCAAATCGTGACAGGAAATATAGGCCCTTTTGAATGTTGTAGAACATGTCCGAGTGCTGCTGTTAGGGTGGTGTTATAAAACATGGAGGTCACAACATATTTATACCAACTTACTGCATCTACATGTTTACTTTTTAAATATATATTCAGAATGTTCGGCTTATTCAAACAAGACATTACATTTAAAATTTTAACATTTGGTGCACTTGAAACACGCAGTCATTTAAAGTTGTGGGCTTAACAAATGCTTAATATCAAAGTTTATTACATGTATTTCAATCTTCATAATGTAAACGCGTTGGGCTCATATTTTACATGTTTTATGTTGAATTTTATTAAAAACTTTATTCTAGAGATTTTGTAATAAAAGTAAGTTTGAATCGGTATTTTATGGACTGAGATACATACATTGTATAACGATCACAGACACTTAAATTGTCTCAAAAAATAATTTCCTATATATCTTAGTGTTATATAAAGGTATATAGGGGGGATTGAGACAAGTGCCTGTGATAATGATGTCTAATATTACCACGGCTGTTTTCATAACAAGACTTGGTATTGTTGATACGATAAACTACGTATTAATACTGTATTATAGTAGATTAGGGAGCTACCATTTGATTTTTATGGGGGGGCTAGGATGAAAAATTTTGTCCTGCATTTTTTTTAGTTGTAATCTCTGTCCTGCCTTTTTATTTTTCACTCTATTCGGTCCTGCCTTTTTTTTTATTAGTTTATCCTGACTTTTTTTACCTAAATTGTCATCCTGCACTTTTTTTATGCAAAGTGTCTCATCCTGTCTTTTTTTTTACTCAAAACTCCTGTCCTGCCTATTTTTTTCAAATTTCATCCTAGCCCCCCCATAAAAATCAAATGGTAGCTCCCTTATCTATCATACAACAATAGGATTTCCTTCGTCATAGTTGGTATTGCGTACATCTACGAGGGTCTGAATGCGGGTTTTTAATATTTTAAGTTAATTATCTGTATTGTTTTAATGTTTTCCCATTTTTCTCTATTCCTTATATCTAAGCAACCCATAATTTCTTTTTTTCTTCATTCTTTTGGCAAAAATTCTCTTTGATTATTGTGTAAACCCCATCCAGACCCTCAAAACCCATCCAGACTCTCATCTATATAAAATGATAAACACATTTTATAAAAAGAAAGACTGACCTAACAAATCAAACATAGTTTGGCCCAAATTAAAATTGTAACAAGTGTAGTATCTTTTTAAATTCAATATCTATTTATAAGTACATTTAGTTAATACAGGATATTCTATTTATAAGTACATTAGTTAATACAGGATATTCTATTTATAAGTACATTAATTCATACAGGATATTTCTTATGGAATTACATGTCAAACACTCCTATAACTCAAGGGGATGGTACTTATTACATTACTAAAAACACATACATGTAGATTTTAAATTACGAAATACAGATTACAATCTGATTTTTGTGAATTAGAATAATGTTGCAGAAAAGATATATATAGCGTTCTGTAAAATATATTATTACAAAACGAAGAAACAAACAATTTCATTAATACATTTTTGAAAAGGACCCCTCATTTTTGCAAGAATTGTTTATCAAAAATTGATTTTATATATATCATAATTGGTCAATATTTTTTCCCTCTTTAAGTTAAGAGGGGTGTTAGGAAAAAAAGGGGGGGTCAATGAAAAACTATGTGAAAAACTTGAGTTTTTTTATTCTACATTGAACTTTTGATGTCGTCCTTAAGTCCGAGCAATATCGATTGTAGGTCGTACGCCACCAGACTCAAGCTGGCAGCCACTTTTATCGGCCAATCAAGATAGCAGCCACTTTTTTCCAGCAGCCAATTTTGACGATATGTCTAAAAACCAAAAAACTGCGTGAGGCTCAAACGTTCCAAAAATCGCTAAATCTTAGTTAAATGCAATCTAACAGCAAATTTGACCCTTCCTTACACAAAGACAGCAAAGTAAAGTTTAAAAACTACAGATATCCAATTAAGGAATATAATGAACCCTTATTCCTACGCAACTATAAGCTAGGAAAATTATTTTGAGAACGCATTTCCATAACCGAACCTGGATGACGAACCTTCCTCATATATACGTATCACAGGCAAACATAGATATTAATAAAGCCAAAACTATAAGAGTGCGTTACATTCCATTAAAATATCAATTTAAAGGAAGCTGAACGGTTAACAATTTGTTTCAAAATAATTAAGCGAACGCCCCAGCATTAAAAAAAATACTTTAAAACGGCGTTTCGCATTTATCTTTACATGAATAAAAATAAAAATGTGAGTTTGCATTTAAAATTCAAATTAAGTGTAAATATACAAAGAAAATAAAAGCAAATATAAGCTCTGAAGATATTGATTTCTGATAGAAGAATACTGACCCATTGTGAAAAGGTATTTAAAAATAAAAGTGAACGGTCTAGTTTCATGACGTAGCTCCACTGAAGAGGGAAGATATTATTGATCTTTCGTGGTAAACGTCACTCTTGCATATCCTGATTTATCACTCCGTAAGATTATTGACTGCGGAATTAATTTCATACATATCAAGGATTTACAAACCTGAGGAAGAAAACAATCATCCAGGTAAAATGAAAATAATATAATATATTTACTTATATGAACATGTATAAACTAAATATTGTTCTGTGAATGATATCGATGTAGCTTTTTTTTCTTCAAATTGTCTAATTAGATTAATGTCGGTGATAGCTATAAATGGATTTAAAGTGAAATAAAAATCTATAATGAAGATTACTAATAGTAATGGCTTAAATGAATATTGAAATAGAGATGTGTTTCAACATATGAGGGTGAAAAAGGAATAGAAAAAAATTATTCAACTGTACATATCGTTCAACCTTTTTCATCTATTTTGATATAAATGTAACGTAAGAAACTAATAGGAATACTGGCGAATGATAAAATTCTTGACGGGTATCATTATTCCGAACCAAACAAATGAAACCAAATACGTAAAAGGGTCTTTTAGACAACGAAAGAACTTTCACTAAAATCTAAAAATGTTTGAGACCCACTTAAGTCAGAAGCCGGTGATACAGTAGTCGTCTTTGGTTCAGATATAGACCTGTCATATTTATTTTTCGTTAATATCAGGACGTCTGTTTTACTCGATTGAACTGTTTCACGTTTGTTAAGTATGGACTTTATAACGCTGACTCAACGTTAATGACTATACGGTATTGCTGTTGTCAGAAGACTACATACTGTGACTTTCACGTCGTTTTGGACATTGGTGGATTAGCAAACGTACACCATCTTATTATTTTTACGTTTTAATGTATTGATACCAACAAAAAAATTTTCAAGATGCCATTTTCATATCATCGATATTTGAAACAGCTAGTAACAGAAAAACTTTATCCGTACCTATAAATCCTTATGAAAAAAGTATGTCCCCGTGCTCGGTATTTATACACAGGGATTCGGATTCGGATAGAACTTCGGAATCCTTGGTTGTTTCCATTTACCCACAAATCTGACGTTGAAAGCATAGCCGCTAGATAGAAAATTGCAAATTAAACGTTGAGATTGTGTTTGTTTTACATTTTCTTTCGAAACAGTATTTATAAAGATAAAATGATTTCAAACAGATACCTTATATCAGTCAAAATTAAAATCACGAACATAAATATTAGAAATGATTAAAGTTCAAATGTATACATACAAATTCAAGTATATTTAATCGAAAATAAAGATATACTGGCTTTGGTAAGTTTTAATTTTGAAATTAAAATAAAACTTGGATGTTGAAACTTATTAAAATTTATTAAAAATCAACATCAATATATGCATGTGTTTAGAATTTGAACTTTGATAAATGTTATATATATAAGTGCTACATGATTGACTACCCAAAAGACGAACTCTGATATACTGCACTGGGATGTTTGAATCGGATCGTTTAAATTCTTCTCCAAATAATTCAATGAACTCTAATGATTAAGTTTAAATTACCATCAAGAAAACGGTCTTAAAGAGTCCATAGAAATTGATTGAAAAGGTACAATTTATTTTTGCTTAAGAATCATTTTATTTTGACAACAAACTGACGGCACAGGTTAATTATTCGCGCTAGGGTTTTATTACATTATATTAAGGCGTCAATTACAAATAATTGTAAAAAAATGTGACTATCTTTAAACGGTTGTTTTTGCATGATAATGATTAATTAGATATTAAATTCAATGACTAAGATTGATCGTATCCAATGTTATGAGACCCGTGTTTCTATTTTGACTGTATACATCACTGAAGTTAAAAATGCCAATATGATTCTTTCATGTATACATGTAGCTTATGAAAACCAGGTGTTGCTTCGTGCAAGCAGTGTCGAAAAAAATAGCAAAACAAAGAAAGAATAGAGACAAATGGGCAAACAAAAATATTGTATAGACAAAATTGGGGTGCTAAAATATATATGAAAAAAAGATAATAAAGGGCAAACAGTATAAAGAATAGAGAAACTACAGAATTTAAATGTACCTCTATCCAGACCCTCCTTATAGTTTTGTGTATTTTGATAAATCCTTTATTTCTATGATTGTCTAGTGGAACACTAACTGTTTTGAGTATTGCTGGAATTTTAGGATTTATTAATGTTTGGAGTTGTCGCAATCCTGCAACATATATAGTGCTAGTTCACTTCTGTCACAATCACGGAGAACACAAAATACTTTGACATTGATTTATTGTGTTTGAGTCGTCAACCAGTGAATGGATTTTTATTAAAATATTAAACATTCATTGCCTTCACATTCTCTTAACACAAAACTATATGGAGTATTTTTGCATATTAATTATATACCACTCCTCGTCTGATAGTTGTAATTGAATTTGAACTAGCTTTCAGTAACTGCGAGTATTCTTATTTCGGTGCTTCGTGTCTTTTGTTTTTGTATAAGTTGTTGTGTGCCTCGTACCAATATTTTGAGTAAAGCCAATTCGCCGTTTCAAAATCTAATGCATCCTGGGTAATATTTTCAAAAGCGTACACCAAAGCGTTTTGATTGGTTTAAAACGTTATAAACAATGGAAATTAAACCAATGACGTAACGTTATTTTCACTTTGGGGTACGAACAATGAAATTACCCATGATGCTTTAGATTCTGAAACGGCCAATTACAACTGCCTTTTACAGATTGTTCTTATACTTTGCTGTTACACCATGCACTATATCATTGCCAATTATACCACATCTACTTAATTTATTATAGAAATAAAAAAAGTGTGGTATAAGTGCCAACGATACAACTCTTCATCCAAGTCGCAATATGTACAATGCAAATAATTATAGGTCAAAGTACGACCTGTAACACGGAGCCTTGTCTAACACCGAACAGCAAACTATAAAAGGCCCAAAAATGACTAGTGTGAACAATTCAAACAGCAAAACCTTCGGTAAGATCTATATAAAAAAGAGAAACAAAAAACACTTATGAATCACACCAACAAACAAAAACCACTGAATAGGCTCCTGACTTAGGACAAGTGCATAAAAATGCAGCAGGTTTAAACGTTTTTACAGGCGCCAACCTTCACACTAACATGAAACAGTAATGTAACATTACAACATAAATATTTGCCAGAAGAATAATACGGTGATCTTGCTGCAAGGTACTAGACTAAGTGCACTCGTGTCACAATCGTGTAAACAATACAATTTGACATTTATTATGTGTGAGTTGTCAACCAGTGAATGAATTTCATTCAAATATAAAACATTGCCTTCTTATAAATACAATCATAAACCAAAATCCATATTGATATATATATATATATATATATAGGTATAAAATTCGTCTCAAATTTAGCCCAACAATTTTGCATTCTTAAATTTTTGTTCTCCCCTCAGCGAAATTAAAACCATTGCGTCTGTGACATCGAGGCAACACACCGCGTGTGCCATGAATATAGGGCTTTGTGCCTGATACTCCCACGCGATAGTGGTCAGTACATTTCCACAAAAGTCATTGTTTATTCCAAACTATATATCTACATGTATTTTCAGTAAAATCTAGGAAAAAATAATAAGAAAAGATGTAAAAATACCAAGTGGTACATACTGTATTAACCAACTGAGGAAGCAATTTAGACTTCCTCCTTTAACATTTGTATCATGTTATCAACAGATTATATTTTTAAGATTATCAGCATTCTTTCTCGTTATCGCAAGTTTAACATTTGACCTGTTTCAAACATATTTCTTTCACCACAAATATAGCTGTATTGTCGTTAAATTTCCTGTTTACCTATTTGAAGTTCAGCCTTTACAATGGTTTCATTATTCTGCTTCCTTATTTATCTTGAAATTTGATTATATTCTACCAACAACAAAAAGCTGTTTACATTTGACCCTAGTATTTGTGGATAAAAGTTTCCTTGTTTAGAATGATTCAGCCGTTTTACCGTTTACACATCCACCTTTCTTTCTTTCATCTTAATTTCATTTTGTTTTTCTGTTAAAATATTTAACCCTTCGATGTGAATTCGATTCAGCTTGTTATTTTTAGAGCTATGTTTTCGATTTGCTATCTCCTTAAAGTATTTTTTATCCAAATTATTTGGATCTTCTGTTTCTCTTCAAAATGAAAATAAAAGTTTTTTTTAATCTTGAAGATTTGATTAACAAACAAAAACAAACCCAAAATTAATCAAAACTTTAGACAGAAAAGTATATTATTCAGAATATGACAATAGGGTTACTCTTTGGTTAAATAAACACAAAAAGTTTATATATGAAATTATGCACGCAGAAAATGAAAATTGGAATGTACTAGGTAAAAGGTAAAGGTTAAAGAATTGAGACATTCTTACAAATTTATAAATAATTTTGATTTTATGTTTGATTCTACGAGTTCAGTTCAACACACATGAATCAAATTTCATTATTTTCATAAAATGATCCGATATTGCTTACTTACGGGCCAAATATAGTTTTGAACTTAATACACATTTAGCACATATTTACAATTCCTTGTCCAATTAAATTGTTAATATTCACCTTCTTAGTTCATTAGTACTTATTTTTTCCTACATACTTAGTAACTATGCATACATTACCACAAGGGACAGACCTTTGCATTAAACTTCATAGAACATAACTTTCTATTGACTAACCGTTACTAAAACTAATTGAAGTTCATTCAGTTGTAACACATATATATTAAGATTAAGAATTTTTTGAATTTTTTTATCTTATTGTTCTGTGATTACAAAATGCAACTGATTATGCTATTTATATATTTAGAATAATGGTTCATCTAAAAAGAAAAGCGGTGTTTTGGTAGACATCTAATAAATTTGTTTCAAAATACTCAAAACTAAAAGTTATAATTCCGACTTCTCAGTGTTATCCTATCCTTAAAGCCAATTGTAATTACCGCGCGGGTATCTGATTTATCATGGATCTTACGATTTTGACAATTCTGTTTGGTTTTGGAATGTTTTGCTTTCGATTCTTTTCCTGAACGTATATCTAATGAAGGCTTTTCCAGAAATATATGTTTTAAGCACGGAAATAGCTATACTCGAAAAATTCAAATAATATATTATCTCGACTCCCAAATCCTCTTTTATCACCTCAACTTTCAGAATAAAATTGGGAATGGGGTAATATGTCAAAGAGATGCAACAATCCACCCAAAGGGCAGACTACAAATATTCTAAAGTTTGTTATTAAAATTGTCATTGAAAATTGCTGTTTAAAAATTAAAATTTTTTTAACATTTAAGAATGATCTCCCTCATGTATGTGCATATCTCATTTTCCTTGTCCAGGTAATGCTTTATACGTTTGGTTCATAGTTTGGGGGAAGGGTGAATTTCGAAAAAGAGGATTTTTCATCGTTTTAATTTTCGAATATTTTGACCTTGACCATCACCACAGTGTCTTAACTGCCAAAACGTGTGTCTCGTTATCAAAGATCGCAAATTTCTTGAGGTGATTCAAGTATGACTTCTAAATTGTGTAATATAAGTCCGCTTAGCTGGTACACTTTCTAGAACGCATTTACCAGTAGTACGGCACACATTTCCAACTAGTATGCAGTGCGTATACAAGAAGTCAACTGGCACATATTTTTGACCCCAAAACATACATGTTACGAACCCCTGTGATATGGCACAGTAAACATTAACTCTATGTAATGGTATTAAATATTTTAAACCATGTAAATTGCGAAACAACAATATGTAATTGTTCGCCGTGTGGTAGAAACACTCAGACATGCGTGAACAAAGATGGTTATCGATCATATGTAATATTATTAATAAATTATTTATAATAACGGCTACGCTTGAAGGATGTTAATTAATTGAAGGAGAAAAAAATATTTCACGAATGAAAATAAAGTAGTTATGTAATTATAACTACTAAAGGGGATCATTAAAATGAGTGATTCGAATGGCATATATTTAGTAATATAACAAAATATCGTGAGAGTAAGATTCTTTTTATAACAAGACAGTACAACAATAAAAGCACTGTTTCTTTGCGTGTTGTGTATTTGTTGTGCAACTACTGAATTTGTGTCATACATCAGGTATACTCTTTATCCTTTGTTTTCTTTTATTTTACCCTCAAAGTTCTTCAAATTCGTACTTTATTACTTTTATCGAGCGGCACTGATGGTTTTATATGGTAAACGGAACGTCTGTTATGATCTTTGATATCGTTTTTAACGAGAAAAAATGAATTCTATTGCGGATGTCCCCGATTTTCACTGTTTTATATGGTGTGGGTTATTTTTTCACACCGGTGCCGCTCAGTTTTTAAACGAATATTATTGTTTAGAAATAGAATGAAATGAATGAATTGTACAAATCAACAGCGATTGGTTTTCTCTTGGTACTACGCTGTCCTCTGCCAATAAGAACTGACCACCACAAGATAACTCAATAGTGCTTAAAGTGTCGTTAAACAATCAATCAATCAAGGTGCATTATAGCTACGAGATATAAAAGAAAAAAAATGTTTATCTTTTTGTTCAATCATTAATGATTATGAACGTGAAAAGTGAAATAATAGTTTGCATTTAGCAGATATATATTTTGTTTCTTTCTTGTCACACTGAGCTAAGAAACTTCGCTTGTAAGTGAATAATTCAATCTCATTGAATCCATATTCATGTGAACTAGGCTACTATAAGTTAACCCCTCAACTAGAGATGGATAACAATTTCAACACATGAATTGTAATTTATTAAAAGAAAAAGAAATGTCAACATTGAAAGACAAACAAGATTAAAACATTTCATTGACTGATTTTATCGACAAAAACTCATTCAATATGAAATCAAACAAACCTAGAAATATCCAATTGCACGAGTTCGTTATCTATATATATGTTTGTATCGGGAAACATGACCGGCATCAGTCTTTGGAGGTCAGGTCGATGGTTATTGAGTTGACGTCTGGACTAAAAAACTCGAGAAATGCTGATACATATTATCATTTGGATATACGTTAAAGGGTGTTTTTTTCAAAAGAGAATTTGAGTCAAACGAGTGAGCCGTCATTTGACAGGTAATGACCGTTTAAACAGCTCAAGCAAGAATAATAGCAATCTTTTTTGGGAGTATTTCATTTACAAAATGCTTTTGTATGTATAACATCCTTTTAATCAAAGGATGGGGTTAAATGAAAAGTACCAAAAATGTATAATAAATCAATGATAATATGATCTCATCCAAACCTCAATCTTGGATGCGAACCATATTATACGTTTTATTATATACTTAGTAGTAAATACAGATAAATTGTATGTGTAATACAGTCAATGGCAAGCGTGCTGTATCAGCCACCCGTGATGATATCGATATCAGCACGGTTGCAAAAGCTTTATCACACCTTTAATCTGTATGACGTCACGTCATCGATTGCAGTCACTGTTGCAAAGGCTTTATCAAAACCCTAATCTGTATGACGTCGTGTCAAACCTATAATCTGTATGACGTCATTTCAAACCTCCATATCTGTATGATGTCATGTCACATAAAAAAACATCTACTTGAGGCATAACGTTATGTATATAATAAAGTGTATATGATATGGCTTTTTCAATATCACACACCGTATCAACCCTCAACCCATATAATCCCTCGAGCAGAGCTCTTGGGATTATATTGGTGTCTCGGGTTGATACGGATGCAATATTGAAAAGGCCATATGATATTCTCTATTTATCGGACCACAGATGAATTATCACGTTGTGATTGGTTAAACGCCGTCACATGGTGACCCCCTATGAGACCGTATGGGGTTAGTAAGTTTCATATGGGGTTCATGACGCGTTAATGGCGACGTCATCCATTAATGTTGTTGTTTATTTTTCAACAAAATGCCGCAGAAAAAGTCCAGCGTCCGATAAATTCGTTATACGGTTAACTACTGACCCCCTACGGATCCATAGAGGGTGAATAAAATGCATAGGGGACTCGGCCTCCGGCCTCGCCCCTATGGATTTTACTAACCCTCTATGGATCCGTATGGGGTCAGTAGCGAACCATATAACTTATAATATGGTTCGCTACTGATCCCCTACGGATCCATAGAGGGTTAGTAAAATAATATGGTTCGCTACTGACCCCATACGTATCCATAGAGGGTTAGTAAAATCCATAGGGGGTGAGGCCGGATGGATCCGTAGGGGGTCAGTAGTTAACCGTATAACGAATTTATCGCACGCTAGACTTTTTCTGCTGCGTTTTGTTGAAAAATAAACAATGAAACACAGCAACATTAATAGATGATGTCACTATTAACGCGTCATGCACCCTTTATGAAATTTACTAACCCCTACGGTCCCATAGGGGTCACCAAGTGACGGCGTTAAACTAATCACAACGTGATAATTTACCCGCGGTGCGATAATATTAGTTACACAGTGTGCAATTGTCCTAATACGAGAACTTATCGGGTCAATAAAGTTCATATCGGGTGAGGCG
This sequence comes from Mytilus galloprovincialis, assembly GCA_037788925.1. Classification (NCBI taxonomy): domain Eukaryota; kingdom Metazoa; phylum Mollusca; class Bivalvia; order Mytilida; family Mytilidae; genus Mytilus; species Mytilus galloprovincialis. Next base: position 62,916,809 of record CM075333.1, read on the forward strand.
AAGCCAAACCCGATATGAATTTTATTGACCCGATAAATTCCGTATTAGGACAATTGAACACTGTGTAACGAATTTATCCTGATTTTGTTATTTTACATATTATTATATTCAAATTCATTTTTAGGGCATTATCAACCAAATATATTATAGATATTTAATCTGAAACTGTAAAAACTTTAAAATATTAGGACTATAAAGCAACTGAAATTTTTTTTTTTTATTAGGTCAATGGTATAAGGGAGATAATTCCAATTGACGTAATAAATAAGGGAGATAATTCCAATTGACGTGATAAAAAATTGTACTGAAATTTATTTAGACAATATCAGCCAATCAAATTGCGAGAAATTACTCTGAATCAGGATAAAAAACTTTATTCCCCTGATTACAGTAATATGTCTTCAAATTTGTCACATACTCCATGTTTAGATGATCTTGAAAATAGACAAAGAGATACATGTACAGTAGCCTGTATGGGATCTCGTCCGCGGCTTCCCGTCGCACTGCGCCCCCCCCCCTTTTTCCCCCGGCGCATAGTGGTATGAAGCAGACATAATATTCTCACATAAAAAATTTTAGAGATTATATTCGATTTATAATAAACTCAATTTTAGCGAATACACAAGGAGAATTTCTGAGCAATTGCTGAACTTAATTTGTTTCATTCAATGATGTGTATAGAATGATATCAAAATTAATGATATGGACGGTTTAAACGTTAATGAATATCCCAGGATGATTTCTAAGCACTTTGCTCAACTTGTTCCATCCAATGACGTGCATAGTAGATGTAATCTTTCTATACAAATCCTTGTTCTAATAAATTAATAGCAATACTATCTCAAATTCTCAGTTGTTAGTTTTTAATATGTTGTATTCACTTTTTGAAGCTTCAGTGTAAGACATGATTAGAATTACAATTGATTTGTTCATAACCAACATGGCAGTGTGGATGGGTTCTACAGAATAATGAATAATGGACAAAAAGTGCAGAATAGTTAAGGGCATAACAATTTAAAGAATCGAGAAACATAGGCAAACGGATAGAAAGTAATTATGGGTTGTTGAAATATAAATAACCGAAGCTATCTGGCAACATTTATAAAGTGTAATGAAAAACGACTGAAAAATAAATGAATACATAATTGAAGGGCCGCCATTCAGACCCTCAATCATTGATCGTCTGTACCATGTAAAAAGATGTTTGTTAGTATTGCTATCAACACGCTCACCTGATGAAAGGTAAATTGATTATGTCTCAGCATTCTGTTTATTTCATTTGAATAAAGTCTTGTGCATTTCTAAAAGAGATCTTACAAGAGATTGATTTTTTGCGGTTTAATAAAGACATTAAGATAGCTGGAGTGAAACTTACTTGTTTTGTGTTCTTAAAGATAACAATAATTATCGATTGGGAATTGACCAGAGAAATAAAAAATAAAAGACATTGGGTCTTTGATTGTTAAAGATATTATATTAGTTTATAAACATCATAGTATATTTATTAGTTGAAATTGGACTGTGAACTAATGTAACTTTTTATGAGTGCGAGTTCTCTTATATATCAGTACTTCTTTTACTTTATTTTTGTTTGCTTGTTATTTGTTTTTGGTCTAATACATATCTGCATGAATACCTAAGACCTTTACGGCTGATTTGTACATAGTGTTCTTGTGTTGTGTGGATACAACATTGTCATTGGTGAAGGGAGGGTATCAACAATGTTCAACCCTCTACAATCGGCATATTCCAGTATCAAAAGCTGTTGTTGCAGATTAAAAAGCTGTTGTTGCAGCTTCAAAAGCTGTTGTTGCAGATTAAAAATCTGTTGTTGCAGCTTCCAAAAATGTTGTTGCAGTTTCAAAAGCTACTTTTTTATTTCCATACTTATTTTGTTGTTAATGAAATATTTTCCATTAGCCGTTCAGCAAACACCAAAAAGTTCTCTCAATGTTTTCACGATTTCTTCCTACATATGAATACATGTAACCTGGTATCAATTTAGAGAAATCGTGACTCATTTGCGGTGAATATAAGTTTAAATAAACTGTCATTTTAAGTATGTATATTAAGACTTTAGTGATACGTCCATTTTCACTGACCTAGTACACAATTTTATTGAGGGGCCAGTTGAGGACCACTTCTGGGTGCGGGATTTTCTCGCTACGTTGCAGGCCCTTTGGTGGCCTTCGGCTGTTGTCTGCTCTTTAGTCGGGTTGCTGTCTCTTTGCATATTTCCCATTTCCATTCTCAATTTTATTGACTCGTAAAATTGTGTTTAAATTTTGCATTGATCTTATCACACTAATTTTCCGTGTAGTTCCGGCTTATTAGATGAAAACGTTTTAGCGTTTTTAATTTAATTTCTTTTGCATATTCAAAGTAATATTAAGTGCAAAATTAGCAAAAAGTTTATGTCTAATAAAACGTATTTAGATAAAGTCTTATTATACACCTTTCTGATAATGAGAGAGTTGATTTTTTCAATCATGACTTTGCATGTATGGGATTGTTGATGCATGCCGCATATTTATTTCATTTACTAGATATTAAATTTGATACAGTTCAACTTCAGTTTACCGTTAATTCATTTTCAATAGAGTAATATGTGGGAATATTTCGTACACTGAGAATCCTACATAAATTAAATTGATGTTTCATAATATATTAAATATTAGGAGCTGCGTAAGGTTATACCTTACTAGTTGAATATCATGTTCATGACATAATAAAACCGTACACCAAGTCGACAAACGGGTCTTTTCATCTTTTAAGTATGCACACTTAGCTATATCATGTATATATAACTATAGAAAACAAAAATCCAGTAGCCCTTTTCACAAAAAAATCTTAAGTGTAAAATTAATCTTACGATAAAAATATTTAGTTGAATTGTTAAGGAATATTTTAGACTTACGATAAATTTTACACTTAAGATTTTTGGTGAAAAGGGCTACAGAACCTTCAGTTGAGGTATAAATAGATAGATATTTTTATTTTAAAGTACTACTTGGTAAATATACATGAAATACAATATATTACAAATTTAAATTTATATCTTTTTTTTATACTTTCTCACGGAGTACAAATAATAGAATAACTGTTATAATTTCCAATTAGTGTTTTTTTTCCGTATTATATTCTCAATTAGTTGAACATGTTATTACATGTTACAAACATGATATATTTGTTTTAACAAAGGTGTTTGTTATACGTCGTTCTTACGTCAGGAAGTTTTTTCAATGATAGATATTTAATCCTTTTATTATATACTATATACTTGAGATATTTTGAATATTTTTTTCAAGAGAAACACAATTGAATTTCGAAATAACTCGCTATACATAGTGTAGAGATACCATCTACGGTGTGTGTTAAAACAAAAACAAAATATATATGCTTAGAGGAATAGTATCAGTTTAGAGATCGTTGGATACAAACAATGTAAGTTGATTCTTTTTTTTTTTATTTGAAAAGTTTAAAATTTAAAACATTTTTAACATTTTACTACGTTCCACAATTTGTATTTTAGTTGTTTTTAATAGTTTGTATAGTTGTATAGAATGATATAGTGGCTCATACCCCTGTTTAGGCTTGATATCTGTCATATTTTATTATTGTGCAATGAACATAGTATATCATATAAACTTAGTAGACGAATATCACATTTTAAGTGCCCTCCCCCCCCCCCCCCCTCAAAAAAAGGGCACAAAATACTGGATAACCATATACATATATAATCATTCATATGATGAAGGGTTTTACACAGGGGATATTGATCTTTGATGAATTATGGAAATATTTTGTCACAAAGTTTTATACTGGAATTGTATCTATATATGTGACGTTACTACAAAAATATAAGCTAGTGCTTTGCAGGCGTACATACAAAACATAATAGTGGAAAGTAAGCGCTACCTGTATCAGTCTAACAACTGTAAAATCTATGCAGCTCAGATCAGAAATGCATATTCTTATGTTATATAACAGTTTCTATGAACAAATATTTTCAAGCTGTAGAATTGTCTTTGTCTAAATCTAACAAAATGTGTTCAAAGTTTAAGTAAAGAAAGCGCTTTTTCATATACCCGATATTTGACACAAAAATCAACTGTTTCTTTCATCTGGCGAGGAAAAGTACTTTTATAGTATGTGTTTTTGTTTTCTTGTCCATTCTTTCTGTATTTACATTAACGATTGATTCTTAATGATCTCTTTAAAATTATACGACTACCTGAAAATACAAATATTAGCACAAACTAAAATATATGACATCTTTATTATATATTCTAAACAGGACACATTTAGTTTTGGAATATTTGTTCGATTAATAAATAACGAATTTATTACTTTTATGATTTAATACCTAGTGCCCTTGTCTGCAGTTTATAATATCCATAATAATAATAATAATAATAATAATAAAAACTAATCAATTGTAATAACAATAAATTGTTTGCAATAGAACGAATATAGATGTGTAGTCAAATTGAATATTTTGTAGAACATGTATACATGTACCATCATAATCGAGCAAAACGAAATTGGTGGTGAAAATCTTGACCTTACTGTTGGTGTATAAAAAAGGGGGGAGCGTGAAATTCAATCTTGTTAAAAACCGTACTGAAACTTACACCAGTATAAAACTTTTCATCCTTTATGATATAAAAGTAAACATTAAAAGTCCTGGAAGGAAGTGCATATCAATTGATTTAAACTTTTATGGATGCTATCAAAACTAAATGTGACATATCCTTTTAAGAACAACAAAATATTTATTAGATTTGTTAGAATTGCCATTTTTCGGAGTTTTTGCAGATGTCATGGAAATGTGAATGAGAATTGAAATATATATCTTCTATCATGCTGTCTTGTTTCAATGCGTGTCAAAAGTAATGTCAAGTATAACGTGTTGTGTAGTAGAAAGCGACATTAAATGCTGTGTATTGAATGCGAAAGCCTATTAGCCACAAAGATGTCAATTCATTACTTATGACTTTTCATTGCGTAAGTTTAAAAAATCTTGTAAACATTTCACGATGGTCGTTCATTTTGTCCCGAAAGTAAATTTGAAAAAATAATATTTTTAAAATCACATTAAATTCGTTCGTCAACTTGTGTCAACATTACATATATGAAATCCAATGACCAATGTATTTATTCATACTGTAATCAGATATGTAAATATTTTATTTCATATTTTTAGACATTTAATCTATCAGATGTCAATTTCATATTTGTTACTTGTAAAAAACATAAGAAAAATAAGGAAATGAAATCATAAAAAAAACCCCAATATAAGTAGACTGACAAACAAATCTTTTCTGAACATATATGTTTCAAACCGAGGCCAAACATGCTGGCTAGTGGTTATTTACTGTTAAATGTAAATTCATTTGTTAAAAAATAAATTACTCAATAAGTAAAAAACAAAAATTGAATTAAAAACATTACAAATTAAGACCAAAAAAAAGAAGAAAAGGGGGATTTGTATCATAACAAGAGGCATGTGCGTAACAGAAAAAAAACCCAACAAACACCAACCAAATAATCAAACAAAAACAAACAATTGTGATAAAAAGAATGTCGTGAAAACTAGCAAATACCAAAGAAACAAAACAATGTAAAACTTCCTGGTGGAAAGAGTATTCAATGTATGTTTAAACAAGATCATCGGGAAGTGAAATAGGACCATATTGTCTAGAGTTGTCTGATCATGAATACACATAGGCCATTGGTAAATCCAAACTAAGTCAAATTAGGCTTTAATAGATCTGCATCTAACACTGAAAGGTTTGGATAATTAAAACTCCGATAAATAATGAAATATTAGTATCTTGGGTAATTTGAATTGTACCGTTTCGTTAGTTTAAAATACGACATATGGCATGTACGAAATAGCTAAAACATTTATTAATGTTAAATTGAAAAAAATACTGTGCAACAAGGGAAACATAGCGTTTTGTATATAGTCTGATGCAGGAAGTTGACACAAATCGATTTAACTAATCAACAAAGAAGATTAAAATCAATGAAAAATATATGTCGTCCATAAGTTCTTACACTTTTACATTCTATCAAATACCAATAAAGTTATCTTTACGATTATATATCACGAAACTGACTTTTTTATTCAAGGTACAAGTCAGTCCATGTATATATTTTTGTCTTTTCATAAAACCATTAAGCGAGGTTAAGTCAAGTGCAAGATGTCATGATTTTAATGAGACATCGTGTGGAAACCCTGTGTTTAGAAATTCAAATTAATTTTCAAATAGATATAGGAAGATGTGGTGTGAGTGCCAATGAGACAACTCTCCATACAAATAACAATTTAAAAAGTAAACCATTATAGGTTAAAGTACGGCCTTCAACACGGAGCCTTGGCTCACACCGAACAACAAGCTATAAAGGGCCCCAAAATTACTAGTGTAAAACCATTCAAACGGGAAAACCAACGGTCTAATCTATATAAACAAAACGAGAAACGAGAAACACGTATATATTACATAAACAAACAAGTGTGGACACAGATGAGTGTGGATAGTATGTTTGAATGTTTGACAGTGTTTTATGATAAATGTAGTACATAAACAAACGACAACTACTGTACATCAGATTCCTGACTTAGGACAGGTGCAAACATTTGCAGCGGGATTAAACGTTTTAATGGATCCAAACCTTCTCCCTTTTTCTGAAACAATAGCATAACATCACAACAAAGAAAAACATACGATAAAATATCAATTGGCAGACTTAACTCAATCAAAAAACGTATGATTAAACAATGAACGAATAAATTTGATCTGCGATATCTGAATACAAATGCACAGTTAATTACTAAATATTAGAGACAAACATTCATGACCAAAAAAGCTAACAAACAAATTCAAACACAGGACATGACTGAGAAATATTTAACCAATCAATGTTCACTTTAGAAAAAAACCGTTTTTTTATAATCTTGAAGTTTATACAAATGTTGTAAGAATAAGTGTAAAATTGAAGATATTACAAATAATGAAAGCTGGTGTACAGACAAGATCCATATAAATAAAAAATAACAAAAAAGCATTATAAATAGTATCAATATCTGTTTTCTTAAGACATAACCATCATCACACATAGCTTAAGTATTACTATTTTTTTCAATTGGTAAAGTCAAGTGCTGGATGACACGATTTTAACGAGACCTCGTGTGTTTAAAAATTAGGATTATTTTTTTAAATGTCTGTACGTTTTTTTTTTTTATTTGACATCAACATCAGCAGAAATCGTAACACTTAGTTTAGGCTACCATTTTTATATTTGTCTTTATCAGAAATTCTGTGAATGATTATGAAATCGAGATCGATTTGCTAATGTAGCTATATCTTTTGTTATACACCTGTAATTGGTATTGAACAATTAATTTTCCACAGGAATCAATGATTCTAAAGTTGGCAAATATTCTATTGATAAGCCATTTTTATTTGTTCGTCGATCTGGAACTAGACCAGAGTTAAAACTCGATATTTTCTAAAGTTATACAATTCAGGAAGACCAATGTCAAGTGTAAAGAAGCATCAGCCATGTAAGATTACATTAAATTTGTTGGATGCAATTGAAACAAGGCGATAGCGATAAAGTCGGTTTCACGCTTTATTGCCGACCAGACAAGATAGATTAGTTGACGTGCGAAAAATAATAGTGAACGTTTAATGTCTAATAATTGGTAAATGTGAATATAATTTTACACTATTGTGCAATTTAGTAATTGTATTTCACATGGGTTTTTTTCAGAAATAATAAAACGGATTAAGCCTAGACGAAGACGATGGGTTGTTTACTTACAGTCGGTCGAATATTTTGTGTTATCGTCAATTTATTGTTTTTGGTAAGTACATATATTTACTTTTAAACTTTAGATTTTTACCAATTTGAAAGTAGTTACAAAACTATCATATTAACGTTTTCTTTAAAATATTTGAATAGAAAATCATTTACGACACCATTTGAACATAGAGAGTAGGATGCTCATATGCCAAAATCTGTCATTGGCATCAATTCCGGAAGTTTACCAAATTTAAACGTTTCCCATTGAACCATGCACAATTTATGTCGAGTCCAACAAACTTTGTAAGAAGTTCGATATGAACACTTCGCCGTCATTCTATATTTTTATAATTGACCCGTACTGCTAATAAAAAAAACAGACACACTCACGTGATATTGAAACTATTTATGCCATCCTTGATCATTGAACATGAGGTCAAGGACATCGGACTTATGCGGGACCGAACATCTCAGACTATTAGGCATTTATATGTGCAAAATATAAATAATCTAGCTCTCTTACTCCTTGAAATCAAAAGGTTACATTCACTGCAATATAACTTTGTTGGATAGTTTATACCACATCTTTTGATTTTCATATCAAACGCTTAGCAATTACAATGGCGGCTAGTTTTTACTGATAGAAGAAGCCTGAGTGAACCACCGTCGACGATACAACTGCTAAGCCTTGTCAATATGACATCGTATAAGAACGCACCTTGCTACGAGCAGGTCCGAACTCACAACCTAAGTATTGACAAACTAAATGTGCTCATTGTAAATTAACTACTTGGAATACACTGTCTAGTGCCCCTTCTCAATTTTGATAGTTGGGATAAACGTCAACCAGACAACAGGAAATCCAGTCACATGCACATAAACATTCGATATATACAAGCCCCAATACCTTATACACCAAGCTCTGTATTTTTAAGTAAATTTGTAAAGTCTTGAAGTTTAAAGAAATTCAAATAATTTTGAAAGCAACGCGCATTATGATTACTGCTGTAGTATTCCACATAAAAATCACCGCATGAAGTGTAGACATAAATTGTCAGTAATATATGTAGTCAAATTCTTTACAAGTACTAGTTTAGAAATGATTATTTGATAAAACCATTTATTTTTTTATTTTTCAGATAATCGGACTTATACTTTTTGCTGTTGGAATTATTGTAAAGTTTGGGGACAGTTTACTCAAATCTTATTATCAACCAATCATAGACAATCTAGAGAAGTCATTGAATGATGCAGGATATGCAAATGCAACTCTCGACTTCAGTTTATCTGACATAGTTGGAAACTTGGCTCTTGCGTTTATCCTCACTGGATTATTTTTATTGATATTGACAATATTCGGACTTGGTGGGGCATGCTGTAAAGTAAAGTGTATGCTGATTATTTACGTTGTGATGCTGTCAGTCGTACTTGCAGGACAAATTGTATTCATCATAATCTTTTATGCTAAACAAGAATTGGTAAGTATTTTATAAATATGCAGCTAATTAAGCTATTATTGCAGCTTCAAAAGCTGTTGTGTCAACTTAAAAAACTATTGTTGCAACTTTAAAAGCTGTTCTTGCAGCATTATAAGCCATTGTTGCAGTTTTAAATGCTATTGTTGCTGCTTCAATAGTTATTGTTGCAGTAACAGAAGCTGTTGTTGAGCTTAACAAAATATTGTTGCAGCTTCAAGAGCTCTTGTTGCAGTATCAAAAACTGTTGTTGCAGCTTCAAAAGCTGTTGTTGTAGTATCAAAAGCTGTCGCTTCAGCTTCACAAGCTGTTGTTGCAGATTAAAAAGCTGATGTGGCAGCTTTAAAAATGTTGTTGCAGCTTCGAAAGCTATTGTTGAAGCTCCAAGAGCTATTGTTGCATTATCAAAAGCTGTTGTTGCAAATCAAGGGTTCTTGTTGCAGCTATTGTTGTAGCTGCAAAAACTGTCGCTGCAGCTTCACAAGCTGTTGTTGCAGATTAAAAAATGTTGTTGCAGCTTCGAAAGCTATTGTTGAAGCTTCAAGAGAGCTATTGTTGCATTATCAAAAGCTGTTGTTGCAGCTTCATAAGCTGTTGTTGCAGCTTCATAAGCTATTGTTGCAAATTAAGGGTTGTTGTTGCAGCTATTGTTGTAGCTGCAAAATCTTTTGTTGCAGCTTTCAGAGCTATTGTTGCAGTATCAAAAGCTGTTGTAACAGCTTTTGATGAACATTTTTGATTATTGTTGGGGAAAATCAACATTTATTCAATTTCACCAATCTTTACATTAGCATCATTGGAAGACTTTATTTGCACAGTACATTTGTATCTTGTTTTAATTCATAGAGATCTATTTTTGTTTTGATACTTGCTGTGCGAGGGCTTTACAGCCGATCAAGGTCGTTTACACCTCTGCAGTAGTCGTTGTTTTAATCGGTGTAAGGACAATTGAAATTTAACTGGACTTATGATTGGTTGAAATCACTTTCATTTGAAATCAATCACTGATATCAAATACAGTATATAATTTGAAGTTTAATTACTCAAGTTACAAACATTTTATTTATTATTTTAAATTCTAATATTTTTTATAACATTGTTATCCCTTCTCATAGCCCATATCTTTTATAAACCGCAACAATGCAAAAGCTCCAGCATTCCGTTAGTGATCTTGAATTTACATGACTTCTAATGAGTCGACATTAATGATAATGAATCTATTCAATAAAAAAAAAGTAAGATTTCATCAAAAGTATAACGCTATTATGGGAAGCTTATTTTATTATATGAAATTAAGTGCATTATATCTTTTAGCAACTTGCATTGGCCATTATCGTACTGCTATTATAGTCATAGCATTTGATCTCATTTTCAATTAATTCGGTTATAACAAAGTTCTTATACATTAAAATATAGATTAAAATAATGTGTGACAATCTATTGATTGGATCATACATAATCTAATGGAATAATTTCCTGTTGAAACCAAAACGAGGTTGTAAAGTAAATCTTGTCTATGACAGCAATTATCCGAGTACAGCTATCAATGATTATTTCGAGGAAATAACTTGTTGTTTCCTGGAGAAAATTAATATTGACATATTTCCCTAAATGTCCTCAATTAGACTGGTCAATGGAAAATGTAAAATACATCTAAAGTTTGGAAGAATACGGATGCGTTTGCTTAGTTTTTTAGGAACTACATTTTTTTGCCGGGAAATGGATGTCTCTATAATTTTGTATTAGAAATGTATGGAAGGAAAATCATGCATACTGATAGCTGAAACGAGACATGCAAAAAGTTACTTTTGTTAATTATATTCGAGATACGTTTTAATTTTGTTATATATAATGCTTTGAAATATATTGAAAACTGTTGAAAGTGCTGTAATGCATTGGCTTGTTAAACTACAGAGCGTTACAAAATATTGGCTAGTCTAATATGAGGGTCTGTATTAGGGTCCTTCATTTCTATATTGATTTCTTTTTGTGGGATTTTTCTTTATCTTTAAAACATAACGTTTATTCTGTTTAATTCTCATATACATTCATTTACTTTTAAAGTTGTCTGCAATTACATGTATATGGTTCCTTTACTCTGTAACACTCATTTCTTTAATCGGGGTATTAAATATTTACCATATTCTTTTATTGTTCAATGCTATTTTTTTTTAAATCCCATTATTCCCTATTCGTTATTCAATAATTCTTTGCTTGTTTTATAAACATATAAACAGAAAACAAGAACAAAGAAAAAATTTAAGCAATGTTATTGAGAATTGTTCCGAGATTTCTCTTGCACAAAGGCTGTTTTGCCAGACAAGCTGGACCGACCCATGCAGCTTTACTGACAAAAAAAGCCGTTGGATTTTGACACAGAGCAATCACAGACTACCAAATAATAGGTAAAATGTGCAAGATACTAAATTCGTTCTGTTGATTGATCAATATAGTTTAACGTTTGTTTTGATAAGTTTTTATGGACTTCTCCTTTTTGAATTTTCCTCGGACTTCCGTATTTTTATTATTACATTTTTATTCATATGATTTCAGGTAACTGAAAAAATAAAGGACAATTTGAAACCCGCTATCCAGACAGATTTCCAGGGTTTGAATGGAACCAATGTCGTATCTCTTAGTTGGAACTTTGTAAATCAGCAGGTATGCACATGTTTGGACTGAATACTTCTTTTTGTAAATTCATTGTGGTGTAAAACCGTTGACCGAAGTACATTTTATATGGAGTGATGCTCAAGCGCAACATTCTAAAAATGTGCACACGATCAATGCTTTTACAACCATATGAAATAACTAAAAGCAGCATTCAATACTTATAATTACACGTTTTCGCTTTGATCATGAAAACACGATTACTTTCATTTTTTTCTTTTATTTACCTATGTTCTTTATTGTAGAAGCTCGTGTCATCTTGAATGTTACAATTCATTTTGAAATAGTCTCTTGTTCCACTGCTTGAATATAATCATACTCGAGTTGTTTATATAATGCAGTAATATCCCCCCCCCCCCCCAAAAAAAAAATACATAGTTACTAAGAGTAAAATTTAATATCCTATGTAAATTATAAAACCATATTGAATTGGAATCTCTCAGCATTTCTACTTGTGTGTTATACTTTACATTTACCCAACAAGGACAGCAGGAAAATCTTTATAGTGCGCATTTTTTAATTTAACGTTATTTTTCTGTTACACTAAATGGTAGCAATATTTGACGTTGCGTCAATGCAATGTAATTATATGCACATAAGTTCATCCAGTTATTTTTGTCTTTTTACAGTTCGATATTATGTTGCTAAATTATTTTTCTAAAAAAAAAAAAAATATGTATGGGCTTTTGATCACATTAAAATAATACCAATAACTTATAATATTTTTTAGTAAACTGTGAAATTTGAGCATGAAAGGTAGATTTACTTTATTAATTATTCAACATGAAATCTTCCCGTTGGTCTTTAATAACATTAATAGCAATAACATACAGTAAGTACTCTATTCTTTTGATTGCCATAATGATTCAATATTTTATTTATAATGGTTATTAATCAAAAGCTTTTCTGAATACCTTATTTTATTTACTTCTAATATATAATTTGGAAAAAAAAATAGGAGGAGGCGAAAAAGACAATAAATACAAAACCAACATATATTGAAGACAAACATATATGTAAACAATAAACCGACTATGCGAGACCATCATGGGTAGTCAGAAGTATGTTAATGATATATGGGTACATGTACGTCCTACACCCGTTAAAACTCTGTTTGGTTTGGAAAAAGTTAACGCCTTATGTAGACTGCGTTTGACATCTTGGTGATTTTAGTCTGTTTTATTTATTAGTTGCAGACGAACTTTGAGCTCACTCTCAGTAACTGCGAGTACTTCTCCTAGATCGGTATTATTTTATATTAGTTCTTCTTGTGATTTTATTTTGTGCTTAGAACCGATGTGACGATCCCAGCCCCTTTGTACTGGTCTGATTTTACATTTGTCCTTATGTTAAGTTGTTATGTTACAGTCGTTGGTTTAGGAGCGTTCACAAGCATGTTGAACCCTACACAGTATTTATATGTTTGTCCGACACCAGTGATTGTCGTTGGTTGTTGTCTACCATTATTGTTTTTCGTTTATTTTTATGCCCCACCTACGATAGAAGTGGGGCATTATGTTTTCTGGTCTGTGCGTCCGTTAGTCTGTCCCGCTTTAGGTTAAAGTTTTTGGTCAAGATTGTTTTTGATGAAGGTGAAGTCCAAGTAATTTGAAACTTAGAACACATGTTCCCCATGATTTGATCTTTCTAATTTTAATGCCAAATTCCACAATCCACTGAACATAGCAAATGACAGTGCGAAGTTCAGGTTAAAGTCTTTGGTTCAAGTGTTTGTTCCAGGTAGTTTTTGATGAAGTTTACGTCTAATCAACTTGAAACCTAGTACATATGTTCCCTATGATAGGATCTTTCTAATTTGAATGCCAAATTAAAGTTTTGACCCAAATTTCATGATAGTGCGAGTGGGTCATCCGTGTACTATGGACACATTCTTGTTTTGGTAAAAATTCAGTCCGTTGTTTTTGTCGTTTAAATTATTCCCATTTCGTCATCCCCGTCATCTTTTATAACGAACTATCAAAATTATTATATTGCCGGATTTTGCTGATTGTTAAAGGCCGTCTGATGACATTTTAAAAATTGTTAAAATTTACGTCCTGTGTTCATCATGGATAGTTAGCATGCATACTACATTTCTTTAATAGAGCAAATTTTAAGGCCAACATAAGATCGACCAATAAAAATACACATCAGTCCACAAAACAGTAATCGGAAAACTGAAAGTTAAACAACAAGAACTTCACAAAAACCATAAGGTGAACTCAAATGTTCTGGAAGGATAAACAGTTTCCCTTCACTGGTGGCACTCGTCCTATTGTTTAAAATGGAAAATATGTATGTTAACTGAAAATAATGATATTATTTGAAATAAGAAGTAACATAATTCATTCTATTTTAGGTGAAGTGTTGTGGAGTTGATAGCTACAGCGATTTTACTGGCGCTTCTCAGTGGATTATAAATTATCCAGGTCCTCATGTATTACAGACCCCGCTGAGCTGTTGTAAAACACTTCCAGATGATGCTGATTTCTCGTGCGCATCGTCACCTACAGACGCTACTAATTATTGGAAAACGGTATTTCCTTTTTACATAGAATTTTGCATTGGTATACTTTTAATATATACTAGAACACACCCGCGAAATCGCGGGCATTCAGAGCGGAGTTAAAAGTATGTAAAGTGTTGTTAGAAGTTTTATACCTCCTCCTTCATTTCCAAAATTCCCAATTTTTGGTTTTCTATCAATTTCAATATGAACATACATTTAGTATGTTATGAACATTTAAGTAAGGAACCTGTAGTTCAGTGGTTGTCGTTTGTTTGTGTGTTACATATTTGTTTTTCGTTCCTTTTTTTGTACATAAATAAGGCTGCTAGTTTTCTCGTTTGAATTTTTTTATATCGTCATTTCGGGGCCTTTTAAAGCTGAGTATGCGGTATGGGCTTTGCTCGTTGTTGAAGGCCGTACGGTGACCTATAGTCGTAATTTCTGTGTCATTTTGGTCTCTTGTGGAGAGTTGTCTCAACATGGCAATCATACCACATCTTTTTTTTTGTAATCAATGAATTTTGTAAAATATTTAATGAATGGAGAATTTCAGAAAAGGTATCAAAAGTTCACATGAATAATTTTAGCCGCTTATCTGTATATTACTATATAAATAAAGTGTATTTACTTTCAATTCTTAGTTTAGTAATCGATCCATGGTGGTCAATTGACATAGTATACAGACCCTCTCCATTTAATAAACTCTGAACAGAATTAAAATACACTTTATTCGTACTATTTGTTTGTTCAAAGTATACAGAAAAACGCAAACCGGAAGTATATTTCGTCCAATGACGGGACAATATCTGGATGCCTTTTTTCTCTTTTTTTCTCCCAAAATAACTCAATGTGAATAATCATATGAATGGATGACAAATGCGACTATGCACTGTATATATAGGACACAGAGTCGTGTTGATTAATTTATTGTGGAAAGAAGAGAAGCGACACCAAAAATGAGGTCTTCTCGTTTAATAGTATATATATACTAGAACACACCCGCGAAATCGCGGGCATATACAGCTTGTGAACTGTTGTAGGATGATGTTTGTAAAAGACAATTATGTCTATGTTTGTAAAAGACAATTATGTATCACGGAGAATTTCAGAAAAGGTATCAAAAGCCCTCTCCCTTTTTCCAAAGTTCGATATTTGTTTCCTTTCTTTTAAATTCAACTATTTTCGTGTGTCTGGCCTTGGACCACAATTATTCTTCTCCTTTGCTACAATGCATCTTTTGGTAAAAGTCAAATTAAATTAAAATTTTGCACCGCTTCAAACATGAAATAAATGCAACTACTTATATATAGACCATTATTACATTAGTCTAATAAAATATGCTTCTAGCACAATCGGATCCATCAGTGCTTTTTCTTTTGAGAGCCTTATTAAACATGCCAATGGTAGGATATGAAACTTGTATAAATGACTAAGACCGACTAAGGCTAATTTGAGGGGTGGTCGGAGGGGTCCTGATCCGAAATTCCGGTCTTAAAAACACGAAATCCCGAGATGCAGAATTTAAAGAAATTCATATCCCGAAATACCGAAATCGAAAAATATATTCCCGGATCCCGTATTGATCAATCCCCAGATCCCGAACTTAAAAACACCCGATCCCAAAGTCCCGAAAAAGGTCCTGCCTTCCTCTAGTCTCTCCCCTACTTTAAAAATATATTCCCGGATCCCGTATTGACCAATCCCCAGATTCCGAGCTTATAAACACCCAATCTCGAAGTCCCGAAAAAGGTCCTGCCTCCCTCTAGTCTCTACCCTACTTTCATTTTTGTCAAATCACTACTTTCACTTTCAACAATAAATTTTTATGCCCTATTTATGTGCATTATATTTTCTAGTCTGTACATCCGTGCGTTTGTTCGTTCGTGACGTCCGTCCGTTGTCTAGCTTCAGGTTAAAGTTTTTGGTCGAGGTAGTTTTTGATGAGGTAGAAGTCCAATCGACTCGAAACTTAGTAAATATAGTTCCGAGGTGGCATCTGTGTACTATGGACACATTCTTGTTTCCACATTTTTTACTTATTTTAATATATATGCAACTGGTATGACCCCTGAAATAGTAAACATTTCAAAGAAAACAGTAGACAGAATACAGAGAGGATCTGTATATTAAAGTAGCATAATCGTAGTTTACATGTAGATAAAACGCGTAAAATAATTGTCCTCTCTAAGGAGGTATAATAGTTGTGATTCTTGCGATCTAAACACCATGATATGGAAGTCCCGAAAAAGGTCCTGCCTCCCTCTACGTCTCTGCCCTACTTTAAAAATATATTCCCGGATCCCGTGTTGACCAATCCCCAGATTCCGAGCTTAAAAACATCCGATCCCGAAGTCCCGAAAAAGGTCCTGCCTCCCTCTAGTCTCTACCCTACTTTCGTTTTTGCCAAATCACTACTTTCACTTTCAACAATAAATTTTTATGCCCTATTTATGTGCATTATGTTTTCTAGTCTGTACATCCGTGCGTTTGTTCGTTCTGACGTCCGTCCGTCTGTCCCGCTTCAGGTTAAAGTTTTTGGTCGAGGTAGTTTTTGATGAGGTAGAAGTCCAATCGACTCGAAACTTAGTAAATATAGTGCCGAGGTGGCATCTGTGTACTATGGACACAACTGGTATGACCCCTGAAAAAGTAAACATTTCAAAGAAAACAGTAGACAGAATACAGAGAGGAACTGTATATTAAAGTAGCATAATCGTAGTTTACATGTAGATAAAACGCGTAAAATAATTGTCCTCTCTGAAGAGGTATAATAGTTGTGATTCTTGCGATCTAAACACCATAATATGGAGAACGCTCTGATTGGCTTATTTATTTTTGGATTTTTGTTATCTATCATACGATTGGTTGTTTTAAACCGGAAGTCTTATCTATGACTAAAAGTCAGTCTGATGACGGAATCAATATCCGGACTCCGTTTTTGTCGTTTTTCTCCAAAAATCACTCAATCTGAGTAATCATAAGAATGAATGACAAATGCGACTATGCATGTTACCTATAGAACACAGAAGCATGGTGATTAATTAATCGTGGAAGGAAGAGAAGCGACACACAAAATGAGGTCTTCTCGTTTAATAGTATAGATAATAGTATAGATAAGGAGATTCGTTCGTGACGTCCGTCCGTCTGTGTCGCTTCAGGTTAAAGTTTTTGGTCGAGGTAGTTTTTGATGAGGTTGAAGTCCAATCGACTCGAAACTTAGTAAATATAGTGCCGTTTTTTGTCGAGGTAGTTTTTGATGAGGTTGAAGTCCAAACGACTCGAAACTTAGTAAATATAGTGCCGAGGTGGCATCTGTGTACTATGGACACATTCTTGTTTCCACATTTTTTACTTACTTTAATATATATGCAACTGGTATGACCCCTGAAATAGTAAACATTTCAAAGAAAACAGAAGACAGAATACAGAGAGGACCCGTATATTAAAGTAGCATAATCGTAGTTTACATGTAGATAAAACGCGTAAAATAATTGTCCTAAGGAGGTATAATAGTTGTGATTCTTGCGATCTAAACACCATGATATGGAGAACACTCTGATTGGCTTATTTATTTTTCGATTTTTGTTATCTATCATACGATTGGTTGTTTTAAACCGGAAGTCTTATCTATGACTAAAAGTCAGTCTGATGACGGAATCAATATCCGGACTCCTTTTTTGTCGTTTTTCTCCAAAAATAACTCAATCTGAATAATCATAAGAATGGATGACAAATGCGACTATGCATGTTACCTATAGAACACAGAGGCATGGTGATTAATTAATCGTGGAAGGAAGAGAAGCGACACACAAAATGAGGTCTTCTCGTTTAATAGTATAGATAAAACAAATATGGATGATATAAGCGTGTAGCAGATTTGTTGTTAGGGAGAACGTATATGAACAAGCATGGTTAAATTTGATCTTTATTTCTAAAAAAAAAGCCGTTTAAGAACCGAAACAGTTAAAAAACTATTTTACCAATCAAAAACCTTTAAAAAAAGCCGAATCCACCTCATGTTAACGTTGCCTGAGTGAGTTGAACCTTAGTTTGTCAATAATTTGTGAATTTATAAACTGGCAGTTTTAGAAAATTTGTTATAAATCATGCCAGTTCCGAAGTATTGACTACTGAGCTAACGAAATCCTTGGGAACTGATAGTCCACCAGCAGCGGTACCGATCCAGTGATGTAAAATCCAAAAACACCTTCATAAATTCATGCGTCCAAAGCGCTTTTCTAGATTTACATTGCTCAGAAACGCTTAAAGCCGAGTATTTGCTAGGGATGTAAAGGAACCGAAACAATTGAAAATGTCTTAATATTTAATGATCTTATTAGTGCATGATGGTAAAACAAGAAGGAAATTAGTATCATGAATATGTTTCATCCGTTAAGTACTGCTCATTGACAAATACCTCTACATTATTATGTTAATATTCAATCTTTTGTCAACCATAATTGTGTCAAAATTTATGTCACGTGACTCGCAAACATCAAGCTTTTAACACATTTTTTATACGGATTTTTTTTAGTTCTCAAAACTTCGTCGAATTTGAGCATTTTTGTCTGTAAGTTTTATTTATATGTTACGTTAATTGCCCGTAAAGGAGTCTGTTCAAAATAATACATTTACGGAAAAAGTCACATGAAACGTTTTTAGTCAACACAAATAGGAATATGAGAATAGATCATTGGTAAGCTATTTTTTTTTAAATTGCATTTATATCAACGATTAAGTGTCTATTACCATTGAATAGAGGTTTACATTATTTAAATCTATGGACAAGTCAACCTTATAAACTTACATCTCTTAGTTACACATTTTACAATACATTTACTATATCCTATTATGTTTATGACAAAGTAAACATTTTATGCTTTGATTATATTAAACAGCAGTTTGTTTTGTTTTCAGAGTTGCTTTGACGAGCTGTGGGATAAAGTAATAGGCAATGTTGCCATAACAGCAACAGTGTTGGCACTTGGGGCAGCAATTCAGGTAACTAGAATAATAGATTTGAGATAATTGTCTGACATTGTTGTTGTTGTAACATAAAGATTCAGTGTGATTTTGAAATGGTAATTCTTATATCTTTTTCCGATTTTCAATTAAACACTATTCGAAATAGGCCGTTCTTTTGGCAGCACGAACCCCATATGCAATTTACTTACGCTGTATCTATCATATTAGGTCAATAGCACACTATGTATCGAATTTATCTTACCGACTATCTTTATTTGTTGAATTTAGACTAAAGTTGTCTTATTTGCTATCATAACACATCTTCTTATTTCTGTATTAAGGTGTTCAAGTGTTCAATTTTAAGAACCTTCTTCAATTGATCAGCACTAAAACAACTAATGTAAACGATACATATCAACCTTGATATAACAATATTAAACAGAACTTTAATACTTTTAATTAATCAAACAGTGCCCAACTCGTAAATCCACAACTAACCGTGTACTGAAATAAGCCCCGCCTCCCTACTAACCTAATATGGAATATACACGGTCTCCACGAGGTCGCTTTTAACCAATCATATTCCTAGAAACGTATAGGAGGTAAGATAATCCTTGTTCTTCGATATATATTCACTAAGGGCACATTTTAGCTCTGCATTTCTTTACATACCCAATATTCGTAGACTGTTTCTATATAACTTCAGTTTTATATCGATTTTTATTATTCATTTACAGCTCATATTGATTATAGTAGAATTTGTACTGTTTATGGACGTAAGAAAAAACAAAGTAGATATGAAAGGATGATATGTAAGTGTTATATAAATATATCTTATTTTCATTAATTATATAAAAGCATACACGAATAAAGGGATGTGCCGATGCCTTGTTAATATCATTAGAATTTATATAATTTGACGATAGATACAAGGGTTCGGAATAGACACGTCTTGTTTCCGACACTGATAACTCTATAAATGCGGTCCGACACACTTTAATCATGATGAATTCATGGTTATCCAAATATCATTAAAAAAAGCCTTTAAGTAAGTGTGACAGATTTATTGAGTAGTGACAAACATATTTTTTACCGCATAAGTTAAAGAGGCAATTGAATTATCAACAAAAGCTTAGACCTGTAACTAATTTGTTAGTTTCAGTTGTGTTTATAAAACATTAATTAAAGATTTCCAATATAACAACCTCATGCAGGGATGAATTCGCCGTTTCAGAATCTAATGCATTCTGGGAAATATATGGAAAAGCGTACACCTAAACGTTGTGATTGGTTGAAAATGTTCTAAACAATTGAAATGCAACCAATGACGTAACGTTATTTTCGTTTTGGTGTACGAACAATGAGATTACCCATAGTCCTCTAGTTTCTGAAATGGCGAATTCAAGGAGATAACTCAGCTGGCGTATGTCTAGTACCCTCTTGAATAAAAAAAAATATCATTTGTTTGCCTGCGGAATAGTCAAGGAAGGAAATCAAGTTGACAAAAATAGTACTTTTAATTGTATTAACTAATGACAAAGAAAGTTTTGAATTGTCAGTTTCCAATTACAACTTGAAATCAAACCTGTAAAAATAACATTACAAAAAATAACATTACAAAAAATAACTTTACAAAAAATAACAATACAAAAAATAACATTACAAAAAATAAGTTTGCAAAAATACCAAGGGCAAATTCGAAAAGGGAAAGTCAATAAAAACTTAACAAAACCAAACAACATTATTCGGACTAGGCAAATATACTGTAATATTCCTGACTTGGTACATAATCTTGAGTGTTGTTGAATGCCATGATTTTTTTTATGGAGGATTGTTGACACAGGGATGCATTTGAAAAAATGGTGCTAGAATAGTGGAAAACAAAGTCTTCGAAAATGTTTGATATGAAAGGATCATAACCGTCATGATTCAGTTGACTGTGATGAATTTTTTTGTTCCACTAATTATCGTTATACATTTTTTCGTGGCAACCATTCCAACATCACCAATTGCTACTCAGGAACAGAATTTTACTTGTCATGACCAAATGTACGAGTATAACTTGAAGTTAATGAAGTGCTCACGGCTGTTCTATCCACATTGGTACATTTTAAAGGAATTTTCTTGTTGCTTTTAAAATATTTTTTTTTTCATGTATTTTTTTGTAAGTTGCTCTCCCGTTTGCAATTTTTTTCTGTTACCAATGGTGTTCTTGTGATTATGATTTTCGCCAGTTCTTCTTTAATACATTCATAATGTTTTCTGTTAGCATTGCTTTTTAGCTCACCTGGCCCGACGTCGTCGTAGTCTGTTAACTTTTACAAAAATCTTCTCCTCTGAAACTACCTGGTCAAATTTAACCAAACTTGGCCACAATCATCATTGGGGTATCTAGTTTAAAAATGTGTCCGGTGACTCGGCCAACCAACGAAGATGGCCGCCATGGCTAAAAATAGAACATAGGGGTAAAATGTAGATTTTGGCTTATATCTCTGAAAATCTGACATTGGATAAAATTGTTTATCAGGTCAAGATCTATCTGCCCTGAAATTTTCAGATGAATCGGAGAACCTGTTGTTGGGTTGCTGCCACTTAACTGGTAATTTTAAGAAAAATTTGCAGTGTTTTTTTTATTATTATGAATATTATTATAGATAGAGATAAACTATAAACATCATAATGTTCAGCAAAGTAAGATCTACAAATAAGTCAAATGACCAAAATAGTCATTTTTTACCAGTTTTTCGTAAATTTTTGTGAACTTCTACAAAAATCTTCTCTGAAACTACTTGACCAAATTTGATCAAACTTAGCCATATCATTATTAGGGTATCTAGTTAAAAAAAATGTGTGCGGTAACCCGGCCAACCAACCACGATGGCCGCCATGGCTAAAAATAGAACATAGGGGTGAAATGTAGATTTTGGCTTATAACTTTGAAACCAAAGCATTTAAAGCAAATCTGACAAGCATTTAAATTGTTTATCAAGTTAATATCTATCTGCCCTGAAATTTTCAGATGAATTGGACAACTGGTTGTTGGGTTGCTGTCCCCCAATTGGTAATTTTTAAAGAAATTTTGTCATTTTTGGTTATTATCTTGAATACTATTATAGATAAAGATAAACTGTAAACAGCAATAATGTTTAGCAAAGTAAGATCTACAAATAAGTCAACATTACCAAAATGGTCAGTTGACCCCTTAAGGAGTTATTGCCCTTTATAGTCAATGTTTAGCAATTTTCATTAATTTGGTAAATTTTTGTAAATTTTTACAAAATATTTTCCTCTGTAACGAAAGGGCCAACTTTTGTAAAGATAGAGAAAATTGTAAGGAGCAAGACTCTCAGTAAATAAAGATCTACAACGCATCACCGTCACCAAAACACAATTTTGTCATGAATCCATCTGTGTAATTTGTTTAATATGCTCGTAGACCAAGGTGAGCGACACAGGCTCTTAAGCGCCTCTAGTTTCGGCTTTGCAATGAAATGTTCATGCAATAGCAAATGCATATTTTAGAAGGTCGTAATATTGTCCTCTAGATGTCTTTTTTTGGCTTATTGTGTTTATGAGTTGTTGTCTCACAACCGCATACATGTATAATGTTTCATAATCTGTAATTTATATTTTAGAGATGTGTCAACCAACGATTAGAAGAAAAGCTGTGATATAAAATTATTTACAGTTCATTTTTGTATTTGTGAGATAATAGCTAGATTCATGTCTGAACAAATTACATGTAAGGATTATTCTGTCAATGATATTGTTTTCAGAGATACGCAATTAAGACGATCCCTGTTATTGGGTGATGTTATCATGCATGTGTTTGTTTTATTAAAATTATAAGATTTATTATAGGGAAAACAAAAACGATTTTTTAAATTGCATATTCTTTTTTGTTTTTACTTTTTACATTTTTATGCAAATATAAATGCAAGTTTTGTTCTTATTTTTTTATATCATTATTCACACAGCTGTCACAATACGCAAATGCAAGTTTACAAATTTGAACGTTGAACTGTACACAATGAAAAGTTAATTCTAAAATAGTATCCATACCTATCTTCTTAAAATGGCAGGAGGAACATTTTAGCGATGTCGAGAAGGGACCTTAATTTTTGTTGGAACTCAGGATTGACACACTTATCTCGACTTTTAAATTAATAAAGAATTTTTCGAAAAAAAATGCTATATTTAATGGAAAAATCGGGATTTAGCGTTTATTTTTACGGGAAGTTCATGACCCCCCTCCCCCCGGTACCCAACCTAACTGAATTTAGTGACTGGTGTTTATGTCTGAAACTCTTCTGAAACTACGCACTAGCTTATTTGATAAATTGTTCTTCTATTTCGTATGTTGTGTTTAGAACACTTAATTTTTGAACTCTCACTGGATAAATGCTTACTTATACGAGCTATGGTTTCCTCTGTGTTGCTATTTTGTTAAGTACCGTACATTATCTACATCTTAAAAAAAAAATTGTTTTTATATATTTAAACGCTAAGAAAATTATTAGAAGTTATTCAATAGTAGTTGTTTAGTTTTATATTTTGATCCTGTTTTGTTGTTATACTGTCCGACATCGTAGATTTTCCAAGTGGTGAAAAATTCTTATAAATTTGCACTATTACTGAAATGAAAGTCACCTTTCGGATATAAATCGCTTTCTGGTACAGTAAATTGCTGCAGTATCATTGAACATGTTCCAGTTGTTATTTTACATTTATGTTTTAATATTGATGTACATCATACATTATTTTAATTTATATGTATATATAGTTACTTGCATCTGTTACAACAGAGTTTGAAATTATAACGCATACGTTAGTGTTTATGTATTACATCTTGCAATCTATCGTATTTTTATTTAATTGTTAAAATTGTTTGTGTACATACAATATTGTTACATTTGAATGTTTGTAATCCATGCATTGTCTGCTGGCAGACATCGTGTATAATACTGTTGTGACTCTCTAAGAATCATCCATTAATATCATTAGCCTTTAACAATATTTTGTTCTATAAATATAAATGTTGCTTTGTTACTGACTAGTTTTACCTTGAATTAGAGCTAATAGTGAATATTGCTACATTTCATTTTATTTACACATAAAAAAAAACATTAAATAATGTTGACATCAAGTTTGCATACTAGGCTAGCGGTGTCAAAACGTCATCAACATGGTCATACATCTATGGAAAATTTTAACGACCTTTTGTAGCTGATTTTGAATCATTTTTTACATGTATCTGCTTTTGATAATACGATCACATTCAACAATCGATTTACTTTTGCCAAACGATATGATCAATATCATAAATTAACTGTTTACAATCAAAATATTTTCAAGTGCTAAAATACAAAAAGAAGTTCCAGTCGGAAAGTCCTTAAAAATGCAAACTCAAAATATCAAACACATCTAACAAATGGATAACAACTGTCATATTCCTGATTTAGTACATGCCTTTCCTTATGTAGAAAATGGTGGATAAAAATGGGTTCTATAGGTAGCCAAACCTCTCTCTATGACAGTAGCATAGAATTACATAATATTGACAACATGAGTGAGCATTACAAACAGACATCATAGGTAAACACGTCAAACATTGGAGTACAGCAGTCAACATTGTAATATAATCTTAATCACTATTAAAATAAATAACTGTTTAAACAAAGAATCACAAAATGGCATATGAACAAATAACATAAGCAAACATGAGTGACAAGAACTCAAAATTTGCAATAGGACAATAGCACAATGGCGAGATGTATAAATACCGATCCACGTCATAGGTATATAATAAAACAAAATGTCTGAACAGCAAAGTTAAAAATACACAAGGACAAAAAGGAAGTTTTAACACATAATTAAGATGATAACGATGTCAGTACCTAGAATCTATATTTCAATACTATCATGAATTACTTGTGAAGTTGATACCCAATTTTTACCAACAAAGTCTTATAATTTCCTATGAACATTTATAGAAACCGATTTGTTTTGACATAATCTTGACTAATCATCTTTCTGCTCAGACACTGGTTACGTTTTAAAGTAAGAAGCAACTGCAAGCTCTTTAATACCGAATGCGTTGCAACTGTATATCCTATATACAGGTGAAGTTTGCATAAGCTGCGAAGGAAGGGATTAATTTATATAGAATGTTCTACATCATACATAGAGTACCTTGACTGTATTTTGCAATACCTTTCGAAATTTAAGGTCCTCAAATCTCTTCACCTTCTTCTTTTATTTGGATTTTTTTCTATTTTTTATTTGAGCATCACTGGTTGTCTCGCATCAACCAATGGCATCTTATTCTTGGAGAAACCTTTAAACAAGTATATATATATTCATGTTTTGTTATCACTAGCATCCATATGAGACTTGGTTCGCATCCAGGTCTAGCATATTCCATAAAGAATGGGTTTTTTGTAAATATATAAGAAGCATATATATATATCAGTTTATACATATAATGAAGACCAGGTGGCCGTGTGGTCTAGCGCACTGGATACAGTGCAGGCGATTTGGTGTCACGATATCTTAGTTGCATGGGTTCGAATCCCGGTGAGCAAATTTACAGATCTAACATTGTTGGGTTGATGTTTAGACGAGTTGTATATCAGTTTATATTATATTCCAGGGCTTGTATTTCCTATCTTTTTCCCTTGATATAGGGTGGCCGCTCACAAGGAAATAATTAAGCGAAAAGGTCAAAGAGGTGATGTTGATATCACCCATTCGTAAATTTGAGGATCACCTGAGACCACCCCTGGTTTTTGGTGAGGTTGATGTTCCTCAGTCTTAATTAGTTTTCTATGTTGTGTTGTGTGTGCATTTTTTCTTTAACCACGGTGTTGTCAGTTTATTTTCAAGTTATGCGTTGAAATATTCTTTTAGTATCTATTGTCTCACTTTTTCTGACAAAATTGTGAATTCTTCTACTATTCTATAATTCTAACTGTAATAGCAAAGTATTACATAATATTACGTTTCATGTTTTCGGGTACATATATTTGATGAATGTAATGCTGACGTGCCGATTCCGTGTGATTGAAATATTTGCTTTTTACATTTAAGAAATCTTTCTAGTTGTTATCTGCAATTGTCTTATTCGATGACGGTGTTGTATGTTTATTAAAGATCGTCACATCTATCAAGTAGATTTGACCCCCAATTTTAAGTTTCTATGGTGAAAATATAACTGCACATTTATTTTCATGTAAGTGTGTAAACAATAGTTAGATGGGTCTGGCCTACAAAGTAGTAACTTTACGTTTAGCGTTGGTCTAAAATGCCTGTACCAAGTCAGGAATATGATAGTTGTTAATTCGTTTTATGTGTTTAAGCTTTTGATTTTGCCATTTGATTAGGGACTTTCCGTTTTGAATTTTCCTCGGTATTCAGTATTTTTGTGATTTTATTTTTTATAAGCGATGTATTCCCCGGAGGATTGAAACAGTTACCTTTGAACGGAAATTAATTCAGAAACTACATTTCAAAATGAGGTAGAAAGGTTTTATACGTTAACTTTACCAGGACATTTTTTCAAGAGTATTCAAATGATAATTTCGGAATTTCAAAACTGATATTGCCAGATCTTTGAAACAAATAAAAAGCATACCTGAAAATAACAGAAATCAGTAATATAAAAAAATATAACAAAATGTCCTAAATATTATAGGCTTGTTGAATGGCTATCGACTATGTCAGTGGAAGTTGATAAAACAAGTAACCATTCGTGTGTCTATATCGAACATATATATTTTTCGTGCGTCTATAAAGCTTGACGTCTACAAACAATTGCAAGGACACATATTCCCGTCCTTCAAATAAACTCATCACAGATAACAGGAATAAATTTTGACGCCAGTTACACGTTTCGTCTATACAAGACTCATCAGTGACGCCCAAAAAATTCAAAAGGCAAAATTCAGTACGACTTCCAAATATAGTCAATATTCACCATTTTACTGTTGAGTGTTATGCTTATGTTAAGTATCTTTGGATATCGGTATAAATTTATATACATTATTATCTTAATTATCTGATGTTGATATTGTCAACTTTTACCAATGAAAACGATCAACTAATAGAATATGATGTTTGTGGTATACCATGACGACGATTACAAACGGATGTTGGTACATTGCATTTAAATTTGGACAATACGGGATATCTTAAACTTTGCATTGCGCCACAGAAATCTTATGATGTGGTACAGAATTTAATTCGATAACTCGATTTCTGACTGTTTAAATTTAATGTATCTTAAATTTAATAAACATGATAAAAACAGAACATTCATAAATATACGAAATTATTTACATTTGAAAAATCTACAGCACTAAAGTTGATCAATGAACAGTTCATAAAAACGGTTAAAACTGGAGTAAAAGTATATATGTATACCGGTCCTTGTGTCATTCCTACATACTGATGATTTATACCCATTATAGTTCATATAGTGTAAAAAGTAAAATAACAAAAATACGAAAAGTCAAAAATGGCAAAATCAAAAGCTCAGACAAATCAAAAGAATGAATAAAATGTCATGTTCCTGATTTGGTACAAACATTTTCTTATGTAGAAAATGGTGGAGTAAGCATATGTTATAGCTAACTTAACTTCTAACTGGTATGACAGTCACATTAAATTCCCATTTCCGTAATATTTACTTTAATTCTAAGAGGGTAGTCGCTTGAGTTTAGTATATGTTTTTGTGAATTTGAAATTTGTTGTGTGTTGGGTTTTGACGATTGTGTTAAAAAATTCTTTCGTCTTTGAAAAGATGTATTTGTATTGATAAATAGTCTAACCAGTCGTATTATAACTCTTGGATAATCTACACATTTACACATCCAACAAGAAGTGAATTAATTAGACTTTTGCTTTGAACTAACTATTATTTGAAACTTAGATTCCAATCCTTTCATTCCAAATGGTTCTGCTGTTTTTTTTTATGACATATAGTATACAATTCATTTCATTTCATAAGACTGTTTCCAAGTCAGTTTATTCTAAAAAATTTTATTAAGTGTGTTTGCCAATCCCGTGCATTCAAAATAATTCATTGTTGAGGTAGCGTTTAGAGACAATGTGCTGACTTTGACCTTAGTCATACCCTTTATTGGAACAAATTTCAAGAAGTTTGCCGAAAATGTTTTTTTGAATTACTTCTGAAATGTTTGAAGGTTTTTTTCGAACTTAACACTACACTCATATTGGAAAAATAAACAAAAACTGTGTTTACTTAAATTTTGTCACTCCTTCAAAAAGTGTATTCAAATACCAAGAACATATAAATATGATCGTAAATTAGGTCTTGTTTTACAGGTAAATAAAACACTTACTTTCATATGAAGAGTCCGTTACACATTTAACAACAGTAAAGATTTCATCTCTTGTGTTTCTTGCGACTAATACTAAGGGACTGACATATTTTAATTTACGACTGTGAAAAAGTTGAGAGTTAAAACAACTAAAATAAATATGGATTTATTATGTGTAAATAGAAATAGTACATACAACCATGACATTTCACATTACAAGTGACAAATGTGTTTATCAGTCATCGCCTTTAAACATGCACACACAACCAAGCAATATAAAGGAAATCAATCCTAAACTGCACATGGCCAATGTAAATTTCCATACAACATCGAGACACTGCGAAGAATTGTCATCTGCCGAAGCACCATATACCAACCCTGAAAATTACGAACAACGCATTACGTTATATGTATTTATTCATTTCATGTACCTCCGAAACAAAATAATATACTGTTCTGGATACACAGATTGTTTGTCATGATACTTGATCGAAATTGTTTATCAAATTTTAAATACATGGTGTTTTTTTGGTTTTTTTAAATATAATGTTCTTCATTATCATTTCATTGAATACAATTAATTAATATGTTTCTACATCATCCACATGGTTTTAAAAAGACATGATAAATTGTGACAAAATTAAGTGTTATCGATTTATATATACCCGGTATATGAATATTAAAACTAAGAAGGTCAAAGAATCAAAATGTTCATTTTTTGTATTTTTTTTGCATGTTCTATTTTCCTTTGTTTCCTTACATCCATTTTGGTGTAAGTGGTGGAAAATACTCATACGTTATTTCAATATTCATTTAAGTAATAAAATCGGATTTATCCGATAGCTCCTTGGCGCTGAGCCATCAAAACAGAATTGCTACACTTTAAATCAACCTACCAACAAAGACAAAGATGAAAAACACAAAGGACAAAGCTCCAGTAATTCCATTAACACACTTGACTGTTTCCTTGCTGCCTTCACATCGGAAACTTTTGTAACTACTCCAGAGTGTATTGGAAAAGAAAATCATTACAGCATCAAACAGGCCAACCAGTCCGGCAGCTAACAGAAAGAACGGTAGTCTATAGCCTTCGTGAGGACAATCCGAAGCGTACACTAAAGCTGTATATAAAAAGATGGAAAATTATTTTTCTTTCTCTTTTTCATAAAACCCAATTTATATGCATGTCAATCCATATGCAAATGAAATGATAATTTTTCAAATCTTTATTTGTGTTGCATTTACAAATAGTGACAAACGTTTCCTTTCTCAGTTGAAATATAAAAAATCCCAAAATACTGTATGTTTGTGCTTCATTCTAATAAGATGAGTTTAACTGCATGATTTATACAGTTTTTTTCTAATGTTGTGACATTACACCAACATAGTACTGACACAGGTTCGCGGAGGATTGTGCCCCAACGAACGTGTTTAAGCCCGATACAATGACTAGGTTCTGAATAATGCGCAAATCTTATATCATTTATCCTTGAGTCTTTCCTTTTCTATAAATTCTTAGGCACAATATTGCATGAAACAGTGTTACATCTTTAATATATGATGTGCTTGAAATATAATTTGTGAACAGTGTAAGACTTATATGCTGTTCCAAGTGCGTCTGTTACAAAATATTTCAAACAAATTCAGACGAAAGTTAAAAGACGAATTTGGAGTCCTTTCCGAAAAATAAGTCAAAAACTAATTGAAAATATAAAGTAAGATGGAACAGTCGTAATCTTAAAGTATTGAGGTATACTTTTAAGAACAAAGGCTCTGTTTATACTGTTTCTTACCAACAGCTATACTGGATACAGAAAAACAAAACAGCACCAGGGCTTGAACTAAAACAAACGATATTAGATATCATTAGCAATTAAGAATCATTTCAATTACGTATTTACATTCCGACATGAAATAGAATGAAATTCGAAACAGTGTGGCTGTGGCCATTGATTGACACATTAAATTCATCCATTGACTGGGACAATTTACGTGAACGTTTGTCTGTAACGACCACTGTTCACGACGTACCTACGATAGACATTTAAACTGTGGGGTTACCAAAGGTTTCTTAACGCCTTTAATTATAAAATAATTCAAAAAATTAATCAGGAATAACCTTTATGTTTTGGTTTATATAATTGATATGAATCAAAACATCGTGTTATTTCTGATTAGTTTTTCGAATTACTTTATTAAGGTGTTGAGAACCTTTGGTGACCTCATAGTTTAGGTGTCTTTAAAAAGTACATAGTGAGCAGTAGTTGTTACATACAAACGTTCACTAAATTGTCCCAGTCAATGGATGAATTTAATGTGTCAATCAATGGCCACAGCCACACTGTTTTGAATTTCATTCTATGTTACATATAAACTTGTTGAAACTACAAATCAAACAAAATAAATGACAAAATAGATCTGGAGCTAATAACAAAATTATACATGCCAAAGGTTACAAAACTATATATATCTATGTATGTGTCAATGTAATTTTTTTTATCGAGATGACATTGCATACGATTCCGATTACAATTTTATTATTAAAGATGATTTTCTTAATACCATCCAAGTATTTCATATTATCTTCCGTCAATTCTCGATGTTCAATATGATAGAAGGTAAATAATGTATTTCCAGCTTTCCATTGAAAGACCTTGTTTATTTTCTTCTGATTATTTTCTTCTCTTACAGTCTGTCGTCACTTTTGTTTTCATTTGTATATTTTTCTGTAAAGATAGAAATTGTGTTTGGCAAATTACACTTGCTTGAAAACACTTGATAGTTTGACAGCCATGTATTTCTAGTTTACAAATATCTTGAAAAAGTGAATATCATAAAAACAATTCCAGTCTTGATTACTTTTTATTGGATATTTTTTTTATTGGATATTTTGTTTTAGAGTTAAGGCGACAGTAGTTTGCCGATGTTCAAATCTCGTAAATTAAATCGACAAAAAACACACAAAAAACGAGAGAACAAATGAAAAGTGAGAGATTTTCATAAACTTGATCAAGAGAGACTGAGTGCGTCGGCTTGGCAAGCATATCCTGATATGCAGGATTCAGTCGTCACACAAATCTACACTCAATCAATTTGTCATATTTGTTTGATGTGTTTTAGCTTTTGGTTTTGGCATTTGCTTAGGGACTTTCCGTTTTGAATTTTCCTCAATGTTCAGTATTTTTGTGATTTTACTTTTTTGAAATAGGAAACAAAGGGTAAGAATAGATTAGACGCATATACAGAATCAATGCTTATATGATACTTTACCCCCCTTTTAGTTGTTTTGCAATCAATGAAAACATTTTAGAATTATAGGAGAAATGTGCAGAATCAAGCACTGTAACAACTTTGACAACTTCGTTATATTTATTTAGGGAGACTGAGCAATCAAAAACATGTTTTTCGTCGAAACGTCCTTTATATATAATCCAATAGTCACCGTCTTTAATTGTATTTCTTTATTTTGTGTCATTGGCCTGAATAAATTACTTTTCTTTTATTGTATTGTTGCTATTTTTTTATCGGGCAAATTTGTTAGATCTATTTACGGTTTGAATTTTGCCAAATGCTGATGACCGGTATACCGAAAAAAACTAAAACAAAAATACTTGACCTCGGGGAAAATTCAAAACGGAAAGTCCGTAACCAAATGGCAAAATTAAACGCACAAACACACCAAACGAATGTATACCAACTGTCATGTTCCTGATTTGGTACAGACATTTTATTATGAAGAACATGTGGGTTTAACCTGGTTTTATAGCTAGCTAAACCCTTCTCTGGTATGACAGTCGATGTGTGACTAAAACAAACAGACATAGCTAGTTTATTTAAGTTCATGTGATTTGGTTTCTTTTTGAATAGTTGTTTCATTGGCAATCATACCACATATTGGCCTTATTGTTATATCAATTTCATATAGTTGTGTGTAATAATCAATATAAATACATGTAAATCTTATAAAAAAAAAGAATTATATAATTTCTGTTTAATTTATTGTAGCAATGATTGTGAAAAGATATCCACACTTTACCCACCAAACAAAGCTCTCCTCCAACATTCTCCAAACTGACAGTATTCCGCCATATTAAAGTATTTCAATAACTGACCGTCAATCTTACTTATTTACTTCCTAGTTGAAGTAAATTCTCCGAAGTAAACATTTGGTTAATTTCCAAAGAATTCATTTAAACATAGTATGGCTTTATAAATTGTTAAAATATCTATACCTATTAAATGTCAAGTACTTCTAGATGTACTCATAAAATATCGTTAGGTATACATACACTTCAATAAAGTATATTTTAACATTGTAGACGTGAGGTTTATGTTTATATCAATCATGAGGGTTAATTTGGAGGGGATTAATTAAACTTGAAAGAATGGTTGCGTGGAAAAATATAAAGACGGTTTTTTTTCAAACAAACAGCGACATAAATAAATATGTTTGAAGTACTGAATCCAAAAAAGTTCATAATATTTAAATATCTGCTGACTTCAAATTGAATAAAAAGGTGAATAATTATGGCGCGCTTAAAGACAGTGGTATCTTGAAACTAAAATGACAAATGCTAAGACTATAAACATGCATTGTGTCAAATCTATGGAATTTGATTTAAAAGGTCAACTGTTCCGAATTTCAAAAAAACTGGGTACGATACGGGCCAGATGAATTTCCAAGTTTTAAACAATGAGTTTGTATTTGAGCCTATATTACCATGTATAATAAGCGTCTGCTTGCACTGGCCAAAAATAAATGTATGGATAACCAATTATTCAAAACTTTCCAAATATCTCGAAGCTCCATACTATAATACAAGTAAAAACATACAAGATGCATAAAAATTATAAATTAATCATCTTTATCAAACTTTTAAGGCTTATTCACAAAAATACTGAACTCCGAGGAAAATTCAAAACGGAAAGTCCCTAATCAAATGATAACACACATCAAACGAATGGATAACAACATATTTCTGCCACGGCATATGTACCATAGAAATACAAAAAGTCACTGTTGTCAGGTCATTAAAGATTGCATATTTTGGCGTTAATATTGATTTCACATTCCAGCAGCACCTGCATACGGGGTATATATCTCCCAATTGATACGATATTCCCGTGCTTGCATTTCCTATCATGATTTTCTTGATAGAGGGTTACTGCTCACAAGGAAGCTATTAAACCAAGAGTTCCAAATTGTGAAGTTGAAATCATCCCTTCGTAAATTTTACGGACGCCATCACGAGTTGGTTGACCGTTATGGAATAACCGTTTCACAAATGATATCAGATATGTTCCTTACGTCGTAACTTTAATCCCCTTCCCTTTCATGAATGTGACCTACCGAATTAGACTATTTACCGGATTTGTAATCACATAAGCAACACGACGGGTGCCACATGTGGAGTAGGATCTGCTTACCCTTCCGGAGCACCTGAGATCGCCCCTAGTTTTTGGTGGTGTTCGTGTTGTTTATTCTTTAGTTTTCTATATTGTGTCATGTGTACTATTGTTTTTCTGTTTGTCTTTTTCATTTTTAGCTTTGGCGTTGTAAGTTTGTTTTAGATTTATGAGTTTGACTGTCCCTTTGGTATCTTTCGTCCCTCTTTTATAGGGTCTTTGCATCGGAACTAAACACATTTATTCTAAAACCAGTTGTTGGCATGACACAGGTTATGTTCTTCTCATATATGTTATGATGGTATGATACTAAACCCCTAACGGGAAGGATTGTGCCTGATGTTCATATGATGAAATCATAATCTTTCAGTCAGTTTAATTGAAGTCTAGAGCTGGCATGTCAGTTAACTGCTAGTAGTCTGTTGTTATTTATGTATTATTGTCATTTTGTTTATTTTCTTTGGTTACATCTTCTGACATCAGACTCGGACTTCTCTTGAACTGAATTTTAATGTGCGTATTGTTATGCGTTTACTTTTCTACATTGGCTAGAGGTATAGGGGGAGGGTTAAGATCTCACAAACATGTTTAACCCCGCCGCATTTTTGCGCCTGTCCCAAGTCAGGAGCCTCTGGCCTTTGTTAGTCTTGTATTATTTTAATTTTAGTTTCTTGTGTACAATTTGGAAATTAGTATGGCGTTCATTATCACTGAACTAGTATATATTTGTTTAGGGGCCAGTTGAAGGACGCCTCCGGGTGCGGGAATTTCTCGCTACATTGAAAACCTGTTGGTGACCTTCTGCTGTTGTTTTTTTCTATGGTCGGGTTGTTGTCTCTTTGACACATTCCCCATTTCCATTCTCAATTTTACATGTACAAAGCACCCCAGCTAAAATGAATAGAGGATAATACAGACAACACATTGACGGGATGCATAAGTACCGAGTCACGTCAAATGAATAGGCTGTTTTAGTCTTTATCTGTCTGCGACAAATTTTAAGATAAACAAGATACACGCAAATTAGTTTATCACTTTACAGAATGAAGAAAATTCGATAGAAATACCTTGTATTTAGGACTAATGAATAAAACCAATTCATAAAAATAATTGTTTAATAAATAAATTATTTAAACTCAAATATATTTAACAATAACATACAGCACAAACACCTCCACACTCTCATTTTCTCTTATCACACACACACACACTCTTTCACACGGCTCACTCACACAAACGTACACAAACAGGTTCTCTCGCATATACAGGCACGAAAACTCCCTCCTCTTAATACTTCGACAGGCATTCTATCAATCCCACAGACCGAAACACATGTACTCCAACATCTCAATAATGAAACACGATAAAAATAAACTCTTCAAATGTAGTTGTGATAATTTAAAAAGTATGTAATCAATTTCCTCTGTGTTTATGTTTAGTTCATGTTTTCTGTAGACTTGCAAAAGAATCCCCATCTCTTTTTATTCCATGGGTTTGTCTTATACCATCCAAAGGCAACGTCCGATTCGTCTGTAGCGACCTTCAACTTAACAATCATTCCTGAAAATGGAAATAAATAGTGACTAGGTTACATTTTTTACAATCACAAAACTGAGAAAAAAAATTAATATTGTTTAAAACAAAATGCCAAACTCTATTCTCTGGACTTTGATTTTTTAATTTTCGATTATAAATAATCGATTTCGTATATAGCATGTATAGTTCAATTATGTATATGAAATAAAATTGAGAATGGAGATGAGGAATGTGTCAAAGAGACAACAGCCCGATGAACCCTAGGCTACACATTTGCAAGCAAAATAAACTGACATATCACATTTTGTACATATTGATAAGACTGCACTTTTTTGATGTTTTTAACGTTGAAATAGCATGTAATGTCCATAAAGATTAAATTATCAAAACATGTGATAATAACTTTACCTTCTTTAATTTTGACAAAGCACTCGTTTGTTTTCACTGACAAATCATTTGTCTTCACATATATGTTGCTTAAAAAATTGTACTGGTTGTCTTGGCAATTAATGTCTGCAAAATAAAATGTTTGGAACGTTATTAGAAATTATTAAAATCATACAATTGTAAAAACGAAAATAGAGTATTTTGTATCTGTAAATTGCAATTTGGGCTTATGAAAACTTCTGATTTCTCAAGTATATATATTTATATATAATTTGTTTGACAGATTTGCTCTTGTTCTATGTTGTTTTTTGGTGTAATTTCGCCGCATACTTTTCTTATCTTCACACTAAAGAGCTCCAAAAGTGGGCGTGCATAGTTGCACTGGGCGTGTTTAAAAACCGACTCTCGGTAGTTAACGTCTCTCGCTGGTTAACTTTAAGTACCGACCTGCGTTTTGTGAACTATTGTTTGTCTGTTTGTATTTTTCTATTTTACCCATGGTGTTGTCGACTTATGAGTTTGAATTTCCCTTTGGTATCTTTCACCTCTCTTTTATCATCTTCCGAAGCAAGGTTGTCGGCTCTCCGGACATTCCCGAAGTCCTGCGTTGATTGCCGAGTTAATGAGCTTCGGTCCTTGTTTGGAAATTGCTCTTTTATGGGAATGGCCGTCGCAATTTGAAACTGACCAAGTATTTTTGCAAAAAAGGTTTAGCGTTATTCAATCAAAATGAAAGTTACAAATTAAAACAACTGACTTACTATTGTTATTGCGTTGTTCTTTTGTCAGCTCAGATGGTTGTTCTTTCGTTGTCTGCATGTCTGATTTGAAATTAACATATTGTATATCTGGCAGCTTGACTTTAAATCCGTTTGCAGTTTGAAATTCCTACATAAAAATCATAACTATAATCAATATTGCCATCAAGACTAACAAAAGGGATGCAGTATAGGAACAGATCGATTTTTAAATGAAAGTCCAATATGTATGCACAAAATAAAACAAGTGATTAAACAAGATTGTTTTCTAGTTTGTAATCTTTGAATTGGTACATATTTAGTTTAGGAAAGGAAAACTCACTTTTGTGAAATTGAAGATTGTTTATAGATTTAAACAGGATCGAAATAATGAGACAAATGTGAATGCCCAACACTACAATTGAAACACATACAATCGTTTGAAGAGTTACCTGTGGTGAACTGAACTGGTATTTAGAGGTAAGTTTCTCTATAATTGATTCTGCAGCCAATCTGCAGTCAAAGTCGTCAATATGTGGAAGTACTTCATACAGTCTACAAGACAAAAGAAAAGTCAACCAGTAAACTGTTACTGTGTAATAGATAAATCATTAAAAACTTAGATAAATCGATAAATCGATAAAGCCTAGATAAATCAATCAAATGTAGATCAATAAAACTTAGATTAATCAATTAAAAACTTAGATAAATCAATTAAAATCAATAATTATAAAATGTATTCCATTGTTTAACATACGTTTACTCGTTTAAATTAAGAGCCGAAAACAGACAAGCCACCGTAAAAGGACACCGAACTTGTACCATTGGCACTTAAAGTCTATTTTCTACGTTTATATTGTAGGATTGCTGTCTCATTGATACTCACTGTTTTGTTGTCGTTTACACTCGTTAATACAAACCATGCATTTGCCTTACATTAAACAAACTACTTACTTGTTGGTATGTGCTGCAAAGATATACTTCATAGACAACAATCCACTGTGAATACGATCTGTTAGGTTAAATCGTATATCCTCCATTAGGTCAATTTCAAGCTAGATAAAACATAAAGTAAAACATCGTATCAAGACGAAATCTTTATACAACTTGGACATAAAAAGGATCACACACTATGATAAAAAAAAACGTAAATTATTATTGACTCTGCAAGTTAAAGAACCAAATAAAGTATTTTCCACATACATTGAAAGAGAAATCTACAGATTGAAGTTCGGAGTTATTCTGTTCCTTTTAAAATAGACAAAAACACTATGTTCTTGACTGAGTTTTTTTTTAATTTTATAATTCTAGTGAACACAAATAACATTTTATCGATTCGCCTCCCTTACATTCCACTAACTTAACAAAATATTCTGAAATTGATTAAGCAATAAAACTTTCAACATTGACTTTTTTCTGTTAAAATTACCAATTTCAAAGCATCTCTAGTATTTTTTTCTTTTGTCAGCAAAGTTTGATATCTCCTGTTTGATTCTTCTGCTTTCTGTATTTTATAATTCAGTGTCGTCTGCAATTGATTAATGCTGTTATCTCGAGTTTTAAGGTTTTTACTTGATAATTTGTCCGCTAAGTGATTTCTTGACAATTTAGCCGTCTTCAGGCATAATTCATACTTCTGTACTTTACTATCAGCAATCCAACACACCTTTAAATGTATTTATAACGATTTTACACATATTGTAGTTTTACCTCTAAACAATTTACCACAAAACTAATTCCCTTTTTTTCAACTCCTAAATTGGTATGCAAACACTTAAGATTAGGGAGTATTAATATTTTTCTCATAAAAACATTGTGTAAAAGACTAAAAGTCACCTGGTAATATGTCCAAGTACTATAATTTTATTATAATTTTTGAATAAGTTACTTGAAACTGATTTAATTGATTTAATTGAACTAATAACTTGCTAAAAATATTATCACATGTGTGGTGTGTGTGTGTAGTAAAATTACCTCTTGTTGTCTTTGAAGATCTTTGTACAAATAAGTGTGGGCTCTCATGAGTTTATTCATTTCATTGACCTGTTTTTGGTATTCTTCCACTTTTATCTGATCAAATCTGAAAATATGCAATCATTTATGAAATCTTGCTTCTGTAACAAAGCACATGGAGTTTAACAATTATGTTCATTCGTAAAACTTTTTACGTTTGTGTGAAATTTGACTATGGTATTTTTCAGAAAGGATACCTTGTTTCCTTTCTTGTTTAACAAAATTGTTTCTTAAAACAATCTCAACTCGTGCAAGAGACCGTCTCGACTCTATGGAAGACCTTGCTGTGACCCTTAAAATGAAGAACAGCAATGAACGCGCAGTTCCTATTCTTTTTATTCATTTGTGTGTAGTGATTTATATAGATGTGTTACGAATTGATGAATTTATTTCTACTATAAAATGAGAACACAAAATATCACTTTTGTGTAATGGAACCTTTGTTTGAGAAAAAAATTTACACAGTTTGTACTATCTAATTGAAATAACTTACGTTGGTATTGGTAGAATGCTGTCAGATGACGAAACCAGTTTAACGAACTTGTTCTGGATTCTGTCAGCAACGGACTCCTTCTTGCTACTATTGCTAGCTGTCTCGTGTGCTCCAACAACACCCAAAATCATTTCAGACAGTAAATAAAACAACATGTTTATTTCTGGAAATTCTGGAAAATAAAAGTATCCACGTCTGAGTCTCTCAAGTGAATGTACTAGAAAAATATGAACAACATGCATGTTGTATTGCATTTCATTCAGAATTTATTGATATAAATTTATAGAAAAAACTAATGGTTACAGATCGTATTACAAATAAAAAAACAATGGACATACATATTATATTGTTTAATCTAAATTAATTTAAACAGTCGATAAAGGCAAAATTAACTCGAAAGACACTGCTAATCGAGAGAACGATTGGGTTATGTATATATACATATATATATTTATTTATAGCACTGCTTTTAAATTGCACTCTGTCATATTTGAAAGCGCTTAACTGCATTCCTATGGAGGAATTATCCAAAATTATGTGATCATGTCTTGGTGTCGAAAAACATTCTTCTTTAATCTTAATATTTTACACATCTAAAAATAACATAATCTTACCCATATTCTGTCTGTATGCCATCATCTTGTGCATGACATTTTGAATTTGTTCTCTTGGGAAATCTGCAGTTTCCGAATTGAAGGTTACTTCAAGAGATTCGCTTATTGTAGCGAAAACATCAATTCTGGAGAGAGAAAAAAATATCGTGCTTGATACAAAGTATGTTTTGTTAGAAATTGTGTTTGTGTTCAAACCATTAGGTATAGTTGTATTCAGCAATTAATCAATTAGATTCAGTTAATAATAATAATCAAATATATTTATATTATGGAAAAAATAAAGTTGACCGGTAAAATAAACGAAAGGTAGATTCTTAATGAAACTATATAAAATCGACGAACATTTTTAATATAAAAACTTACGTTCTGTGCGAAACAGATGTAATACTGTAAATATCCGGAAAATATAAACAATCCATCTTCTCTTCTTTGATTTCTTTTAAAAAGACTGCTACTCAAATTTTATAGCTGGGCTTTCCTTCGTAGTGAGGGAAAGATAGCCCGGATAGCGGCGAGAGTTAACGTCATAATCTCGACGTCTTTTTGTTGGACGTTGGAATAAATGTAGAACGTCACAGTTAGAGTTATTTTTAGTTGGTTGCTGGACAAAAATGTAAAACACGGCGAATTTTTTTCGGCAGAATAATTATCTAGTATTTTGGATTTTTAAAGAAAACGTTAACTGCATCTAAATAAACTTCAACAGATAAAATCCATTATGTGAAACAAACCTATAAATGTGCAGAATCCAAGTAATTGCGTCGATGTTTTTCTCATTTTTATTTACGATTTCATGAAGACCTGCTTCTAGAAACTGATCGAAAAGTGACCAGTCAAAGCTACATTTACGACCATAAAATGTTCCGTTCTAATGACATATAAATGTTTAAATGGGTTCACCGGGTTTTTTTTTTATATATTTCTTGACATAATGTTTATATGGGTTCACCGTTTCTATATTTCTTCTGTAATATCGACTTGACGAATGAAAAAAATGTCAAAAAGGCAAAATAAACGAAGCGTAAAATGAAAAGATGTGTCTTCGCTAAGCCAAGAAATGTCATGAAAGGGGTTTGGGGTCAATATACTGTTATTTATAAATCAGGTTGTACTGGTTTTCGGAACTTTCGATACAGCAAACAGGCAATTTATGTCCTAATTAAATTTTAGAATTCATTTTTGTTTAATTCAAAATTATCAGTCATTATTTGTTCTACAAGGATAACCAGTACTCCACCTTTCATTTGATACCATAACTGCTTAACGTACTACTGTAACGTACATGATTCTACATAGTTTTATTGAAACCTATACGTAGAGACTATTTTGTTTCAAATATATGTCACCGTGACCACTTTCCAGTATGTCCTTTTTTACTAGGCTCAATATGGTGATGTCACATCGTACAGAGTCTATCCGCGGAATCATTTTGTAAAGAATTTCGCTCAAACCTGTGTTTGGTCAAAAATTTGCAGTGAGATGACATTGTTTTTTTGTTGTTGTTTTTTGTTGTTCTTTTTTAGCTCCCTGTTGAAGGCCGCACTTTGACGTTAAAATATAAAACAGCGATCTAAGTGCGTTTCTTTTGCGTTCGTGTGTTTTTGCTGTACCGTGACTTTGTGTCCCGATGATAGATCAAGGATTCACCATGTTCACGACCATCTATGATTCATCCATCCTTAATTGGTTTGTAGATATATTTTTCATAATTTTCTTATAATAAAAACAAAAGACTAATGATGGATGGAATGATTTTTAGAATCTACTTAGTTTTGGTTTGAAACAATCATGACCGCATTATATTACCAATTAAATGTACATTTTATTGTATTTGTATGTTGCTATATTATCATGCTATATGAAGGAAAATTAAGGTACGAGCTGGCATGTATGCCGGGCCGAGTTGGTATCTGAGTTATGTCCCTTCCAAAATGGATGCGCCCATCACAATTTCATTGCGTTTCTAATTTTGAGAACATTTTATCATATATTGAATATTTGTATTGTTGGATAATGATTAATAACAACAAACACAATTATACTGGTTTATTTTGAATTATCAATACAGACTTCTGAATCTCTAGGCTTTAACAACTAACGTGAATGAAACTTGTATTTACTTCATGCACATTCACCTGTTCACTAAACATGGAAGGAATACTTCAAGTGTATTGTTAAATTGCCTAAAAACTCTTAAACAGTCAGAGACATTTATATCAACAATGTCAGATTTAACAGCACCTAAGCAAACCACAGATGGAGATGATGCAGTTCAGGAACCTGTTCTCTCCAAAAGAGCCCAAAGAAAACAGAAGAGGGTATAACAAACTGATAAGCAATGATAAGGGGACAACTATTTTAAAATTCTAGAATTTTTTGTTGTATGATTATTTATTTTCATCTGCTGCTCATGCCTGACTGCAGCTTAATTTTTCAAGGCTTTGTTGTGCTATAGTTTATTTTCATTTTTTACCAAAAAAAAAATTATAATAAAATTGAGAAAGGAAATGGGGAATGTGTCAAAGCGACAACATCCCGACCATAGAGCAGACAACAGCTGAAGGCCACCAATGGGTCTTAATATAGACCATTTTGAACTTAAACATGTTAAAAGGTTTATAATTATTTTTAGAGTGTTTTAAATTAGATTCTAAACAATGGGGTTATATACAAATGATGTATATATATTAATTTATATTTAAGCTTGTTGCCAAAGAAAGAAGAAAGGAGATGAAAAAACTAACAAAAGGATTAACAAATAACAAACAAAATCCAGGATTTGACAAAAACCTGTTTGATGCTGCAGAGTATTATTTTGAAAATGGTAATACATACATTTATATGTAATATATTTCATTTTTGTCATGTTTGTATTTGTGTACAAATCAGATTTCCACATGACCATGATGACACTCACCAGGGTTCACCAAAGACTGAAAATTGAGTGAAGGGATGTCACATTTCACAACTAGTGTGTAGTCGTTTGCATTCCTCCTTGGACATTCATTTTTCAAGAAAAATAGATACATCTTTATCAAATTACTAATTATCATGATTATATGAAATATGTTAAAATTGTTCATATATATGTCATAGCACAGCATCCAAAACCATATATATGTATTATAATTGTCATGAGAGAATGTTAAAAATACTGAACGCTACGGCAAAACAGTCAAATCATGTTAAAATTAGTCACAACAGAAGAGTCAAAATTATGTTACAGTAAACATGGTAAAAGACATGACAGATTGTAGAAACCATATTTCATGTAATGCAGTATATGGGTTTTGCACATTTTGGAAGGCTGTACTGTGATTTATTGTAGTTTACATTTGTACATCTACATCATTTTGTGTCTTATTGGCAATTATCAGATTATACCACATCTCCTTATTTTTATTACAAGAGAGGTCTTGACAACAGTCAAACTCATGTTTCATTATCACTTGAATAACATGAACAACAGAGAGTTTACTGTAAATTTTAGAAATAAAAAAATGAATTCTAA
The DNA here is from genome assembly GCA_037788925.1 of Mytilus galloprovincialis. Lineage (NCBI taxonomy): Eukaryota > Metazoa > Mollusca > Bivalvia > Mytilida > Mytilidae > Mytilus > Mytilus galloprovincialis. The sequence goes on from CM075333.1 coordinate 62,960,281, forward strand.
ATTCTAGCCAACATGCATATTTACAGCATTGACTTATTCATGTTATTGGATAGAGATGATGATTTTTAGGACAAACATTCAACATGTTTAATCGCTATAATATACTAAATAAATTTTGTATTTTAGGATTGAGAAAAGTGTACCCATACTATTTTACATTTTCATCATTTTGCAAACAGCGATGGAATGGTAAAACAGTACTAGACATTTTTACTAAAGATTTCCATGGAACGGAAACAGAAGAATACGTAAGACCTCATAAAAGCAGATGTACTTCTAATTTATATTATACTTTAATCTGCATAGATATAAGAATATGTGGTACATGTGGTATGAGTGCCAATGAGACAACTCTCCATCCAAGTCATAATTTGTTAAAAGGAAACCATGGTACATTTAGGTCAAAGAATGGTCAAAACTGAGGCTTGGCTCACACCATACAGCAAGCTATAAAGGGCCACAAAAATGACTATAGTGAAACCATTCAAACAGGAAAACGAATGGTCCAATCTTTAAAAAAAAAACCAGGAGCACTTATTATAAACCGCATAAACAAACAACAGCCACTGAACAACAAGCTCAGACCTAGGAGAGGTGCAAATAAATACATCAAGATTTAACAATCCTCAACTTTCACCATGTTCACTATAACCTGAAACAAAAGTGAAACATTTCAACATAAAAAGACAGACTATTAAATATCAATTGAAATGGCTTATTAGATAAAAACAAAAACATACACTGAACAAACAAATTTGATTTATAACACAATTTAAATACAATATTAATTAAAAAAAATGGGATATAAAACAAGCATGTATTTTTGTAACTTATGGGAGTAAAAATTTGTTTGTGAATGAATCACAGAAAGTAAAATATTTATCCCTAAAACTTCCCATTTCAGGAATACGTACCACAACATACATTTTTCATTGCATTAACTTTATTATTACCAACCTAATCAAGCTTCTTTTATGATAACACCTTGGGGATATGGTGAGTCTATAAATAAATCAAATACAAATCTTCTTGACCTATTTACCATGCTATTTACATCTTTATTTTGTTATTAACTATGTTACTGTTATCTTATATAAATAGATTGATGCTATAGAGAGTGGTAGAGTAACAGTAAATGGTAAACCAGTATCTATAGATTACAAAGTAAAAAATCATGATTTTCTGGAACATACTCTTCATAGGTAATTTGTTACAAAAATGTCTTCAGTATCTAGAATTAAGTCGGTATGATGGCAGTTAAAGAAATTTGAAGAATTAGGAATGGATACATAGAAAACAAAATCAATTCAATTAAAAATTCAAGCACAAGTACCTTATGTTTTATTTGAATTTAAACATGTCTTTCTTTAAAAAGCAGATTTTTTTTTTAGCATCTATGATAAAAGTAATTAAAAAATATGACATAATTTCAAAGGCATATTTTCAAATTGATTTTCATCTTCTACGATATATTAAAACTGCATGCATTTCTTCTTAGTTAAAACTTGACTTTCATGACAATGACGGCTTAGTTACCAAATGTATACCTTACTGGAAAATTAAGTTTTCACAAATGACTTAATTAAATATACAGTCGACTCTCGTTATGTCGAAGTCAGCCGGACCAGAGAAATATTTCGAGATACATGTAGTTCGACTCAAACGAACACCGGAAGTTCGACAATCTAAGGGACACAACTCTTGCTTAGCTTGGTAAAGCTAAAATAAATCCGGGTGAATGTGACAGGGGGATCGATATTCTAGTATCAGATCGATGTATTTGTATGTCACAGTCTTTTATTATTATAATGACTTTTATTTTTACTTATTCAATTGTTTCAATTAAAAAAAAATCCTATGGCTTTTCCAAGAGAGTAATTTCTAATCGACAGTTTCGTAATTCAGGTCGCTAATAGCTGACAAAATTGATTATTCTCGGATACAAGAGATTTAAGAAAATTTTGATTTCTATTCATTTTGTTTTATCTCACTCTTTCTTTTCAAAAGAATATATAACAAGATTAAAGACGCCGTTTGAGTAGTTTTTAGGTGATCATCAACGGAAGCCATAATCCTCACTTTATACACACCCAAGCTCATTAGTGTAAATCACAAATTAATTGTTTTGTAAACAATTTAAATACTTTTTCATGAAAAATGTATCACTAATTATTTATAAAAATTCTATAAAAGATAATCTTAGGTAAACACTCATGGAAATAACATGTCATAAATCAATACAGTGGTCAGTGACCGGAAATTTAATTACACGTGTATTGTCAGATTAACTCTTCAATCCATTTAAATCCCAGAGGTCATGTTTTGACATATGTGTATTAGTTCGAGATAAAAAATGAATTTTGAATGCTTTTGTTAACCTTGGGATCGTAAATTTAGTTCGACTCAACCGAAATTTTGACTCATCCAATTTCGACTCATCAGGAGTCGAATTACATACTTTTGTATGGAATAAAGTTCGGGACCACGTGAAAACTTCGACTCATCCGAAATTTCGAGTCAACCGAGTTCGAGACAACGAGAGTTAACTGTACATAAAACTAAATATAAATAACAGTAGTATACCGCTGTTCAAAAGTCATAAATCGATTGAGAGAAAACAAATCCGGATGACAAACTACAACACATCAACTACATGTATAAAAAAAACCAACAAAACAACAAAAATTCTAAAGTGCAACAAAAACAAACGCCAATGCTACATACATGTACATAGAAACAGACTATTTGATAACAACTGTCATATTGCAGAATTGATACATGACATTTTAAGAAAAATAATAGTGGGTTGAACTTGGTGTTTTGGCTAGCAAAACCTCCCTCTTATATGGCACAAATGTCATTGATTGCCTAACAATGAAAGTAACAATTGCATAATGTTATTGTATAACAAACATAATAGGGGACAATGGTACTACATAATACTTTTAAGAACTGATATATTTTTATGCCCCACCTACGATAGTAGAGGGGCATTATGTTTTCTGGTCTGTGCGTCCGTTCGTTCGTTCGTTCGTCCGTCCGTCTGTTCGTTCGTTCGTTCGTCTGTTCGTTCGTCCGTCTGTCCCGCTTCAGGTTAAAGTTTTTGGTCAAGGTAGTTTTTGATGAAGTTGAAGTCCAATCAACTTGAAACTTAGTACACATGTTCCTTATGATATGATCTTTCTAATTTTAAAGCCAAATTAAACTTTTGACCCCAATTTCACGGTCCACTGAACATAGAAAATGAAAGTGCATGTTTCAGGTTAAAGTTTTTGGTCAAGGTAGTTTTTGATGAAGTTGAAGTCCAATCAACTTGAAACTTAGTACACATGTTCCTTATGATATGATCTTTCTAATTTTAAAGCCAAATTAAACTTTTGACCCCAATTTCACGGTCCACTGAACATAGAAAATGAAAGTGCATGTTTCAGGTTAAAGTTTTTGGTCAAGGTAGTTTTTGATGAAGTTGAAGTCCAATCAACTTGAAACTTAGTACAAATGTTCCCTATGATATTATCTTTCTAATTTTAATGCATAATTATATTTTTTATCCAATTTCACGGTCCATTGAACATGGAAAATGATAGTGGGAGTGGGGCATCCGTGTACTTTGGACACATTCTTGTTTAATCATAACTTTACCAATTTCAGACATGAAAACCCTGTCAGTGGTAGTCCATTGAAGATTATCCATGATGATAAAGATGTTGTAGTTATCAACAAGCCACCTTCCATTCCATGTCATCCCTGTGGAAGATATAGATTTAATTCTATAGCCTTTATACTAGGCAAAGAATATGGATATCCTAATCTTAGAAGTAAGTGTAGTTATTAAAAAGCCACCGTCCATTCCTTGCCATCCCTGTGGGAGATATAGATTTAATTCTATAGCCTTTATTCTAGGCAAAGAATATGGATATCCTAATCTTAGAAGTAAGTGTAGTTATTAACAAGCCACCGTCCATTCCTTGCCATCCCTGTGGGAGATATAGATTTAATTCTATAGCCTTTATTCTAGGCAAAGAATATGGATATCCTAATCTTAGAAGTAAGTGTAGTTATTAACAAGCCACCGTCCATTCCTTGCCATCCCTGTGGGAGATATAGATTTAATTCTATAGCCTTTATACTAGGCAAAGAATATGGATATATCCTAATCTTAGAAGTAAGTGTAGTTATTAACAAGCCACCGTCCATTCCTTGCCATCCCTGTGGGAGATATAGATTTAATTCTATAGCCTTTATTCTAGGCAAAGAATATGGATATCCTAATCTTAGAAGTAAGTGTAGTTATCAACAAGCCACCGTCCATTCCTTGTCATCCCTGTGGGAGATATAGATTTAATTCTATAGCCTTTATTCTAGGCAAAGAATATGGATATCCTAATCTCATACATGTCAACCTCTGACAATGGGAAATCATGTCATGACATGACATGATATGTCAAAAAGCGTGTGAAAACGCGTGACGTAGATGCGGACTTGTTAATATGAATGTGGTAATGTTCATAATTTCATACAAATTTGTGAATATAAAACAACAATATATATTCTACTGTGAACTTTTATTGTATTAAACAGTGGTCTCTTATGTTGCTTTTAAAGCACCACCACTAGGCACATATTCAAAACAACTGCCAGTTTCAAGTTTAGTTACATTTATTTGATAACAGCACACAATACAAATGTAACATAGTCAAGTTTTGATCAGAATTCAGTGTCAATTTCTTTATAATTGAAAATGCTCTCCTACAGGCTACAGTAGGAATTGATATTTGACTGAATTAGCTTCATCAAGATTTGAAAGAATGTCATAATGTTGGTTTTTTTGGCAAAGTAAAATGTCATCTATTATCTCTGCCATTGCTCCCATTGCTATTGCCTGGTTAAAACTTGGTAGTTCATCAGAAGAAAGCTGGTACTATGAGAGCTGATCCAACAGTTCTGTGATATTTTTATCCCCATGGCCTGCAGAAATCTGTTGCCTCGTTGGCTAGATTTGAAACTGAAATTGAAAAAGATAAACATGTTAAATGCTTATTTAAATAGCTACATTGTATTTCTCCTCTCACATGTATTGTTTTTTTATCATTGCAACATAGAATGCACAAATTATGCGTTACTTGTCACTCGATCATTTAAACTCGAACTCCAAAATATAATGATCTATAATTTATAAATCTTGAATCTTTCCGTACACATCGTTTTGGCTTAACAATCGGCACTTTAGACGACGGTACAGGCCCTGAAAGTGACCTCTTTCTGTGCACATTTTCCCTATAAAGTGAATTGGAAAGAAAGTCACAAAATCGTTAAAACTAATCACAAACTACTTACCTTTTACTGTTTGTCCATATAGAAAAATAAACAATAACGCAGCCAAACAATTACTTCGAATTTTTCGGTATTTATCGCCGAATAAGAAAAAAACCCGAGAATAGCGATATCACTAACGACCAAAAAATGAAAAGAACGAAAAAGCGTGTAATTGCGTGTAAAGTGGTGAAAAGCGTGTACACGCCATGTGACAAAATCCTCGCGTGTAAACTGTTCCAAAAGCGTGTATTACACGCGAATATCATGTCACTTGACATGTATGCCTAATCTTAGAAGTAAGTGTAGTTATTAACAAGCCACCGTCCATTCCTTGCCATCCCTGTGGGAGATATAGATTTAATTCTATAGCCTTTATTCTAGGCAAAGAATATGGATATCCTAATCTTAGAAGTAAGTGTAGTTATTAACAAGCCACCGTCCATTTCTTGCCATCCCTGTGGGAGATATAGATTTAATTCTATAGCCTTTATTCTAGGCAAAGAATATGGATATCCTAATCTTAGAAGTAAGTGTAGTTATTAAAAAGCCACCGTCCATTCCTTGCCATCCCTGTGGGAGATATAGATTTAATTCTATAGCCTTTATTCTAGGCAAAGAATATGGATATCCTAATCTTAGAAGTAAGTGTAGTTATCAACAAGCCACCGTCCATTCCTTGTCATCCCTGTGGGAGATATAGATTTAATTCTATAGCCTTTATTCTAGGCAAAGAATATGGATATCCTAATCTTAGAAGTAAGTGTAGTTATCAACAAGCCACCGTCCATTCCATGTCATCCCTGCAGTGTTCTCCCCAGGATTTTGGGATAGCACCAGGGTAACGCGTGTCGAAATGATTTGTACAATATGTCGTGTCGCATTGCATCGCTTATTTTTTCTTCTTGTTAGTTTTTGTGCCATTACCTTTTTGTCTTTTGTTTTGTTTACTGTGTTATGTAGACTTTGGGTAAAAAAAAATACTGGTAAAAAAAAGTAAATCAAACAGTTTGTATACTTTAATATTTTTAAGAATAAATAACAGAAAGCACTTTTAGTCTCTAACTAGTCACTTTTTATACTTTGATCAAGCCAATTTTGTCCTTATACTTGTATAGTTACACTACACATTCCCCATTTTTGTTAGATTACACCATAACAATTAACGTTAAACAAGATTAAATTTTAATGTAGAACCGTTAGTAAATTAAATACTATTTTCCATAGCTTTAGACATGATTCTTTTAGACATCAATAAAATTATTATTAAAATCATTATTGTGTTATTTCATGATGGACATGAAAAGTACACTTATATTATCTATGTGGACACTTGTGACAGGTTGTCATGTCTAGCTGAGTTCCAATCATTGTAATTTTATTTTGTAAAAGTTAATCATTAAAATAATTTGCAATATATTTTTGTTGGTATATTCAAAGAAAGTTTTTATCCTTGAGGTAACATCCTTATATAATTTTGCATTCAATTTGTACTTTATTTCTATTTCAAATGATGGATAATATTTTAGGAGCACATTGTTGTAATAGGCTAAATCAGGGGAAGTAACTCAAATTTTAAAAATACGCAAATCATTTATGACCAAAGGCTGGAGTAATAGAGTTTATTAACAAATGTCTGCTTGTCCCTCAAAAGTCTCATAAGTCTGTGATCATTAAGTTATGATCTCTTAATTAATTAAAACACAAGAATCATGTACATTGATTAAATCCAATCATCAAGGTTAACCTCAAAAGGTAAATCGATCACGTGGTGTAAACAATCTTCTTGTCAGAACTGGATTGAACTGGTTTGAACTGGTCAATTTTCATCTGAAATGTTATACCCCACGGAAAGGTTTACCGTTATATGATTTTTTTTACCGATAATTTTAGCACCACGGTGAAAAATTATACATCGCGGCAAGACCGATACCACCACGGTAGAAAATTATACATCGCGGGCCCGTGGTCCTTTAAGGGCCTGGGGAGAACACTGCCCTGTGGGAGATATAGATTTAATTCTATAGCCTTTATATAAGGCAAAGAATATGGATATATCCTAATCTTAGAAGTAAGTGTAGTTATTAACAAGCCACCGTCCATTCCTTGCCATCCCTGTGGGAGATATAGATTTAATTCTATAGCCTTTATTATAGGCAAAGAATATGGATATATCCTAATCTTAGAAGTAAGTGTAGTTATCAACAAGCCACCGTCCATTCCTTGCCATCCCTGTGGGAGATATAGATTTAATTCTATAGCCTTTATTCTAGGCAAAGAATATGGATATCCTAATCTTAGAAGTAAGTTTTTGTATGCTAATGTAATTATGATACATAAATTTTGCACTGTACTTTTCATTACAGACAAATTCAAAAGAGTAAAAAAAGCAGCTTTAAATTGAAATTAAAAATTGTAATCTTCTTATTTCAACTAGATTTATTAAAATTTGTTGATATAAAAATTTGTAGATTGAGAAAAAAAAAGCTGTAGATACTGGAAATTCAGAAATTATTGCCAGATATTTATTAACATGATTAACATGATTAAAGCAAATAATACGACTGGATGAGTTTCACAGTGATAAAAATTCACGTTCTGATATCTGACTAAATAAAAATGAATGTAGATTTTTCTTAAATCACATTAAATAATCTTGCATCTTTTTCCATTCTTAAAAAATCACAATAATAAATGTATGTGATAATATCTAAATTTACAGTCCTTAATTTTAAATTCACGGTTCGACATGTTTAGTTCACTACCTAGTAAGTGAATTCAATATATAATTAATTATCTTGTTTCAGATATTTATAGATTAGATCGACTGACATCAGGGGTTTTAATATTAGCCAAAACACCAGAAAAAACAAGGCAACTTGAAGATGAAATATTTGGTAAACATGTGCAAAAGGAATATGTTTGTCGTGTGGTGGGAGAATTTCCACAGTAAGTATGATGTTATGGAAACGTAAATGAAATTGCATTTTCAATCATTTAAATGGAACATTCCTACTTACATGTACGGTAGTAAGTGATTTTTCTGTTTTAATTCTAAATGAAAATTCCGAAATTTATAAACATATACGATTTCAGTTTATAAATTTGATCATCTCAACCCCAAAAAGTCATTTATGCTATATATTGTTCTCACATTCATGTTTTTGTATTTCAATTAGCACTTTAATTCATGTTTTCAATATGGATTTATAAACATGATAAAATTAATTATTTGAATTTAATTATTAAATGAATTATTTATTTAAATAGAATTGAGTATTATTCCTAGGTTATGAACATATTCTATAGGAAGATTTGAGGTATACTTCAATGAAACGGCAAACCTAATTTACAAAAAAATAAAAAAGACTTCTAGTTTCATTTGGATTTTATTTAATTTTTCCTAAACACATTTACATTGGAACCTACACAAATAAATTCGTTATATAAAATGTAAGTTTTAATAGATATAAGAAGATGTGGTATGAGTGCAAATGAGACAACTCTCCATCCATGTCACAATTTTTAAAAGAAAATCTACATTTCTCAAAATTGTATATCAAATATAAACCAGACCGCCTACAATGTTAAATTGTATACTTGAAAAATGCCTCCCAGTCTCATTTGATTAAAAAATATATGACTTGAGATCCAAGGGATTCATTTTGTGTGAACCATTATCATTACATTTATATTTAAATAGCTGTTATGAAAAGAACTTCATTGTAATTTTATTTTAAAATGCATATTTTTTTCAGAGAAGAAATAACTTGTGATCAACCACTTGACTTAATCAGCCACAAAATTTCCATGATGAGGGTAAAATCTTCTGGCAAACCGAGTAAAACTGTCTTTCAGAGATTAAGTTATAATGGAAAATCCAGTGTTGTCAGATGTAAGTCCAGGTTAAATTGATGTATTTATTTGTGGTGTTAATTTAGATTTTTGAGAGGACAACTATATCAGTCTTTTGATGTGTTCCTGGAGTAAACATGAATATCATCAAATTAAAAAGAAAATACTCACGTGTATATTAATTTTTATACATGCATAACATGATTGATGTTTTACTATTACCCATGATTCAATCTTCTTTAATTTGACTACAGTCTGATAGTTGTGAGTTTTAATTTTTTAAAAGCATAGATTTTTCTGTGTGTGTGTTGATGAATTATTCTGAAATGAAGTCAATCCATTTTTCTGTCACTGTATTATAAACATAACAACAGTTGTTCTTCATTAACAAAATGCATACATTATTAGATGTTAAACTTTATTTGGAAAATCTTTAGAAACCAGAAGAAGGTAACACTTGAACACTATGGATTTATAATTACTTGTTGGATACCAATTTTTATTGATTTGGTGGTCACCCTGGAACCATGAATTCTAATGAACAAATTCTCCATAACAATATATATATATAGACTTAAGCAAACACCACAAAAAAAAATCAAATATCCCTGAAAATGTAAGTATTCATCAATCCATGTAAATTGGTACTCATGAAAATACCTGAATTTACAGTATATAGAAAATTAAAGAGTAAAGAATTAGGGCTTAATGAGGCTGACATTGCAATCATCAGAAATATTTTTAACATTTGCATAACTATTTCATGATTTGTGAATATTTTTCTTATTAGAGCCTTTTATTTCAGGTTTACCCTATACTGGAAGGACACATCAGATAAGAGTACATCTACAATTCTTAGGTAATGCTGGTAGCAGAAAGTTGTTATTATTTAGAAACAGATCCTTTTTTATAAATCCTTTGATTTTGCCATTTGATTAGGGACTTTCTGTTTTGAATTTTCCTCTGAATTCAGTATTTTTGTGATTTTACTTTTTTTTTTATGAAGAGATATTGAATAAATCAATACATAGTAAATGTTAAATTTTATATCATACTTTTGGATTTACATAAACTGCTTAAAAGAGCCATTTTGATAGCGCAGAACATCCTCCAGCATGCTCAAAGCATCCTCATAAGAATAGATCTAGGACTGTATTTTCCTCATTATAAATTACAAGGGGTATATAGAAAGAGAGCTATCTGCACATACATAACATTTTATAACATATGTCTTTACTAAGTCAATATAACAGCTAGGTTAATAATAAAGAAGATTTGATTAAAAATTGAGTCTGTTTATGACATTCTCCGCCCATCCAATGAATATCCATTGGTCAAAAAGTAATATGCAACAAACATGGTCTTTCAACTCTTTTTAGAAGACTAAATCTATTTGTTGGTAAAACTTGGAATCACATATTTACTATAAAATCCAAATTCAATCACATTCCAATAAACAAGACATGCATGAAGATATGTTATTTCACTACATGAACAACTGCTTTCAAATTAATTCTTGAAAATAGCTGAGAAATTTGTTTTCAAATTAATTATAGGTGTGTAAAACTTGTGCTGTAATTTCTACTTGTACAGTACTCGCCTGCACATTCGTTTTCCTTAAAATTACTTGTTTGAATTAGCTTTTTAGCTGTAAATATCTTAATTAAAAATAAGACTGAACATTGTTTATCAAAATTCAAAATTATTAAATATTTATTGTGGCACAAGATGATAATGCTACTATTTTATTTACAGGATATCCTATAATAAATGACCCATTGTATAATAGTGCAGCTTTTGGACCAAATAGAGGAAAAGGAGGTGAATTCTGGAAATCTGATACAGAGGTAGGGTCTAATGAGAATACAAGCTAGTTTTCCTTACCTTAATCTTAATTCTCACCAGAAGTTGCATAAGGCCTCCTTGCTGATATTTCATCCTTTTCTATCTTGTGCCACAAGTTTTAGACCCACTTAATATGTGTTTCATGAAAAGGAGCTGAGTTTGTTATATATACCCTTATTAGAATTGAAGACTTTGAGAAAGCTTAATTCAAGATTTTTTTATCTGGGTTTTGAAAGGGAGACGAAAGATACCAAAGGAAAATTAAAAAGTCCAAAACAAACTGACAATGTCAGGGATGATTCCATTATATAGTTTAGGGCCGCTTAGCGGCCCTTTAATTGGCCAGTGGCCCCAAAAAAATGTACATGAAGATGAATTCCCAATTCAGGAAAATAAAATAAAAATAGAATCCGGAAAAGTTTCTGTCACCGATTAAGGCAACTATTATTTTTCATAGTTTGAATGGTTTGTTGTCAAAACATTTTAAAATCTGGATAAGAATAAGTAACAACGATTTAATTATGTCAACATGTGGGAAACAACTTTAGCAGCTGAATACAATTGATTAATATGTTATGGGAGTATTGGATCTTGTAAAAGCAGATCGCCCAGCAGGTTGATAAAAATAGGTGTCAAAGCAGACCTAGGCAGAGAGCAAATTCAAATTTTGATATAACATTGATGGATAAGGTTTACTGGACGCCGATCTCGTAAAATCAGATCGCCCAGCAGAGCCGGTTATATAATATGATGAAAACTTGTTTTGTAACAGAAATTATTTCCTCAAAAGACAAAAGTTTGAACGTTTTTTGTCGAGCCTGCAACTTTTGTTGCAGAAAGCTCGACATAGGGATAGTGATCCAGCGGAGGCTACGGCCATGTGACCTTGACCTCATTTTCATGGTTCAGTGGTCAAAGTTAAGTTTTTGAGTTTTGGTCTTTTTATCTAATACTATATGCAATAGGTCAACTATATTTGGTGTATGGAAATATTTTATGATCTTTATGTCAGTCACGCAGGTTTTATTTGACCGTGACCTCATTTTCACGGTTCATTGCACAGTGTTAAGTTTTTGTGTTTTGGTCTATTATTCTTAAACTATAAGTAATGGGTCAACTATATATGTTGTATAGAAGCATTGTTAGCTGTACTTGTCTGCCTGGCATGGTTCATCTGACCTTAACCTTATTTTCAAGGTTCAGTGGTCTTTGCTTAGTTATCTTGGTTAATGTTAAGTTTATGTGACAGTTGTAATAAAGCTTAGCTTTATACTTAGGACTATCAACATAATATCAATGATAAGTATAGAAGGCGAGACATTTCAGCGTGTGCACTCTTTTTGAAAATAATGTTGATGATACAGATAGACCGACCATTCATGAAATACGATGTCATCATTATTTAACTATTTCAAAAGTTTTGAAGATGATCCAAATAATTTTAAAGAACACGGGTTCAATGCTTTAAATATCTTATCAATTAAGTATATGAACTTTTGTAATTGCTTTTCTGAATTCGACAATTGACCAGTTCAATTTGAAATCCATTTGAATTAAGGTAAATTTATAGAGATGACCTGCTGTTGAAAAATACCCGATGAATGATTTTTTTCAGTGGATTATGTTAGCTGAAATATATGTTTTTGTAATAGGCCTAGGTAACTATAGCTAAGATGATAGACTAGTGCATCATATTCAATGATATTCATGTGATAACAGTAGCCCATCCAGAATTATTCAAAATGTTACAACTTACATGAACATCAGTGTATTGTACAGGTTAAACTTAATAATATACATTTTCTGTTTTTCAGGAAAATAATGTTATTTCGTCTTAGATTTTATGCTTAAAAAATTCCCAATTAGAATAAAAAATTTTGAAAACACCTGGAATCATCCCTGAATGTAATTGGAAAATATGAAGAATGACGAACATGATGAAAAGACTAACAACAATACACATAACACAACTTACAAAACTATAGACAGGCTCCACTACCCAAAACTGTATTTATGATAAAATGAAATTGCTTTCAATTTTAAGATCTAAAATCTAAATTGATAACTGAATTCAAATTCATGATATATGTAGAGTAAACTGGATCTTAAATTACTGAAATAACTATTATGATTTCAAATATTTACCTTCCTTTGAATCTGTGAGGATGAAATTGAAATTTCCCCATGACTTTTTTACAGATTACAAATGAAATACAGAATTTACATAGTGTAGGTTTATGGTATGATGGAGAAAACCCACTCTATCATAAAAGATTAAAGGAAATAAAAGAAAATCAAGTTAATAAAGAGATAAAAGAAAATATAGATGGTACAGACTGTGATGTTAGATGTACAGATTCAGAAACAAACACTGACATAGAGAGTTCAGAAAGTGGGACAAGAAAAGATTCTATTTATAGTGATACAGAAATAGATAGTTTAGAACCTAAGGAAAAGAAAGCTAAAATTGATCATACAGAGACAGAAGATAAAATCTCTAAAGTAACACTCTCAGAAAAATCTTCAGGTTCAGAGGTCAAATCAGAATCTGGCTCAGACGAGGATAAAATTATATGTTGTAATTCTGAATCCCTTGACAATGATAATGAGGCTTCATGTTCAGTAATTAAGGATGGTGTTGAAAGGAAAATTGTTTATCCAACTTTTGATGAATCGAAATGGATTCCTAATGAACATTGTAGTAGCTGTAAGAGGAATTATATAGATCCTGGACCAAAGGATCTTGTCATGTATCTCCATGCATTGAGTTATAAGGTAACTTATTCAGATAACATGTATATTTAATTTAATACATATGCTATTTGCAAATTTTATTGCACCCTCCATAAACTGTGTATAAATCATTTCAATTAAATAAAACACATCATTTACACATCATCATGATCATGCACATGCTATATAATTTGCAAATTTTATTGCACCAATCTATAGCTTTGTTTTTTATTTGAAATTCAAAGTAGACCATTAGGACATGTTGAGATGAAACATAAATGATGAACACTACTTAAAGTCTTATTATTTCTAGGGCACATATAACACTGTATAAAAATAATGAGATGTGGTATGATTACATTTATAGTGACTTCCGGTATAATTTATTTTCCGAATGCTCTAAATATATTGATCACTTTAGCAATCTTGATATGGACGATAAATTTATACAAATCATGACATGTTCAAGTATCCAACACTATTTGTGTAAAATATTACATAAGTTTTTTATTCGAAGAAAGTTATTTTCATAGTAAATATATTTTAATCAGAATTTACAAATGTTCTTTAACGTAAATATTTTTACCATTAGAAAATTTTAATACAGGCAATAATTTTTAAGCTTTATATTACACTGTATACGTCAATTTTAACCATAGTCAAGAAATTATTATATATTCAGATTTTTAATTTGTTTTTAAAAAACTTTGATATAAGAAAATTTTACAAGTATAAGAACTACAATATAGGAAAATTTTATAAGTATAAGAAACAATTTTTATGATGTTTAGTTGTTTTAACTATTGATCATTAATTGTATAAAGTTTTATACTGTTAGTGTCTCATAAGTCAGTATTTATGGCTGGATATTGATTGTTTTATGTGTAAATATTATAATTGTTGTATATGTTACAGTTTTATGGCAATCAATATGTGACACTTTAATAAACAAAATTTATTATTACAATTTTTACCAAAATTCAAATGACGTAACAATTAACATACTTTACATGTTTGATAGTATATAGAAATGAAATAATGCATAGTTTAATTTACTGTCAATTCAGAAATTGTAGCTTGCCTTTATTGTTGTGATTATGTCATTCAGATTTAAATATTTGCGATATTGAGAAAAAAATCCTGTTCTTATTCATATAAGAATATAATCACAATGTACAGATGTACAACTAAAATTGATAAGAAGTAAATCTTTACGTAATATTTACAATAACAATAATACTTAGAATTTAAGGAACTGATTAATAAAATTATATTCGTGGTATTTTTTCAGGGATCAGACTGGGGATATTGTACAGAATTACCAGAATGGGCTAAAGAGGACTGGGTAGATGACACTTCTCCGTAACATCAGCTATTTTAAAATAAACAATGATAAATGAATTTAAATTGCAATCCTTATATATTTTTATCATTTTTAGATTACCATGCCTAACAGGCTTTATGAGCGTTTGCCATCACTTGGCATCTATTGTTTGCATAGTCAAAAAACATTAAAAAAAAAATCTTCTTCCCTACAGTACAGGTCAGGTTTTCTCCTCAGAAATATATTATGTCATCCTGGTAAACAGGGAATTATGAAATATCTTCTTGAATTTAGAAAATATAGTATCACATTTATAACACTATCTATCATGTCTATACATGCTATAAGGAACTAATTCCAGGTACAAATGTAGCATCACATTACATTGTACCATGATGCTAAAAGCCCCTTGAGATGATATTAGAGTGCTAAATGGTAACAAACTTCAGCTGAATGTGTCTTGGATTATCTAGTTCAAAAATTGTTGTACAGTTTTGATCCATCAACAAACATGAGTGCTGTTGATATTGGGTTCTGTTGCTAGAAATAGAAAAAATTATCATAGTAAAATGCAGATTTTGGATTATATCTAAAAAAAATTGAGCAGTTAGAGCAAATAAGACACAGTGAGAAAATGATTAGAAGGTCATTTCTATCTTCTGCAAAATTTTTGGACAACATATTTTATAGGTACATTGCACTGGTATTGGCCCTGAAATGTTGATTTGGCTTACATCTCAAAAACTCAATCAGTTAGCGGGTCAAAAGGTCTATCTCCTGAGAAATTTTCTAAAAAGTCTGGAAACAGATTTTGGATTAGTTATCCCTGAAATATATTTTTTTACCAATTTCACATTTTTTAAGCCCCTGTGCTTCCTTTTGTATGCCAGTTCCTCCGTCCATTTGTCTGCCTGTCCTGCTTCAGTCCTACATGTACAAGTTAGTCAACATGATTGGCCTCCCCTCCTCATGATTCATTGACTGAAATTTTACAGTTTAAAAGTTAAAATTTGTGTTTATATAAAAAAAAGGAGATGTGGTATGATTGCCAATGAGACAACTCTCCCAAAGAGACCAAAATGACACAGAAATTAAAAACTATAGATCACTGTATGGCCTTCAACAATGAACAAAGCCCATACCACATAGTCAGCTATAAAAGTTCTTGAAATGACAATATAAAACAATTCTAACAAGAAAACTAATAGCCTAATTTATATACAAAAAATGAATGAAAATCAAATATGTAAACATAAACAAATGACAATCACTGAAATACAGGCTCCTTACTTTGGACTGGCATATTAATACAGAATGTGGCAGGGTTAAACATTTTAGCGCAAACCCCTCCCCCACAAATTCTTATGTTGTACTGATACACCACAGTACAGTACAACATAAGAATTTTAGGTTATTTTAAAGGGAACCACTTATGATAAGTCTATGCCAATTGTAATTAGTATGTAGTTTTATAAACTTTCATATTTCACTTTAAATATGCTTTGAGATATCTCAACCCTCCCTTATTCCTCTAGCCAGTGTGGAATAAAGTAACACACAGCAAAACACAAAACTTAGATAAGCATAAACTATTCACAGTAAGAATGATAATCAAAACAAGACCTACAAATAAACCACTAAATAAGATCTTAGAATAAGCAAACATAACTGATAGAAATAAAGGGAAACATAAATATGAAAATGGCATATGAGTGATTTATGCTTTTTGGAATTTCTTGTAGGTACCTGTCAACAGGATGGGTATACTGGTTTTGTGTCTGTCGGTCTGTGTCCATTCATGCATTTGTCTTTATCACATTTGTATCACATTTTACTCAGCAACTACAAGGCATAGCTTTTTTAAAGCTTATCTGTCTCCATTTGTAAAACAAACATTCCATTTTAACAGTCACTCAACTCACTCAAAAGTTTTGAGGACGATTAAATCCCCATTTTGAACTCTTGGTTTAATAACTTTCTTGTAAACAGCAAACAAGGGAAGATTGAGAGCAATGTTGCTACATCGAACGGAAAATTCACAATTGGGAAGCTGAAATCGTCTCTTTTGCTGTAAAGTTAAAACTTTACAAACTTCATAATTATAAACAATTGATAATGATTTAGAACGACTTTACTGCGTGTATATTTTTAAAGGGCACTTAACTATCATTCCAATAATATTTGTTTATTTTAATTGCAAATCAGAATCGTTAATTGACAATTGTGTGCATTTAACAGTGTACAATTTATAGTGAATGACGGCTATATGTATGGTAGTGATACTTCACAGCTACTTTTCATAGGTACTATGTCTGTACCAAAAATCTGTAGTACTGGAAATCTACTTCTAATACTCAGTACTATTTTGTTACTCCAAATTATTGTAATATTTAGGTACCTGTATTTTTACAGTACTTGATTTGTACTTGAAAATTTAAGTACTACATATTTTTGGTTACAATGTTACATTTTCAGCATTTTGATAGTATGTCTATTTCAAATCTCTTAAAATTATGATTTTCAAACATGGAATATTGTGATCGCTTTTGGTACTATTTCTGTACCAAAATTTTAAGTACAAATCAAGTACTGTAAAATACAGGTACGTAAATAGTACAATAATTTTAAAGTAAAGAAATAGTACTTATTTATTTTTTTTATAATATCAAAAGTAAATTTTCAGTACTACAGATTTTAAGTACAAAAATAGTACCTATACAAAATTGGCTGTGTAAATATCAAGTGATTGGGATTGCTCGCAATGCCCTGAATGTGATGGGCAAACATAGCAAAGTAAAGAAAATACATTACGATAAAAAAAAACAAAAAAAACTGTTAAAACACGAACCTGCACTCAACCCTCTAATTTTTAATAACGTGAATGTCACACAAAAGAACATATTAAAATGTCAGTAGATGAACTATAATATGAGTGCATTTAAGCATGTAAACACTATACTTAGATCGTGATGAATAATTATGAAATAGTTGCCACTGGTCTTTGACACAAAAAGTTTATATTTGACGCTTGACTATTAAAAAAATCAGATGGTACATGTATGCAGATATATACAAATTTGAGAAAAGAAACAGGAACTGTCAAGAGTTGATCAGAGTTAACACCCGACCTAACGATCAAGGTCTTAGTTCACCAAATGAATGTAACAGAAGTAAATTGTTTTTTTCTCTACCAGTAGTGATGTGTCATGTTCTGTTTGCCGATACATTATTATGTTGTTTTTTCTCACATCATGCAAGTATTATTGGTTTATTAACTGCTGTTTATTAAATCGGGTAGATTTGTATAATTATAACAACATTAAATGTAATTACATTCTGTTATGTGGTATTCAATAACTGTGACGTAAAATGCAATTATTATTAAACCTTTAAGAAAATAATACCACGGTTAAATGGGTTTATAATATGCGATTGATTTCTCTTTACCTGTTTACTGTTAGTACAATTGAAAGCAAATACAGTAGTCAAGGTCAGTCAGATAAAAAAAAAAAGTTCTTATAAATTGTATGTAGGAACAGGGTCGCAGAAAGTAGGGCACGGGTAGAATTTTTAGAATATTAAAGCATATTCCTTTTTCGTATGCATCCGAAAACAGGAATGCTTTTTTAATGAATGATTATATATAATCGATTAAATATTCATATTATTAAAACGCTTGATATGATTTATTCTGTCAATACCCGTGACGTCACAGCTGACTGTCCGGAGTCAATCAAACAGTTATAAATATAACTATTTCGATATATTTAGATACAGAAATATAATAACATTGCATATAGAGTTTCAGGATATAACACTTAAAAAAAGCAAACAGTTTAAATTACGTCTTTAACGGTACATTTTAAATATAAAGATGTCCTTCGCAAATATTGATCTTGAATGTGTTGTGGATTTATTACATTTCTACCCGAGTAAACACGTCCTTTAAAAATGATGTGCGAGTAACTGGGGAAACATCGGTTATAAACAAACAACTTTCAAACACACATATATCATAACATTTAAAAAAGATTGAAACAGGTAAGACAATAATTTATTTGTATCTTGTACATTTGTGTATATATATTTCTATACAAGTATTTTTTCAATATTAATTATTGAATCCCGAAAACCAATATTTAAATGGCATCAACATGCAACGATGGTAATCCTATAGCATCCTTATGCTAAAAAAAATCACAACGATTCCTTCAAATTTAACATTACTGAACATCGGATTCCTGACTTCGGACAGGTGCAAATGAATGCATCGGGTTTAAGCGTTTTTTTTTAATTATATACAACCTTCACCCTTATCTGAAACAATAGTGTAACATCATAACATACAAAGACACACTATAAAAATATCAATTAAAATGCACATTTAACATGATTGCCTTATCAACGAAACTTTAAAGCGATTCTTATATGTGGACTACATCGACCCATGCAAGACTGATGTATTCTTAAGCTCTGCGGTCCGTTCTGCTCTCAGGTCAAGGCTGAAAGTTGATTCGGTAAGTTAGTAGCATACAACTGAACGATTTGGTTTTGTTTGTGTATTAACATGTTCACTCGGCACGTTGGAAAAAATGTAAGGTTGTAAAAAAGTAATAAATCATTTACTGTCAGTGAAAGAGGAAACAATTCATTCAAAACTGTGGGCTATGCATATAGTTTGATACATTTGGACTTTTAGTTTAATCAACACTTTCGATTATTAATGGTTTTTATTTTCCGACATTTTATAATCCAAAAGTCGTATAAATGTTTTGAAAAAAACATGTTTAAGTTTCATTTTATTTAGTATTCAGCAGGTCTTTATTTCATTGTAAAACTGCGAGATCCTCAATGTTGAAAGGATTATGTGAATTAAAGCTAACTAGTTCTTTTTAAATCAGTTATTTCATATATCTTTTCATTATCCTTTTCCAGGGCATGTCAAGCTTATCCGTTTGTCAATCATCGTCTATTGTTACTTTCAAAGTGATAATTGTATGTGTTGTAAACTTTCTCAAGTTTGTTGTTATGTATAATCTTAATTATGTGGCGATATGTAAACATTGTTAATCTGCATAAATTGTAGATTATTTGGGTTTCCGTTTTTAAACTGATACCATCCGTCATCAGGTAAGTGATCTTTGGGGTTTTTATCCTACAGGCAAGTGATCTGTCGGGTTCGTATCCTATAGGCAAGTGATCTATTGGGTTTGTATTCTATTGGGCAAGTGATCAGGCGGGTTTGTATTCTATAGGCAAGTGATCTGTCGGGTTCGTAACCTATAGGCAAGTGATCTATCGGGTTTGTATTCTATAGGCAAGTGATCAGTCGGGTTTGCATTATATATGCAAGTGATCTGTCGGATTTGTATTATAGTCGGATTTGTATGATATAGAAAAGTGATCTGCCGGGTTTGTATTCTATAGGCAAGTGATTTGTCGGGTTCATGTCATAAAAGAAAGTGATATGCCGGGTTAGCATTCTATACAAAAGTGATTTGTCGGATTTGTATTCTATAGGCAAGTTATATGTCGGGTTTATTTGATTTATAAAAGACGTATGTCGGGTTTATATTCTATAGGCAAGTGATCTGTCGGGTTTGTATTCTATAGGCAAGTTATCTGTCGGGTTTGTTTGATATATAAAAGTGGTATGTCGGGTTTTTATCTTATAGGCAAGTGATTTGTCGGATTTGCATTCTATAGACAAGTGATTTGTCGGGTTTGTATTCTATAGGCAAGTTATCTGTCGGGTTTGTTTGATATATAAAAGGGGTATGTCGGGTTATTATCTTATAGGCAAGTGATTTGTCGGATTTGTATTCTACAGACAAGTGATTCGTCGGATTTGTATTCTATAGGCAAGTTATCTCTCTTGTTTGTATTCTATATGAAAGCGATGTGACGAGTGTGTTTGATATATGTATAGGCAAGTGATCTATCGGGTTTGTTTGATATATAAACGTGGTATGTCGAGTTTGTATTTTATAGGTAAGTGATCTGCCGGGTTTGTATTCTATAGGCAAGCGATGTGACGAGTGTGTTTGATATATGTATAGGCAAGTGATCTGTAGGGTTTGTTTGACATATAAAAGTGGTATGTCGGGTTTGTAGTCTATAGATAAGTGATCTGCCGGGTTTGTATTCTATAGGCAAGCAATATGGCGGGTTTGTTTGACATATGTATAGGCAAGTTATCTGTCGTGGTTGTATTCTATAGGCAAGTGATCTGTCGGGTTTGTATTCTATAGGCAAGTGATCTGTCGGGTTTGTGTTATATAGGCAAGTGACTGTCGGGTTTGTATTTTAAAGAAAAAGGATCTTTCGGGTTTGTATTCTATAGGCAAGTGATCTGTTGGGTTTGTATTCTATAGGCAAGTTATCTGTCGGGTTTGTTTGATATATAAAAGTAGTATGTCGGGTTTTTATCTTATAGGCAAGTGATTTGTCGGATTTGTATTCTATAGACAAGTGATTTGTCGGGTTTGTATTCTATAGGCAAGTTATCTGTCGGGTTTGTTTGATATATAAAAGTGGTATGTCGGGTTTTTATCTTATAGGCAAGTGATTTGTCGGATTTGTATTCTATAGACAAGTGATTTGTCGGATTTATATTCTATAGGCAAGTTATCTCTCTTGTTTGTATTCTATAGGAAAGCGATGTGACGAGTGTGTTTGATATATGTAAAGGCAAGTGATCTGTCGGGTTTGTTTGATATATAAAAGTGGTATGTCGAGTTTGTATTTTATAGGTAAGTGATCTGCCGGGTTTGTATTTTATAGGCAAGCGATGTGACGAGTGTGTTTGATATATGTATAGGCAAGTGATCTGTCGGGTTTGTTTGATATATAAAAGTGGTATGTCGAGTTTGTATTTTATAGGTAAGTGATCTGCCGGGTTTGTATTTTATAGGCAAGCGATGTGACGAGTGTGTTTGATATATGTATAGCATATAAAAGTGGTATGTCGGGTTTGTATTCTATAGATAAGTGATCTGCCGGGTTTGTATTCTATAGGCAAGCGATGTGGCGAGTTTGTTTGATATATGTATAGGCAAGTGATCTGTCGTGGTTGTATTCTATAGGCAAGTGATCTGTCGGGTTTGTATTCTATAGGCAAGTGATCTGTCGGGTTTGTGTTATATAGGCAAGTGACTGCCGGTTTGTATTTTAAAGAAAAGGGATCTTTCGGGTTTGGTAGTCTATAGACAGGTGATCTGTCGGGTTTGTTTTTTAAAGGCAATTAATCTCTCGGGTTTTCTTTCTATAGAAAAGTGATCTGCCGGGGTTGTATTCTAAAGGCATGTGACTTTCGAGTTTGTTTTCTATATGCTAGTGATCTTTCGCGCTTGTATTCCATAGGCAAGTGATCCGTTGGGTATGTATTCTATAGGCAAGTTATCTGTCGGGTTTGTATTTTAAAGACAAGTGATCTCTCGGGTTTGCTTTTTATAGAAAAGTGATCTGCCGGGGTTGTATCCAAAAGGCATGCGACTTTCGAGTTTGTTTTTCTATATGCTAGTCATCTTTCGCGCTTGTATTTCATAGGCAAGTGATCCTTTGGGTTTGTATTCTATAGGCAGGTGATCTGCTGGGTTTGTACTTTAAAGACAAATGATCTCTCGGGTTTGTATTATATAGACAAGTGATCACTTTGGTATATATGCAAGTGATCGGTCGGGTTTGTAATTATAGGCAAGTGATCGCTTGGGTTTGTATTCTATATGCAAATGATCTGTCGTCGGACACTCTCTGTCGTTTCTGTTTCTGCAACAGAACCTGCCCGTAAAACATTTGTCCCACCATTTCGAAAATATGTCTTACAACGCTAGATGGTTAAGACAGGAGTTACCACCATTTATGATGTCAGAAAACTTAAAACAAATCCCCCAAAAAATTGTGATGTGCAATAAGATTAGTAATCTTTTTCACAATTAAACAGGAAAGAATTTAGTTACGTTTCAACATGTTTATTAAGTTAAAACATATTCGAATAAAACTTCCCGGTACTTGATAACTTTTGTCCGAATACAACATATATAAGGCCATTGCTTGTCGGGTGCTTTAACTTGTGTCATTCTGTGCAAGCAATTTCAAATTATAACCCTTACGGAAATTAGATAAAAAGGTAAATATATGTTGACTCGGTTTTTTAGTTCATCTGTTACTCGTTGAGTGCAATAATTTATACATACAACAGTGACGTTTATTTAGAGGGCTGTTATAAAAAATATTTATGGTTGAATTTGTATGACGAGCACTTTAAAAGAATGTTGTGCAAAGTGATGTATTGATTACGCTTACTTAAGGGCATACGATACAGTTACAGGGGAGGTAATGACGTTGCTAACGTAAAATGTTATTTTCGCGACGTCAAACTGTGACATATCGGGAAAAGATGCATTTTCCGACTGATTTTTTGCATTCAAACTGATTTAATTCGAAAACGAGTGCATGGACCCCCATTTTTTAAACCGACATTTTGTTTCATTTTGCAGGGAGATTATGTGGACCAAATTTTATAAAACTGTAAATAGTGCAATTTTTTTAATTTTGATAAATGTACAGCAAAAAATTACTGTTTTTTTCTCAATTCATGACTATTTGATAAATATGAGTTATTTCTAAACAAAAAGGGCATACATTTTTAGAATACTTCTAAAATACAGAAATTACAAATCATTTAACAAAAAACAATTTGTGTTTATCTTTTAAAACAAAAAAATTATGTCTTTCTTTCTAAAAGGAAAATTCGGCCACAAATCCGAATTTTGAGCAAATATACAAAATTTCGACCTCATTTAACTCAACAAGTAGCACATGAAGGTATATTTTTTATTACATATTTGATTTAATCAGGTAAAAAATAGCCTATATGCAAACTTTCATCAACTTGTAAATACAGAATAAAAACTGTATCGTATGCCCTTAATTTCCTTTCAGGACCAATATGTATAGAAGAAATTACTACGACCGAGACCCCTACAGGTCGAACTACACACGTCGTTTATATGATGATAGCGACATCCGCCCATACAGCAGTCACGGGAACAGATACCGAACCAGTACATTTAATCCTCTTTATTATGGATATAGTCGCAGACCTGATTACTCATATCCATGGGAGAGGGATCATGAATTGAGAACAAGACGCGAGGAAAACAGAACTGAAAGCCGAGAAGTTACGAGGGACGAAAGAGACGAGGAACTTAGAGAGCCTGGTAATTTATACTATTTTTCTTCAGTGTTAAACATGATAAACAATTACATGAAACGTTTCTGAAAAAAATGGAAATTTGTTAGAAATATTCTTACTGCATTGTACATATTTTTTCAATTTATATACGTCTTTTATTCAACCTCATTTTAAGACATAAGAGAAGTGCACTGAAACAAAGTTAAATTAACTTATGACGCCTGAGGACATACAAGTTATTGTTTCCATAGGAACAATTAAAAAACGCTTTTGAATAGAAAATATACCGGCGTTTTGCATTTGCGCCGATCTGCATTTCATTTGCGCCCATTTTCGTTTTCATTTGCGCTGATTTTTTACAGGTAAATTAGAGGTAAATTACAGGTGAATAGATATAAGAAGTGGTGGTCTTATTATTTTTTTAATTCTTATACGTGTACATTATCTATCCACTCTCATTTTAAGATGTTGCAGAAGTACACTGAAACAAAGTTTCATAAACTTACGACGTCTTGGGACATATAAACATACAAATATGTTTGTGATAAAATTAATCATCAATTGTTATTATTATGATCTATCGCCAATTACAATTACAAGTACATATAACGAAAATTTATGTGAAGTCGGTGCTTCAGAAGCTTCTTTTCTTTATCTTTACTTTTTCAAACTAAAATTAACAAAACGATTGTTACATTGTATCCCCCTAAAAATGCATATATTAGTTGCCACTGGACGCTTGTTTACGATTATTTTATAAATCTACGAAACTGAATCGTTTAGACCCAAAAAACCACGACGTCAATAGTTTGAGCTTTAATACTGTATATAGTTGTATTAGAAGTATGATCTTTTCTTATGATTATATGCGC
Source organism: Mytilus galloprovincialis (assembly GCA_037788925.1). Lineage (NCBI taxonomy): Eukaryota > Metazoa > Mollusca > Bivalvia > Mytilida > Mytilidae > Mytilus > Mytilus galloprovincialis. Next base: position 62,985,419 of record CM075333.1, read on the forward strand.
ATGCACCTGTGCTTTCCAAAGTTGCATAATTTTTTTACATCATACACCTAATTGATTCGAAAAGTAAATGAAAATGAATGAATTCATATATATAGTTTAAAAAAAAACAACAAAAAACTACAATGTGTATTTTGCTATTCCAGAAAAAGATGAAGAAGTCAACAAGAAATTTCACGTGAACAAGGTTGATTTGAACATCAAAAGTAATACGGAAGATCACCACACAAATAAATACATGTGCACGAAGAGGAAGAAGGACCCTGACTTTGTAATACGGAGAGGACAATCATTTAAAATGACCATTACTTTTGACAGGCCATATAATAATGAGCAAAATGAAATTTTGTTCACATTCAAAACAGGTAATACATTCATGTATAAAAACTATACTGTCAGATACTGTAATAACCAACTGATTTCCGCAAGAGATATATTTTCGCGACTTTTGTGAGAGAAAAAAAAAATAGCGAAAATAAATCGTTGCTGATATGAACACTTTCATAACTCCTTTTAACTAGAAAGTGCTAAACGTGAAATAAAGTATATGTGAAAATAAGTTGGTTAACCATAAATAAAAATATATACAGTAGAACGTGTGCTATTTAAAAAGAATTTCTTAGTGGAAGAAACATAATGTACATTTGATCAACTGCATTGTAAAATTAGGGGGAAAATCCTTCATGCCATGCTCTATGCTCATTTTAGCATGTGTTGGCATTATATTTGTCGAAATTTTACACTGAGCGTTAGCGAGATGTAAAATATGGTGAAATAAAATGCATAATTATGTTAAAATGAACATAGAGCATAACGTTAAGGAATTATGTCGATTCTAATAGGACAGTGTGTTTAATTGAACAATACTATCTATACTTTACAATAGTTTGGCTTATGTCTAATCGGAATACTGATTTACAAACGAAAGAAATAAACTTAAAATGTAACTTTGACAGATTTTGTCAAAGTTTAAGTATTCATTTTAAAAATATTTAAAAAGGATATCGAAAATCAAGATAAATTTATGCTGAAAGTTAAGGCTTTCCGATTCAAATAATTCATTTTGATTAGCGATGTTAATCACTTTGTTTTTCAAAACTACAGACACGTCTTTGAAATTTTGTATCTATAAATCCTTAACTTTATTACTTTATTAATATAAAGCGCTGAATAGCATTAAAATTTTATGCAACTTTATATTTTGATCCTGTGGGTGAAGCAAATACAAAGAAGTTGCATTTTTTGTCATACTTTTTTCTAAACGAGTCGTGTTGTGAATATACTTTATATGCACTGGCAGAGATCAACCAGCAAACGCATTTTCTGAATAACAACACAATAAAACATCGTAACAACAGATAAACCATTTCGAGGTTCCTATATTGGTGAAAATGTCCGCCTTAACTGATCTATCAAAGGGAGATTGATAAGACTTTCAAATGCGCGGCCTTTTACCAAAACAATCTTTAATATGTAACGTTGTTATAACCTATATGATCCTATATTATATTCAGATGTTTTTATTCTGCGTATTTAGGTAAATCATCAAGACCTTCCAACAAAACACAAGCCCAGATCATCATGAATGAAAACACAAGTAGTAGAGGTGAAGATAAAAAAGAATGGTTCGCTAAATTATTGAATAAGAAGGAGAATAGTATCGACGTAGAGGTTACACCACCTTGTACCTGTATCATTGGAGAGTGGAGGTTTACTATACAGACAGAATCTAAAATAAAGGACGATGGAGACAAGTTAATACTTATGTATAAACACAACGAAGATGTTATTATTCTTCTGAACCCATGGTGCCCAGGTCAGTTTATGAAAAAGAAATGACCTGTTTTTTTTTTTTTATTATTTTTTCTTCTACATATTTTTGCACGTTTATCCTCAACTTATATTTAATGTTGTGAAGAAAAATATGAGTTATAAAACTTTTACTACAAGTCAACAGCTATATTCGTCAATCATTTTAAATTCGGTTTCAAATTTGATATGGACTTTACCTTCAAATTATTCCTGTGTTACTTGCATGATTTGAGTCTTTTGGTGAACGTTCATAGAAGCCAAAAAACAGTAACTGTTATTGTTGTTCTCATTCTGAAGAATTTGGGGTTCATATACACTACAGTTATTTTGCCTACCAGGCATGCCAACCATCTTCAGGTCTGTTAACCAAATAAGCCTTCCATTCCCTATCACAAACTTGTTTTCCCCTTGTCAATAATGAAATAGATGTCGCCTTATATTTACGTACAAAACAATTCATCACTGATTACAATTTAACAGATGATCAAGTTTTCATGGGAACAGAGCAACTATTGGACGAATACATACTCAATGAGTCTGGTGCCATATGGAGTGGTAATTACCGACAGATGGGTGTCAAACCATGGAATTTTGGACAGGTAATTATACTACTTGAAAATGGTGTCCCATTTTGTTGACGATGACGGCAAAAAACAATATTCTGGTCATTCTTTCGTAGTTTAAATTGAAACTGCATCTAATTTGTATATTGTTTAAATCGTCCTGAATATGCATGAAATATTTGCCACTGGACGTTAAGCAGCCGACGATCATCAATTAGTGTACTATTTTAATAGTTCTACTTATATATTTTAGTTGTTGTAAGTTTTGGTTACTATGTATCATAATTCGTGTGTAAAAAAAGAGGAATGAATAAAAGACATTTTTTCATTATTAAAGGAATATTTATATAGATCGAATTAGTCATTTCGTCTTTTACAGTCAGGTACACTGATATATAATTAAATGTATGTATATATGTTACAGTGAATTTGTATAATCAGGGATTATGTAGAATCCCTTAAATTTTTAGGGATTATGTATAATCACTGGTTAGTTTAGAGTTTATATAAAACATGAATTTTCAGCACAAACATCGAAAGGTACCAATGAAGGGAAATCAGCAACCGTAAACTGATTTCTTGTATTAAAGATCCGAGCAGGATTCCATGCTATATGGCAAGGCGATACCCTTCTTCAGTCTTTTCGTGAATAATGACCATTAGTTTTTTGGGAGCTCCCTTTCCTGGAACCACTATTGGAATTTGTTTGAGATATGCATATGAGGCGTTTTGTTTTTCCTCTGCAATTTGCCTTAACTTTTGAGTATACGTTTTCTTCAACACAACCAACATCTTTGCCTGTGCTGACCTTATCTGTTAGTGACGTTATGAGGTTCAACACTTGAATAAAGTGTAAAGGGGAAAACTCATCACTTAAGATTCACATATAAGTAGATCAGGAATGAAAACTGTTTATAGTTTCAAGGAATAATATAAAAAACTATTCTATGTTAATCTGTTTCATTATCTTTGAAGCTTTTAATTATAATTGATAATCCCTGAAATCATATTGGGGAATTTGTAAAATAATAATTAAAATTATCAGTGATTATATAAAATCACTGGTCATTTTCAGGCAATCTATATAATCACTAATCATTTTAGTGATTCTACACAATCCCTGATTATGCAAATTCACTGTGGTGTTCGCTTAAATTGTATAAATTTCGAGATTTAGAAAAAGTTTCTCAGTTTGAATATTTTGACATGATTCATTTGACATCGTGCTATTATTGAAGAAGGATATCTGTTATCCGAAATATCTAATATTTGTTCATTTTATAGTTATTTAATGGTGATGTTGTACCCTTTTTGACTTGTTATATATATATATATATATATATATATATATATATATATATATATATATATATATATATATATATATATATATATATATATTGGAAATGTAACCGAGGGCCTGTCGCATCTATTTATTGTCCAAAATACATACATCGTCAATAAAGTGAAAAATATCCATTTCAGTTAAACTTAATTAATTACTAGTTATACTTTTCAGTTCCGAGATGGCATACTAGACACATGCTTGCATCTTATCCGGAAGGCCTACAATAACTCAGTAGATCCTGCGATGTCGGACCCTGTTAAACTCGCTCGCGCAATAACAAAAATGGTAAGTAATTAATCTGTACCTTGTTATAATTTACCTCTAAGTATTGTAAGAAATTACTTCGTTTACACGTTGACATTATATGTTAAAGGGAATAAACATATTGGGTATACTTGAGAATTTTTGGTTTAACTTATGTCAGGTGGGTGACGTTTCATTGACGCTTGCACTGTGTTTGTTGTTGTATAAGATGATATGTGACACCGTTTACTTATAATAAACAAAGATTGAACGTGATTATTCCATAGCGAAAAATATTCCTTGATAATATTTATACTGGAATACTCTCTAATATTATTGCAATTTACAATTTTGACTTTTACAAATAATATAATTTAATAATAGACCTCAGTCATCACTTTCTACATAGAATAAGTTCACAATATTTTCACTATATTTTTCCAATGGCAAGTGTAAAACTATTGGACCGGTCAATGGTTTCCAACTGTTGGACATCGGTGAAACTATTTGACAACAAGCGTCATCATATTTCGCGGAATTTGAAATGCAGCTACGGGATTGGATAATTTCAGAATGCCGCGGGAGTTGCAACGTCGAGTTTTACCACTTGAATCTAAGGTATAATAAAACACTTACTGCTGGATAATCGTGGAATAGTAAGTTTATTGTCCCCTCGGATACAACTGTTGCACCTCGGAGACAATAAACTAACTACTATTTCACTCATACCCAGTCAATAAGAATACGAAAAGAAATAACAATAACAGAGTGTATACAGACATTGCTATTTTGAGAGACAAATAGCTTGAATTACATATTTAGTGACCCTTTCACTTACTCACAGTGGAAGAGGGAGACAAATGCATAAATCAAATTAAATCAACATGAATGGCGTAGAAATATCTATATAAATTGATGAAGTTTGATTATTCCTCAATTACAATGCTATTGATTGTCATGCAAGGTGAATGCTCCTGACGACAATGGTGTTCTGGTTGGGAATTGGAGTGGTGATTACAGTGGTGGAACTCCACCAATGAAATGGGTCGGAAGTGTGGCAATATTGGAGGAATATGCTAAAAACCAGGGTACACCAGTTCAGTTCGGACAATGTTGGGTATTTTCAGGACTGACTACTACAGGTAACAGCATAAAAGGAGAGAAACGCATTTAATTGTTTTATATTTAGTTTAAAAAGGCAGGGTAACATTTTTCACAAAATGTGTGAATCCTATAATATCAAATACGATAGTGTTTGCATAATTTACATGTAACAATTCACTATCTTCTAAGTGTTTATAATATGGATCGTACTGAATATGCATGAAATATTAGCCACTGGACATTAAAAGCAACCAGCAACTAATCTTAATACTATGAAAAGGACTTTAACTTATAACAATCATGATACAAATAATAATGTCCGTTTCAATATTTTAGTGTGCAGAGCCATTGGCTTGCCAGCACGTAGTGTAACAAATTTTGCGTCAGCCCACGATACAGACGGATCAACGTGCATTGATAAAGCATTCGTAAGGAAAGGCGAGGATTTGGAGAAGGTTGACATTGCAGGTTCAAGTGATTCCATATGGTATGCATATACATTTTGATTGTAAATATACGTTCGAGTTGGATTTAAAGATAAGTTTATCTGTTTTTAATAATTAATTTTTTTCCAGTTCAGAGAGAACAATTACATATAGTATACAAACAATACAATAATCAATATAACTTTTGGAAAGCTAATTATTATCTCTATCAATTTTTAATGCACAGATATAGCTTTTATAAGATTCAAATGAAGCATATTATATACGTATATTTGAATACTTGAATATTTGAATGGAGTATGCTACTAAATACTTAGTTGCAAGAAATAAAATTCTTGATAAAAGTCAATTGAAAAGTCAATCTTATATTTCAAATACAGGAATTTTCACGTATGGAATGAAGCGTGGATATCAAGACCTGATCTCGGTAAAGGTTATGACGGATGGCAAGTTATTGATGCAACACCACAAGAATTAAGTTCAGGTAATTAGTATAGATTATCTGATGTTTTTGCGGATGTACTGTATATGACTTTACTTGGAGATGTTGCTGAATGATAAGATAATTGTTTAATTAAAGAATTGTTGATGCATACGTATGGAGTACTTATGCCAAAATCAAATATGTTTAAATACATTACAAATGATTTGTATAACTTGACATGACTATTTTGCAGAGCTCAAAATGGTAAAATAAATTGATAAGGTCTCTTAAATTTATATAAGGTTTACCTTATCTTGTCTGTGCATAATTTGTATAACAGATAACTTGTTCAAATTTCAAAAGGGGTTCTTTTTATTTAGGTGTTTACCAGTGTGGACCAGCACCTGTTACTGCTATAAAGAAAGGTGAAATTGGACGACCATTTGATGCACCTTTTATATTTGCTGAAGTTAATGCAGATATTGTTCATTGGGAGATACTTCCTAATGATTCATGGGTTATCATTAAAACTGACAGTAACGAGTATGTATTTAAAATAGTTATAAATGGAAATGCCTTTTACAATATATCATATATTAGCAAAGTAAAAAGCAAAAATTCTAAAGCTCATGCATATTTATCAACTATGAAATCAAGTGCGAACTGCATTAAGAGCTAACGTTTATTTTATCCTATTAAGTTTTTTACGATGATTATCAACTTCGACCATAATACCATATACTTAATTTATAACCCATTTATTTTGGTAAGCGAAAAAAATCTTCTGTGCTTTCATTATTTCTTATGGACCTCCACTTTATTTTTTCCCTCGAATAAAGGGAAGGTTATATAAATGTATTTTTTCTAAACAAGTGTTCCCATAGGAATTGTTCATCTCCCTTGTATACCGTCTATACTTTACTTTGTTTCCGAATAATCTCGCTGTTTTTAAAGGCTAAATGCATTGTTTTCGGAGGAGACGGATTTATAGATTAGGGTAGAATGATGAAATGTCCAATAGGTTAATTTTGGTAGTTTCTTGTAATGTTATATTTATATTCAAGTGTTGGTAAAACATAAGTACAAAGAAACCAGACGGAAAACCATATAACGGAGAAGCATCTATATGGAGAGGGTATGGAGAAAAATATCGACTGGATGTTACAAGCGAATATAAGTATCCCGAGGGTAGTTTAGAAGAAAGGCTTGCAGTTCAGAATGCTGACAATGAGGCGAAAGGTGGACGTGATGTATTTGCAGCCGGTGACACAATGGTATGTTCACTTTAGGGGTGTTTTGTCTTTCTTGACGATGTCTTAATAAAACATGCATTACCAAACATTTTTCTTCTAGTAAATTTGATGATGATGTCTACTTAGTATTATTAAAATAATCGTGCTATGTGCACTTAAATCCACACAACTTGCTGGTTATAGTAATGCACTTGTATCAAATGATATGCGATATGCATTGTTTGTTTTCAATTTAGATGCTTTAGTGATTGACAACCAAGCTGTCAACCATAAAAAATGATAAATCTGCCGATTCGTCTGCAGACACCCATATTTTATCAACAGAATTACACATTGACATGCTTAAGATAATTACATAAATTTATAATAAGTAGTATATTTTTCAAATCATACATTCGAATGTAATACGAATATGCCAACCATTCGAGTAACAACAAAATGATGATACTAAACTAACAATTTTCAGGATACGTCATTTTAGACTTATTATATCACTTGAAACTGTATAAATGTAAAAGTAAAACAATATACAGGTATAGACTATTACATTACTACTTTTAAAAGTCGAGCATCACAATTTTTTATCATCAATACAGTTTTAACACACACACGCTTGTAATCTCCAAAATAACATGAATACCATTGCTATTACAAAATTATCGAAAAACAATCAAAACTACTGTTAACAACTTCGATTCACATTAGCATCAATTCCATTCACTTAAAGTAACAGAACATTTGTTATATAATAAAAACTTTTGTATCTTTTAGGATATATCGGTGGAGATTGAAGAAAAAGATGGTGTTTTGGTGGGCAATGACTTTGAAGTAGAACTCAAACTGAAAAATATTAAAAAGAAAAAGGCACTGAGAACTGTAAAGCATTTACAAGTAGTTGTAGATAGTGTAAAATATACTGGGGATGGGAGACGTAATGTTATAAAGAAGAGTTTTGATGATATCCGTCTTGATTATGGTGAAGGTAGGTTTCGTTAGTGTTGTTGCTGATGTTTACAATTATTAAAGTAAATATTGATAAATCCGGCTGCGGTATATACTTCTATGAATAACGGCCACAGTAAAAAATAAAATGATAAAAATACGAAACTCCGAGGAAAATTCAAAAGAAAAGACTCTAATCAAATGGCAAAATCAAAAGCTAACGCACATTAAACAAATGGATAGCAACTGTCGTATTCCTGACCTTGTACAGAATCTTTCGTATGTACAAAATGGTGGATTGAACCTGATTTATAGGTAGTTCATTTTTCGATGATCATTTATCGATTAGAAAGAAACAACTCATGGTAACAAACCGAAACAGAAGTCTAAAAGTAGCTGTGTCGACAGGGGAGACTATATTGCTAATCAATAAACATGCTGAACTCAGGCAAACTATGTATTGGAATTATGACTTTTAAAACAGTCTAAGACCTCTTTGTAAACACAATCATATAGATACAACTAGGAAATGTTCACTCAATTAGAAAGAGAGACGATAAGGAAAATAGAAAATAAATTAGGCTTGGAGATTATCATGCATAATCCGAACTTCAAGGTTTGAAGAGTAAAAGGAATCCTATTTACGTTGAATTTAAGGAACGTATGTTCGAATACTATGTTTTGAAGAAATACACAAAGCGTTGGGTGGTTTAATCTTTGTTTATCTTTCAAACTTATCAAAACATGTATATTCCGTCTGGAAGATACACAATAAGTGTTGATGTTCAACTTGATTTATATTTTTTTAGAGAAGACAGTCAAATTTACAATTAAAACAGATGAATATTTGGACAAAATGTATGAGTTGTTTGGGATGGAAATAATGGCATATGCTCATATCAAGGAAACAGAGAATTGTTACGTTAAAACAGATGATTTCCGTTTGAGACGTCCAGATATTACAATTGAGGTACATCATTAATGATATTACTCCATATATCAGACCATGTACAATGGCTAATCACATTTACCAACTTGCAAGTTTACATTATGAATATCGATTTCCTAGAACATAGAATGGCATTTTATCTACATGTTCATGACATAACACATATATCTTGTTAAATAAGGTTTCTTTGTGATGATGTAAGAAATACAGTCTCATCGACTTCAATATGTACTCAAAGTTTGGACTGCAAATAAAAATCATTTGGTATACACTGATTAGAAAGGAAACCAACTGCACAAAAACTACAAGACAGATTTAAGTCAGCATTCGGTCCTCAAATACACAAAAAAACAAAGACAGACTTATGTCGACATTCGGTCCTTAACAGTAGACAACAGTATAGATTCTATAAAAAAAATCATCTAACGAAGTCAACCATAATCGCGCAAGACAGACACATACTAGTACACAGTTCGCACGAAATTATGGTTTTACTACTTAGCTCTCTCTCTATAATGTTTGTTCTTAAATTTTAATAACTTTTTTCATACGTTTTAGGTTCCACCAAAGGTCAAAGTTGGAAATCCTTTCAAAGTGAAACTGTCATTTAAAAATCCTTTACCCAAATCTCTAACCAAATGTTCCTACCTCATTGAAGGAAACGGACTGGAGAATAAAGCAAACTCAGCAAGGTAATAACATCTACATGTGCTACTTAATTGATTATGTTTTACTCATAAACAACAACAACAACGGAACGAAATGAGACTGAAAAAATAACCTTCCAATGCACAGACAAAAACCATTAAACTGCTTATCAAATTATTGAATTCAACTATTTTGAGCAATTAAAGTTAACCAATAAACATTGTTTTAGTTTTATGTGTATTTTGTGTATCATTAATCTCGTCTTGCAGACTTTCTAAGGATTGACAGTTCAGGATTTATTCGAGTTGAAACATTTGATATCCACCCATTCCTTTCATATTATCAAACATTCAGAATAATAATAATATACTTATCAAATTTTATAGTGATGTTCAAGCTAAATCAGAATGGAGTATCATGGAAGAGCTAGTAGCTGAAACAGATGGCGAAATTCAAATCAACTGTAGTTTTGATTGTGAAGAATTGAGGGACATTATTGGGATTGTATCTGTAAAAGCAGAGTAATTACAATGCAAGGGACATAACTGTATCAAAATCAGACATTATATACTCAAATCAAAAGCAGCATGTGATATTAAGTGTATATAAACACTAATTTTTATCTTAATATGTTACCATAACTAGTATAGAGATTTATTGTAATTTAAATTATTTATATGACTTCCATTGAGATTTATTGTATTTTAGATTATTAAGATGACTTTCATTGAGATTTGTTGTATTTTACATTATTTACATGTTTTGAATTCCATTAAGATTACAACTTTTAGATGTATACCTTTTACAACTTATATAAATATATTTTAATCTACGACGTGAAACATGTTACATTTCTATTATTTTATACCTATTAACTGTTAAAACATTTTAATAAAAAAATGATATAAGCCCAAAACATGTGATGAGCTATATGACTAAAACTGACAAAAATTATCCAAATACATCTTGGGTCAACTTTTCAAGATGAGAACATGCACAACAAGCATCCAATAAAACACACAAAAGCAAAGGAACTGCGCTTAAACTGCTGTTCTTTATCGCAAAGTCATATTGATTTATTAGCAAACAATTACCAAATATTTACAATAATAGAAGTGACTTTAAAGTTTTAAAGAAATGTGAAATTATTTGCAATGATATTGTGAATGAGGTTCATATTCGATTAGGGGATATCAAAGAACGAATATCACATTTGTATTGAAAACACCTTTTCACTAAAAGATTTGTTGCTTAATTATCTAAATTTGGTATGTGTGTGTGATTTTTTTCTTACCTGCATCACAAACGTTGAAAGCAGGTTCAGTAACCGCTCGACTCCCTGCCTTCATTCTGTTATTCCATCTGACTTTGGTATACAGATGTATACTACTGTTACCTTTATTTGGATAGATAACTTTTGTTTTCTTAGTTGTTATGAAAGGTTTATATTTACTCTTCACCTTGATATGGTTAAGCGGTAGCGTGTATGCAAGTTTTAAATCTACCGTCTAGCTATTTCAGTTTTTCCGAAATGTTGACATTTATATCAAATATAGACAGTGATCAATCAACGAGAGATGTTCCTTTTAAATTGAAATTTGTTGATACTATTTATTATGTATTTTGTGGACGATATTTCACATACATGTATCATCAAATGTTTATGATACTTTTTACCTTGTAAGATCTTTTCAAGGAGAGGTATCCTTTTTATTTGGCCTTTTAAAGTTTTTTTGATTCGAGCGTCACTGATGAATCTTTTGTAGACGAAACGCGTGTATGGCGTATATATATATATATATATATTTTAATCCTGGTATCTATGATGAGTTTATTTACTGCATTCCTGTTCGTTGACAAATTGTATAAATATAACCTTTGAATTAAGAAAAAAACAAACAACTTATCAGTATGTACTTTGGGAACTAAATTCTGTATACATGCTTCATCGGATTTTCATAAAATCGTACATTGTCATACCGATATCATAACAATAACATGGGCATATTTGAAAAATTTGATCCGATGACAAAACACAAAGTTTTGCCATTTGCAAATTTTGTTAACTAGTTTTAATTTTGCAGTCGATATGCACGCCATATCTCGTAATCACGACTAAACAATAGTTTTGATTGGTGGCGTTTTAGGACGGATAAGATAGTGTTATCTAGGATGAGTTATAAATTTTGATTGGAGTATTTTTTTTCTTCGAAAAGATGAATAGAGGAATTAAATTTCTTATTCAGCTACATATATATTGTGCCATCTACAAGAAAAACGGAATAGTATTTATCGATTTTCAAAACACATAGGTTTATTTCAAATATATCAACATGTTAAAAAAAAATAAGCATATGAATATTAAAAAGTTAAATTACAAAAATACTGATTTCCGAGGAAATTTCAAAGTGGAAAGTCCCTTATCAAATGGCATAATTAAAAGCTATAACACATCAAACGAATGAATAATTATAACAACTATCATATTCCTGACTTGTTTGGCTTTAATAACTATTTTGATCTGAGTGTAACTAATGAGTCCAATGAAGACAAAACGCCCATCTTATTTTTTTTGGCGTATTAGATTATAACCCTGGTGCTGATATCTATTAGTACAGGCATTTTCTTAAGAAATTCACAGGAAATAAATACTTGACAACACAAACACTATTAACTATTAAAAGTAATTAGAAACAACACCTGTGCCCAAAATAGACAAGAAAAACATTTCTACTACATAATTTGTACATGCATGTCAATTAAACTTGTTATTGTGGCAAATTATATTGTATTGGCGTGACAGAGTTTTGCATATAAAATAAGGAACAAGCCTGGGGATGAAAAGAGAGGACATTTTAAAGGGATGATCTGAAAATATGGGTATTTTTAGGCCTGATCGATGACCATGTATCTATAGGATCTCATATTATTGGATAAGCGATGAAAGTTAAACATAAATGCAATTACTATTATGCATTTTCTTTGGTTTAGAAATAGGAATAACACTACCAAATTAAATCGTCTGATTCTATGCAGATTTTTTCCTATGTATGATGTGTCTGGTATTTAGATATCATAACATACGTTTTTCAATATAATAATCGAAAACATGGTAAGTCTGCTCACTGATACGTTGTATTGGTGCTGACCAATACTTGATTATAAGATATATATTCCCTTCACAGCCAATATTTGTAACTCCCTGAACGCAGCTTATATTATTAGGTCGCATTTGTTATAAAATAACTAACAATCAGAAAACTGAAACCTAAATACAACTATCAGGAAAGTAAACAAATATAAATACAGAATAAAACAACACAAATGCAAACACTAAAGGGTAACGGATATGGTACTGGGAAACACTCCATATCTTTTTTTTATAAAAGGTAAACTTGTGGATACCATAACCATTACGTTTGGGTTTTTGGAATTGGAATCACCCTGTAATCACGGAATAACCCGTTTCTACACTCGAATGATACCCTGTTATACTTATTCGCTACTTATTTGTCTCTATATAGATTGCATGCTGTTTTCCATTCCTCTTTTTTTTACACTTCTTTCTTTGACATTATCAATGTGCTAATGCATTTGTTAATGGTTTCACATATACTTTGTTACACATTTGGTCCTTGTTTTCCCTTATTCTTATAATCGGTGTTGATAGTTCTGTACGTATATGTATCAATGTCAGCTTCTTAGCATAATACTTAATTTTCCATTAAACAATTTCACAACTGTTAACAATTTATAGGATATGCCTAAATTATGATCAGCAAAAGTATATTAACGCTCAGAATATTGTTATCAATCCGGTCTCTGATTGAACGTTTCTAGAAAAAAAGTGAAATAGTAACGAAAAGTAACGAATAGAAAATTAAGGAATAAGTTACAAATAAGGAAACAAAATAAGTAACAAATAAGGAATGCGTAACCAATTTGAGGACCTTAACCAATATCCCATTACGTAAAATAACATAAGTTGTTTTTACTTCCTGTTTATTCTTTTTGCGTTTAATATATGTACCGTATCTGTTTGTAATCCGTTTCTTGTTTATGTTTGACCACAACGGAACAAACACTTATTTCGTTAACAATACAATTTTTGTATTACAACATTTTAATTACGTTGCATTTCACCGTGAAAACAAGTATGTTGGAAGTAGAAACAGCTTAGCCGTCTGCAAAAACAAGTATTGTGTAGCACACTTCTACGAGGGTAATCCACTATACAATGTTTGGTTTCTTCCGAAATCTATTTTACGGTCCAGAACGAGGCGAAGATTATCGCTTCCCTTGGGAGAGAGACGAAGATTTGGATAGAGGAAGAGAAGAAAGATTGGCTAGAAGAAGAAGGAGATTCGAAGAAGAAGATGCCTTCTATGAAAGACGAGGACGTGAAGATATCGTAACTAATGGTTTGTTTGTGTTTTGTATGCTTTTTATATCAACGGTACATGTAAAAACTAGTTTCTATTTTACGTATTATTTAAATGGATGCAAATATAAAGTCTAAGGCAAGTTTTGGAAAGAAAAAAAATAATTCAAGCAAAACAGGACTTCAGTTTTCGTGATGCTCATGTCTTATTAACCTAAATTGATCAATATAGGAGTTCAACCGTTCAAAACGTCATGAAAGCATAATTGTTTGAAATATCACAAGAACATTAATGTCATTTTTGGTTGAAGACACACATTGCATGCAACAAAATATTTTCTATTTACTTTAATTTGACAGATCCGTGTAAAAGTGGGCGCGAAGGGAGAATCTCGTTTTAAAATTTTCAAATGTGGCTGATAAAATATTTAAAAGAATGAAGAACAAAAATTGTAATTATAATTAGAAAATAATAAGAAGTAGAATTTTAAGGCCGATGTGATACATTAACAAGTCTACTTTAAACAAGTTTGTCAAAAAAAAAATAATGAATGTAAGCAAACTCAAAAATAAATGCCTTAAGTCTGGCCCCTTAAAGGTCTTGATAATAGTATTTGATTTTTTATCCGTTTATAAAGGAATTTATTTTGTCTGTTTTATTATCAGATTCAGACGAAAGAGTCAATACAAAGTTCCATGTAAGGGATGTTAACCTGAATATACAGAAAAACACAAAAGAACATCACACCGATGGTTACATGTGTACTAAGAGAGAGAAGAACCAGGAGCTGGTCGTTAGAAGAGGACAACCTTTCATAATGACGATAACGTTTGACAGACCATATAGAAATGAAGAAAATGAAATATTTTTCCATTTCAAAACAGGTATTTATAGTACCGGGGTATTGAAAGAAAGCAGAAAGATATTTAAAGGATCTTCGAACTCATAAGTCGCAGACGAACTGACAATGTCATGGCAAAAACAATCAAAAGAATTTCGCCGTTTTAGAATCTAATGCATTCTGGGTAATATTTTCAAAAGCGTACACCAAAACGTTGTGATTGGTTTATAACATTCTAAACAACGGAAATTCAACCAATGACGTGACGTTATTTTCATTTTGGAGTACGAACAATGAAATTACCCACAATTCTTTAGATTCTGAAACGGCCAATTTACAAAACACAATATAGAAAAATAAATTTTAAACTAAAAAAAAACGACAAGAAAGACCCGGGATGAGCTCATATGCCCCGGAATGATAACATAGGCCTGCTTCATATATGACACATGGCATGTTACTCCTATAACCTATGTTGATATTGAAATTCATTTTAATAATGACTTTTTCCATTTACACAACTTTTTTTCTCACTTTTACAATGCACAGCACCACTGCAGATCAATATTATTGCATTGATAATCATCAACATACAGCAGATGATATGTATTTATATACAGTGTCAATTTAAGTTCGACAAATATTAAGAATATAAAATAATTGTATTTTAGGCAAACGTCCAATGACATCAAAAAGTACTTCCATTAAGATAGATATGAGTGAAGACCCAACAAGAGTTGGTAAAGCTACAGAGTGGTTTGCAAAGATGGTTTATAAAACTGATACCTCAATTGATGTAGAAATAAAGCCTCCATGTAACTGTATCATCGGAGAATGGCGATTCACAATACAGACAGAATCTAAACTTAAGGAAGAGGAAGAGCCAATATCACTAATGTATGAACACAACGTGGATGTTATTGTCATCTTAAACCCTTGGTGTAAAGGTAGGTATATATGTCCTGACACCTAAATGACCAATAAAAAGAGTTACATGTTTATAGCTGATCGTCAAAATATGTTACATCTACTCAGACAATTAGCCATATTGTTTGGCTGTGAGCGTTTATAAATACGTAGCCATAAAACTGTTTGAAAGAATCTGCACAATTACAGTCGAGTTCTAACAGTTTGTGAACTATTCAAGTAAAAGGGACATAAAGCTTTTAGAATAAAAGTGTCTAATTAATAGTTATCCCACGATGACGCGGTGTGTCAGTGTAAGATCACCCCGATGGCCGGAGGCCAGAGGGTGATCTAACACTGACACACCAAGTCCGAGTGGGATAACTATTTTACATCCCAGCTGTTTTAGATTAGACGAAAAACCATTTACAATTCATAAAATCTAGTTTAGAACACCACACAACCATTATAATATACTTTATATATTACTATATGATGTATACCCTTTGTGACCCCCGAACACGATGAGTAGTTATCAAACAATGTCAACTCGCCCCACTTGCCAATCGGCCCACACTATATCGCCACTATATAAAAAAATCGTCACACTCTTGTTTACCGACTCTCCCTACTTTTAAAAAAGTGTAAAATCAAATTGAACAATCAGTCTGATATCTCACTTATTAACGAAAAAGGTTTAAACCCCACTGAATAAAGGTTTGCCAACTCGACCCATTTATCAAAAGATCTTGCTTCCGTTAAGTATGTTAAATTACTGTTCGTTTATATCCAGTTGTCCTGGTGTAGTGGTATGTGTCGTGGCTTGATATGCTAAAGGTCTTGAGTTCGAAACCCAACATATACACTGGATTTTTTCT
This sequence comes from Mytilus galloprovincialis, assembly GCA_037788925.1. Taxonomy (NCBI): domain Eukaryota; kingdom Metazoa; phylum Mollusca; class Bivalvia; order Mytilida; family Mytilidae; genus Mytilus; species Mytilus galloprovincialis. Next base: position 63,002,155 of record CM075333.1, read on the forward strand.
ACGTGAATTTTGATACATAGTCTTTTTCCGTATAATTAATTATAAGTTTTACAGTGGATGTGTCCTTCTCGCCAAAATGTTTCAGAACAATGGAAAGCATGCATAACAAAGACACTCAAACTGGGGTGATCTGGTAGGGGTGATCCGGCTCAGATCACCCCTGTTAGAACAAAGGAGCTGGGATGTAATTTCCCGTTATACGAAATCGTCATCCTTCTTCATCAAATCACATGATGGGGCATGCGTATTTATATATTTCCGTATAGACGTACCTGTTTATTTACCTTATTAAAAAAAATTTCAATGACACTTGTAGTTCAGTTTTAATGAAAAAGGTTGTGTGATGAATATGGTATGAGATTAAAAAAAATATCAGTTATTGTAATCATTGAGTTCCACTACAAATTATTTAAAATGATATCGTTTGTTTATATATGTTCTACAATAAATTATACAAAACGTACACTAGTAACGGGTTTTATTACTGAAACGGTCATTGTAAACTAAAGCCTTAAATTCTGAATTCACCTCAAAGACAAATGTAATCAGATGAATAAAATTATTGATTGGAGCATATATTTATTTTTAGCTTTTATGTCCATTCGTTTTTCGAGTAAGCTGTTCATTTGACTTTCAAATTTGTCTTATTTTTTTCCATAAAAACAGATGATCAAGTGTACATGGAAAGAGAATCATTGCTAGATGAATATATATTAAATGAATCTGGTGCAATATTTGTTGGAAATTATTATCAACGGGCAATCAAACCATGGAACTTTGGACAGGTATAACATATACATTCGTTGGGTTGTTCTTTTTAATTTCAAAAATTGCAAAACCAGGAAATATTTTTTTTTATCGAAAGGAAGAAGGAGACACAAAATTTTAATTTATTTCTATAATTTATGATATCAGCAAATCAAACAAATACACACACGCCCGCGTACACACACAGATAAACAAAAATAACGGCTGTGGTCATACTTAATCGCATATTTACATAAATAATGTTCTTATTATCAACGTATGAATCAAGAAAGGCAACGGTAGTATACCGCTGTTCGAAACTCATAAATCGATCGAGAAACAAAAATTCGTGTTACAAACTAAAACTGAGGAAAACACATCAAATTTAAGAAGAGAACAACGACACAACAGAAACACAACATTAAAATGTAACACACACAGAAACGAGCTCTAATATAACAATGGCCATTTTCCTGACTTGGTACAGGTCGTATGAAAGATGGGAAAAGTCGATCTTATTTTCTCATATGATACCGGTAAATTTAATGATAGTTTTTGTATTTTCATTGTAGTTTCACGATGAAATTTTAAGTATATGCCTGCATCTGATAAGGAAAGGATTCAATAACATGATAGATCCAGGAATGGGAGATGTTATTAAACTATCTCGAGTTATATCGAAAATGGTAAACTTATGCAGTATATTAATTTTCATAAAGATGAAACCTGAAATATAATTTAAGATATAGGACAATATTTAGTTTTATATGTGTATTTATACAGCACAAAACCATATAAAAAATAACCGTCTCTTGTTCTTTTATTTTAGGGTAATTTTTCTTTGTGATCATATAAAAATCAAAACTACTAGTAGATCAAACTGTTCCTATTAGATAAGTCCGCTGTCCATTAGAAACACAGTGAACTATCCAAAAAGAGACTTGATCTTTATGCATTATAGACATTAACCAGTAATGTAGTGTTTGATTTTGTATTTTGTTGTACCCTCATTGTCATTGTCATGATGATTGTGCGTGTTTTTGGTTTTGTTTGACAAAGTATATTTTATTCGACTGTAAGGTTGTTTAATTACATAACGAATCATCTTTGCATCAAATTTTAACCTCATAGTTAAAAAAATAGGATCTGGTAATACAATTCGCCGTATGTTATTTCAATACATCCAATTAGTTCAAAATCCACACCAATTGCAGGTCAATGCCCAAGATGACAATGGTATTGTATCTGGTAATTGGAGTGGTGATTACACTGGTGGTACTTCTCCTACAAAATGGGTTGGAAGTGTTGCTATGTTGAAAGAGTATGAAGATAATAATGGAACACCAGTAAAGTTTGGACAATGTTGGGTATTTTCAGGAATTACAACTACAGGTATATTTAGAAAAATAATACATACATTGTTTTCACCTTTTCTGGTTAAACAGATTTAAATGAAGATAAGAAGATACCGAAAAAAAAACCAACAAAAAATAACATAAAACAATAGATAAAAGACATAGACGAAAAATCTACAAAACACGCCGTCGAAAAGATTAAGTTTAAAACAAGTAAATAAACTCATCATAGATACCAGGACTAAATTTAGTATATACGCCAGACGCGCGTTTCGTCTACAAAAGACTTGAATCCAAAAAAGTTAAAAAGGCCAAATAAAGTACGAAGTTGAATAGCATTGAGAACCAAAATTCCTAAAAGTTTTGCCAAATACAGCTAAGGTAATCTATGCCTGCAGGTAGAAAAGCCTTAGTATTTCAAAAAGTTCACAAATTTGTAAACAGTAAATTTATAAATATAACCATATCAATGACAATTCATGTCAGCACAAAAAGTGCTGACTACTGGGCTTGTGAATGAACCAAATCCTAAAAACAACTGGAATGTGCTAAAAAAGAATGATGAACATATTAATGATTGATTTACAGAGAACTAGAAAAACATAACGCTTCAGTTAATATACCTTTACAATTTCATGTTTATGATTTGACCGAGTTTAGTCGAAACCGATTGATGACACCATACAACTTTGATTAATCATTTCCAAAAGATGATACAGTTGTAGCTCAATCAAAATTGCGAGGTTATAAAAAGAAGATGTGGTATGATTGCCAATGAGACAACTATCCACAAAAGACCAAAATGACACAGACATTAACAACTATAAGTCACCGTACGGCCTTCAACAATGAGCAAAGCCAATACCGCATAGTGAGCTATAAAAGGCCGTTTTTTAACTTAAAATCCATTAATGTAACAACAATATTGCAATGTGTTTTTTTTTTGTTTTTTTTTTATAGATGTTGAACGTTTTTTCTTCTACGATGTTTGTGAAACTTGTCTAATTTATATCCTTATTTGTTTTTATTTGTTAATTCAAACTTACATAAAAGATAAGATTTTTTGCTCTTAAACACTTGAACCTATAATTATTCCCTTTCAGTTTGCCGAGCTATTGGAATGCCTGCCAGAAGTTTGACTAATTTCTCATCAGCGCATGATACAGACGGAACAACCACTATTGACAAAGTATTTGTTAGAGATGGGAATGAATTAGTCGAGAAGAAAATGCCTGACTCAATTTGGTATACATGTCAAATAAAACGTTACATATATCTTTACATTTTCACCGTTTAAATAACTATAAAAAAAAAACAAAAATTAAATTAAGAAAAAAAAAAAAGACTTATCTTTTAATTGAAATGCCCATTGATCACTATTCAATAAATTAAAATGAGTTCCATATTTAGTTTTCTAAATGAAGTTGAATTCTTCAATGTGATTGTAAGATGTTATGATATTTTGTGGTAACAGGAATTTTCACGTGTGGAATGAAGTATGGATGTCAAGAAAAGACCTTGGAAAAGATTATGACGGCTGGCAAGTTATTGACGCAACCCCACAGGAAACCAGTGAAGGTAATAACATGTACATATATAGGGGTGTTTCTATGCATATTTTGATTAATGCTTGTTTTTTTTCTTTGCTTTGTTTAAAAAAGCATGATCTTATTATATGGAACATTTTGGAATTTACATGTTGTCCAGGTTTTATTGGAAGCTTACATACATGTAAGTGCGAGACATTGAAAAACGTCTTATTTTATTATTATTTTACAAATTAATGCAACTTAAGCGATTAAGATATACTAGTTTTGTGTCTCTTTGTTATCAAAACAATCATTTGTAGCGGAAAGGGTTCATTGGAAGACGAGTTCTTTTCTCTGCTTTTTGGACTAAAGTATCATCGAATGAGAAAAAAAAAATCTGTATTAAATTAAACGAATCAGAATTTTTTTTTTTTTTTTTACTAGATTATAAATTACCTTAAGCAATTGGACAGCTTTATTCTATATGTATCATAAATACAAGAGTAAAACCTTTACACCTGCGTGTTTACATTAAGCGCCATGTCAGATAATACTTGAAAATTTTGTTTGTAAGAACACTTATGTTGGTTGTCTTTCTTAAGGCTCCTGTGTCAACAGATTACAATATTTAAACTGTTCCATGTTTAAAATGTAGTATAAGTATGGCTTATATGGGATGTTAGTCGAAACTGTCTTCTTTGTATTTCCGCCTGTTTTATATTACAGTCAAATAAATAAATAGTCATTGAACCAAAATATAAAATATGTGAAGTTATTCGTTATAATTTGACTGTTTTTAAATCTTGCATTTAACGCGGTTGGTTAACATCGACATCCTTACTAAACACATATTTTTTTCCCAAGTCAATAGCATGGAATAATTCCTTTTAAGGAGACTCGCGGGTACAAACATTTCAGCAAAATAATAAACATTTGTTTTTTTCATTACAAATTTTATTTATTATAGTTACTATTAGTTATTACTTAATGATATGATTAAAAAAATTAACCCCAAAAATCGATTCGGTTTGGCCCCAGATGACTTTTAAAATGTTTATATCATTGAAAAAGCTCCAAATTATCTTCCCTTTACAAAAATGCTATTTTTTTTTTGGCATTAGAATTGAAGTATTTTTTTTACTCATCGGTGACCTATATTTTTTATTATTGTTTTCAAATAAGCTATACATAAACTAAATAATTGTAAATTTTAAGCAATTTCTGTAATTAAGGTGGTACCCAACACTACAGGGAGATAACTCTGTAAAATCAGCTAAACGTTTTAATTACGTTGTGTTGTAAAGGGGATAGTAAGCTTCTCAATGATCAAAATAAGTGTTTGTCAAACTGCTATATAACCAGTGTAATTTTTCTGATAAATTGGTTGGTTCAAATTTTTTGAAATTTTTATGTTTTTGTCAAAGGGTCAAAGTAAATACTTTGTCAAAATTTTATGAAAATTGAACGAAAATTAATTTTAGTGAAAGTGTTGGGTACCACCTCAAGTTCTTTTTTTTTCTTTCTCGATATTACTGCTTTTTCTTCCATTAGTTCAACAGAAAAAAGTACCTTTACAAAAATGTATGCTTCTTTCGAAGGCAGATTGTGAGCGTAAATGATCGGTGACCCCTCTTTTTTATTTTATTTTTCTATTAGGTATAAGATAAAGTTCATTTATATAAAAAAAAAGAGCAAAATCTTCTATTAAATAAAAAAAAAAAAAAAAATGATTTAGACCCGCGAGCCCCCTTAAATGGATACATCGGGAACGTATAGTGGATGAAGGTGTCATGTACAATTGTTATATTTTCCACATTTTAGAATTTGTCAATATCACAAAAAAGTGATCATCAGATTAAAAGATTCCGTGCAATCACGTACAGTTTCGATCCCATGATGATTTATTTACGAAAATTTGCATGTACAAACTTTATCCACCAAAGCAATTCAAATAAGTAATAAAAATAAACCTTCGTGTGCTAGTTTGAGAATATAAAAGGAGTAAAATTTAAGACATTTACAGAAAATTTCGTTTATCGGACATTACTTTCTTTGGATAGAAAGTTTCAGGAATTTTGCGTACATTTAAAATATTTTAAATTCAAATAATTTCAATGTTGACTTTTTCTTTAAAGTTGGTACAAATAATCTTCATACATTTTATATGTGATCAAACCTAGTGCCATTAGAAGGGTCCGTGTACTCATGATTTTTATGTGAAATCAGTTTGAATCATATATAGTATAAAAAAAGCTGTCGAAAATGCAACTTTTCCCGATATGTCCCAATTTGACGTCGCGAAGATAACATTTTACATGAGCAACTTCATTACCTCCCCTGCAACTGTATATAATTGATAAATTGACGAATAGCTTACTTTCTTCCAAATTATTAAAACAGGCATATATTGTTGTGGTCCGGCACCTGTCATTGCCATCAAACATGGAGACATATCAAAAGTTAAATATGATGGGCCGTTCATATTTGCCGAGGTAAACGCAGACATTGTTAGTTGGGAGATGCGTGGTCCACCAGCAAATGACTGGATAGTCATAAAAGCGGAAACTAAAGAGTGAGTTAAACAATGTATAAATAAATTGTCATTGAACTATTTTCAAAATATACCTTTTAAGAATTCCAATCTGCAAATGTTGCAATGAGGATCAATTTTCCCGAAATATAACCATACCTTATGATTTAAACATTACTTTTACATTCTGACAGTAGAGTACGTTCCAAATTGTTATTTTATAAACAAAAACAAAAATATTAACAAAACATGAAAATTTGCCAATATGAATTCCAACAATCAAACACCACAACGGTATGTAAAGCAGTGCTCTAGTCGCAGTGTTCAGTAATCGAAACCAATACACTCGTCGAGGACATGTCGTTTCATGGTGTACTAATGTCTGTCTATACGACGTACGATAACTAGAATTTGCGTTTAACCTATCCTGCTTTAATTTTAACATACTATTTTGAATGACGGAAGAAAGCTACCTTCGATTTTTTAATGAATTTTAGGCTTCGCCGTTTCAGAGTTACATGGCTTTAACCGTTAGAATTTTGGCTATTTTTCACAAATCATGGACTAACACCAGCAATCCTTGATTGAATTTCTCAAGATAATATTTTTTTCTGCGGAGCCATTTTATTTGCTTAATGTCAAATGTCTATAAAATATTCCATTTTATTCCTAAAACACTTACAATACGCATTCAAAGGATAAACCATGCTCCATTGTTTCATCTGTTTATAACTCATAAAACAGCCAGTTTCCACATTGCACATACTGTAACATACTGTTCAAACTACATAATATTGGGTATTTTCGACCGAAGTCTTATTTTGGTATAACTACATCCATGAAGAAATACTTCATATTCACATTTTTAGCGATGTTTACTTTTATTGTTAAAATTGCGACAAAGTAGGTGACCTTGCACAGCATTTCTGAAATCGCAATAATTGAATACATAATTGTATCGACTTTCAAACTTTTACATAAATTTCTGAAATTACAATATTAAATGCGATATGCTAGCAGATTTTTACTTTGACCTTTTTGTTTTTGAGTGTTTAGATAAGACTTTGTCATTTTAGAGACAATGGTTTACATTTTGTGTGACATTTTGTGATACTGTTTTTTTTTATTGATAGAGTTGGTAGATATATTAGTACAAAGAAGCCGGATGGTAAACCTTACAATGGAAATGTGTCAATTTGGCGGGATAATGACGATTATCGACTTGACGTTACCAGTGAATATAAATTTCCTGAAGGTATATAACGATATATATTGTCCAGAATTAGAATTGTAGTACAGTAACTAATTTCAATAAATGATAATACTATAAATTCAGAGGCAGATTTAAAGGGAATGGACCCCCCCCCCCCTCTTTTGTGTGAAAAATTTGGTTATTACTTAGGGAATCAAAGAAACATGACTGTAGCGGGTCCTCTATGACAGTCAGTGCCCCTCCCATTTTTCTTAATATTAAAGATATAACAGCTATTTATCACAAAATCTAAATTAAGCAATTACTAATATTAATGTATTGAGGTCAGTTGTTTTCGTCAAGAGCAAGGTCCGAAAATTGTTCGTGACTAGACAAAATTTCTGATCTTTCCTTTGAAACCTTATTTTCAAATTGAATTCAAAAATTCGTTACCTTATTAAATGTCTAACCGCTGTACAGAATCCTTTGCATTTCTGTTTAATGTGCCAAAGTTCTACATATACATAGCATATTTGCCACTGGACGTTCAACAAACAATCTTCAATGCAGGATTAATAAAAACAAAAGCTGCAATTATAATTAATTTGGGTTGATTATTGTTTGTTGCAAAAAAAATAACTTATTTAATACTTTTTATCTATTTTAAAGATCATTGGAATTTAACACATGAGTATATATATTTCATATTTAAGAATTGAATGCTTTTTTGTAAATCCATTGGGATGTAAAAGCGTTGACCGCAGTACATTTTGTATAAAGCGCGGAAGCGCTTCATTTTTAAAAATGTGCGCACGGTCAATGCTTTTACTACCCTATACTATAACTGAAAGAAGCATTCAATAATTATAATACATTTTTTCGCTATGATCATGAAGAATTAATTTTTATCATTTATTTCTTTAAATAACGTGTGCACTTTTTTGCGATAGCACCTGTCATCATGAATGTTAAACTTCATTGGGATATGAAGGTGAATTTAAGTATGACGTAAAAGCGTTACATGTATTATCCAATAAAAATAACGGATTCTCCTGAAACACCCATGAAATGTAATTATTATCACATATTTAAAGGTTCTCTGGAGGAACGTTTGGCAGTGGAAAAAGCCGATAGGGCAGCCAAACTTGGAAGGGACGTGTTTAAAGTGTCAGAGTCAACGGTATGACTGTGTTTGATATAGCTTAATATTGGTTAAAATTTATTTTGAAATTTGGTTTGCAATACCTATAATTTTATGTAGATGAATATGTAAGTGCAATTTTCTATAATTTATAATTGAAAGCACCAATTAAACCAAAACTGACATGTAAAGATAAAAATGTTTAGCAGAAGGCAACTTGAAGGATACATATCCTATGCCGTGGTCTAAATAACAAGTGCCTTGATTTTACAGAGACCATGAAAGATCTGCTTTTAACAGACACTCACTTTAAAAGATACGAGTGACGATAACCATCGAAGAGGTTCTAGATAACTGTTATATATAAGTAATTTAGATGACTTACAGGGTAAATAAATGAAATCAAATAATACGATGCAGTTATTAAAATAAATCACCGTGTATATAATCAGATGTTAGAAGCAAGTATTTTGAAAATATTAATAGTTCAAATAATGTGGATATACATGAATAAGGCCGTTAGTTTTCTCGTTTGAATTGTTTTACATTGTCATTCCGGGGCCTTTTATAGCTGACTATGCGGTATGGGCTTTACTCATTAAGGCCGAACGGTAACCTATACTTGTTGATTTCTGTATCATTTTGGTCTCTTGTGGAGAGTTGTCTCATTGGCAATCATACCACATCGTCTTTTTCTTTGGTTGTTGCTAAATAAGAATTATATACTTACAAATATGCAACTTATAATTGTTTGTTGTTGTGTGGTACTATTTACAGGATGTTTCAATGACGATTGCAAATAAAGATGGCTTTTTGGTTGGCAATGATTTTGAAGTAGAAGTTCAGGTGAAGAATATCAGATCGGAGAGAGGCCGACGAACTATTAAGCATTTACAAGTTGTTGTTGATTCTTTGAAATACACTGGTCAAAGCCGACAGAATATTGTCAAGAGATCATTTGAGAACATCAAATTAGATTTCAGTGAAGGTTAGCATTTCCTATGATATGTAGTAATTTGACTCAGTTATAATACACAAGAAACTTTTTTTGTTTTTTTTGCGGGATTTTTTTGTTTGGTTGCTATGTAAATGACTTATACTATAGATGTTAACTTAAACGTCGTTGTGCTCTGATAGAGAGTTGTCTCATTGACAATCATACCACTCTTATTTTGTGTATATATATATATATACATATTCCACGTCTTCTTTATTTCTTAATATGATTATTAGTTACCATGGTCAGTTTTGATCCCCCTAAAAAAAAAAAAAAAAAAAAAATCGAAAACAAATAACCGTTAATTTTTAGCTCACCTGGCCCATAGGGCCCATATCACTTTGCGTCCGTCGTCCGTCGTCGTCTATTAACTTTTACAAAAATCTTCTCCTCTGAAACTACTGGGCCAAATTAAACCAAACTTGGCCACAATCATCAAAAGGGTATCTAATTTTAAAAATGTGTCCGGTGACCCGGCCAACAAACCAATATGGCCGCCATGGCTAAAAATAGAACATAGGGGTAAAATATAGATTTTGGATTATATCTCTGAAACCACAGCATTAAGAGCAAATCTGACATGGGGGCAAAATTGTTTATCAGGTCAAGATCTACATCTGCCCTGAAATTTTCAGATGAATCGGACAACCCGTTGTTGGGTTGCTGCCCCTGAATTGGTAATTCTAAGGAAATTTTGACATTTTTGGTTATTATCTTGAATATTATAATAGATAGAGATAAACTGTAAACAGCAATTATGTTCAGCAAAGTAAGATCTACAAATAAGTCAACATTACCAAAATGGTCAATTGACCCCTTAAGGAGTTATTGCCCTTTATAGTCAGTTTTAACAATTTTTCGTAAATTTTTGTAATCTTTTACATAAATCTTCTCTAAAACTGTAAAATTATAAAAGACAAATTTAACCAAACTTGTCCACAATCATCATTAAGGTATCTTGTTTAAGAAATGTGTCCGATGACCCCATCCACGAACCAAGATGGCCGATATAGCTAAAAATAGTACATAGGGTAAAATGCAGTTTTTTGGCTCATATTTCTGAAACCAAAGCATTTAGAGCAAATCTTACAGGATAAAATTGTTCATAAGGGCAAGATCTATCTGCCCATAAATTTTCAGACCAATCAGGCAACCCGTTGTTGGGTTGCTGCCCCTGAATTAGTAATTTTAAGAAAATTTGGCAGCTTTTGGTTATTATCTTGAATAATTTATTATAGATAGAAATAAACTGTCAACAGCAATAATGTACAGCAAAGTACGTCCTACAAATAAGTCAACATGATCAAAATGGTCAATTGACCCCTTAAGAAGCTATTGCCCTTTAAAGTCAATATTTAACAATTTTCATAAATTTTGTAAATTTTTACAAAATATTTTCCACTGTAACTACTGGGCCAAGTTCATTATAGATAGAGATAATTATAAGCAGCAAGAATGTTCAGTAAAATAAGATCTACAAACACATCACCATCACCAAAACACAATTTTGTCATTAATCCATCTGTGTCCTTTGTTTAATATGCACAAAGACCAAGGTGAGCGACACAGGCTCTTTAGAGCCTCTAGTTATTTATGATGAACCCTTTTACATATTTTTTTTATGATAAATGCATTATGATCACGAGTCTGTCCCATTTTAAGATTCTGTGAAAACGGATGGCGAATCTTTGGTCTTACTGTTGTGGTATCTATTTAATGTGATTCAAGTACAACTTGAGTGATCGAACCATTCTAATATGCTATATTCATTATTTGAAAATATTCACATATCTATCAGTATATCGTAAAGGTGTTCAAAACTCGTTGGTAATTTATTCTGGTCATTGTAGCTAAACATTTCCAATATGAAAGTGTACGCAAGTTTCCAAAAGTTAAACCTATTTCAATTCTAAACACTATATAAAAAAATCCAACTGGCAAATATTCTTCTTCTAAGCTGGCACACAAACTGTTTGCTATTAATGGTATAACTGAAATAATTTAAAAAAAGGAATTAGAGTAATAGAGAAAACTAGTATACATATTTAACATTATAGTAAACCATAAGTATAGAGCCTTATGAGCAGGACATAAAAAAATAGCCAAAAACAAACATCCAATGAGGGTTTCATAACAAAAAGTCTCAATGGAATTAACAATGTTAAACATAATAACACAATTTGACAAGTACAATCCACACTGATCTGTGTCCACACTTGTAGTAAACAAATTATTTATTCTGTAGAGATGACAGTGACGTTTACGGTGAAAACGGACGAATTAACCTATAGGGACAACTAGTATTCGTGTTTTGCATTGTAGTAAATAATTAATATATGAGAAGCAAACATCCAATGGGAATTTAATAACAATCAGACTCATTGGAGATAACACTGCCAAACATAATAACATAAATTTAACAATTACAATCCACACTGTTCTGTGTCCACACTTGTATTTATCAAAAATATTTATTCTATAGAAAAATCAGTGACGTTTACCGTAAAGGCGGACGAATATTGGGACAAAATGTATGAGCTGTTTAGTATGCAAATAACAGCATTTGCATATATAAAAGAGACTGGCAACTATTATTTGAAAAAGGATGACTTCCGGTTAAGACGTCCAGATATACTAGTAGAGGTATATGTAATTGTTATTTTATCTTAATGTGGTAAACGAAAATCTTTAAGAACTTCATGTTTTCTTTTGAGTTGACATTTTATCAACCACGCAAAACAATATCACAATCAGAAAACTCAAGTGTTATGTAAAATAATTTGAACTTTTTTTTCAAAATAGAATAAAAATCATAATAAGAACATATATCTAATTTTTATAATTTTGTGTATGCATATTGTCAATCAAATCTTTTAATCATCTTAATCGGCCTTATGTCTTTGTAGAGATATAGAAGTTAAATGAAACATTATTATATTTTCATAGGCACCAAGGATTGTTCAGGTGAAAGATCCCTTTGAATTAAAACTTTCGTTCAAAAATACATTACCAGTTCCGCTTACAAACTGTTCTCTGCTGATTGAAGGAAATGGAATTAAACATAAAAAGACTGAGGAGAGGTAAGTATGACAAGTTAAAACTATTTGTTTTGCAACAGGAAAAAAACCACTGTACTCAGATATCGTGAGCAACTTTTTTCACAGAAAGCTAGGGAAAATCACAAGAGGAACTGTGACGTAAAGCACAAGTTTTGTTCAATTTTCAATTATACAAAGTCATGTAAAGCTAAGATCTGTGAAATACAACGTATCTCATCATTCGGTTACCTAGTATATGACTTATTATTATTAACAAAAACATTTTAACTGACAATTTTCAATAATAAGACCTCAGTTGTTAATTATTAATCAGACGCTAAAATTCCAAAAAAAAAAAAAAAAAAAAGAGAGATGCTAACAACGTGTTGTCTGTTTTAAAATACTGCGTAAAATCAATTTTTAAAGTTAGAGTACCAAGAACACCGAATGCCAAACACTCGGTCAAGACGTGAAAAGTCAAACTTTCTTAAATTTGACAAATGAATGTGTCTAATGGGTTGATTGATGTCTTGAAAACTGTATGTCCAGTAGCAAATATTTCAAGCAAATTAAGGAGGATGTCCCATCGGTTTTCAACGGTTTACCATATCAATCAATAGAGAAATTATACGAAAAAACTATAACAGATCATTGTAGACATACTTGGTTCTTGTCGAGGAACAAATCTCTTTAATCTGTTATTTCTAAATAAACTGTCCCGGGTTTGCGCCATTTTGTGTGCAATTCCGGTATTACTTTCCTCGTGAATTAACATGCAGCATATAATTATATATATATTTTTTCTTCCAAATAGTGATGTACCTCCAAAATCTGAATGGAGTACTTCTAAGACATTAGAAGCAGAAACAAGTGGTGAACTACAGATCAACGTTAGTTTTGATTGTCATGAACTGAAAGATATTGTTGGTATTGTCGTCATCAATTCTAAAGAGTGAAATATACTGTGATCTATATATAAGAATATGTATGTTCGCATCAACGCTAGCCAAGGGTAACGATCCACTTCCCTTCTCTCCATGCACCCTTGGCGGATTGAGATTGAATTTCGGAGACACAATGTGGAGAGGAGGGGAATGGATCGTAACCCTTGACTAGCGAAGATGGTATTTTCGATGAACAGACCGACTTTATTTTCCTATGTTATGTTACACCAATATAATTTATCATTGCATTTATATATATTTATATCATTTATGTCACCGTAATTTATATCATTTATGTACGTCTAATATAGAAAAGAAGATGTGGTATGATTGCCAATGAGACAAACTTATTTATTAAGGTGCAGTTTTACATAATATGTTTACCGAAGGTGAATTTTCATGTTATTTAAATATATCTTTAAGTTTCGAATTACTATTAAAATATTGAAAGCAAAATCTTCCTCGATAATGAATGAATAAACAGAATTCTAATGTTACATGCTATTTCTTGTATGATGCCTCGTCATTTATTATGACTTGTAATCTGATTTCATCAAAGAAAAGAAAAAGAAGAACAAAATAACAATATGTGTGTCACCAGTTGAACAACAACGTCTTTAAAATTTCTTTTAAAATATCACTTTAAATGGTTTTAAGTTTTTGGTAGGTTTGCGATACCCAATTATTCAATTATCAGATTTCTGTATGTTGTTTTATGACCTTTTGTTAACTTTGTTAACTTTGTTTTTTTTGTTCAATTGAGTAGAAATTGCAGTGGTAATGATAATCTGTCATATATCTGCACATGTTCGTGATAAATGTATATGATTTCTTATGGGAATTGAAGTTTAACCGGTATTTGAATAATGACAGTCATGACAGTGGTATTTAAGTTTACGAGATATTTTCTATAAATTGTACAAACACCATAAAGCTTACATTTTTATCTCATGTTTTTTCTCAATTAGCCAAAATGTCTAGCTAGCTTGATCCCAATAGCAGTATGAAGGCCTATTCCTATTCAAAAACTGGCATTAAATTGGTCAGTCATACTTAATTTATATATTATATTTTTTGTTTAAAAATACTTAAAATGTACCCAAAACCTTAAATCAAATCTTGCCCCAAAGCTTGATTTGGCATCCTGGGCAACTGAGGATATTGTAAACAGGATTTTTTTGGAATAAAAAAGTATCTTCAAAATCAAACCAAAAATGACCCCAAAATATTTTTTTGAAAAAATGTAGTTTTATATACAATATATAGCGAAAAATCTCAAGTGAAGAATACTTATGGCCACACTTTGTATTTAAAAAAAAGCTTGTTTTTCATCAACACCGGTTTGTTCCCACTCATCCAATCCACTGTATCAGAGTTACCCATGTCTCTAACAACCCCAAATAAGTTGTTTAGACACATGGTCATGATGGCTGGTCATTTATTATAACTTTTGTAATCTCATTTTATCAAAGAAAAGAAAGAAACGAAGATATTTGTATCACTAGTTGATTCCATCTGGAATAAGCAGTCGATCCAGAATAATTTCCGTTGGTTTTTTTTTTTACATAGTTTAAAGAATAAAACAAATCCGGCAGAAGCAGGGATTGCAACAACCGGGTCAGGCCCATGTTGTCGCCGGTGTATTAATAGCTACCCTAAAATAGTGATAGACAAAAGATTTAAAAAGATTTAAAAAAGAAGATGTGGTATGATTGCCAATGACACAACTCTCCAAAAGAGACCAACTGACATAGAAATTAACAACTAGTATAGGTCACCGTATGGCTTTTTACAATGAGCACAGTCCATACCGCATAGTCAGATATAAAAGGCCCCGAAATGACAAAATTAATGTAAAACAATTCAAACGAGAAAACTAACGGCATAATATATGTACAAAAAAGGAAAGATGTAAGACGCTTACTTTCATAAGCCCATTAAAGTAATATAACTTTATTTTTTTTTCAACATAATATATAGTATTTCATGTCTAAAGTTAAACACTATGTAGTACAAATTTATAACAGTATACGTTTGCCATGACTGGGTACACACCATTTTATAATCATCTTACTTCAACGTTTTACTGTTACACACGGAAAACAACACCGTTTTACAGTATATCAGAGGTGGATCCAGACATTTTGTTCAAAATGAGAGGGGGGGTTCAAAATGAGAGGGGGGGCCCAACCCATGATGAAATGGGAAGGGCCAACCATATGTTCCTATTCATACAAAATCACGTAAAATAAAAGGTGGGTTTCGTGGCGTTCCATAGGTTTCACCCCCTATCTCTTGATCCGCCACTGTATAGCGTATCAGTGGATCAAGGATGACATGCAATGCAGTTACTTTTTACTTTCTTATTATTTTAATCATAATACCTTTTATAATATAAAACTATTATAGCGTTAAAGCCATTGATTTTCCATAGAAAACCTAATTGCTAATAGATAATGATGGATATTTTATTCGAGTGTGACAACTTAAATGGAGCCAGCGATACATTACATCAATTCATCTAGCATAAACTAGATTAAATTTACTTTCGATTTTACAATTTCCATATCAATTTCATCGCGATAGATATTAGTTATGAATACAATATATGTAAAAAATAAAAACCCATCAAAGAATCTTCATCATGATAACAATTTTAACAATAGAATGTTTGTATTTTGGCATGAAATTAATTTCGAAGTATTTAATAATTTAATGATTAAAAACCAAATGCTGTACCCGAACTAGTAGAGGGTTTTGATGGGGTTCTCATATCTGTATTCTCAATTTTTATCCCGTTTTCTATATTATTTATTTATCTTGCCAATTATTCTCTAGTCGGCTATATTTTACACCTCATTATTTCTTAATCTGTATTTGTTAAATTATTTTTCTTCATTCTTTTTATTTTGACATTTTTTCTGAACTACTGATCAATTGTAAATACCATCCAGACCCTCTCAGTACTGTTTTTATGCTTTTTTTTTTTTGTTGGTTTTTGGACAATGTTGGATGCACATGTCATAGTAACGCAATATTTGAGCATGCATCTTTAGAACATAAAAACAAATATCGTAGAAATCACTTTTATTAGGGAATTTTAAGTCAATAATGATCAATAGTGACGTACTATAGACTGAAGTAAAAAAAACCCTCTAGTAAGTGTTTCTAAGAAAGATAAGATATTGTAGATTTCTTTTTTTTTTTTTTTTTTGTCTATAAGATTCATGCAAAACTTGTCTTCATGCAGAGCAGTTTAAAGTTTTCATATGAAGTACAGAACTTGTCTATATTGTTGACGACCGTACTGTGTTCGCCTATGGATGTCTTCTGTTTTCATCATCATTGCGTTGTTATGTTGCTGTCTAATAGACGCATACCAAATATATCCAATATATTATTTTAATAACCTAGAAAACAAGTTACCACCTACACTCTATTATAAGTATGTATGCATATATTAGTGCATTAAACTTTGGCTATTTATAATGTGTATACAATACATGTTATCGGTGAAATGTACTTGATATTATAATTTCCACTTATTTACTTCATTTAACAAGCTATAGAAATTAAATATTTTTATTTAAATATATGCCACGTATGCACAGTATTTATCCATATCGCTAGGAGGAGTGTGTCAAAACATTGCAATGCAAACAGGTAGCTGGAAATATATGGTTTATACCTTAATCGTAGGTGTTATGAATAAACAATACTTTAATCTATTGCACCGAATACTGTCCAACTGGTTTTTTTATGAAACAAAACAAAGACCAATAAACTATCCGTAGTTTCGTACAACATGTACAATTATATGGTAACAGTGTTATAATGTGTGGAAGTTGCTAGCCCTGTTTTATCTGTTAGTATTGTAAGATGTTGAAAATCTATTGCGTGAAAGATGCCTTTTAAAGAGAGACTCGAACATTTTGATATATGTTTATTAAACCATATACCGTCATAAGCACTTTAATACAGATATAACAATACCATACTATTTTGTTCATACTCATGATGTTGTGAAATAAAATTAACGTTTCTAAGACATGTTAATGTATACTGTTCATGATAAACAACTGAATAGTTATTTGTTTGTCATACAACCTGGTAGAGGGAATGTTCATGATTAATATCCCAAAACCAACAATAATATTAGCGGAAAAGGTGACTGCCCAAAACCAGTATGTCGTACTCAGAAGTCCAGCTTGTGGACCTGAAACAGAACAAAAGTTATGAAAACGTTGAATATTATAATATTTGTCAACAATCCAACATCGCATTGTTTTGGCATTAAAATACTCAAAGTTACAAAGTGATTTCTATTATCCGATATGAACAACTGATAAATCCGGACGTTGATTTGCTTCTATAAATAAGCAAAGCAAAATTTCAAAATACGATCCTGAAAAAAAAAAACCGATTATGTCAATAATGTGGACAAACACGTTTATAAATGGTCGAGAAACTACAATTTACACTGTATATTATGTTTAATATAAAAATAGGAAGATATTGTATAATTGCCAATGAGACAAGTCTCCACAAAAGACCAAAGTAAATGTCAAAGAAACTAATAGCAGTTACTATAGGTCATCGTACGATCTTCAACAACGAGCAAAGCCAATACATCATAGTCAGCTTTAAAACGTCAAAAAATAAAATTAACAGAAAACATACCTTACACAGCAACAAACGAAAACCATTGAGTTACAGGCTTACTTGGGGTGGGCGGGGATAAACTAGCTAGTTGGTGCTAACCATCCCCCTTACATGGGACAGTGGTGCAACAGTATAACATAAAATAAGAACAAACTATAAACATCAGCAGAAAAGGCTTAACTAATCAGATGGATACAAATAAAAAAAAAACGTCTAACAAAAACACAGAGTTGACGTAGACGGGTACTTATACATGTAATCCACACAACTGAAAAACAGATCTGAGAGGACTCGCAGTTCCTTTCAGCTAGTTCAAACCCAATAACAACTAATGAAAAATTCATGCATCTAAGACTATAAATCATTTTATTAGAAAGCAAAAAAGAATTTATTATCATACCATCTCCTTTTTATCTTCCCATTTTAAAAACTACAGACTGTAGACCAAAGTAATTTTATGACAAAGTTTCAGTATATTACTTGCAGTAATGATTCTGGCTGGTTTTGACAAATTCTGCTGAATGATTGTTAGATTCAAATATGTTACCCAAAACAGTAATTTTGTCAAATTAGGTGCGATTGTGTGTCTTCTAAGTTCGAGTTAGTTCCTACTGTTTTTGTTTTTAAACTGTAAATTAAAAATTATTAAGTTTGTTATTCCATAACTGTCGGAAAAAACTAAAAAATAAATAAATCTAAATATAGTGTACCATAAAAGGTGGTAATCCTTTGTTTTGTGTTAGTCAACTGCATGAATAGGGATTTTGTTTCATAATTTAATAAATCAAATACCACTTTTCAATTATACTAGGTTCCCGAGTACCCAAATGTTTCCTTAAATGTAAAGAATATTTAAACAATCTGCCAGGGGACACCGTTCTGCATTTCTGCAGAGAATATTTTATAAGCTGTGCAATGAATAAATTAAGAAGATGAAATAGTAATACTAAACTCAAAAGAGGTCATTATACTTTCTTGTTTCATAATAGTTTGTATTTATTGTTTTAGACTCCTTGTGTTATTTGACATAAGGGCATCGTCTTTATATCTGTTTCCATTTTAACAGTATTTTAAAAAGTAAAAGCACCTCCACTCCACCCATCAAAAGTAAATATTTGTCAGTTAGTGCAAACACTAGCAGTAATAACTACTTTAAAAAGTACACTTGTACTCTCAATGTAAAGAAATAAGAGGACCTTGTATAGCTCATTAGGAGTCTCCAAGAAAGCAACCCAACTAACTATATACAAACAAATGTCACTATGAGGAAAATATCTATCAGTATCTAGCATATGTTTTCTGTATTTAATCACATGCTTATTGATTTTACCTGTCGATTTAACTTTTTTAATGCTCATGTAAGCAAAACCAATTTCTATACCAAAGTAAAAATAAATTAATACTTTAAAAATAGAATTCAATTTTATTCAACCCAATATATCTGAAGTGTATCCGTCTATCCGTAAAGTGATGCCAGTCTCTACGGAAACCGTATGTCAACAAAATAGAACAACAAGCAATTGATAGTTGGGTAAAAATTTAAGAGGACTGCTTCATTTCCAAATCAATGTGAGTCAATTTTACTTTATTTTTTAGTCGGTATATATTCGATCTAAATAAGACATTTAAGAAATGTTAACAAAGACTTATTGTAAATTGATTATTTTTTTAAATCTACGGCATATTGAATTATTGAATTTATAACTGCTTATTTATATCTTTACAACGAAGTCAAGGTCTTGTTTAAAAATCTGCTTACTAGAACAAAATAACAAATAAATATAAGCATAAACCATGACCAGGTTATTGCAGTATAGATTATAATTAGTGATTATTAAGAAATTAAACATAACAGAGGGGAAAATATACTATATATACTTAGTATTTCTTACTCAATCATTTGCCGCCTCTTGAAAGTACATGTTTTTCATTGATACCAAGTTTGTGATCCTATAATGCTATTTGTTGTTTTCAATTAACCTTACAATGTTAGTGATTAATTTATTGTTGTTTGATTTACGTCCAGTGGCACATATTTCATACATGTTCATGACGAAACACACAAGTAAATCTATCATCATTATATGAAATGAACTGTTTGAAAGAAACGAAATCGCTTCAAAATAAATGTCATAATAACATGTCGCAAAACTAATTTTTTACGAATCATAAATTTAAGTTCAATAATTAAAGAAAGAAAAGAGCATTGCATATTATTAGATTAAAGATTAAGATTAAAACCTTTTTGAATTTAAACTAAGTTAGAATTAACAATTTAAAATAATCTCTCAGTTGAAAAGGGACATAAGAATAGCTAATAATATTTTTTTTCTCAGAACAGTTATAGCAGGCATAAAATCAAGAAAAATATTTATTTTTTGACTTTGTTTTATAATCGTATGCTTCTTCATTCAGATGTATAAGAGAAGGATGAAAGACAAGAGGGGAAAGCGCTCCCCACAAAGAAGGAGACGTAAAAATCATGAAAGAGATGCTAAATATTCCTCAAGTAACTGCAGAGTAGTATGTTATGGGCCACCTAAAGATAAAGTATGTGGTTGGGAAAGGAACAAAAGGCGGTGCAGACGTCGATCTGGATCACGTGGGCGCCACAGAAGCGGTAGTCGTCATAGGAGTGGAAGTCGTCACAGGAGTGGAAGTCGTAAGAGACATGGAAGTCGTCACAGAAGTGGAAGTCGTAAGAGACATGGAAGTCGTCACAGAAGTGGAAGTCGTCACAGGAGTGGAAGTCGTCATAGAAGTGGAAGTCGTCACAGAAGTGGGAGTCGTCACAGAAGTGGAAGTCGGGGCCGAAGAAGCAAAAGTCCACCTGAAAAAATACCAATAATAGACCAAAAACCCGTTGTACAAGATGAGGAAGGTACTAGCTGAATACAAATACAGTCAACCCTGTTTTAAGAGACCCTTTAAAGGAGAGCAAAAAAGTGGTCTCCTAAGACAGGTGTTTTTTTTAATACAGGTTAAATTTATATGAAATAACATACAGAGCCTGAGGGGACCTAAAATTAGTGGTCTTTTAAGACGGGTTTTTGCTAAATACCGGTGGTATCTTAAGCATGTTTGACTGTATATTTTTTACCAAAAAATAATGCAAGCGTTTGAATAATTAGTATATATTAAAAAAAGAAGTTTCAGTTTGATTGCCAATCAGACAACTATCCACCAGAGACCAACTTACGTAGATGTTAGTAAGTAAGGACCACCACAGAGCCATCATCAACTATTCAAACCCATATCACACAGCTAGCTTGCTTTCTTAACAACATCTATACTATTAATCGTACCTGGCGTTTTTTAACCGACCAAACCAACTTTGATATTAGCAGGAAAATTAAAACAACCATAAAAAAAACCCGGTACAGTAGAACCTTTATCAACAATCCAGTCAATACGTGCCGAATTTATTTAAGAATTATGATCTTTAAAAGAAAATCTATAATCATAGTTCGGCGAATATGTACTGATGACAAACACACAAAAGGGTAAGACAAACATACAGAAAACACCATTGAAACCTAGGCTTAATAAATTAATCTTAGCAAAACAAAACCTAAGTTGAACTTAGATCACAACTTTCTCCTTATTTTGTTTTACAGAGGAAGTCAACAAACGTTTCCACGTTCTTGGTATCGATTTCAACATTCCTCTCAACACCAAGAATCACCACACAGACAAATTCGAATGCACCGAGGAAAGAGTAAGAGAGGGCGATAGCAAAAAACTTCCAGCTGAGTTGGTTGTCCGTAGGGGTCAGTCCTTCACATTGACCATTACTTTTGACAGAGAATATGACAAGAAGGAGAACGATTTAGAGTTCTGTTTCACAACTGGTAAGCTTCTGAAAAAATATTGATATAATAGAAACACTTCATGCAACCTACATATTTGGTGTATTTGGCATTGTCGGTCCTCAATGGTCTTCAATTTTGTACTTAAAGTTTATTTGGTCTTTTTCTGTAACTTTTTTTTTATTCGATCGTCACTGATGAGTCTTTTGTTGACGAAACGTGCGTTTGTCACACAAAGTTGTAAGCCTGGTATCTATGATGTGTTTAAAGCCTTGAAATTATGTACCGTTTTCAATTCACTCTCTGATAGAGGTATTTAAAAAGGAGTCTGATTTTATTTCCCAAATAGTGTGGATATGATAATAATGTTCATGCTTAAATATTCGGACAGTATTGTATATATATATGTAAATAACAGTAAGTTAAAAGGAGCAAGACACAGAGCACCAATTACCCCGCCTTTCTACTTTTAAAGCTTTCTGTGTACTGATGGACGTGGTGCAAAACTAGGACAAGATCTACAAATTAGGTCAATACGTCGGATTTCATCAAATGAATCCCTTTAGGAAACTAAGCTCTTGATTATTTTTGCGGCAATTCTACAAGAGAGACTTTTAGATTTACAAAAATGATCAGTAGAATATGATCTTAGACAAATGTTCTAAATCAACAGTCGATCCCTTCTAGGAGTTAAAGAAACTGCCCTTGAATAAAGACTTTTTTTTATTGTGTGTTTGCTAAATATGCAGTAGATAGTGATATCCTATAGATAGCAACAATGATAAAAGGTTACGAAACAATAATTCAACTTAAACAAAATCATCAATTGACTCTAAACAGTTTTTTTTTTACCTTAAATTCTATAATAAAAAGAAAATACAGCAAACAACAATAATCAGGTAACTAATTGTAGATAGCGTGCCGCTTTCAGCTAATCTTATTACAGTCCAAATATATGAAAACAGAACGTTAAATGATTTCATGCGCAAAAATCCATGTGCATACATGTAAAGAATAAACAAAAACCTACACAAAAATGAAACAATACCAAAAAGTTTTACCCTTACAATCAGAATTCATAAACTGCACGAAAATAGTGTTTTAATATTTGCAGTACAAATTCTTATTTCTTTAAACAAATACAAATGCTATGTAGCATAATGATGTCAAAGCTTAATGTCGTTCTCTTTTATAGGATCTAGACCGAAACCACCGAAAGGTACAGCTGTTGAATTCGATATGGACGAAGATGCCAATGGTACCGGTCATCATTCCGAATGGTATGCGAAGATGGTTGAGAAAAAGAATAACACAATCAAAGTAGAGATTACTCCTGCATGCAACTGTATCATTGGTGAATGGGAATTCTCCATTCTGACGTCATCGAAAATCCAAGCTGAAGATGACCCTTTGTTATTCAAGTATACAAGTGGCAGCGATATAACTATTTTATTGAATCCATGGTGTGAACGTAAGTAATAATAGCATACTACATGTAAGTAAACCAGGACATGCACATGCCACAATTATGCAAAGGAAGTTCAAAAGTGAAATACCATAAACAAATGTTACATGTGTATTACAAAGTGTATCTTTAAATACTGATTTGACAATACTGAAATATATAGTCTTTAAAACCATCTGACGCGTTAATTTATTCATGGTATCAAAAGTTATGAAAACGTTGTCTATTATAGATGATGAGTGCTACCTAGCAACAACAAGTCTTTTAAATGAGTATGTTTTAAATGACACTGGAGCAGTTTTTCAAGGCAACTACAAACAAATCAACGCAAAAGTTTGGAACTTTGCGCAGGTATTATTTTCATTTAAAATACTAGTATTATAGCATTACTTATTTATTGTATCAACTGCGTTAAAACGATAAAATACTCACAAATCTACTTAGAAGATACAACTCAAGGTAAAACAAAAAAGATTTTGGGAATCACACGAAGAAGAGCGATTCCGGATGCGTCGACAGTATTAGGGTCTCTTGCTATCCATGCAACTCCCGAAATTCGAAAACAAATACTTGTCAAAATGTCACAATCGGCAAAATGAC
Source organism: Mytilus galloprovincialis (assembly GCA_037788925.1). Classification (NCBI taxonomy): domain Eukaryota; kingdom Metazoa; phylum Mollusca; class Bivalvia; order Mytilida; family Mytilidae; genus Mytilus; species Mytilus galloprovincialis. Next base: position 63,026,164 of record CM075333.1, read on the forward strand.
ACAATCTGTATTTTCAGATCGGGCGACTATCCCGGTATCAAGAGATATAAGACAGCGAAACACGTGATTTTTGTGTTGGGAAGTACATTCTCTTGTATACTTTAGAAGTTAAAACATCTTTAAAATTATCTACGATTGTCCGATTTTACAAAAAGTAAAATATAACAACACATTTCCTTCCATAAGCAATAATGCTCATGTTCTTTTTAATCGATTTCTAGTTTGTATGCGGAAAAGTGAAAGATAATTTGAAGGAAGCAACAACAACAAAAAACACAGCCAAAACAAAAGTATCATGAAACAAAAAGACAAAAATTGTCAGCATCGCCCTAAAAAACGGGAACGCCTTCAGGGTCACATGGAGGAACAGAAGATTTGGAGTGGCCATATACATACGAATTCAAAAAGATAATTTGATGATTGAAAACTGAAAGTTGATGTGTCATTTTTCAAGGAATTGTTCATAATATATATGTAATATGTTTTATTGTAGTTTGAAAATAAGGTTTTGGAGATAAGTTTGGACCTTTTACTGGAACATTTTGGAGGTCAGCCAACAATTGATATGAGCGACCCAATTAAGCTGTCAAGAGCTATTACAGAAGTCGTAAGTTTTAAATATGTTATACATTTGAGAAAAAAATGAAAAATTGTACAAGCATCAGGAATTCAAAAATCTTAGTAAACCTTTTAAGTGTCAGCCTTCAGAGTGTTTAATGACAATCTGTATACAGAGGACGTTGACCAGTATATACGTGAATCTATATATAGATGTTCCGTTCACTCATTGAAATACTTGACCAACGATCTATGTATAAAAAATAAATAAAAAAATTAATTAACCTCACACGTTTACCCCTGGTACATTCTGTATTTGCACGTCCAAAGTCAAGAGCATGTAATTCACTGAGCGGCAACCGTTTGTTGCTGTATACCATATGTTTCCATATTTAATTTTAATTTCATGTTTTGTTCTGAAATATAAACTGTAAGTTTTCTCGTTTGAATTGTTTTACAATTGTCACAAAATCATATCAATTACCTTATGCTAAAAATGAACTATCTAAATGCCAAAAAAAAAAAAAAGGCGCAAGCAAGAGACAACCGTGCAATACGATCATGGTAGTCAAGGTTGTTAAAGACAACCTTCATCATCATCATTTCGGGGCATTATATAGCTTACTAATCAGTATGGATTTTTGCTTATTGTTGAAGTCCGTACAGTAAACTATAGTTGTTAATTTCTATTCATTTGGTCTCTGGTGGAGAATTGTCACATTGGTAATCATATCACATCTTATTTTTACACTACGTGGACATCTATTTCAATGGAAAAAAAGTTTGCATATTAAAGATTTTATATTTGCTTTTGTATTTCTTTTATTTTACATAGATAGATTGATTGATTTGCCTGTTCAATAATCCTCTCATATATTTACGATTTACGGTTCCTCGAGTAAAATTAAAAAAAAAAAAGTATTTAATACTTTTATTCGACGTTCTTAGTCTGATATATATATATAAAATATAAACTCCACTTAACGGATCATAATTCATATTCCTTTTGAAGGTAAATGCAAATGATGGTGGCGTTCTGATTGGAAATTGGAGCGGAAAATATGAGGATGGAGTTTCACCAACCATGTGGTCTAGCAGTGAAAGTATTCTCAACAAATATGACGAGACTAAGGAGAGTGTCAAATACGGACAGTGTTGGGTTTTCTCAGCCATAACCACAACTGGTTAGTATATCTGTTAACTTGTTTGTATATTTCCTACTACACTACTCCCTATGTCATTTGTAAAACATTGATGAAAATCCATGCAAATTATTTTTTACACACTAAAAGTATTGGCTCCTAATTTTTTTGGATGATTATAAAATATAATTTTATTTTTTCTATTAGTATTTCAAAAGCAGCAGTAGCGTATGTAACTCAATTACAAGAATGTATTGTATGTTTAAAAGCATTTAAACATATAATTTGATACACAAGACGATAATGTTCCATTTATGTGAAATGTTGATTCATTATATTTTAGTATGTCGAGCACTAGGACTGCCATGTCGGAGTGTTACAAATTTTAGTTCGGCCCACGACTCAGATGGGAGTGTAGCTATTGATGAAGAATATGAAAAAGATAAAAAGACTGGAAAACTTAAAAGACTTAAAACTGGAGATTCAGTATGGTACGTTTCTTTGGCTTAGACAAACATACACACTAGTTACGTAAGAGATACAAATTTGCTTACAACAGAAAAACGCATGGAATCTTGAAGGAAAAACAACTGAGGACAAATTAAAATCACTCATTGACCTACATAAAATAAGTTTGATTCATATGTATTGGAATGTGTATTTAATTTTGTCTTAATTATATCTAGTCCAGTCCTTTCGCTTAAATTAACCGAACAAAGCGTTTGGAGCAGTGCAACTGTCTCATTTTCTTAGATTGTTATGATACGGATACTCAGGAAACTATCCCACAGAAATAGTTAACCTTCGTAACTGTGCAGCGGTTAAGACAACACTCTGGATTTCCCGGTATTATTCCAGTCAACAGTCCATTAACCGTCACTCAAACATTAAATTGTTGTGATAATGAAGTATAACAATATATTTGAATGCACACCTAATTTTTTTCAGGAATTTCCATGTATGGAATGAGTGTTGGATGACACGAAATGATCTTGGGAATGGTTATGATGGTTGGCAAGTCATTGATGCAACACCACAAGAAGTTAGTGGAGGTAATTTTTAAATATATTAACTGTTAATTTGATTGCATACATTTATACAATGCCGGTTACCAGAAATTGAAATTAGAAAAAAAAAACGATTTCCAGATTCTGATGTATTTATCATAAGAATTCGAACAGATTATTGTGACAATAATTTGAGATGGAATCCGTGTTAAGACTACCAAAATGTTGAACATTTTGTTTTCTCTTTGGAATTTAAATGTTTTACTTTAATGCAGAGTTGTCGTTCTTTAATACGGAGTTGTCGTTTTCCAACAGGTGTTTATAGATGTGGACCTGCTCCAGTTACTGCAATAAAGCGAGGAGAACTTGGCAGAATGCAGTATGACCTACCATTTGTATTTGCTGAAGTCAATGCTGATGTTATTAAATGGGTTAAACTTTCATCATCGAAATGGGAAAAACTTGATGTAGACACATCTAGGTAGATATATATATATCTGTTTCGCTTGCTTAAATAGTTTAACGTATCAAGAGAGGTTAAGCTGACAGTCTTCAAAAATACAGAAGCAATTAATTGGGGAAAGTTGCCTGATTTTGCTTTTGTGCATCTAGCTTTCAAAATTTGTTAGTGTTGATATCATTTCGATCAAATAAAGGTTTTGATATATCCCAGTGCCTTCAAACGGGAAGACACATTGTATAGAATGTCTGTCGAGTATATTTTAAAAAACTTTTATAGATAGGGTTATTGGTCAACTCTAATTTGGCCACAAAACAACCTACAGTTATTAAATCAACAGTTTTAACTAAAAGATCATATCACAACGTTACATACAAATTAAAAAGATATTTACAACACAGCCGTGGTAAATAATCGGACGGTATTACATCCTCACTTTTGATTTCAGAGTTGGTAAAAATATAAGTACGAAAGAGCCAGATGGTAAACCATACGATAAAAATCAGTCACTGTTCCCATGGAATTGGGGTAAAGATGATGGACGTCTTGATATAACACATGAATATAAATACAAAGAAGGTACGTTTATAATTTTATTTATATTTTGTCAAATACTAGAAAAAAAGTAAATTATAAGTATATTGCGAGACGGGTGATACGTAACAGAATTTACCACTCACCATTCATGACGGCCGCCAATATAGGTATTGCCAAAATGTTTGTAGTTGTCTTAGTGGAGAAGTTATGCATTTTTTGTTAAAAAGACAGACATCGTTTGTTTCAACAATCTTGCAGCTGATTCATATTTTTATAAGAATTTGAAAGTGTTTTTTTTCAAAACCGATTGCCTTTTTGCGTTCTGTTTTATTTATGTTTAGGGTTTTGTGTGATTCAATTGCTTCATCATCATTTTGAATGATGCAACACATTTTAAAGTAATACATGTGTGAATCGAAATATGCATTTACCATTGAGAAGATATAATGCATTTTTCTTGTTATTTACTTTTTAAGTTGGTGCACATTTCTTAAACTAAAACTCATAGATCAACGTTGGTTATCTCACCGAGATTTATTTTCTCGCTTGAGCCGGTCAATTTCATGTCAATTTCATCAGCAACGCCACTTGGCTCCCTAGTTTCTGGCGATAATTTTCTATCTCAAGCGAGTAGGATAATATGAAAATTTTCACCAAAAAAAGACCAAAGGAAAAATGCATAAACTAGCGATAATAAGTTGTATTCAACGATTTGACTCTTTAGGATGTTGTTAAATGCTCAATGAAATATATATATATATCTCCCCATCTTTCTTTCTTTCTTTCTTTCTTTCTTTCTTTCTTTCTATATGTTTATTTTAAATTTTGTCATGTCGGGACTATTGTAGCTCGTTGTGCGATATCAGTTTGGCTCATTGGTTAAGGTGCATACGGTGATCGATAATTGAAAACATCTACTTCATTGGTATTTTGGGGTATTATCTCTTTGGCAATCATACCCCATTCACTTATTGTACATTGCAGTGTATATTAGACAATGCAGATGTCTACATCGAATTAGCTAGAGTTGTTCCCCTATTTTTTTACACAATGATTTTACCCTAAAAAAAATAATATATTCATTGTAGAAATGAGGTTAATCAACGGTAAACGTTGCATTTGGCAGAACAACAGGGTAGAGAAGCATATTTTTATTTTTTAATTCCACTGAAGTATGGTTAGTTGATTGTTGATTTTACTGAACGTCCAAACAAAGAACTGTAAAATGTATATTTAACTGTTATAAAATAAGGAAATGAATGATTGCTAACAAGTCCATATCATTCCCTAACACAGAAATGTCTTACAAATGCGAATCAACTATCTATCTTATGCTATTGCAAAGTAATATGGTAAATATGTGTTGTGTCAACAGGAACTTTAGAAGAAAGGCTAGCAGTGCAAAATGCTGGTAAAGCATCGAAGAAAGTACGACAAGTTGACGAAGCTGAACATATGGTAATTTAAGCAAGAAGAATAATTCAGACGCGCATTTCGTCTACATATAACTCATCAGTGACTCTCAGATCAAAATAGTTTGCAAGCCAAACAAGAACAACATTGAAGAGCATGGATGACCCAAAATTCCCAAATGTTGTGCAAATTACGTCTGAGGTTACCTTGGCCTTGGTTAAGAAAATCATTAATATTTCGAATATTTAGTACCAACATTAAATTTATAAAAATGACCATATAATTGATATTCATGTCAACATCGAATTCAAAGTGCTGACTACATATCAGATTTACCTTGTGTACCGTGTTTACTTGAAAATTTAAACAGGATAACAGATGTGTCGTGTTTTGTGATAGGATATCTGTAAATTGTATGCAAACTGCCGAAATAAATAGTACGTTTTCAGTTTTTAACAATTAGGACACAAATAACATCATCTTTTAAAATAACACTTATGCCCGCGTCACACTGTCCCGATTTTTATATACGATGGACACCCGAATGCGAAAATTGTAAGTTCGTACGAAGTTGGTCCCGATCTCGTTAAAATACCAAAAAGTGACCGAAGCAAGTACGATGAATAACGAAGTCTATACGATGGTGCCGAAATTATATACGATAGCAAAAGATGGACATACGAAGGTTAACCGAAGACGGGTATTTAAGCTCCATATCTCAGCCGAAGCCTACACGATGGATCACGAAGGCTACACGATGGATTACGATAATGGCGCGATGGCCATACGATGTCTAAAAGATACGAACAGAATTTAGATAACATATCGTTTCTGTACAAGTCTGCCATGCATGGCGGGAAATCGATCATTTTGTCTAATTCTTATCAAACTTAGTTTATTATCCCCTCGCCTACTACATGTAAGTTGCGTGTAGATAAAATTGTTATGGACACTCTAGAACCAAAATGCTCAAAACTTGGTATGGTGTTACTCGTTAAGAATATCTTAAGCGCTATTGACTTTAAAGTTCAAAGGTCAAGGTCACAGTGGCAGTTGTAATACAAGGCAATATCACCATTGTGGACAATCTAAAATTAATATGCTTCAAAAGATTTTAACTACATTTGGTATATTGTTCCTCCTTGTAATGATCTGACATTTTTTACGTTCAAGGCCAAAGGTCAAGGTCATGCAGATGGACTTGTTTTTTCTCCTTGAAATAGCATAATACACAGAAAATTGGTTGCTCATATTTTTACCTGCTGGTTCTAAAGACAATATTAAAGGTATTTCCAGTTACTGAATGTTTTGGTTGATTTCTAAAAAAATAGTTTATGTATCAAATATGCATATTTAATTTACCATTTCTGCATGTGTCATATACAAATATAGTGTCCATATTTGTCCCCAATATGTTACATACGAGGGGATGCCACGCTCGGCATTGCCTTGTTTGAACTGTAAAATGTGTGCACTAGTCTGAATAATCACCCATAATTATACCCCCGCTTTAAAAAAAGGGGGGTATACTGTTTTACCTCTGTCTGTCCTTCCGTCAGTCCGTCAGTCCGTCAGTCAGTCCGTCCGTCCCATGAACATTTTTCGTCGCATTTTTCTCAGGAACTACAATACAAGGATTTCTGAAATTTGGTTTCAGGGTTTATCTAAGTCAGCTATACCGTGTGATGCGTTTTCAGATCGATCACTTGACAACTTCCTGTTTACCGAACACTTGTATGATTTTACACATGATAGCCAAGTTGAAAATTTCCGTCACATTTTTCTCAGGAACTACAATACAAGGATTTCTGAAATTTGGTTTCAGGATTTATATAAGTCAGCTATACCGTGTGATGCGTTTTCAGATTCATCACTCGACAACTTCCTGTTTACCGAACACTTGCATATTTTTACACTATTAATATTATCCACTTGCGGCGGGGGTATCATCAGTGAGCAGTAGCTCGCAGTTTCACTTGTTATGCCCATGTTTACTGATCTATCTTAAAGGTAAGGTAATGGGTTCGTTGATCCCTTTTATTCAAAAAGAGCTCTTTCCAGGAGAATATCATAATAATATAGACAAAAGGAAGGATGTGGGGAAAGCAACAAATGCGGCAAAATATGACATATAGAAAACAAAATGGTTATGGAGTAAACATTCGTGCGACAACAACTCAGACAATACATAAAAAATCAGAATAATGAAGAAAAAGTTGGTTTCCCTATATACGTGTACCTGCAGTGTTGGTGTACGAGGCGCGTTTATGATTTTCATTATGTTACTTGATATGAAAAATTGACAAAAAATAATATTTTACTTGTAAAAGTAAATCCTGAGCCTGTAATAGCTGCTCTTCTTGTTCCATTTGAATTAATAGAAACAACGCTGTCGCCTTTCTTGTTCTCATAGAATCATATGATATGATCTCCATGTTTTGTGAACGTCTTTCTTAACTGTCGTATTAGACTGACCAGTGCATATCGCGCATGGCACTTCAAATGAATTTTAGCGCGAAAATTAACTTACATTTAGCTGGATTTATTGCCGTCGTAGTTCCATCTTGTCGCCTTCGTACTTTTATTCGATGGCAACACGGCGGGATTACGAGGTCTTCACGAAGTCGTGTTGCCATCGTAAGACCTTCGGGTATGTTCGTGATTCATTCGTGTAGACATCGTAATGTCAAAACTGCACGATGGAAACGATGGAAACACGAATGCAATACGATGTGCAAAGATGCATTCCCGGTGACATTACGATGGTGAGGATGGTGATACGAACTCAATACGAACCCTCAACATCGGACGCACCTTCGGGGATTTTTTAACATGTTAAAAAATTTAGAACCCTTCCCGAAGTTGTCCCCGAAGGCTAGAAAAAGTGGCCGATGGTTCTACGATAGTTAAAGATGGCACTACGAATAGCCCGATCTGGATACGATCAGTCCCGATTTTGAAAATTTCCATTATCGTGTTGCCATCGGCGTAAAAATCGGGACAGTGTGACGCGGGCATTAAAATTTGCAGGATGTGGTGATGGATATTGTTGGTAATGACGGTATTTTACTCGGAAGCAATTTTGACGTGGAGGTCAAAGTAAAAAACCAATCGAAAGATCATAAAGTACGGACCATCACGGTCCTGGATATAGGTGTAGAACCAAAGCTCTATACTGGTGAAACTGGTGACGAATTTGCTGAAAAGCGGTACAATGACATCCGATTGAAATATGAAGAAGGTATTTCATTTGGTAGCTCCTTTTAAATTTACTCGTATGTTGTATATTTTACATATAAAAGTGCAAAACTATAAAAAAAAAAAAAAAAAAAAAAAAAAAATGCTCAAAAATTTGAGGAGATGTTTATGATGAAGTATACACATTCCTGTAAACCCAACGTTTTAAGATTTTCAGTCAATCATGGTTGTCACAAGACACGCCATTTTTAGCGTAGTCATTCATTTAGTCATGAAAAATAATTTCCCATACTTCCTGCTTTAATATAGGAATCATTTAGTATATTTTATTATAGCTTGATATCATTTGTGATTTAGAACGATATATGTGGTAAATAAAACTCCAATACTTTTTGAAGATATCTTAATCTGATGTTATAAATATTTTTAGTTCTTGTAAAAGCGACCTGTTCTTGATATATGTATACATGTATGATGTTCGACAACGCTTTGGTTTCTTTTGAAATAAACATCACAATTATGAAAGTTCAGTGATATAATTTACCCCAATATTTAATAAATGCATGAGTGGACGTTTTTTTAGAGGAAACATTTAAGTTTACACTGAAACCCGATGACTATCTAGACCATCTCGAAGAGCAATATATGATGAATATAACTGCTACGGCTCAAGTCAAAGAGACTGGCAAAGTACATATCAAAGAGGAGGACTACAGACTTAGGAGACCAGATATAGAAGTTGAGGTAATAATAAACGAAGTAACATTTGCGAAATAAAATATTTGTTAATATACAAGAAAGTCTTGTACACACAAAAATATTAAACTATGATAAGAATACAAACTATAAGCATGCTAAAGTTACAATAAAATGTAAGCATTGTATTTGGTGAATTTATATTACAAAGAAGGTAACGTTTACTGGTTAAATTTTGAAGGTTACGACATTTTCAATGATTGAGTAACACACAAGAGATAATTCCTACAATGGAGATTCTATCAACGAAATCTATTTTAATAGAAATAGTTGACATAATATGTACTTAATTTTACTTTTACTAAAAAACATTAAATGTATTTTAGGCTCCAAAGTCTGGAAAAAGATATAAACCGTTTGAAATAAACGTGTCTCTGAAAAATCCATTATCTAAACCAATGACGAAATGTGTTGTTCATGTTGAAGCTAACGGTATAGTGAACGTAGAGGAAAAAATCAGGTAAACTTGAACATACGTATTTGTCAATTATTGTTGGATTTACACCGGTTCTTACCATTGTGATATCTTGATAAACCACACAGTGATTACCACTGATTTACCTATTTTCCATTCATCATTACACATTTTACTACTTTTCCCGAGGTCTACAATATTTTATCCTCCTTCAGCAGTTGAATTATAAAAATTTAAATTGTTCGGTTAACCTCGTAATTAGATATTAAAACATTAAACGTTCTAGAGTGAATAGATATCGTAACTAACGAAGTGCTGTTGTCGAATCTTTATATATTAATAGATTTATCATTGAACAGCCTTGATAAAGGATCTGCCGAAGAGACAACAATCACCAAAGACCACGGGTCTTCAACGCAGTGAAAAAATACCGCAACCAAGGACAGGCTTAAGCTAGCCCCCTTAACAATACACCTTATCGCTAATCCCGGCTGACCCGGCCGCTTGACCTTTTGACGCATACAACAATCACTTTTCCATTGTGGCGTCAGATATTTTGTTTTATGACGTCAAAATTTTACGGGAACCTGTGTGATATCCAGTAATGGGGGACAAATAGCGATAAGGTGTATAATGTATACTTGGTATTGATATGGAAACACAATATACTCCAAATCTTATTAATGAATCAAGATTACAATAACAAATAATACTAAAAAAGGCTAAAAGATCATGATTTGGGGCAGGCATAAAATTCGGGCGTGGCTTCACATATTTTGTGTGAAATCAAACTTCCATCTGTATCTTTAGTCAATGGTGAATAAACAAACACTTAGAAATAAGTGCAGTCAATGGGTTTTGGTATCCGTATATTCAATGGAAGGCTCAAAGACTGGCATCCAGAATATAATTAGGCATCCGATATAAGTACATTTTGTATATTGCTATAACAAGCACACTGTTTTACTTCATTTAAATTTACATTTTTCAAAAAATTATATCTGAATGACAAAGAAAACTTTCAACTGTCTTTCTGTGACATATTTTATCTAAGCTTCCCTTTACGTAAATTATTTACCGTAGATAATTTTCTTTTATCGATGTTCGTCCTTGGGTTATAAATAGTGAAAAGCTTCATACTAATTAAATAAATGGACAACATCAAGTCCTTTTTTAAACGAAAGTGGAAATTGTACCAAAATTTGAGTTCATCTAATTGTATGATGCAAAAATATATTTCTCTTTGTAACATTCAGTCACAGATACATTTCAACAACGTCCTTGTGTTTGTTTAACTGTTCCGAGATGTTAAACAAAACGTGAACTTTTAGACGAATGGTTGTTGGCACCAAAAGCTTTATGTGCTATAACCAATTGAAAACAACCAACCCGTTTTATAATTTATTGCGTCCGAAGCGCTTTTCTGGATTTACCTTCATCAGGAACTCTCAGAGCCAAACATTTGAAATCCGAAGATGTATAAGTACCGAAACCGTCGAAGAGCTATATGTCAAAAAAACCTAAAATAAAAAGCCAAATTCACCTAAAGCCAACTTTGCCTGATGGAGTTGAAACCTCAGTTTCTAAATAATTGATAAATTTATAAACGGGCAATTTTAATTAAGTTTGTTAAATCATGTCAGTTCCGAAATAGTGACTACTGAGCTGAAGATACCATCGGGAACTGACAGTCCATCAGCAGAGGTATCGACCCAGTGATGTAAAAATTGAAAACAACACATTTAATAATTTATTGCGTCCGAAGCGCTCTGCTATAAACGTTGCTGTTTTACACATACACAATTGTTGTTGTATCAGCATATATTGGCTCTTATATGCCTCTTCCAGGAGAAGAAACTACATTCTGCACCAAGTGCCTAAAAATACCACCCATGAAGGCTACGATTTATCAATTATGCATATTCTATACACCTGTGTCTTTATATGATTGTATTTTCACATTTGTTCATGTTTAGTTCTATTTCATTTTATGTTCTAGCGACATTCCTGGAAATTCAACATGGAAGCACTCAATTACAATAAAGGCCAAAAGGTATGGAAGGATAACCATGAACGTCACTTTGGATTGTGTGGAGATCAAAGATATTACTGGCTACGCAAATATTGAAATTGAGCCATAAAGTTGAAAATTGTATTTTAAAGTTAGAAGTATTTGTTTAATTTTAAATTTAGTTGCCTTTAATGCAAATATAAAACACTTGCTTTCATTATAGAAACTAATGTTACAGTAGTGATTTCTTTTATTTGAGGTAGTCTTCCTCTTTGAAATAGGATACGATGCTTAATTAATACTGTGATGGACTATATTTAAAAATTGCCAGGATAGAAAGAGGTATAATTATTATTATTGCAACATGAACTTATACATTCATTTTTACATCTAAATTATTAAAAGTTTAATTTAAAGCAATATGACTTAATAGAAAACAGCTTACAACGATACCACAGATCCAGGGTTAAGCAGCGAATTACATTGACATGATGATTAAAAGATGTTTTTCTCTCATTATAGAAAAGAAATTGTCATTTAATGTAAACCTAACTAAGATAACAGCAACGCGCTTATTCAGAAAGTGTGGTTGTTAAACTGACTTCATTTATGTTGTCATTATTGATATGCACTGTAAGTATTTTTTATTAATCAGATAATTTACCTTTATACTGATATCATTTTGTTATTATGAATTGTTAGTATTTTATTAAATATTTTTAATCTATCTGTTTTATTAGATTAAAATTATGGTCGCATATCCTAATGTTGTTGTAATTTTTTTAATTGTAACAGTGGTAAAAATGTGTTGTTGATTTTACAAAATCATATAATCGGATAAAACATTTTATGCCAAATACATATACTGCCAACAAATTGAGAGATGTAGGACAAGCCTAATATTTTATACCATAATAACAGGAATGTACCAAATAATATCCCGCTCCTTCTGTATTCATTCAAAATATGATAGAATGTTGTGGAGCAGTTTTCGTTTGTTGATGTGCTTAATAAGTGTTTACTCGTTTCTCGTTATTTTATATAGATGAGGCATTCGGTGTTCCTGTTTGAATGGTTTTACACTAGTCATTGTTGGGGCCCCTTCTATCTTGCGGTTCAATATGAGCCAATGGTCCGTTTTGGGGGCTGTACTTTGACAAGTAATTGTTTTTCTTTTACAAATTATGATTTCGATGGAGAGTTGTCTCATTGACAGTCATACCAAATCTCCTTATATCTGTTTGTCTTTTTCTGTTTTAAAAATATATTCGTAACATTGCAATTGAGAGAGATAATAGAATTATACAACTATCATTGATATCAGTTAAATAATATTAAAGTGCAGATGCTCTTTCCATCATTTATTTAGGTAATAGAAATGTTTGTACCCAAAGACGAAGGGGAATATGTTTTCTGTAGTACACACGAACAGTTCCATCTAGTGTTTGTTTTTGTTTTTGGGTAAAGATTGCACAAAATGCAATCGGAGCCCTTTATGGTATTGACTAACTATCCAAATTTTCCAATGTTATCACTTCCCTTGAGACGCACAAAATACAATGCATTGCTCATAACATTCTAGACATTGAATTTATGATTATTCCCAGATATTTATCAATGAAATATGTGATCCGATAATCAAGTTACATAGTAATGTTGTACTTGTCAAGAAAATAACATAACTTTTGCAAGTTACAGGAATCAAACATCTGTTCTAAAAATATTAAGCCTCGGTCACACCTTAAAGCCTCGGTCACACCTTACCTGATGGCTCGAACGTACGCCTAACGGATAACTTTTTTTCAATCCGTTCATGTCCGCAAGACGTCCGTTGTTATCCGTTAGACGTCCGTCCATATCCGTTGCATGTCCGTTGATCGTACGTTTTATCCGTCGATGTCCGTTCTGTCCGGTGGAAAATTTTGAGCATGTTCAAAACTTTGAACAGAGGTCCAACGGATAAAATGTCCGTTGAACGTCCGTTAGGCGTCCGTTTTGTACGGTACTCGTCCGTTTCGTTTCCGTTTTGTATTCGTTACGTGTCCGTTATACATCCGTTGGTGGTCTGGCAGATAAATTCACCAACGGACTTCTAACGGACGTCTAACGGATAAAACGGATGTTGAACGTATATGAAACGGACTTCTACCGGACGTATAACGGATAAAACTGATGATGAACGGATCTGAAACGGATAAATGCAAAATTGAAAATTTCGCGTCAGAAATGCCAATAAGATTTCTTAAGGTTCATGCATTTTTATTATTCATAATCAATCTTAGAGTAAGGACAATTCTTCACAATCAAGCAGCTCTTATTCAGGCCGGACACTGCCATTTGGCGACATTTTGAAAAACAAACCAAAACCAGTTGCACAGAAACATTTTGATTATTTATGCGATTTACATATATTATTATTGTCGCCTTTAATTTTTCCGTATATCTTTGTTTATCCGTTTTATCCGGTAGGCTTCCGTTCGGTGTACGTTCGAAATCCGTTCTGTCCGGTACGTTTCCGTTTCTCATACGTTGCATATCCAGTGTGTGTCCGTTATGCATTCGTTACACGTCCGTTTTATTCGGTCAGCACATCACCGGCTCACAACGGATAACATTTTTGTCAACGGACAACTTTTATTTTCATCCGTTAGGCGTCCGTTCGTGCTATCCGGTAAGGTGTGACCGAGGCTTTAATTATCTCATCGTTAAAGTAATCTTTTAAAACCAAAGGTATCTTTTATCTAGAATTGTAGTTGAATCAACTACAACCGTTGAATCAACTACAACCAATGCTTTTTACAATGCAATATTTATTTTACCTTCCCACTGATAAATTGAAGTCATCTTTACCCTCTAGAGCTAACAAGCCATTTGATTGTATTTTCTCACTGATGACAAGAAGACATGGCAGCTCCAAATATTTGTAACGCTCAAAAATAAAACTAACAATATTTATTTAACATCGCTGAATCAGCAATTGCGAGCTCATACCATTCGACGAGAATAAAATATCCAAATGAAAGTAATACGTTTATATCATCTGAAGCAAATTAAATTCATGCATATTAAGAGTAGAACCAAAAAAAGTATTCAAGACTTTGACTTTGACGTTTTGTTGTTTTCTGTCATTCTGGTGTTGAAATATGCATACTAGATGTACACACTTATTACGACGGGAAAAGTTGTATGTAATTTGAGAAGGTTTTTTTTTATAGTAATACTTGAAAAGGAAAATTGTTCTGCTACTGCTGTTGAGATACTTCGGACACAAATCCCTCATCGTCAATGCCTTCGACTTGTGTGGCATCCTTGTCTGGTTCCGCATTATTTACAGTCTCAATATTCTGTTATAAAACAGAAAACAGTAAAAATAAAAAAAAGGAACGAATGTTTTGAATACAAAACTTTTGTTTTACAAAATAATGTATGCCACAAGAAAAATTGAATTAAAAGTACACTTTAAGGAATGTGCAATGTTATACAAATTGTTAATTCTTTTTGACTCTACTCGATTTTTTTTTATCTTGTTGTGTTGCTGTCTCGTTGGCTATAACACACCCTCCCTGTGTATTCGTGTATTTAGCAGTTATTCATCCTGTCTTGAAACAGATTTATATCATTTTGCATGTCTTCAACTTTTGATCAATTACATAAATACATGTAAATACTACATATGGTGTAGCATTCTACTGTTTTCATTGGATATGACGATCACATATTTTAATATTATTTTACGTATTTCTATTTTTACGTATATTGACGCTATGTGTCTTTTAATACGTATATTTGTGGGCAATATGAAAATGTTACGAAATTTAGATTTATGACGTAATGACGTCACACATAACAGCGCAGTATTAGAAAAGAAAATCTACAAGTTTATCAGGAGATTTCAGGAATTTTATGTCAAAGGCAGACGATAAGAATATAAGAATGCCAATGCAACAAGCTATGAAGTTTGAAAAACTGGAGACGCTAAAGAGCCTGTGTCGCTCACCTTGGTCTATGTAAATATTAAACAAAGGAAGCAGATGGATTCATGACAAAATTGTGTTGTGGTGGTTGTGATGTGTTTGTACATCTTACTTTACTAAACAGTCTTGCTGCTTACAATTATCTCTATCTATAATGAACTTGGCCCAGTAGTTTCAGTGGAAAATGTTAATAAAAATTTACAAATTTTATGAAAATTGTTAAAAATTTACTATAAAGGACAATAACTCCTTAGGGGGTCAATTGACCATTTCGGTCATGTTGACTTATTTTTAAATTTTACTTTGCTGAACATTATTAATGTTTGCAGTTTATCTCTATCTATAATATTATTCAAGATAATAACCAAAAACAGCAAAATGTCCTTAAAATTACCGATTCAGGGGCAGCAACCCAACAACGGATTGTCCGATTCATCTGAAAATTTCAGGGCAGATAGATCTTGACCTGATAAACAATTTTACCCCTGTCAGATTTGCTCTTAATGCTTTGGTTTTTGAGTTATAAGCCAAAAACTGCATTTTAACCCTATGTTCTATTTTCAGCTATGGTGGATATCTTGGTTGGTTGGCCGGATCACCGGACACATTTTTAAAACTAGATACCCCAATGATGATTGTGGCCAAGTGTGTTTTAATTTGGCCAAGTAGTTTCCGAAGAGAAGATTTTTGTAAAAGTTAACGACGACGGACGACGACAGACGACGGACGACAGAGGACGAACGACGGACGACGGACGTTAAGTGATGGGAAAAGTTCACTTGGCCCTTCGGGCCAGGTGAGCTAAAAAATGATATTCTCAATAACATGTTAAAACTCTTGAAAAATACAATTTAAAAAATACAAAAAGAGAACATCATTTTCCTAATACATTATTTACATATGTAATAAAGAAATTAAGGACTCGGTAAATATAATCTTAACAGGTCCATATATAACGTATTGACCTCGTCAAAAGTCCATTATCGATAACGTGAACATTTTAAAAGTGTTTTTTGTTCAAATTTATTCAGAATCTTTAACAAAAAATGATATATGATAGGGATACGTGTAATTTAGCTGAAGGAATAGAGATCGTTTCTAGATTTTGATTAATATATTACCTTTACACCAACTGTTGTTGACATTCGTAAGTGTGTGGCTCTTTTAATTATCTTGAACAAGACAATTGAAGTAAGAACACCTCCACAAACAGATACAACTGCTATCGTAGCTAATCCTATAAAATAATTGTTTTAAATATCCAGATCATTCCAGACAAAGTTCAACTAATAAGCTATGCTATAAATATATAAGGGTCGACTTAGCATGGATTAAGTAATAGAACTAGTACACAAAGGATGTTCTGCATTTGTCATGCTTTGGAATTTTTGTCAGATTATTAAAATACTCTAGCTTATCCATTTGAATGCCTTAAAAACTTTCCCCACTAACTCTCATTTTTCTGTTTATATATCTCTTTCATGTATAATTATAATCCATCTGTAACAGTTTTATGAAAATCTTTGTTATTTTATAATAGTTTTTAAAAAGTTAAACTTGTCAATGATAATGCTAAGATAAATCAAGAGAAAACATTTTCCCAACAAAATTTCATTGGCTTATTTATTATGACTGTGGTATATCTTGAAAACAAGCACACGGACCTTTATTCATTTTCGCTCTTTTGGTTCCTTTATAAATCCCCTATCAATATCAACTAGTGTTATGAAAAGCTAATAATTTTGAAACTGAGAAGCAAACTTCCTATAATCTTTTTCACTACTAATTGATAATAACTAAACATAAACAGTATACATTAGCTCACCAGCTGCTGTGTCTGCAAAACCGCCACCTGAAAAATTTACAAAGTGCATCACAGCAAATATAAAATAAGAACAGAATCAGAGAAAAAAAAAAAAAAAACCAACAATGGTCGACATTGTCAGTCGGAAAGGAGATGTTACCGTTTCCATTTTTTTTTGCAGATTATTAAAAGTATATAAGGAGAAACTGTTATCGTTTATAATTTTCAAAACCAACAAGATCAAGTTGTACAATTAATGTTACATTTTGTAACCGTCTATAATTTTGCAACATGGTTTGTTTTTCAATAAACAAGAATGTTGAATTCTATCTTTTTGAACGATTTAAACTCACCTTCGATAGGAAGTTGTTCAGGCTGATCTGAAAAATACAGGTACGTTAGTATTTTGAAACAAAAAAAGTGTACTGAATAAACCTACCTTTTATTGTGCGTAACAATGATTGTTGTATATATAAAAAAATTCGATTGGCCTATATGAAATAAAAAGTTTAACACTCAGACTTACGAGATGCGAATTCGAATTAGATTGTCTTCAATATTAATGAAGTTTATTTCAAACTTACTGTAATCAATTCTAAAATAAAGAAATGTAAGTATGTACGTTAATTTAAAAAAGAATTGCAGATTTGTTTAACATATTATCCTTCAAATGTATAAAGTGTATACATTTGTACATTCACAATGACTAACTAATAAAATTGAGAATGGAAATGGGGAATGTGCAAAAGAGACAACAACCCGACCATAGAAAAAAACAACAGCAAAAGGTCACCAACAGGTCTTCAATGTAGCGAGAAATTCCCGCACCCGGAGGCGTCCTTCAGCTGGACCCTAAACAAATATATACTAGTTCAGTGATAATGAACGCCATACTAATTTCCAAATTGTACACAAGAAACTAAAATTAAAATAATACAAGACTAACAAAGGCCAGAGGCTCCTGACTTGGGACAGGCGCAAAAATGCCGCGGGGTTAAACATGTTTGTGAGATCTCAACCCTCCCCCTATACCTCTAGCCAATGTAGAAAAGTAAACGCATAACAATACGCACATTAAAATTCAGTTCAAGAGAAGTCCGATTCTGATGTCAGAAGATGTAACCAAAGAAAATAAACAATAAACATCTTTCACCTATCTTTCGAATGTCTATGGTAATTGTCTGGTGGTATCTTTCCTCTGTTCCATTTATAACAGTTTCGACAATACAGATATAGTTTCCACTGTTTTCTATTGCAACATTAGATATTCTGTATATACTATCGTTTCCTATTGTAGTATTCAGATCTGTGTCTTTATACCATGTATAATTTGCCAAATTACATCCCTGAGCAATGCATGTTAACTCTATGAAAGGTGTTGTAGGGTCGTAAAAGTCTCTTTCTGGTTCCTTTATTATTACAGTGTATTCGTAAGGATGATCTGAAATGAAAATAATATCATTTAATTTACGTTATACATGTAACTAGGCATTACTATCAAAATTTTATGTATAGACATAATTAAACAAATTAATTAACAAATTAATTAACAAAAAATAATTCAGAAATAATCTCTAAAATATTTTTTAATCCATATATTTCTTTTGGTAAATTTGCAGCAATCAGGTAAATATTCAACACAACAAATTTAGTTCAGCTTCAATTACTTAAAACTAGGTAATGTTTACAGTTTTATATATCACATGTACGAAATGATAGGTGAAATGATAAGCGTTAACCTTTCA
This sequence comes from Mytilus galloprovincialis, assembly GCA_037788925.1. Taxonomy (NCBI): domain Eukaryota; kingdom Metazoa; phylum Mollusca; class Bivalvia; order Mytilida; family Mytilidae; genus Mytilus; species Mytilus galloprovincialis. Next base: position 63,045,184 of record CM075333.1, read on the forward strand.
AAGAAGTGTACTCAAATTTATTACCATATACAAAAATCTCGGGAATCGTTTGTTGATACATATCAGCTGTTGCTAGATCATGGATAACCTCGCATCTGAAAATAGCGTTGTTATCTTCTTTTTGGACTTCAATCGTCAATATGCTTGTTCTGTTAAAAAGACATGTTCCTATTTTCGTGTCAACATCAACAGTGTCGTTATATATAGTTGTAGATCCATTTATAAGTTTTGTCCATCTAAAATAACCAGGGGGTTTGCCAATATTACCACTACAAGTAAAGTTGACATTCATTCCTTGGCATGTATCACCATCTGGTGTCCGTTTTGGAATTCTATCTGGTTTGTGTGGTGTGTCTATAAACAGCAAATTACTTAAAGGTTCATTAATCATTCCATAGGCATAATAGGTACATTATTCCAAATATTTGTCAATTAACATCCAGTAGTTTACAAGATATGACCGAAAACAAAACTCTACGACTTGATAATTGATAGCGGTACCAAATTTCTTTCAATATACAAAGCGGAAGAATGTTCACAGTTGAAAACATATTTCAAAATATCGATGAATATATCTTAAATTGAAAAATAAATCTAAAATGTACAGCATATGTTCCACTGAAAACTGTTTTGTTGGACGTTACACTTATTTTTGTACATTAAAAAGATGACATGAGCACCTGCGATTACCATCAGTTTATGACGAGGGAGGAATAACTACTCAGTTTTCAAAAAAATGCGTTTTGTTGACTTATGATTTTAGTTGATTGTTATTTGGTCATTGTAATGTTTCTTAGACTTTTTATCTAATAAGCAAAAAAATAATGGTGAAAAGAAATTATAAACAAAAACGACATCAACCAGAAAACGGAAAATAAATTGCACATTTACATTCTTCATTTTTTCTATATTCAGATGCAGTCTTTCGATTAATAATTTTGGTTTGCTATATCTGCATATGCATCATGTCATATATATGGTTACTGCCCAAGGCTCATTATCGCTAATTCTGTACTACAATTCCTGCGACACACACGATAACTTTTGTCATTTGTGTTATTGTGATTAAGGTAACTTATAGGTAGAAACCCTGTCTGGTAAAGCTGGCTTTTAACGGTTTTGTTCAGTCTGTTTATATCCCTCTCGAGTATACTAGAAGATGGTTACTCAAAATAACAAGTTAAGTTAATCTCGATTTTTTAAAAATTTACATGTGATGCATTTTTTGTGGCGTTGACACTACCTCACGTACAGCTTGTAATTTAATGATGCTGTTTTTGTGTACTGTTCTAAAATAATTTTAGGTATTCGTTGTTAATATGTGGTTGATATGTCGAAATGTACTATCATACTATTTACTTATGTATTTCTCTGTCCTGAGTATTATATCATTTATTTGTACTTTATTCCTGTTATGTAATGTTATCATGTTAGAGGTACATTTACCATTGACATAAAGGGCGAGGTGTTACTACCCACAAAACCAGTTTCAACTCAACGTTCTTAAAATGTACTGGATCAAGTCAGGAATAAGGCAGCTGTTATCTAATAGTTCATTTCTATGTATGTTGCATTGTAGTTTTTTTTTTTTTTGCACTTTATTGTATCTTTTGTTTCGGTGTTTCCCTCGGTTTTAGTTTGTAACCCGGATTTCAGCACACGCTGCAGTTACAATGGATCGGTAATGCATACAAGAACCACTGTTAATTTAACAAGTGATGTGGTTTTTGAATGCTTCAATTATTAAATTTGAATAATTAATCTAAGAGCTTATTTTAGATTTCAACTTATTGCATCAAAATTGAGTGTCATTAGTTTCGGCTGTACAGTTCAGGATTTGTTTGCTTTTTGCCATTTTCGTTTCTGAAAAATGTAAAGAAGAGATGAGTAAACACTACAACATCTAGTTACTGAGGAATGCATTCATTTCGTTATGTGCACTGTTATGAGCAAATCATAAACGAAGGTAAGAATGCATCGAAATGAGAATAACAAAAAATCTGAAAAAAGAACATTAAACACCTTTAATGCAGAAAATTAAGGACAGTGCAACATAAATCACTGGCTTGTCCAGTATAAATAAATGTCTTCAATTTGACCAAAATGGGTTTCATCTAAACTATAACAATAGGAGAAAAACTTATACCCTTAACTTCCATCATGTGGTCGGGCGATGTTTCCTTTCTCGATGTATCTAGCTCTACATCACACGTGTATACAGCATTGTCTTCGCATGTTATACTATTGAAAACCACCAAAGTACGATTTTCTGACGAAAACAAATTTATCAGTGTTACTCTTCCTTTCAAATAATCACCATCAATATCGATGAAAGATGCATCATTATTATGCAAGGTATTGAAACGTATTACACGCTTGGAAACACTTCCCTCTAAAACGGAATTAAAAAAAATACGCTCCACAGTTTCGCCGTCTTCTACCGTAACATTACACGATAGTTGCACAGCATTTGATCCCAAAACAGCATCACCGTCTTGCTGTAACTCGGCCTTTAACGTTGTCGACTCTACAACAAACATGAAATAACAAATTAAATAATCCACAACAAAAAAACTAGATGATATTAGAATACTTTGTAAATGTTATAATCGCGGTTACGGTTTATGTTAAAAAGAATTATATACAATGTTAAGAAACAAAAATACTAAACTCCAAATTTTTTTTTTTAAAACGGAAAGGTTTTTTTTTTATAAAAAGCAAAGGCAAAAGCTCAAACAAATCAAGCGAATGGAAAACAGAGAAAATCAATGGGAATTAAAAATCATCAGTCTATAAAATCAGACAATGCCATGGCCACAAATAAAGACAATTTTAGGAGAAACATCAACAACAAACATCACATAGAAAAGTAAAGACTGAGCACTCAGAACCGATCCCGGAATAGATGATAAAAAACTCATCATAGATACCAGGAATTAAATTTTGTTGTAGAGAAGCTTGTTTCGTCTACAAAAGACTGATAACTGACGATCGAACCTCAAAAATATAACGTTTTGAGCAAAATGTATGTCATAAATGTTTTTTGTAAAAAAACAATCTCTATTGAATCATATTTCATGTCAGGGTCTGTTATATCTGGTTTGAGTGTTTTCTTATATTGGATGGCCCTACGGTTGCATTTAGGTGTTATATCACCAATTATTCCCTACAATTCAGAACGTATGTAGGAGTAACCATACTCGGACACAGAATAGTGCTATTGATGTCCTTGTTTACTTAAACTAACCAACAAATTTGCAAAAATTAAACTTTTGGTGAAAGAGAAATATATTTAGACCATTTTGAGCCAAACTTTAATTGTCTATCCGTATGCACTACAAATTCAAAATTAATTTGCTAGATAGTATATTAATTTAAGATTCCCAGATAGGGATTTTTAATTGGTGGTCTGACACCTGTAAAGCGAAAAGCAGTGACACTTCAAAATCAGATAACTTTATTTTGTGTCTTAATTGATCTTTGAAATGATAATAGCACCATTTTAATCCTTTTTTGGGAAAAGTAAAATATTGCAAATTTAGAACCTTAAATCTGAATTTGTGTTATTTTTAGCTTTTCACAACTTTACAATGTGCTTTCAATTAAAAACAGTCCTTAATTGATATGACTGCACAGTAAGTTGTTGTTGTATGTGGTATTAAACATTAAAACATAGGTTGTAAATTGACTTTTGAATTTTGTTATATAAGTCGTATTATGCTCAGATAAGATTTTGTTTCATACAAATTTACCAAGGCTTACGAATAAAGCAACACAAAAGATTTCGGATTAACTTGTTGGCTCTTATGAGATAAAACTTTTTGTGAAAGAGAAGTATATTTAGAAAAAAGAAAAATTACTCCGAGAAAAATTCAAAACGGAAAGTCCCTAATCAAATTGCAAAATCAAATGATAAAACACATCAAACGAATAGACAACAACTGTCATATTCCTGACTAGGTACAGGCATTTTCAAATGTATAAAATGGTGGGTTGAACCTGGTTTTATAGCGCTTAACCTCTCACTTGTATGACAGTCGCATCAAACTCCATTATATTTACAATACGTAAACAAACAGACATAGTAGGTAACATTGTCAAAATATGGACACAGCAGCCATCACTGTGTCGCAATATCAAAACAAACAAATATTCAACAAAGAAGTACAAAAAGCATCCATTAGACTTAACAACCACATTCACTGCCGACTTATATATGTATCTTAAATCAACCCATTAGAGTGTTTTGAGGCAAAATTTACTTGTCTATGAGTTTGCATTAAAAATGCAGGTTCAATGTGCTTCATGGTATACTAAATTAAGATTTCCAGAAAATCAGGAGTTATTTTAGTAGTATCTGTGTTCTCAAGGTAAACGTTTTCTTATCAGTCTTTAAAATTAGGTTCAAAATTGGCATGTTGAAAGGTTATAAATGTACAATTCAGGATATACCTGGTTTCTATGAAATTATACTTAAGGTAAAATATTTAAAAGGCTGTGAAAGTTACAAAATTTGGTTGAGCAGTATTGCGTATATTTACTTTATTTGAACGTTGGTGTCTAGTTGTCACATACGCAATCATACGACATCTCCTTATTTTGTGAAGTCAAATAGAGTAAAACGTGTCTTTATATGATTCGTAAAATAAGTTGTTGATGACAAACGTCAAAGGTTAAACTTTATTGTACTTTTCATGAATAATTTCATCAATCAAACCGTGGTCCTTTCTTTGACAAAAGTATCTTATTTTCAGAACATGATCTAAATAATGACATTTCGTAGTATGATTATATTATCATGATACATGTTAATATATATGCATTATTGCCGTGATAGTTTCATCAAGATTTGAAGACCAGAGAGCGATTTATGTGTTATTGAGGTGAGGGGGTAGATGCAAGCTCTTGGAGGATGAATACCATGTTTCCTGCTTTCAAACCAAAAAGGACGTGTAGTGTAAACGTTACAAGAGTTAAAAGTTGTGATAAGAAAGAGATGTTTTTTTTTCAATTTTGAAGTTATTTAACCGTTCTCAACATTGGTGAAAAAAAATCGATTAACTGATTGGTTGTTGATTGCATAGGATTCAGAGGCAATTATTTCAAGCATCCAAACTCAATTCACGAAGTCATACTTTTGCAAAAGGCAAATCTTGAAACGACTGAACATTCAGTGACATATTTTTGAACATTTATTTTTTTATAAGAGCATTGGATAAGCTCTTTCATGCGTTGCTTTCCCTATTGTAAACGATCAACGTAAAATGAAAATAAAATAACTTACAAATCATTCAATTAATGCACTTTTCTACAAAGTTAAATCACTCGTAAATCAAACAAAAAAAAAAATACTATCATGATACAAATGTGCTATAACTCAAACTAGACTCCTAAACTTTAGTTAAGCCTTGAGCAGTCACAACAAACTAGTACTCGAAACGTCAGGAAAATTCCTTAAAAAATGTTAAACGGATAGTGGTGTGGCTAGAATGTCTAATTGGGCCTATCAATGACTATAATGTTTAATAATATAGTTAGTTCAGAATCAGTTCTTGTTATGTTAATTTTGTCTGTATCTCGTTTGCGGATGGTAAATATACATTATTACCGGTTTTCATCACACGAAAACTGTTTTCAAACAGTCCACATTTAGTCCGCTAAAACCCGGTTCGAAACTAGATTCACTTCTTATACGACGACATATGTTTTAACACGATCACCACGATCAGAGACAGTTTAAACTTTTAATTTGATCTAACCTCATCCTCATCTCCTCCCTTGTGCGTTCATAACTTAATTGTCTTTTTTTTTAACAACATTATATATTTATTCAACAAATATGCTTGTTACATTTTAACACCAAGAAACCAAGCTTTTCTTGATGCATCCTGTAATATTCCACCGATTGCCCAGGTTAGCAATCAGCTGCTGGTATATATGTATATATTATAATGATATGTATAAATTTCTTGAAATACAATTATACATCATTTTAATACATTATGTTTTATTCTATCAATCGTCTAAACTTCTTTTTAGTGTCTTTAGTAATGGATTAAGTTTCATTGTTCTGTTTTCGTTGTATCTTTTTATGTATTCTCGAACAAAAATTTGATAAACATTTACCTTTGTCAATTTCTGATTAGATACATAATATGATTTGTATATGGAAAAACCTAAGATTGTTAGGAAATAATTTAGACCAAAATATTTTTTGTCAAAAATTTCATATCCAAAGACTAATTGCTTTAATGATACTCTAAAATTTAAATTTGATTTTATCATTAACTCATAAATACTTTTCCAAATTTTTTCTCGACAAGATATAAAAAAGTGGTTATAATCTTCTTCTTCGTTACATACATTACATAGACTGTCATTCTTCTGTTTCCATTTAAACAATAATTGTTTTGTTGGTAATATGAATTGCAAAAGTTTCCATCTATATATTTTTAACTTATTTTCCTCTAAATAATGAAACATGAAAACATATAGTTGGTTAATACTAAGGTTCTCATTAATTTGTAAAATACGCATCCATTTGCTAACACCAATTGATGGTTCAGTTTTATCTTTACAAATTGACTTATATAATATATTTGTTGAAAAACTTGAAGCCTCAATTAGTCCATCAGCTAGTTTTCAAAAGCGCTCTAGTTAAGGAGTTTGTGTTACACCCCAGGGTACCGCGATTTTTTTTGATAGAATTCAACTTCATTATCTTATTGATAAAATACAACGTGTTAGACTAAAAGAAAAGTGTCCAAAAGAGGTTTAAAAACGTTCCTTTCAATGATCCCCTCATTAAGCTATCACGACTAAGTAATTTTTAATTAAAATTTTCAATATAAAGCGACTAAAAAAATTAAATTATAGGTTTAAACAACTAAAACAGATATAAAACTATCATATTTAATGTAACTCTGAAGATTTTTTGTTTAAAAAAAAATGTTTATTTACATTACAAACAATCCGATTTTTTGGGTTAAAATTAAGACATATTTTCTCATTTCATAAAGAAATTCATAATGCAATTATCCTTTTTTGTGAATTAAAATTTAAAATTGACCGGTATGCAATGTTTAAACTATTTGCAGTATTTATATATCGTCTAAAATATGAATTATTCAATAAAACATATGTACGCGCAAATACTCGTGAAATACCGGAAATCATCACATTACCGTCTTCGATTCAGTCGATAATATATTCACACCTGAGTGCACACATAAGCACTTTAAACATATTAATTTGCAACTGAAAACAAACATTAAATTGACGAGTATGTTGTTTTTGTGAGACAAATTATTTTATAAAGTAAATGTGTAAAAAAATATTTATGAAAAAATGACAAATAAAAGTAATTTTTTTGCGTTCTGAAAGGGTGCACTCTATCGAACTTAATAAAGGTGTGCTTGTTTACATTTTGTGTTTTAGCTCTGTCGTGATTGAGTTCAAATTGTTAGGTCATTTATTCGACAAACATTGCTTTAAAAGAAGGTCAAATAGTCAGTTTGGGAATTTGTTAAGACTTTTTACTTTCTTTGACACACAACTATGTCGATTTGACATACCGTCTGGTTACTATTTATTTACTTTTCGTAATGTATACATTGTTCCTCATTTGATAGTGTTTTTCCCCATTTTCTTTCCTTCTTGCTTGGATATATTGCTTCACTGTTCAATGAATTTAGTCTTGTTTTTTAAATTTTGTACATATTGTCAAATGATTTTGTTACTTTGTTTGCAGTCAGTTTTTTGCATATGACCGTCAAAACTTCCTTTTAAATATTTAGCAGTTCAACCTTTAGAAGTAGTAAATAAGCAGCCTGGTGAATCGCATTCAAAGTTTGTACGATCACGGAAAATAATTGAATTAAATTGGATTAAAAAATTACAGACAGTTTACCCTCTCGGTCTAAATGATAATATCATGGGAATTGGTAATATATCTAGAACCAATTCCGTTAACATTTTGGATATAGTTTCTAAAACTGTTCGTAAAAAACGTTCTCACGGTCGTAGAACAAATCGCAATCAAAGAAGATTTCGGGCCAATCATACCAATATTTCGGACCTAATTTCTATTTCAAAAAACAACGGCAGACATTATCTGTTAACAAAACTCTGTTCGTTACCGGTTAATAAGTGTTATATATACATATTTCGTTATAAATAATGGTTGCTAGTTCACAGTCTGGTATCTGTATCACTCCGGAATCGGAAAGGGTTATTCCGTATCCGGACTGATATTAGCTCTCTCTTTTTCTTGTTACTGCGGGTGGCAGACGGAATTTTATTATTGAGAGTAAAATATAACAACTAATCTATTTTGTACGTATTTGATTGTGTCCTTTATATACAAAGTCCCCCAAGGATACAGAATGGTGGAGGTCCCTTAAACTAGTGTAAATTACAGTGCTGTGATCTGTACATTTTTTGTTCCGTGACACGTGGTACTGAAAAAAAAAACGAAAAAAAAAACCAACTTTTCAATATATTTGTCTGTTGGTATGACTCTAAGCAGATTACGGAGTCAGATTGAGTATAATACAAACGCCTTGGACACTAATATCAGACTACGTAAAACCCCTATTGTTTTATCTGACAGCAAGGCCAGATATCTCCGTGACGAGGTTATCCGAGGCGTTGAAAGGGATATTGTCTGGTGGTTTGAAGGAGGTGCTACTGTAGAAAAACAATTTAGATTTTTGCAAGAGAACCTTGAAATTAAGTTGCATCGTCATCCTCGTATTGTACTGTATTTATGGCTGGGTACATGTAATTTGACTGTAAAAGACGGTGGTCTAATACAATTAAAATCAACAGATAATTCGTCTGCAAATGAGCTGATCACAAAATTCAGAGAAATTTATGCTTTTGTTAGAGGTTTTCCTACCGTAGAACTTGTATTATTAGAGCTACCCCCGTATTCAATTTTTGAAAACAACAAATACAAAGGTTGTGAAGATCCTAAATATAAAGAGGATGACAAAATGTTGAATGAGCAAATAGGAGTAGTTAATACCTTTGTAAGAGAAACAAATCTCATATATAGGAAAGAATCGCCAAAATTTTCACTTGATATTGAAAATACGAGAAAAGCTAGGAATAATCATGCTAGATACTCTTTCCGATTTACAACATTTTATAATGATGGTATTCATCCTATTCCAGCTCTTGCTAGACTTTGGCTGTTGAGAATTTGTCGACGAATGGTGACCGACTGTGCATAATTATTTTTTTTGTGTATATATACTATGTGTTAATAATAAAACTGTAAATAAAGAGAATTTTCCTTAATCTATAAACAAAGTGAATTACAGAATGGTGTTCTTGTGATTAGGATGGTACATTTACAGTTTTTGACTTGAATAACATTTAATGAACATTTGCTTTTATACGTTGTGTACCTAATGATAAAGTTTTATGATTATGTGTTTATATGATTGTGCGTCTGCTACCCATTTCATTTATGCACTTTTTATATGTACATGCAATTGTGTATATTTATCACTATGAGTAAGAACGAGTCAGAAAGTGGTGTAGGAGATGTAATGATTTGCTTAGAACGAAAACCTTTCATTTTTAATGCTGTCGTATGTGTTTAGACAAGCGAGTTTATGGTCTCCACTGAGAAATCGTAATATTTATTATTTAATCGATGGAATATTTAAATACTGTATCTCTATTACACTATACTTTATATTTGGTGCATTATTTGCAATATTTTCTAATTGATCATGACTCTATATGATAGTTACACATGAATGTTTGGGTGCAGTGGCGAATGTTTGAGAAAGTTTTAGGTTTGAGTTGTTTAATTAGTTTAATTAGTTGTTTTGATATTGCTTAATTATATGAATATATGTATGTTGATTATAACAATATCGTATTCCGTCTGTGAAACTAGCAACCATTTAGAAATTTCAAAAATTTCTTTCTTTCGGGGCGGGGATGTTATATATACATATTTCGTTATAAATAATGGTTGCTAGTTCACAGTCTGGTATCTGTATCACTCCGGAATCGGAAAGGGTTATTCCGTATCCGGACTGATATTAGCTCTCTCTTTTTCTTGTTACTGCGGGTGGCAGACGGAATTTTATTATTGAGAGTAAAATATAACAACTAATCTATTTTGTACGTATTTGATTGTGTCCTTTATATACAAAGTCCCCCAAGGATACAGAATAAGTTAAATAAAATTTTGGAGGATTGCAACACAATTTCATATAGCAGTCCTAAGTATGAAATTGTTCAAATTATTATGGCATATTGTTATTCTAAATTATTTCCCAAAATTGATCGGCCTGAAGATCATAAAAAACATTTTATTAAAATTAAGTATGTCAATAAAGGCTTTGATTTTGTAAATATTGCTGGTATATTTAACGACCATTCTGTTAAAGAACAAATTCCTGGATATTTTGACAATACTGAGCTACCTCTTATTTGTTATATTTACAAGAAATCTACCAGGAAATTTGTGTTTAATTATAGTCAATTGTGTAAAGATGTTAATATCAGTGATAATACACCTACTTCATGTAATTGCAGTAATTCCGAATATATTTATGGCCCCATTTCCCATGTTATAACAGGAGATCTTAACATCGTTCAAGACCGAGAGTTAAAATCATTCCTCAGTAAAGGACCTAAATATCGTCCCCCGTCAATTATTAATTGGAATGAGTGTCGTAATATCATCCACGACTCACTCCATACTTACTGTATGAAATGGATAAAACGGGAAAAAGCCGACAAAAAATCTTTGGACTCTTTTTTTAATTCAGTAATGAAGATAGTTGATATACGTATTCAACATTTTAAAGAACATTTTACTATAAACCCTTACAACAATAAACCTATTTCTCGTATCAAACATAAACTAAAAGAACTAGCCAAGGAATTTGTTTTTGTCCCGGCAGATAAAGCTGCTAATAATATTATTATTGTTTGACGTAAATTTTACATTGAGGTTCTGAAAAAGGAAATCACCAATTCACCAACATTCCAACTGACTCCATTTTCAGAAAACGAAATCTGTAACAAACATAAACTTTTAGGCACCGCTTTACAAGCAGAGCCAAATACAATGAAAGTCCCAACTATGTATTGGCTTCCGAAGCTACACAAAACTCCTTACAAATATAGATTTATTTCGTCTTCAAGCCATTGTTCAACTACTAAATTGTCTATTCTTCTTACCAGCACACTTGGTACAATTAAAAACCTGATAATAAATTGTTCAAATAAGGCCTTCGAAAATAGTGGAATAAATTACTTTTGGAGTGTCAAGAACTCGTTGGAAGTACTTGATAAATTGCATGCTTATATTGGTGATTTTGAATCTATTCAAAGTTTTGATTTTTCTACCCTGTATACCACATTGCCTCACATTCTCATTAAGAAAAAATTCACACACCTAATTAAATGGGCATTCAAAAAATCAGAATGTGAATATATATGTTCAAACTCTTTTAGGTCATTTTTTAGTAGCAATAAACAAAAAAACTATGTTAATTGGACATGCTTTGATACTATATATGCCCTTGAATTTTTACTAGATAACATTTTTGTTCGCTTTGGGGATTCCGTATATCGTCAGATTATCGGAATTCCAATGGGGACTAACTGTGCACCACTTATTGCGGACCTGTTTTTGTATTGTTATGAGTTACAATTTATGACAAAAATAAGCAAAGACCCATCGAAACAACATCTGATAAACAAATTTAATAATACTTTTAGATATTTGGATGATATTTTGGCTCTCAATAATGACGACTTCAGTATGTATATTAATGAAATTTATCCTGTTGAACTTACTTTAAATAAAGCTAATACTAACAATGACCACTGCCCTTTTCTCGATCTTGATATCTATATCACTAATGGAAAGCTGAATACTAAAATTTATGATAAAAGGGATGATTTTTCATTTCCTATCGTTAATTATCCGTTTTTAGATGGTGACGTTCCCTTGTCACCATCTTACGGTGTTTATATATCTCAACTTGTACGATTCGCTCGTGTATGTAACAATGTTTTAGATTTTAACGAGAGAAATTTATGTATTACTGAAAAATTATTACACCAGGGTTTTCGATATCACAAACTAGTCAAAACATTTACTAAATTTTATCATCGGTATAAAGACATTATTCGTAAATATAGCTCAACATGCAGACTTTTAATACGTTCAGGTATTTCACATCCAATTTTTTATGGTAATATTCTTTATAAAGCACAAAGGTATCAGTATTCACCTCAGAAACTTACAAAACCTTTGAATAGACTTATTAAGAAGGGATATAATTACGATACTGTTGTCAAGTCATTAAAGATTGCATATTTTGGCGTTAATATTGAGTCATTGATAAGGTCTTTGCATCGGAACTAAACACATTTATTCTAAAAACAGTTGTTGGCATGACACGGGTTATGTTCTTCTCATATATGTTATGATGGTATGATACTAAACCCCTAACGGGAAGGATTGTGCCTGATGTTCATATGATGAAATCATAATCTTTCAGTCAGTTTAGTTGAAGTCTGGAGCTGGCATGTCAGTTAACTGCTAGTAGTCTGTTGTTATTTATGTATTATTGTCATTTTGTTTATTTTCTTTGGTTATATCTTCTGACATCAGACTCGGATTTCTCTTGAACTGAATTTTAATGTGCGTATTGTTATGCGTTTACTTTTCTACATTGGTTAGAGGTATAGGGGGAGGGTTGAGATCTCACAAACATGTTTAACCCCGCCGCATTTTTGCGCCTGTCCCAAGTCAGGAGCCTCTGGCCTTTGTTAGTCTTGTATTATTTTAATTTTAGTTTCTTGTGTACAATTTGGAAATTAGTATGGCGTTCATTATCACTGGACTAGTATATATTTGTTTAGGGGCCAGCTGAAGGACGCCTCCGGGTGCGGGAATTTCTCGCTACATTGAAGACCTGTTGGTGACCCTCTGCTGTTGTTTTTTTATTTGGGCGGGTTGTTGTCTCTTTGACACATTCCCCATTTCCATTCTCAATTTTATTCCCGATACATGTCAGTCTATTTGCTTCATATGCAAAATATCCATCCTGATGCGCATGAATATCTTTCATCTGGTTGTTTTTATGTTCAGAGAAGCTCTCGTGGATTTTCTAGATCTCCAGTTGACCAAACAATAGAGCAAACATTGAACAGAGATACAAAAACAGGAGGTGGCATTGTTGGTTTCAGTGAAAATCAAAGTTTTACTAAATGTTGGTTGTTAAATGCACATGAAAGAGCTTCAATATCATTAAAATGTTCAGATTTGGCAGGAATTGTTAACCCTGAAACATCCGCACAAAAAGAACTTGAAAAACTCAATGAAGCGAGAAGAAACTGACTATTAAAATTGGTTCAGACACTGCAAAGGAAGACATATCCATTTGAAACGTCTAAGCAGTTATCTGGCTTTTCCTCGGATACTGTTGCTTCTTCGGAATTAAGGTGCGACCTTCCAAACGCGTATGAAAAGGGAAAGTCGGCATCAGAAAATGTCATTAATGAACGGCTTATTCAAATGTCAACCAATATTCTCAAACTAATCAAAAGACAATCATTGCTTACATTTTCAACAAAGGAAATAAAAGGTTAACAGTTAATGGGTGATAAGAACAGCATCATATTGAAAGCAGATAAAAATCTTTTTGGTAGCCTGCATGTCGTAGCCCAGACTAGACAGCCGGATATACGAGAGGTACTCCAGTTTGAATTATGTCCTCTTCCATGGTCTCTTGCAAACGTTGATGATACATCTGTAAAGACAAATAAATCTGTCCTATGTGGTCTTTAAGAAAAGGACGTTGAACAAATGCAAGCCATTCCTGAGGAAAGCATGTGGATATTTGATTGTACGGCAGTTCAATCCTTTACTAAGATACCAAGTACTTTTTCTGATTTGGCAATTGTTGTTTAATAAAAAACCCTTTTAATTTCAGAAAGAGCTCCCCGCATTGATTTTGTCACTGATCAGTATCCCACAATATCCATAAAAAATTTAGAACGAGATCGCAGGTCCTTTGGAGGTCAAATCATTACGACAATATCTAGATCAAAACAATCTTGTCCTCGGCAATTGAAGAAATTTTTGTCAGTTGGTAGACTAAGACTAATACTATTAGTATAATAGTCCCAGTTTATTTGTATCATATGGAAGTCATGTGCCACAAAATATATGTTGAAAATGAAATAGTGACAAGTATAGAATGCATTGAGCTTCTAAGCATACACGAAGAAGCCGACTCAAAGATGTTTCTTCATGCAAAACACGTAGCTGACAAAGGTTACGATTCCATTGGTATAAAATCGTCTGACACGGATGTGGAAGTATTGGCCTGCTATTTTCAGAATTATATCAGTTGTAATATTATTATTCCAAATGCAGATTAATAAATGTGCAATTATCATCTACTGCCCCCAACAAAAGATGTAATGTTAAAGCACATCAAACGAGCCAACTTTCAGGCAAAGTTTTGGAAATCTGCTCTTCAACACAACACCGTTCCATCGCCAAACAACCATGGTTAGATTGTTAAGAACGATTTGATCAGCATTAATTATTGACTAGACCAACCGCCAGTGTTAGATGCTTTATTGATACTGATAAGCTGTTCATGTAAAGCTGGTTGTGCCACCAAAAGGTGTTCATGTGTTCGACAAAGTTTATCCTGTACAGATGGCTGCAAATGTACGAATGCTTGTAGCAACAAGAGTAATCAAATCGTTGATATGGCTGACGATGACGACGAAGATGATGGAGATGATGGTGATAATAATTCGGTAGATGGCGTTGACGAAAATGAAGATGATTCTATGGATTAACCTTCTATATGACATTAAAATGTGGTGATTCTGTTGTTAAACGAACTTTAATATAGATCTTGAAACCCTGACAGTTCTTTTATTTTTTTAGTGCTGTGTGTGTTTTTAATGACTGTGATATACATTGCTTATGTTTGTGTTTGTCATTGATTCCATGTTTTTCTCCCTTTCTTACCTTTGAATTTTTTTTCAACTGCCTTTAGTTACTTGATGCTCTATGTTCAGTGTAAAAAATATACCCTTTTTTATCAAGAAAACTAGTATGTATGCTTTGTTTCATTCAAAATCATGAATTTTGGATATTACCCTCCCCCTTTTTTTCTTGGTCCTATACGATTTAAAAATTAAATAAAAATTAGCCTCCGTATTAATAAGATATGATTTGTTCAATTTGATAAGAGAAATAGTACCGAATACTTGGTTACATTTTCTGTTTTCTGTATATATGGGTTAAACAAAGATTTTCATATACTCTTAAATAAGACCCCTTTTAACCCCTTTTGGACACTTTTTCAAAAGTCTAACACCTCTTAAAATATTCTTCAGACATTACTCTTTAGATTTATACAAAAAAATTGCGGTACCCTGGGGTGTAACACAGAACTGAAATTTTACCTTACCAGCTGATGGACTAAATGTAATTACCTTTCCAGATTAGTTTCTGTCTAGGAATATTTACAATACTTCTAATAGAAATTTCAGACTTTAACATCTGAAGCCAGTCTTTGGAATGGCTTTCTTTTAAATATTTATTTCTGCAATCCAATTAATCTTGCATTCTAATTTATCCAGAATAAAATGTTGTGAGATATATTACCAGTGTCGTCTATAATATCATTGACAAATATCAAGTTACTCTTAATAGTTTTGTTTTTAAAATTAATCTGTTTGTTCCCCAAATTACCTGTTTCCTTACTTCTGTGAAGTTGGTAGGTTTTTTTGTTTGTCCACCGCCTGATATTACC